>CM048056.1:7325000-7925000 GCA_026259375.1 Verasper variegatus
GTGACTTCTTAAGTGACTCCAAAGGGACAGTTGATCTGAGGAGGAGGAGGAAGGTCACCTACAACAACACAATGGCTGCTGAAAAAGCCTGCAGGTGCCTCTGGATAAATCGAGCAGATTTGTAGGAGAGTGCAGCTACGGGACAAGCTGAGGCTTGATCAACCTGAGAGAAGACGTCTGATGTCTGAAAGACCCAAACCAGCACATGTGCATCTTAGCACGATGATAACTGCAAAAATAAACCCAAATATTTCTTAAATATCTTCATTACTGAGTCAACAACTAATACTGTACTTGTTGTGCATCATTTGCTATGTTGACACCAACGCCAGCTCATCTGTGTCTTTCTTCACCTTCACATCTATAGCAATAGCTTCACTCCTCCTTCTGTCACTCAGCTGAATCCTTGCTCGTACGCTCATGTAAGTGCAACAGACAATCAGATGCCATCATTATAGTCGCATGGTTCAACTGTCACAATGTGTAAGAGCCCGACGAAGCGTGGCTGATGAGTCCCGTCCAAAGAGATAACCACATGGTGTTGAGTGTTCCTCTGAATCAGTCAGAGCGACGATGGTAACCCCGTATGAGCAAATGTTGCGGAAGATGCTTTTCTCTCCTCTGCCTGATGTTAAGAATTAATGAAGGGTGGGGGTGTGGGTGGGGTGAGGGTCGTATGTCTACTATGGTCGATAAAGCTGAGGGGACAAAGGTTTACATGAAACCAAACCTTTTCACTGTTATCTTAATCTTTTTAAAGACATGATCTTGTAGCCAAGATGATTAATCTCTTGATCGTCAACATTTGGCAAAGTGGCTCAGTGCATTGGTGCTTTACGACCACTTGAAGAATCTAATCAGAACGAGTGGGTCTTCTGAAGTCTGCACTGGAGGAGCTGATAATAACGCTTGCATGGACACGTGACATATCAACTTTTGCAGTTTAGTTGAACCCACAAGTGAAAAAGGCTAAAACACTTCAGTGCTGTAAGTTCTCACATCTCTTATTGAATTCTGTTCAAAGACAGACAGAGAGCACCACTCCCTGCCACAGCTCCACGGTGAGAGATGAAGTCATGAGTAAATCTTGATGATAACCCTACCTCAATGACCTTTGGCCTGCTCCCTCACCAGGCGGCGAGCTAAATTGCACCTTTATTTGGTGGCCGTTGGGGCGGGGAGCACCGTAAGCAAAGTGAGCGGGTCTTGAGCGTGTGGACGCGGGGCCACGACAGACGCTCGCTCCTGCAGAGGGGCAGCTCACTTTGCCTTCAGAAGTCGGTGGGAAGGTCGTCTCTAATTGGTGCCTCTGTGGGGGCCGCCTGCTGTGGCCACATCACTGTGGCAGAGGAACCTGACTGTGAGAGCGGAACACTCAGGCACCGTGAGACCCTGCCGACAGCGAGCACGGACCCATACAAGAAAACAAGTCTCTAAAACTGACTAATCATCGCTGTGAATTAAAGAGCCGGAGTCGTTTTTTCTGAACACTTTGAAGAATATCTTGGTGAAATACATTATGAAGTTTAGAGTTTAGAAAAAAAGGTGCTGACAACCTGAGTTTTGAATCACTGGTGGAAAATAAAGTTGGAGAAGTTCATACTTGTTAAGAAAGTGTTGACAATGTAATATAAATACGGTCAATTTAAAAGCTACAACACTCAGAGCACAAACCTTTGCCAAGGCCCAACAGTCACAGTTTAAATTCACTAAATCCCGATTTTTATTAAATCTGCACCAAATTGCACACACTCATAAACCTCAGTCATCTAAATATGCTTTGTATTTTCCTCAAAATCCAATAATTATTTTCTGAAGAATATTCCCTCCTCCGGATCTATAAAAAAATGTAAGGGTTTCTTCCCTGGGTTATGTTCCATTCATCAACCAAGTGGACTCTGTTCTTGATTACAATCACTTCATATTTTTCATCTTCCTGTCAGTATTCTTAATTCTTTTGTGTTCACTAGAGAAGGACATTTTAACTGTGCATAAATGGGTGTGGAAATCTGGTCGACATGTGACACTGAACACTATGAATGTATTCAATATTTAATGAAACTGCAAATTCAAAGCAGAAGGGTCTCAGAACTCGTGACAAGTCAACAAATGAATAATAAAGTTATGTGCTT
The DNA here is from genome assembly GCA_026259375.1 of Verasper variegatus. Classification (NCBI taxonomy): domain Eukaryota; kingdom Metazoa; phylum Chordata; class Actinopteri; order Pleuronectiformes; family Pleuronectidae; genus Verasper; species Verasper variegatus. The sequence goes on from CM048056.1 coordinate 7,327,133, forward strand.
CATTGTGTTAAGTTTTACTATGGATGTTGTAACTTTTATTGGAATGTTTATTCACTTTTTAAAAGTTTTCAGCAGATTTAAATGTTGCTGTTTTCACCTCAAATGAATTATACTTAGCTGTTAGTTGAGTTTTATTTATATAACGGTCGATAGGTTTGATTGTATTTTGACAACTTCAGAAAACACAGAATAGACCCTTTGTCCAGATTCACACCAAAATGTTATTAGTTCTTTCTTCTCCCATGTCCGATCATTCTCATGAGTTTCGGGGAAAAAAAAGGTTTTCACCGGTTTTTAACATAGTTACCAGTATTTTTAACCTTGCATGGTCCGTCACCATGGCATCATCACAAAACACCAGTGAATTCAGAACAACTTGTCCAGCTGCAGCGTTTGTGGGTACAACTCGATTATTTACACCTCCGAAACAAGGACGAGCGTCTTATGCCGCACATTCGAAACAGCATTCCAGCTGAGTGTTAACATAACCAAGAGCACAAAGGCTCCTTTAATGGCCAACCGCAACATAAACGGCCTCATCTGGTCACAAGGCTCTCACAAACGACTGCGAGTTCTTTTTTATCTTTAGCATCTTCATAACACCTCGCCACAAACAGACACACACACACACAGTGACTCTGCCTTATGGAGAACCACCGGACAATAGATCCGTTTACACAAATTTAAATGTTGGGAGGAAACAAGAAAAGCATTGAAAAAGAAGAAGAGGTCAGGGGTCAGGGAGCTGCAGATGCCTTTTGATTTATTGGTGCAGGATGAGCTTCATACATCAGATCATGAATCGCTGCAGACACAGATTTGTTGAGCGTCTTCACATGGAGGAAATGAAAAACATGGCTGAAGTGGGAGCATTTGAAAAGAGGTAGACGGTAACGAAACACAGGAGCATTGATGCAAAGAGAAAATGGTTTGATATGGCTGCAAGAGCATCTGGCAATTGGTAATAAATAACTTATTCCTCTAATCACGACTCATTATCCTAACACGACCTCCGTGATGTCAATTTACAGGTTCTCCCTCCACAGCCACGACTTGGCCTTGGTTAATGATTCTAATAGCAAATATCCAGTCGGCAACAGTAAGGCTTTCGGAGGCTCAGGTCATTGTTCACGTCACAAAAAGATCCCTGTGCCTCGTGGGTGCTCTTTTTTCCCCTCTCTCTGCGGCCCTCCTCCCTCCCTCCCTCCCTCTCTCTCCAGTATCCCCGTGGGAGCGCAAAGGGTTGAAATGACACACAGTGGCTGACTGTCGCCCAGGGGCCCGCGTTCTGGCCTTGGCTGGCTGGATCTGTGTGGCAGCTGGTAAGCCCGCTGCCCTCTCTCTGGCCTGCAGCATCAACAGTGGTGGTAGTGGGACTGATTGGAGCCTCACTCTGATCTCTGACTCTACGGCTGACGCTCTCAACTGCTCACTGCTGCCCACACAACTGGTGAGAAAGTGGAACGGGGAGCGGGATTCTAATCAGGAACACACACACAAAAACTAAAGTGTCCAGTGAAGTGGCTGGGAGTCGGATGTGACAGACACAGTCCTGTTAGGGGATGAAAGCTGAGACACTAGATTCTTTGGGGCAGAAAATTGTAGACGCTGCAGGTACTGTGGTTGTTGCGCGGTACTGAACCAGCAGCCACATTTATTTGAATCAAATTGCTGAGAGGAAATGCATTGATCTGGTATGAAATAAGACGTATTCCCTTAAAACACAATATAAAAAAACAGTTAAGTATCATCCCATTGATTCTCCTTATCACATGCTCACAACGTTCCCTATTTAACCACATTATATAAATAGAAACACCTTTTCAACAAGCTCGCATCATTTATTCTTCACTTCACCATGACCTGCACAGCCTTGCAACAAATACACAACAGTAGGTTTCCCTATGTTGCACCAAAATTGTCCCACAATACTGAATACGGGTTAAGACATCAAATTTCTTATAAATAATGTTAGTGTGATTAAAGCAAAAGAAAAGGCCTTCTTGTTTCCACTTCTAACTCTTCAAACGTTATTAAAAACACTAACATTTTTGTAGAATATGAATTGAACACTATTTTTTATTAACAAGAATTCCCTTCATAGAGTTTTTGTACCTCAAACACTGAACTGTGGATTCAGTTTTAGATCTTTCCTGATTAAACATGTTTTGAAAGAACAGAAGAACTAGAAAAGAAACAAAGGCAGGAATCACAATCCAAAGAAAAATGATGTGATGTGATAAACTCTTGGATATTTGAACATAATTCGTGAAGATCTGGTCCAGGAGACAGAAGAGTTGTGATGAGTCGTACTGAACTGGGTCCTGATCGGGTCTCAGTGGTGCTTGCCGGTGTAAATTCTGTTTCTGAGCACAACTACTGGAGGGAGGTGGCGCCGGACGCCGGGGTAGTGCTGCATGTGGTCGAACCACCGCGTCAGGTTCATGTACTGCTCCTTCTCCTGGATGGCCAAGTCCACCTGAGAGATAGGAGACTGATTAGCCACTGAACATGAACCTTAGTGAGGATGCAATGTTTAAACGTTGCCTTTGTGGATGATGTAGTTAATTCATGGACGTAAACAGAACTGGGGCTGAGAAAGAAGCAGAAAGAATCGGAGCAAATGAGCTATGCTGCCCTCTACTTCCTACGTTAGGTGATTTTAAATCCAGGCAGATTCTGGACTTCCCCCTGACAACTTCTCACATCTGACCAAACATTTAGATTAACATCAGGCTGCCTTAAAACTGAGTTTTCACGTCCTGCTGCTATCCCAGTGTAACATAAAGTACAGTTACTGCACATCTGTCCAGGCTCAATTCACATCTGGATCGATGACTTTGACTCTCTCTCTCTCTCTCTCTGTGGATTTACTTCTTATTATAATATATAATATATAGAGCATTATTTTCTTCTAGAAATTAATCAGTTTTAGGGAATAATCCAGTTTACATTTACTTATTTGGTGGTAAATACCAGTAATACTACGATATAATGTGTGAATGAATGTGAAAAATAAAGATTGTTGAAATCAACACATTTGACTTCACCTGTTCTATACAAACTAGAATCTATAAGCTGAATTGCAAATCGATCAAACTGTATCCGACCCAAACATCATCAAGACGTCCTTGGAAATTTCATTAAACGGGTGTTTATCCAAGATGTAATTATCAGTAACGTGTAAACTCCGGACACAGACAACAGTCCAGCCTGAAACCATCCTCCCATCAGTCAGGTTTAATGTTTGTGTCGTGTTGTTTTCCATGAATTGAACATCGGGAGTGGCTGCGGTTGAGGGCTGGGCTCGCTGACCCCTTGTCCCCGAGGTTAAAAGCACACTGATCGCTAACCAAAGTGACGCTCCTCTGCCTGGTGGCGGGGCGGCGATCTTCCATCTCCGCCACAACCTCTGACATCTCTCAACATGTGATGTCTCCCTCCCTCCATCTCATTCTGTCTCTCCCATTTCTGAACTCACTTCGTTTTTTCTTTTAATCCTGGAAGGCATAACAAACTTACTTGTCCCTGGTATCAGGCTAAAGACATCACTTTGTGCCACATCACTTTATTTCTTTGAAGAGAAGTGAGAACGTGTTTATAATATGTGTGTTTATTTCCAACTTGCTCTTCATGCCCTTTGGCCATGTGACTGGTCCAATTGTGTGTTACGCACTGTGACAAATTGCTTATTAAAGTTGTGGTTTGACTGAAGTGAGCACAGATAGGAGGGAATGGATGTATGAAGGGTTGACTTCTTGTTAAATGGTGGTGTGAAAGCAACAGAGACACAACTAATCAATTCGATTTATCCCCGAATATAAAACCCTGCAGCTCTTTGTGAAATTTCCGCAGGTTTTTATATTGTTCATTACATTTGCCCTTCATTAGTATTTGCAAAAAATATTGAATCTACCCTAGTGATAAGGATTAATGAGTAACACCATCTGAATCTGAAACATCTAACCAGTCCAGACGATTCACCAGCTCTAGATTTCTTTTCACTGAGTTGTATCATGTTTTTTAATCCAATATGTTTATTGATTTTTTTCCTTTTAACAGAAACTGTTGTAAACCTGTTTGTTAAAAAAGTGCATCAAATAGACCGATGGCAATAACCACTTGAATGAAAAGGGAAAAAAGAGAAGAAAATGTACGTGCATAGAAAAAACTAACAAAAAGGAATAAAACCAAAAAGGTGGTACAGAGGCCAAAACGAATAGAACAACTTTTTACATTGGCCTGACTCAATTGAGAAGGACATTCAAATACACCACAGAGCCACAGACCCATCTGGATACTCGGATGAATCAGTGACAGACAAATCTGAGTAGTACACATGAGATTGAAATCAGTGAGAAAAAAGGTTACTTACTATGAGTGGTTGGATTCCATAGTACATGAGAATATCAGCTAAGGTGAACTGGTTTTCAGCCAGGTAAGCTTTGTCCTGCAGGTAGAGGTTCAGCTCCTGGAGAAGAGAAAAACACACATTACAGGCAGATTAGCTTGGATTAGAATAATGTCAATAGTTAGAATACTGCTAAACTTTTCTGAATGTCCTTCAAGGAAATATACAACATTCATCCGCCTGCACATGTAATGAGAGTTCTACGTCCTCATGTTTTCACTTCAAACTCAAATATGACTGTTTAACATTTGTGATGGGAAGTTAGAGATGTCAGCAGTCAGAATGCAGAATGCAGAGAACAGACGAAGATGTCAACTTGGAAAGACAATGAGATTTGAGAGCTGTTGCCGATGAGGACACACGCCGAGGGTTTTGGACATTTTCCTGTTGTTGTAAACACCTGTAATCCAGACAACCCTCTGCTGCGTTCTTAAAGGCAAACTCTAGAAAATGTCTAGAAAAGTCTGGGTCTGTGTTCATGTCTAAAAATAGTTTTGTGGTTTCAGCCATTTTAAGACAGGACTCAGTGTGTATATATAGATAACAGCCTGACACTTTGTTGCCCCTGAATTGCTCTGTATATTGTGAGGCACCAAAAAGCAAGTTGACTCACAAACATGAGTCGAGTCCGGGTACTCTCAACTGATGCATCGACTAATCGACTTTTAGCGGACTGCCCTAGATCCAAGCTTGCATGTGTCTGTGTGCTGTGCTATGTGAAAAGGAATAAAATGTAACCTGAGGGGCTGTAGCTTCTCTCCCCATGACTGGCAACTTGGTGCAGATGCGTACAAGAAAGCCTCTTTGTTTACTCAGCGACAACTCTCGCTTACACATCCAGTGAAGCTGTCCTAAACTTGGACAGCTTGATGTGTGTGTGTGTGTGTGTGTGTTTCAGTCGGATGTCTGTGTGTTCAGAGTCGTGTGTGGAAGTGCTGGTCCCAGGGGACGGGACCATCTTTAGCACTTGTACATTGTGCGAAGGAAACACTCCACGCACACAGAACATCTCGGGGGCAAATGGGGTTATTGTGCGGCAAGAGTGGGTGATGCCAAACAAGGCATGAAGACTGCAGACTTCCTCCCCATCCACAATCAGATCCTTGCTTTTCTTAGCCTACAGCCATGGAGCTGAAGCCCAGTCAAGCATCAGAGGAGAGGTCGCTCCACTACCACCCCCCACCCAGCACAAGGAGATCCAAACCTGGGTTCTCCTCCACCTGCCCCCGCCTCAAATGTGCACTCTTATCATTGGACATTCACATTAAATAATGTTGGCGAAGTTTTCAGCAGAGTTACTCTCAGAAATGTATGAAAAATAAGAGTACAAGAATTCTTCTGGGAATTTTGCCCTTTGCACAGAAATCTCACCCACAATGAACACTACCTCAACTTATATTACAACTGCAGTACATTGCATGTTTTGTGCCCATTTCTTTCTCATGTACTGATCGACTGCTATTATGACACTCCTGAGACATTACACAAGTTTACTTTTTATTTTATTGCTTTGAACTCTGACCTGGAAATTATGGTTTCTAACTTTCATAGTGGGGCTTTATATGAAAAATTCGAACATTGATTCAAACGTGGGGAAAGGTTTGTATTCGGTCTTTGATGACCCGTTTGAATTTGAAATATTGGGTCTCAAAGTGCGTCAGACCATCTAAAGTAGTGTGTCTCCTGCTCCAGCAGAGGGCGCTTCCTTTGAGCTTGACCAATAAGTAAAGCAAGTCAGTAATGTTACATTGTCTTTGCTCCAAAAATGGAGGATGCTAGCAAGCAAAGTCGTCGCGACGCACAATCATGACACCAGAGCATCTGAGAAGCGGCTTGTGGAAATATTTTGGGTTCTACACCGTAGATGGTTAAGTAACGACACGAGGCGAAGCCGTTTATCATCTTTGTATCATGCAACTTGCTTTTAACAAATCAGCGACGTCAACTTTGTCTTAATATGCGCAGGGGGATGGTTTGAACAAATTGTGTGTCATGACAAATTCGTTTGAACTTGTTTAATGGAAAACTGACTGCCATGTTTCATAGTGATGGTGCATATATTTCTTTCAAAGAGACAAGACACAGCAATTAAATTCCAAAATTCATGAAGGTTGGAATGACTTATAAGGAATTTAATATGTTTCACAAATTGGCATAAACCCAAGAACATTCATTGTCCCATACAGCAAGAAGACACCCTCTAGTCTTTACCAGCCTAATTGGTTTAAGGCGGAATGACGGACTTCCTCCAACATTCAGCTGACTTTGGGTTCAAGGCCAGAGAGGCCTGGGCTTGTTTACAGTCGCAGTACGTGAGTGACAAGATGTTTACTCTTGAATCAGCATCTAAACTTGAAAAACTGTGAATTTCTTATTCTCATCCTGGGGTGAGAAAGTTTAAGGACTCATGCAGCTGACAGTTTGTGTCTCTGGATAATTTAATGGGAGATGACTGGTGTGCTTGAAAGAAGGATGTAGCTAAAGCAGCGGGACAGGACGGGGCGCCGACGGGCACCAGAGCTGAGCTGCTCGGGGCGACTTCCTTCTGTAAGTGGCACCATTAAAATATTTAAGAGGCCTGTCCAGATAACATGCTGCTGCACAGCATGGCTCCTCACCCATGCCACAACAGTGTGTTATGCTGACACACAAATACACACACACACACTTCATGCTGACAGAACTGTGCCAAGAGGCGCCTAGCATCCAACAGACCAATGGCTGATGATCCATATCATGTTGACTGGCGTCAGGCATATTAAAACATTTTTCTCTGTCTTGTGAGGCCATGTCACGGAAAGGCAACACATCAGTGAGTATTCCTGTCGCTGGTGCCTTAACAAGACCAACAGACACACATGGTGGTTTGGCTGGTGGACAAGAGAAACGGGGAATGTGAGAGAAAGTGAAATGCTGAGAAGCTCAATTCGGAGCAAGCAAGCATTGAATTAACTACTTTAATATCAGACAATCATACGTAAAGATAAATTCAAGTCCACAGAAGCAACACGACAGAAAGATTTCCTTCATACCTTCAGGACGGTCTTGACATCCTCCTTCGTGCAGTTGTTCAGCCTGGTGACTCTGTACTCCAGCCACTGCTGCACTACGGCCCTGCTCTCTGCAGAGTCGCCGAGCAGCTCTGAGTGCTTGGCCTCTTTCACCAGGTGACAGGCGATTGTCACCAGCCCCAGGAGCGGAGGACCATTGTTATTCTGTAACACGGGGACCTGGAGGGAAAGGTGAGACGGAGAGAGGGCGAAGAGAAAGGGGATGAAAAAAGTGAGTTTGATTCTATTTCATTGAAGTTCAAACACAAGTAGACATTTACATCAACATATCTGACATCAGATATTGTAAATAAGTCAATTATATTTGTATAGTACTTTTCAGAGACAAGAGTCAGAACGTTACAACATACAAATGTACAAACACACAATAAAAAGAATAATACAGAGTCCAGTAAATTGAAGAGACAGACCCAGTACATGAATCACCTGAATGCCTGTTTAATTTCTCATCCTACCCACCATGGGCCTTATGACTGCATACTATGTTGTACTGTGTACTATGCTTTGAGTACTTATTATGTTGCATTCTTATATGTTGCCATCGTGGATCAGGGGGAAAAGGCATTTAAACCTGGCTATGTTTCCCACAGAATCAGCAAACTGTAGGCAGGACATTTAACAACTTTTGTGCTCGACGCCACCACAAGTCTTTAGATAATCTTAAACATCCTTAAAAACCAGCTTCCTCGGTTGGTAATTTTACACATTAATGAATACAACTGGCTCATAAGCAGAGTGAGTATTAGCAATTAACTCCAATGTGTTAACATCCAGGTGAGATCGCCCATTACTGGGATGCAGGAACAATTGTGTTCAATATTTTCTCATTAAGATCAGTCAATCAATACGACGGACAGCTGACTCCACCCCTCACTCCGGTGTTTGAGCATGCGCAGAACACAGAGCTACTTCCATTGTGCTAACTAATGAAAATACTTCGGCTGCCATTGGGTCTCACTTCCTGTATTTACTCTGAACGTCTCCTCAGCTGATGACTGAAACCCCCGGGTACAAAGTGTGAACACGAGGTAGCTATGACAACACAACTGCCTCTGTTTTCAACACACACATGGCTAGCCTGTTAGCATTCCCAAGCTAGCCACCGTGTCATGTTACAGCAGCTCCCAAAGCTTCCTGTTAAATACAACAACGCTCAAAAGCTAACGACGGAAGCTACAACAACGAGCCGCCATGTCACCTTTTTCACACCCTGGGTGCTGTACTTGTTCGCCTTCTTCAGCCCTAAATATTTCTCCAGCGACGACAGCTCCCGTAGCGCCATGTTAAGACTGACAGAGTTGGAGGAAGACCCAGCCCTACTCTGCCTCTGATTGGCTCATCGTGAGACTGTCCCCTAACTCTAACCAATCATCACTCTCTATGTGTTAATACAACCCAATCACAGCCGAGGTTGGGGCGGGTCTTTTTCTGCAGAGAGTAAGAGTTGTGTGTGTGTGTGTGTGTGTGTGTGTGTGTGTGTGTGTGTGTGTGTGTGTGTGTGTGTGTGTGTGTGTGTGTGTGTGTGTGTGTGTGTGTGTGTGTGTGTGTGTGTGTGTGTGTGTGTGTGTGACTGACTGACTGTTGATTTAACCAATGAAAACATAGAACGTAAGTCCTTCATCACATTGCATCAGTGAAGAAGCTAAAATAAAACATAATAAAATATAACATTAAATATAGGTTGACAAGTGAAACTAATAAATTACACATTTTGAAATTATATATTGTACTATTATGAAATAATCAACACTTGAGCAAATCTCAATGTGACATTTAAATTTATGATAAACCTTCTCTGAGAAAAATGTATTTACTATGTGTACTTTGACTTTTTAGTTTGGTCCATGTCCTATCCACTAACATGGAGGAGGCTGGTTTTATGGCCTGTACTGTAGCCAACCACCAGGGGGTGAACAAGATGCTTTGTATTCACTTTTCAGGAGCAGTCATGTCGTCCATCTTTATAAACAGTGAATGGTATTCCCTCAGGTGAAATAATAAACATGAATTATTTTATATATTGTGGTCAGTTTTTTTATTAGTTTTAACTACGTACTGTGCAGGTGCAACAATATTATATAATTAAATGAACAGTATGAAGTGAAAACAAATCAAAAATCTGCTTAGTTGGAAGAATTAATTTTCATTCCTTAAGGGTTAAAGAAAAAAGTGACCCTCGGCCAAAGACTACAAACCTTCACTGTTCTCACTCAGCTTGCAATCATGAGAAAACCTCAGAAAAGTATTTTACCAAGTCGTCACCGAAATGCTCTACGGCCCCATGGTGTTCCAGATTATACCCAAAGCCTTTCCAGTGCTGTCATACTTAGAGCCACACCGGGACATGTACTTTAACAAAGCATCACATTTCACACAACAAGTCATATATGAATATCCAACCCACAGAATAGGACATTATAATATCTGAAATTCAATATTGAATATCTAAGGCCTCTGGATTCTCATAGGGGCAGCACTTCTGCTTCATGTGAACTGCTTCCATTGACGCTTATTCCCTTGCACATCCACATCATCCCTTTCGACGCATGCACTTAATATAATAGAACAGATGATATTTTTAAACCCACTTTGTTGAGAGAAATCTGTCCCAGAAAACAAATTAATTATAAGAATGAGTGCACAGACTATCACAAATGATTAGATGCCACGAAACAAGGTAAAGCTAATTCTCTGCTTTTTTTTCATCTAACCTTCAATTTTTTTTTTTTTTTTTGCTTTTTGTTTATAGGCTCCAGCACGTCATACACTTTTACCCCAGTCGGCCCCTCCATAAATGCACGCTCGCAGCGATAAAGTGTGTCTCCTTTAACTAAATGCCTCCAAGCTGCCACATCCTGTCTGTACTCAGGCGGGCTGAAGACAACGATCCCCAGTGCCCAGGACTAACTGTAGCCTGTGGGAGTTTTCTCATGCCGATTGTGATACACAATCTGGGGTCACATTAGTAAGGAAATCTACAGTGGGGGTCACCGATAGTGCCGTGGGGCTTCCCAAGGCAGGCACAGCCATAAACACAGCCTCAGTCCTGGTACATATATCCTCCTCTGCCTAGTCTGTAGCTTACAATATGCTGTTACACTGATTTGTCTAGCTGGGCTGCAGGGTCACAGCCCCGCCTGTCTTCTCTGCTACCTTTCATGACCTGTGAGAGCTGACGGAGGGCTGTATTCTAACCACACAGATGCTCGCAGAGGGAGATGGGGAAGGATCGGTTGTGAGCAGTCGACATGAACGCTGTCAGCACAGATTGGTGAAATTGCATATTGGTGCTAGGTCGGATCCCCAGCGTAGGGTGAACATGGAGGGGTGGGGGGTGCGCAGGCGGCTGGGTGACAGTTTGGGAGGACGCTGGGAGTTGTGAGATGACGACAGACAGATGTACTGTAGACGTGTGCTGTCTGCACCTTTGGCTCCCGTCAGGTTTTCATTTTTGATTAGATCTCGTCCAAAGAGGTGGAATTTCGAAGAAACGTACACGGAAAAAAACATCACATTGTTAAATAGAAAAAATTGGTATAATGCAGTGTTGGTATTGAAAGACAGTGACATAATAGATGTTGTTAAAAGTTGAAAAAATGGCCATAAAACACAAGAGTTTGTGGAGATTCACACAATTCTTCTTGATTCTAAAATTACCAAAGTGAAAAAAGTCCACCAAATCGTCAAAGTAGCTATTTCTAGGAATTTGATTTACATTTTTTGTTTTAGTTATTTTGTAGTTTAAATTATTGCAGAAAATAATTTCTACTGTATCCAACATTTTGCTCAACAAAATGAAAAAAAAAATTAAAAAAAACCTAAAAATACAGCGAAAATCGCCCAAATCTCAATGTCTTTTAACCTTTCAAAACCCAAATATATAAATTTATTATAACATATAAACTAAAGAAAAAACAGCAAATCTGCAAATCAAATTATGAAGAAAAGATGTGTCACTTGCAGCGAGTATAGTGTATGAGTAGTGTCAGTCCTGCACAGTGTGTCTTTTGGCTCCGCAGATGCTGGCTCTCGCAGTAGTGGGGAGTCAGAGGATGCCAGAAATGTCGGACCTCCAGGTGGGGCCTTTGGGCCTCCACGACGACAATGGTGATGGGATTATAGGAACCACCCTGCCGCTCCGCGCAGAAACACGCAGCCGAGGGCTAAGAACTACACTCCACAACACACAAACACACACATGCAAATTAGTGTATGTTCAAATTTCTTTACAGGCAGGGGGGGGGGTGGTGGCAGGGTTGGATGAGCCAGTGACAGGGGTGGAGGGATGACACTGACATCGTGGTACTTCATGTCTTTCCCTTAACATTTATACACGTGATTAGCATTGGAAGGCACGCTCATGTGTGTATGTGTGTGTGTGTGTGTGTTTGTCGGGAAAGAGAGGGTGGTTGGGTCTGATCAGGAGAGGCCCCGGAGACAAACGAATGAGTAATAAAGGCAGTTTTCTCCATTTCCTCCTCCTCTGCTTACATGCCAAGCCACGAGGCTGTGGGACATGCTGGGGGACACGGTACCAGCTCACAACAAACCCTGTCCCTGCCTCCCATCCAGCAGCAGTCACTTAGGACTATTAATTACCGCTCTGAATTTCCTCCTCCTTACCCGTAGTCATCCGTGTCCCCCTCAGACAAACAACCTCGGTGGGAGGATCTTGATTATTATAGCTTCTGAAAAGTCAGATTGTCTTTTTATTGAAGTTGCCCACTGGCCTTGCAGGTTTCTCTCCATCTCCCTCCGTCTCACTTTTCTTTTTTCTGCATCTCTCCTCCGTGATTCAGGCAAAATCTTGGAGGAAGCCGTCGTGCTGTGGCCGGGAGGTTGATGAGGGAGACTCCCATGTTGTTGGAGGTTTGAACTCAAGCTGCTCATGTGAGGTTAAAAGCATGCACAAACACACACACACACACACACACACACACACACACACAAACATGCAAAACTCTTGCTGTGGGCTGCACACAGATCTGCTGTTTTGTCGCTCACCAGCAGGGTGCACTGTGGGTCTTTGAAAAATCCCATTTTCTGCACGGTTGTGCAGGGATGCCTGGTGAAACATGAACTTTTTAACTGAGATAAGAAAGTGATTATTAAAAAGAGATGTAATCATAGGGAACATTTAGGAGAAGTGAAATCACTGAATGTGTATCTTGAAAAATAATTTATAACTAATATGTTTTATAAGTTTTTTAAGAAAGGAATCAGGCACTTTCTTTTACCAACTTATACAAATGTTATAATTTAATATAGAAAATAATTTTATGTTAAAGTTTGAAGACTTAAAGTTGGTAAGAGAATATGCATGTTCTGCACATAGAGTGTGCATAGATAGTTCAGTATAATTTCCAACAATATTGGGATCAGGTGTGGTGTTCAGCACCTTGCACTGGCCTGTTTTGTGATAATACTTCTGCTCTGGAGCACATTAAAGATTTTTTTCTTGTCGTTTTTTAAAAGTCTGACCTTTTTGATTGCAGAAATGCTCCAAGAATCGCAGGCACACAAGAACACGTCTGGGAAAACTCTAGCCAGCTCCTAATCCTCCCTGCTCATCCGTCTTCATGTCTTTAACCCATTAGTTTGATTCACTACCGCTGGAGTGGGAAAGTGAAAGCTCAGGCCGCCACTTGTCTCCCCTACGACTGTGTCCACTATATCCCTTTCATGTGGCACTTTATGGCCTGCTGGAGAGGGGTAGAAGGGGCAAGTGTGTGTGTGTGTGTGTGTGTGTGTGTGTGTGTGTGAAAGAAGACGGACAGTAACGTGAAGGGGGGGGGGGGCAGAGAGATAGATATAGGGAGATTCAGAGGGTTATTTGTCCCTCTTCCCCACTCTGAGAGCCAGGAATCATGGTCTGCATGACAGGTCGGCAGCCCCCATCGGGGGTGATCTATATGAGACCCTCTTTATTGGCAATTTCAACCAAGGGACAGATGAGACTGCAGCCAGCCAGCCGGACAGCCGGGCTATGATGAAAGCGCCCGGGACTCACCTGTGACTCTCGCACTGAAGGCTAGAGAAATAATACATCAGAGGTTATATGTGGAGATATGTGCGCTGTGGTGTGGATGTTTGAGCCGTGTGTGTGTGTGTGTGTGTGTGTGGTAGAAATAATGTATGGCTGCTGTCGTGCCCAGAGGTCTCTGTTTAGTATGGAGAGAACCACTGAGCTGTGTTGCAGGCAGATTTCGAATGAGATGCTTTGGTTACTTTACATATTGTTGGAATGTAGGGTAAATAATTCAACTCAGAGCAACAGTCGAGAATCTGTCCACGACTTATTGCTTTTGGCTTCTTTTGAGTAACAAGGCTGTTGAACATACGTACTCCATAACAAAGCCCTCGCTGCAGTGCATGTGAACCATAGAAAACTGCTTCTGTGCCGTATGAGTTGAGTATTGTTCTGCCTGGGCGATGGGAAAAACATTAAAAAGCATGCTACAACCTTGATGTAATGCTGATTGTAATAAAACATTAAAGCCACCATAAGTACTAAAACATCGCTCTCAGATTCCGATTGAAATGCAACAGAACTCTATTCTCCCACAGACTTTTCTTAACATCCTGCACTGGGTTACACTGATATCACATTCAGCCCTTCTCTCCCAAGTACGCGAAACACATTTCCCATTTTTCAAAGTGTTGAATCGCACGAGGCAAATCACTGGGAACTAGCATGACAACATTCAAGCTCTGAGCAGACAATATATCCCGGGGCCATTCCTCCATCCAACGCTCCGCTGAATGAAAGACAGAAGCCTGCAAAGTGATGAACACCATGAAATAGCCCTGTAATGAACAACTGCTCTCATATGAGAAGGCCTGTTCAGTTAGGACCAGCCATTAGACCCACGTCTCTCTGTTCACTCCAAATTGATTAGTACAGTCTGCGAAGCATTGATCAGCGGTTTGCTTTCAAGTGTCGGGATGGTGGAGGGGTTTAGAAAATAGAGATTTTTAAGAGCAGCGAACAGGTTGAGAAGGAAGCAAGCTAAAGGCTCCATTTTGGTTCCTGTCGCGCCAAGAGCGTGACACTACGACTGCAGCTGTTTGATTCTGGGAGGAGCTGAAATGAGGAATGTGGTGTAAATGCTCACTTCTCTTCCTGCTTGTGTCTTTGCAAATCATTTTAAGATCGTGTTACCTCAACTCAAATATTCTCTTTGGATAGACACCAGCCCTCGTGATGAGCTGAAATAAAATAAAATAAAAGTAAATAAATAAACACACCACACCAGCATTGATGAATGGATGGAGCGATGGATACTTGGCAATATTTTACCACCTTGATACTTGACTTCATGACCCTCTGAGATCTCAAATGTTCATAAGAGGCCTAACAAAGATACAGCAAGTGATGTCACTGTTTAGGATAATCTACTTCACATGTTCCTTTCCAAAGATGAACAGAAGGAATACATAAAGTAGGTTATGTTCATGCATATCCTATATAGCACATAAAACTTGCAGGATTTCCATATTTGGTGGATTATTATGAGTGCTTGCGTTTCAAATGTACAAACACAGTTTTGTGGCAATTAGATGTGTTACCACTCTATACTTTTGGGATTCTAATAAGGTCAAACGAAAAAAAAAATATGAATAAAGTAAAAATAAAATAGTTAGCTGTATTTTTTTATTTGGCAGTGAGGTTTGCTTGACCCAAAACAACAGAGAAAATGAGGCTAATTTCAACAAAAGTCAAGATTAGAAAATGTCATTTATTTACATCCTCACACATTAGATTTATGTACTGAGTTCTCCAGCTGGTTAAATGTAATCTTGAGGCTAAACTATAAAAGTAAAGATATAAAAGTCAGTCTATAATGATGGTGAGCTATCTATATCCTGTGTGTATACATACTGTATATTCATACATATACACTGTATACATACAGTATATATACACACAGTGTCTGTCACTCTCTCTGTGTTTGTCATGCTGTCCCAGCCCCAGTGTACACTCAGCCTCTAATTAACTTAATAAAGTGTAACAATTCTGACATTTGGGGCCTAATTTGCTCCACAGTAGCAGGCCGGTGACCGGCGTTGCAGATAAGGCACAGTGACAGGATCAGAGAAAAGTCTGTTTATCTGGGGAATTAAAGGGTAAAAAGAGGCCTGGCTTGGTGATAGGTGCTCTCCTGTATGGTGTGTGTGTGTGTGTGTGTGTGTGTGAAGAGAGAACTTTTGTACTTGCATGTGTGTGTACTTGTGTTTATGCATTTGTGTATGAGTGTGTCTGTGTTCTCCTGTGTGTGCGACAGTGAGCGACAGGCCCGGTTATTACTTGAATGGCTTTTGATTGGCTGATAGAGAACGCCCGCTTGTTTACGCCGATCTACATCGTCCAACTAAAGCGGTGAACTTGTAACCTCTGCTTGCTGGTGGTGCATCACATGTGCGATGTTCTGTCTTTGCAAATCTCCCTCTTAATAAAACTATCCGATTTACCAGTAGACACACACACACGCACACACATACGCACACTCACACACACAGCAGTATCCTGTTTGCAGATACAGCCAAAGACAATCTTCCCATCTACCTGGGGGGTACCTGCCAGTGTTAGCGCTGGCGGCTATACACATCCTCCATCAAAACATCACCGACAGAGAAGTCAAGTCTCCCTCTCTCTCCTTCCCTCCCACCACCTCCGACCCGTAAACCATTTATCTTGAGATAACTTTGTCAGATTGTCAACCAAACTCTCCGGTGGGAGCCGGGCCCAAAGCCTATTACTGGGGAATCATTGCAGGCCGAGGCTGGTCACTGCTAAATGGATACTCCCTGTGAGCTTCCCCCGCCTCGCCTGCGTTATTGGGGCTGCTATTCCCACATCCGCTCAAGTCAGCCGCAGTTAGGCAGCCGGTAATCGAGTTGCTGAAACTGCGTTGGTTTATTGATTACATAAGGAGAGGCTGGTTATCAGGGAACAGATGTAATGCTTGTAGAAATGTGAATATAACTGCGTTCGGCGTTGTTGACCGGTGTCACTCATTCCTGTCCTCCACCCTGCCTTCCATATGGGAATGAAAAGTGTGTAATGAATAACCTACAACACTTATATAGCAGCAGTATTAAGCGTTGTGTGTGTGTGAGTGTGTGTTGTGTGTGAGCACGTTTGCTTTAACCCCAATGCTTTGTGACATGCGGCCCAGGCCACTCCGTGCTATTCTCGGCCAGGAGACCTTGTTCCTGAATAATTTGCCACCTCTAATCTCGAGCGGTCTTGATTTATTCTGGGATGTCTTTGAAGCGCCAACACGCTGAGGGCTTTACAGACATGGCTACCAAACTAAAAAAGACTAACAACAGCGATAAAAGCGAGCTGAAAAGTGGGAGAAACACGTCAAGAGGGGAACCAGGGGAATCTGTTCTCCTTAGCCTGCTGCTGCTCTATTTTCAGAGATTTTTTTAACTGATAACACTCCAAGGTTCTTCACACAGTGATGCCAGTTATTTGTTATATAATACCAAAGAGTGAATGTTGCCATATCATTGACTTTGCATTAAGGTTGAAGTTAGTATGACTTATTGATTCCGCATCACGACTTTAAGATTCCAAAGTTCTCTTGGCTGACTTGACTTGAACGTTTTGCACACAGCAGCGAATTCAAATTCGAACACGCTGGTGTTGCTGGTATGGACAGTTGTATTAATGAACTTCAACACAGCTGCAAACATGAATAAAAATGGATCAAAATGCTTTCAATGACTGAGATCTTTTACATTCGAAATATTTGATGCCATATTCCTCGTTGAGAAATGACAAAGTGAGAGAATAAGAGATAACTTACCTACAATGATACCACGTTTAGTAATTCTTTTCAATCGAATCGGATGAATGACGATACGATTAAGACTAATTCATCGTCTGTAGTATTAAAAGGCAAAGGGAAGTTGTACTTCCCCAAACATTAATCCTCACTACTAATTTCAAGATATCATTTATTTATGATTATGATATATGGTTGTTAGCACTGTCCCCTCAAAGCCTGAAGGTTCGCGGTTCGAATCCTGGTTTGGCTGAGGTGTTTCCATGTGCAGTTTGCATGCTCTTCCCGTGTCTGCAGGGCTACTATGGCTTCACAGTCCGAAAACATGCAGATAGGGGATTGGGTTAATTGGAGGCTATAAATTGGCCCTACCCCCGGTCCAGGGTGAACCCCGCCGCTCGCCAAATGTCAGCTGGGATTGCTTCCCCCCTCCCTGCGACCCTCAAATGATAAACTGTATTGATAATGGATGGATAGATATATGATAACATTACGTATACTGACAGTGTCAATTCCTTTAGATAGAGTGGATGTTCACCTACTGTGGTCAACCCTTTGGTAGTAGAGTTAGGAAGGAACTGTAATCTCAAACTGATAGAGAAGTCAAGATGTATTCTCCAATGGTTTCAAATGAGGGTCAGGACATTAACACCGGCTGCTCCACTCAAGTGGGTAAAGGTGCTTGTATCATCTGATGCCGTGAGGTTTTTGCACTGAATATTACATTTTTTATTGCTTGAGCACAGCAAGAATAACATATTCTGTTTCCCTACTTTTAGTCAAAATGGGGTCAGGGACTGAAGAAATATATAAATATACAGTGGGGCTCTAAAAGTCTGAGGCCGCGCTCTCATTCACTTGAATCTGCAAAGCACAGACACCTTTTAATTACCTTGTTTTTCAGAAAGCTTGGGATTTCTCTCAGACGACACAATGAGGGTGAAGTCTCAAGCGACACTTGTGGCTTAGATAATCTACAGATACACTCTAGGTTGATAGATAAATGTGGGTGTAGAGAGTGAAAGAGAGACGCCCTCCGATGTCATCTCCCCCTCTCGCCCTCTGTGTGACACCCCACTTTAGTGGTGTAATGACCTGGCACTAACAACTTTCATTTGACTCTATCAGGGTCAGTGTCAGCCACTGTATTGTGAACCACTGGCTGCAAATGGACACACAGACAGACGTAGCTTACACAGATAATAGATTAAAAATGCATGTTTTATTGTTTACTCAGGATTTTATTGTAACCTAAATCAATGCATGCAAGAGCGATTTTAATGCACAGTGTATAGATTGCTGTACTCTTCATGAACATATCTATTCTGTTACATTGGTCATCATTGTTGAATCAGTTGTTTCACTTTGGTGGATTCAAATTATATTTTCTACACACACTTAAAGTGCAATTTGAATGTGTACAGTACATATTTGTAACATGTTGCTGCATATTAGGTTGTCCTCTTCCCCGGTGGTTTTTAAGAACTGAGAATAGTGTAAAGCCATAAGAGTTTTAGAAGGATTCATTGAAAAGTATTTTGCAGAGGAAACTTCTATAGTTTGTTATCTGAACGCCAGATTTGTTAAGAAAAAAAGAACTTTAAGACGAGTCTAACTGTCCAATTAAAAGGGTGGTTTTCCAATGGATGGATACTGGTGGCCACCTTCTGCAGTCCAACCTGCCTCCCTCATTAAAAAAAAAACGATGATAAACAAACACTTTGTGAAATAAAGTGACCTACTCTGGAAAGACAATCTTCCTACATGTCTGTTAGTGTCGACCCTGGCATGGTGTGTGTGTAGATGTGATAAGCTGTTATGGTACAGAGTGCAGTCCCAGGTGCGCCCTAACTTGTTTTGAGACCAAGCCCCTGAAGGCCACGATGGGGATCTGTTGTTTGGGCTGGGGGGCTGAGCACTGAGATTTATTCTGAGGTGGAATCACCACGCTCATTACTCCCAATAGGATCTCGTGGTGTTTACCGAGCACATACCTGAGGCAGGACATGCCAAACTGTTTGCTCAACCGGTTCCAAACACTAATCTGTTTGTCTTTTTCTTCGGAGAAAACTCTTTTTCAGACAATGCAGAAATATTTCTTTACATCTTACAGTGCAATGTTAACAAGTTTCTTTGGTTTAGCCTGACAACCACTGTAAAAATCTCCCGCAGGCCGATCTGAGATTAAAGCATTTGACCACACGATTCCCAAAATTTCTTCACCCTTTAGATGATACGTCAAGTTTGGTATATATCTCATTAACAAAAAATACTTATCATATAACCCTCACCTAACTTGATAACTAACTGTATGTATTACTGTCTAAATACCATTAAAGGAATTGTTAGACATTTCAGAAAATATACCTTTTCTCCATCTTGTTAAAGATGGTGACAAATCAAAGGAAAGGAACAAAATAAGTAAGTAATAAACAAGTAAAAACCAACATCACGTGAAGAGTGGTCAGAACAGCTCCTTGATTCTAAAAGTCTCTGGATCTCTACTGGAGAGATGGATCATCATCATTCCTCGTAAAGAGAGTCTGTGTTTTTGTGTTTGGAGAGTACTTCCCGACAGTGATCAGCTCTAGTGTGGTTTTTTGAGAAAAACTGACACTTTGGAACAATTTAACTTTTGCGGTGTGAGCAGTTACGCAGCAGCAACAAGGCACTCCCTCACACATTCTCTTTATTAAATAGTTTTGGCTTCTCAGCCACAATACTGGCCTACATAGCATTGTCCCTGTCAGAATGTGGTCTTTTAAAAAGCAGCTTGTTAGGAAACTCCACCAAAGAGAGTTCATTTTATCCAAGCGTGTGTTTGTCCTTGTCCTAGATTTTTGTGCACAACAGGCTTCACAATTTTTTATTTCAAGAAAAAATGTACAGTTTGCTTTGTTTGTCTTTGAAACATTCTACACCTACATTTCTTTCCTTAACCTGACACGTAACTGCAATGCATGGTGTTGTGCACACCCTGACCCTGACACCCGGGCCACACTGGCTGCGAGTGTGCTTTTCACTTCTGCGCCCATGTTGACAGATTAGTAATGAATTTAAATCAATTCCTCAAAACTGATTTTGAATTTACAGGTTGCCGTTTGCTAGAAAATAACATTAAAGCCACTCATGTGCCTCTGACATTCATTCATCAATGGTCAATGATGGTTTTAGATAATTAACACTACCCTAGTCTGAAGATGGACATTCCACACCCATGGTTTATGGCCACAATTTACCCATCTTCTAATGCAAAGGCAAAATCTCACAGGAATTCTTCCATCATCTTGTGTGTTCCAGTCAGAGGCTGTTTGGAGAAGAAAGGAAATTCCAGTATTAGTATGGCTTTCCCCAACAAAGTGCTTGGTGAGTGTATGTAATGAGGCAGAGAGTGACAAACAATAACAATGATAACCTTGACGTGTTTTAGTGGCAATAAAGTATGAACAGACCGGAGAAATCCCACATATTACCCAACGCGGTCTGAAGACGACCAGATGATGTGTGCAGTGGCCGTGACTAAGTGCTGACAAATCATCTGAGAGAGGCACAGAAAATGAAATGGGGATGCATTATATCAATTTCTTTTTTTTTGGAGCTCCTTTGTTTTGAAGGTAAGAGGTAACCGACCGAGACGGACGGCCCCCGTTATTAGCCAGTGAGACGGAGCGGCGAGCCTCCACCTCACCTTCCCAGTCGACTGGCCCAGTCACGCCGGGGACAATAGCACCGGAGAAGGGGAGGGTGGGATGGGGACGGAGGAGTCGCCGCAGTAGCGGAACGGGTAGCCTGCCTGTCATCTCTGTCTTGTCTACGCTTGGCAATCTCACTAACTACACTCTCCCACGACCTAGACTCTCTCTCTCTCTCCCTCTCTCATTTTCACTGGCTGGCTTTTCTACCAGTGCTGACAACACACATATAATTAAGGCCCATGAATGCAGTGTTACCTATAAGTGAAGCTGACAGCAATAGGCCTACCTATGGCTGCTCTCCTCCTCCGCCTCTTTCTTCTCATCCATCTCCTGGGCGCTGGTTGAGCCGCAGCTTAGTCCGAGCGACGGTCGCAGACCCACTGGCCCTAATTGGTGGTCTCTTATTCTGGGGTGGGTGGGTCTGGGTGGGTCTGAGGAGGCGTGAAGGTGGCTATCTTTGGACTAGGGAATGGCTGGATCTCTAGATGTCCCCCTTTTCCCATCACCGTCACTCCAACTCGAGCTCTCCTCTCGTAGCCTGCTCCCCTGTGAAGTCACTCCTGACTTTCTTTCCTTCTCTCTTTCTCAGTGTTTCCGTCACAGTTCTAGTCTCTTAAGTACTGAAATCCAGTGCCAATCAAGCACCAGCTCCTACATGCATGACCGGTAGATCACAACACAGATTTCGGTGCCAAAACGTTGAACTGAAATAGTGTCCATCCTTACAGACAACATAAAGATAACCGCATGTGCCTAGTTAACGTCACCTTCACCTCTGGTGGCAACCCACTCTCTACGTGGCTCTGTCAGCTCGTAACTTTAGCCTGCAGTTGGCTAGTAGCTACCTCAGACTCAAGTCAACACGACAACTAAATGCCTAAAGCCAAATGGACGTGCAGAAAGTGCAGCTGTATTTCCACGCGAGAGGATTCCGCAGCGAATATTTGAAAACAATTGTGTAAAGGGAGAAACGTGACAAACGTAATGAAGCACCTGACTATGAGATACATTTGAAAGCAGAGGGATGCCCTGTGTTTGACTGCTCATGTGACCCAATGCCGAGCACATCAGCAGCAGCGGTGGGAAAACTAATGAGGAGTTTGGAGCTGGAGTATTTTGCTGTATTAAGCACTGAAACTGTTATTTAGTGTTAAATTGTTGTAGTGTGGTTAGGTGAATTGTATTTGTATATTTATTAAGTTTTGCACTTATTTATATTAGTATATTTAAGTTAATTATACTTTAAATACATTTCAACTTCCATTTTTTCTATAATAATAAATAAGCTGTTCTTATCATCGTTACCATCTTATTGTCAATTTGTCCTTTTGTGCTAACAGTGTCTGTTGTCTGTTACTGTTTTAAAAGTATCAATTTAGCCCCAGTATCAGAAAACACCTGAACCAACGATTAAGGTGTGGAAAAGAGAATCAGGGACCTATTTGTTACTCCACTGACAATAACAGCATAAATGTACTATATTATAATATAAACCCTTAGATACCCTAACTTAAAGTTGCATAATGTGATACTTGAAATCCAGCTTTATCTGGCCGTAGAGAATGAGAGACAGTCAGGGAGGGAAGAACATCAAGAATTGACATGTAGACTGAGTGAGAGGAACAGGAAAGATGTAATGAGAGAAAAAATAAAACGAAGATGGACGGAGAAGAGAAGAGAGTGACAGGGGAAGGCGGAGGGTGAAAAAAAGAAGAAGGGAGGAGCACTTTCAGCGCCGTATCCCGAGAGGTCACGTTAACCATAGACGTTTACGTATATGTGTCAACTGTGAAGCCTTGGTAATGGCAGGGCATCTCGGAAGAGGAGCTATCCCTGAGCTGCTCGGTCTGCCCGCAACCCGGTGTTGTTACCGTGCTGATGAGCAAGCGAACAAGGGGGGGAGTGGGGAAGACGAGTATGGGGGGGGGGGAGCCGTCGAGTGATTAGAGCAATTACTTGTCAAGGATTTGTCACAGCCAATCACATCTGCCCCCGTTTGTCTCTGCGGAGACAGGCGAGGGGGTGACCCAGACCTGCCTGCATCTGACCGACTGCAGCCCTCGCTGTGTGTGTGTGTGTGTGTGTGTGTGTGTGTGTGTGTGTGTGTGTGGGTGGATGGATGGATGTGTGTTGGTAGCGATATCGGTTTATGCAGGACTGCCCAGCCTTGACACACTGCAGATCATTATATGTTTCTAATGATTCACAATGCAGATGTGGGATTGTTGTTGCTGTGGATGGTTGATGATTGGCTGAGTTGTTAGATGGGGTGGAGACAAGTTGTGTCTTCGTACGTGTATCTTTATATCTGTGCATGTAGGTGCTGAACTCCCATTTAACCATATTATCTTATAATACACCACCATCATAAAATATAGTCTTCACACTATCAATGCAAACCATACTTCTTCATCTGCTCTCTGTTTCATCCCTCTTTTCCTCCTCTTGCTTTCTCTGCCAAAGCTGCAGCCAAATTTTGTCTCCTGATCTTTTTCATTTTTATCTTTTCAGCACAGCACTGTACAGTCACACTGACACTTTCTTTTTCTTGTCCAGGAGCCAGATTCAGCCCGAGCAACTGGAATAGGAACACCTCAGTCTTCAGTGTCTTACTCTGTTAGGATAAGAAAATGTCATTACTGAGCAGTAACTAAGGTTGTATTAACCTCCTGTTACTCATTACTAATGTTATTTCTTAGCATAATTGTTCTGTAGCATTAAACAACGAGGATGGCATATTTGGATCTGCACCCAATTGCACTCATAAATATCAGTCCCATAAACATGTCAGATTTTTCTGGATCCACCTGCTAATCCAGATCCTGACCAAAAATGTATATATATATATAAAGTTTCTTCTTTGGGTCATGCTAAATAAAATGTCATTAAAAAGTTGACGAAATTTTTGCGTAATCCTGGTGTCTTTTGATTAAAAGGAACGCCCGATGTCACTGATATGTCCCCAACAGTATTGCAATTTTTTT
The DNA here is from genome assembly GCA_026259375.1 of Verasper variegatus. Taxonomy (NCBI): domain Eukaryota; kingdom Metazoa; phylum Chordata; class Actinopteri; order Pleuronectiformes; family Pleuronectidae; genus Verasper; species Verasper variegatus. The sequence continues at coordinate 7,351,091 of CM048056.1, forward strand.
TTTTTTATTGAGCTAATGCGGAAGACTGTAAAACATACAAGGGATAATTTTGTCATGTGTAACTAACAAATAAACTAAGGCAGACAAAAGCATAACCTCTTTGGCGGAGGTATTGAGAAAACTACTTTTCCTTTGTGTGTCTATTGAACAGATAAAAAAGTATTAATGTGATCCGAAGGTTTCTATACGGCTCAGAGGTTTACAAGAATTAGCTGTTTATAATAACAAGCGACCAAGGTAAACAATACAATACAATACAAAATAGGATATCACCACAAGTTCACTTTGAGACTGTAGCGTTCCTTTCACTCTCTTTGTTTGCTCTTTGGTTCTCCTTCTCCCTCTAGCCTTTCTTCCTCTCCTGCCTCTTTGGCTTTGCTAAATTCAGAACTGTGACACCAAGTGAAGGCTTTTGGCAGCGCAGCATTGTTATGGAGGACTGGTTGGCCCCGCAGATCCCCTGCCGCGCGAACCCTGGCCGCGCAGCTTGGAGATCACTGCAGATGACCTGCGTTGTTGCCGAGCCTCCCTTACTTGGGTGCCTGTGCGTGCACTGCTGCGTGCGCGTCTTGTTGTGCCTCTCATGTTTCTCTCCGTCCTGCCTGACCTCTGATGCACGTGCTGCAAGTGTACAAACATGTTATTTCAGTGTTGGGTTGGAACATGTCTCTGAGGTCCATCTCATTCCATGTATCTGGCTACTTTTTTTTCCACTTGCATCTGGATACGCAGTCACATGTCAGTCATAGCAGCAAACAAGAACAGAGCTTATAATTAGACCAATGGTGCTGTGATGGAAATCTCCACATGAGGAAGTGTACATGACAGGCATGATATTTTAGATCTTAGAAGTAGTAGTAGGCACTATGGTATTCAAATACTATACATATAAATAACCCTGTTTATACAGTTGTAAGTCTCTATAATGTTTATGTGTATCTGTGGGCTGATACAGTGTGTGTGTCAGTAATTACTGACTCCCACCCATGATTTACATTTTCCACACAACATCTCAATGTGCAGTCCTCAGAGTGTGTTTAAAGTAATTGTAAATTAATGGGAATAACAATTATAGTCTTACTATGAACTACACTGCCTGGGTCTAGCTCTCTAATAATATCAAGATTTATTCTAGATACTATATTTTCACCCATTCAATAAGTGCCTGTCCTGAGCCTGGTTTGTGTAATCTGTTCTATTTACAAACTCAGATCCTATAATCATATGTTGAGTCCAATTCAAACATGGTTATCATGGTACCAGGTAGTGCAGAGTAGTCACAGCACTTCCTCTGACAGTACACCTGCCAAGTTTGAAGTTGATCAGATGAGTGGTTGTGAAGAACACTGAGGGAAAGACAGGAAGAAAGACGGAGGTTTCTCGATTCATTAGGATAGATAACTATTTTTGCCTTTAATAGAAACAAAGCAGTGCAATGTCAGGGTTAGCAGTAGGATCAGGGTCTAGACAACTACTCATCCATAAAACAATGTGTCCTCAGCAACCCACTCAACAAGTTTGAAATTAATCGAATGAGCGGTTATGTGTGTGTGTGTGTGTGTGTGTGTGTGTGTGTGTGTGTGTGTGTGTGTACTTGTACAGATATCTTTATGAGGACCATTTTGAGCCTAAATCCACCACACTAATCTTCATTTTAGAGAAGCCACCACTAAGAGCAGCAGCAAACAGCGACAATCTGCCAGAAACTGTGAATGGCTGGGGCTGCTTGCTCCTACTGTACGCTCCGGGCATTTTCCAGCTCTATCTCAAAACCTTACATCATCTATTATTCTCCTCCTCATATTGATATGATTTTTTTTCACTCTATCCATGTTCCAAAATTCACGACAGAAGAGGAAAAGAACTCAATTTGTAATTTTCTCTCCATCCTTCCTCTGACTCCAATTTATGCAAGTATTTCTTTTTTTTCTAAATCACTCTCTATCTTTGGCATGATTGTTTCTGAAGTTGAAGTCAGATGTATTGTTTGTGATGTCTCCGTGCGGTCCAGCTGTAACCAGCCCCCGATGTCTACGTTCTAGATATTATTTCTAGCTGTCCGTACTCCATCTTGGGGCACAATGGAGCCTCTTTCATTTTCTGTGTCATAATGCGATAGCACAAATTTCCCCGCGAGGCATCACACTATTGGAAAAGCAAATAACATATGTTGTGTCTCAAACTCACCCTTCTCTCCCCCTTATCCCACTGGTGCAGATGACCAGTGAGTCTGCCAGTGCCAAGGGCTGAGGACAGAGCGGGAAGACAGGAAGAAGAAGAGAGCGTTCTGGAAACATGTCACTTAGGCTATCGTTCATCTCCAGAGTGAGGAGCAAACATAATATGAATCCTCCCTATCAAACCCCACAAGAGGAGCCATAATGTATTACATTCAGAGCAGCGCCACGACCAAACATGGTGGTGTAATGTACTGTGTGTATGTTTTATTGATACTGCAGGAGGGATAGTTTTTTCGCTGCCTTGAGGAACCTTCATAAAGCAGATTATCTTTTCCTTGGCATGACTGACTTGGTGCTACTTTCCAGGAGGGTGTGTGATTGTGTCTGTGTGTTTTTCTTTATTGTATTATGTTCCAGGAGATGCCATGCTAATCTTTCACTCATCATCAAGCTCGCAGGGCAGGCTGGCAGCTTTGTTCTGCAGAAAAACGAGAGGAAAAAACAGAGGAGGACAAATAAGCAGAGAACTAGAGGAAATATACAGGGCAGGCACCATATCCTTATTGCAGACCTGCTCCAATACGCCTGTGAGTTGTGTTTTCATATCTACCTACTAATTCCACAGATGTCTGTCTGTCTGTATGTGGAACGCATATATCGTGTTTGTCTTATTGGCTTCAAACTTGACATGTGTATCGATAGGGGCACAAGGAAGTGCAGCTGATTTGGACAGGTGGTACGTTCAATATAAATAAAAATGTCATTAACAGGCAAACACCTTGCAGTCAGTGGGGGGTGGGGCAGTGTGCCTTCAGTCTGTGGGCCGATATCTTCTTCTACGCCTTCTGATACATGACAGCAGCATTAAAAAACTGATCAAACCATGGGTAAATATTGCCTCTAGATAATTTTAACAACTATTAAAATATTTCACCAAATCTGACACAGACATTCATAGGTTTTATGGGTATCTTTAACTCTTCAGCAATTTGTCTTCAAAGTAAAATCACAATGTTCCTTTAAACGCACATATGAACCGCACACGTGAACAGTAATAAAGCAAATTCAGTTTAATTTTATGAAAAACATTGACTTTAAAATCTTCATTGTAGATAAACCAGGTAGGACGAACTCAAAGTTTTCTTGCATCATAGACTGTTTATAAAAAGATCTCCACACAAACAATAAAAAACTGACAATTTATTGTAGAACTGTTTGAGGAGGACTCACTAATGTCAAGGAATAATTCTGAGGTAGCTCCAGAGCATTAACACAGGACACAAGAACAGCCCATTACAAACAGGTAGGTTTAGAATGGGCACTGCACTAGAAAAACTAAATTAAATTTAGTTTCATGGAAAACATTGACGATAAGATTGGTACCAAAAAACAAATGTTGATCATAGCTGACTTTTACAGTTTCATAAAGAAAGCTGCCACCAGCATCACAACCACAGGCCAAGCAATAAGCCCATTCCAAACAGGCATGTGAAGAACGGACACTGCACTAGTACATCTATGAAATGGATCCCGACAGCTGTGACTGTCAGGTAACTTTAGATGGCCCGACTCCCCCTTGATTGGAAGATGAAGCGCAATTATTAAAGCGAGATAAAGAGAAAGTGAAACGGGGAGCAAGCAAACGAGCCAGCGAGCGGGAAAAGGAGAGTCGACGAGGGTAAGAGCGGGTTCAGATGAGGCGAGGGAGAGATGATGAAAAGAGTAGCCACTCGGTCCTCAGAGACTCTTTTTCTTCCCCTGCTGCCAAATTAGCCCAATTAGTCAGAGTGGCCTCTGTTCAGACTGCTGTCAAACCCTGACACCATACAGCAGCGCCAGCGGTCATTCTCTCTCATTTAAGTCAGGCTTTTGACTCTCTCCTCTGCCTCCTCTCCTGAGCCACCTGCACAAGTCTCCGCTGAATAATTACTGCTGGTGTGCATGTGTGGAGCGAGTGCCTCCCTGTGTGTGTGTGTGTGTGTGTTTGCAGGCTTGAAAGGGAGACATTCCTTTAAAATCAATGCCCACCTCACCAGCGTGGTGCCGAGCGCGTCCTTCTTATAGCTGCAGCCTCCAAAACTGAGGTGTGAGAAATCTTTTCATTCCTCAGGTAAAATCCACCAAGAATCTTTAAAGCTCACGATGGCCGCAACTCTTTTATCTTTCAAACATCTGAGGAGCCAAACTTTCAGTGCAAAGGAAAAGATTTGAGAAAAGAGGGCGCTGAGGACGAGTAAAGTCTCGGAAAAATGCTCCGAGCATGGGGTGTATATGTATGTGCTGATTTGGCAACTCTACAACAAAGCCTCACGCAAAAGAAAAAAAAATACCGTAATTGTTTGGTCTCCTGTGCCCCAACACAAAAAGCTTCCAGAAAGAATAATGGGTGGCTTCACCCTACAGCATCTCCCCTGACATCATTCTGTCAGTGCTCACACAAATGCATAAAGTCCCCACCAAAACAGTCACCCCTTGTTTCTGAGATGAAGGGATCACTTATAATTTGATAGCCGCAGTCATCTTTCATTGGAAATCTGTGGAATTGGAGTGAGAGCTGGTGCCTGATAATCACCTGCCCATGGGCCTCGGGAGAACAGAGGAGGAAGGAGCAGGAGAGAGCGGGCTAATTGGACGACCTTGTTGCATGAACAAACACACCTTAAGCCACATGAGTGGTGGGAAGTCACTGAGTGAGCCAAAGCGCATGCACTCATCTCTTTAATTTATCTCACCGGTGTTGTATTTCACCGTGAGCCATGTCAGGGGAAAGGCAAACACAGATCTGACTGGCTGAGACGAAGCAGGACGTCTGTTTACCTGTGTGAGTGTGTATATGATAATTTGCCACGGTTCAGAGGCCTTTTAACGTATGACAAATACACACAGTGCCATTTAGGACGCTCCAGCTGAGGTCTGCTTTGAGCGAGTAGTAGAAATGAGAAAGTCAGTATTAGTTTTAGAGAATTCTGAGAAAAATAGTCATCTAAGAATACAGTCATAATAAAACTCACAATATTTAGAGGGGGGGAAAAAGGAAATAAGCAGCAAGGAGAACCCGTGAACCTTCGTTCTACTTCTTCTGGATCCAAAATCTCGATAGTCAATCTAATTGTTTAAGAAAATAGGAAACCCCTCGAAGCAACGACAAAATCCTTCTCTAAAATGACGTAGCCTAAAATGATGACATTGATCGGCAGCGGCTACAATGTAATCTCATTGGGAAACTGAGACCGTGTCTACTAAAAGTTATTCTTTTTACCAATTAAAGACTCAAATTGTTATCCTGGGTCTTTGCAAAGAGTCTGGAAACATCACACATGTTGCACTCAAAAAGAAGCCTCACTCAATCAGTCATTTGATATTTCTGTAGCCCATATTCACAAATCACAGTTTGTCTCATAGGGCTGAACAAGGTGCGACATCCTCTGTTCTTAACCCGCAACAAGAGTATGGAAAAACTTAAAAATAAAAAAACTATTAACAGGGGAAAAACCATAGGAACCTCAGAGAGAGCCACATGTGAGGGATCCCTCTCCCAGGACCCACAAAAGTGCAATAGTTGCTACGTGTAACTGAACACAGCAACAAAATAACAGTATTTACAACATTGATGAGAGGAAACAGTTTGTAACATAATTGAGAAGTGTGTCAATGTTTAAAGTATTTATATACGATCAGCTGCCATCACTCTCAACTGTGCAGCAGCTTGTTGTCCCTCTACTTGTTGTCTCTCTCTCTTTCCCCATTTGCTCTACGATTTGGAGAAGATCTTCGTCCGTATACTCCGGTTCAAACAAGTAGGGTCAGCAATCAGAGTCAAATGCTTTATTGATATTTTCCAGAGGTGAAAAATATTCGGCCTATAATAGTTTCCATCAATAAAATGGAAACTCCTCTCACCCCATCTTTGTCTCTCACTCTCTTTTCACTTCCGTCTTTCCGCTAAAAGTCTCACAAGACGTTTTTTCACTGTTGCCCAATAGGATTACATCACAGCCAATGGACCGATACCAAAGGTTTTTGTACCATTCATTTAAACACCAACATTTATAAAGTTTGGGCCCAGTTGGAGAAAATTACCCTTCAAGAATTTAGCTGCATGGCACATTTAACTTCCTGAAAAATATTGCTTGCTTTAAAATGTCATCATCCAGATAGATGAAAACTTCACTGCCAGAAAGCGAACCATCCAATGTTGACCTGAGCCAAACCAAACTGCTCATTCAAAAACAAACTTCACAGTCGACATCCCATATTGTCGGTAACATTTTATTGATGTATACAATAATATTGGACCAACAACTATGAAATACACAGCTGTCTCTTATTGTCAAACACTGGAATATTAATGCTTCCCATATCAATCTGCTCCGCTCCCATTTTGTTTTGCCGGAGGGGGATCGGGTGAACAACCTCTTAGGCCCCTCTGGCCACCTCTTAACCCCAGCTCTTGTGTATGTCAGGCTGCTCCAGGAGCTGCCAGGCGATTCCAAAAGCCCACCGACTAATTAGGCCCTCTGCATGGGTCTGATAAGAAAGGCTCACCAGCGATGGAGAATCAACAGAGCCCTACTGAGCGGCCAAATGAGCCGGGCATGGAGACGAACGAACAGACAGATGGCTGCTGGCTAACTGGTGGGCAGGAGCGGTGCAGGGCTGTAGAGGAGACCCAGGGGCCATGGGGGCTGGGTAAAAGGGGTCGAGCCAACCGGTGTAGTTGGTGCCATACAAATACAAAGAAGGAGATCATGACGGAAATGTGAAGATAGAAAAACAGACGGAGATGTATGGAGCAACATGACATCATCTGGGGACGTCACAGGAGTTGACGTTGGCTCAGAAACCGGTGTGGTCATGGGGCTGGGGGGGGGGGGGGCGGGTCTAATTAACCCTTTGTTTACCCTTCACATTATGTTGTTTATTAGTTTTACCTGAGGCATCTTTGAATACAGAGGCCTCTGACTTCCATGTTACATGTTGGGTAATTACAATTATACACAGGAGGATTACATTGTAATGATCTAGTAATGTATGATGCTTACTTTGAAAGGTGACCGGGTATCAAGTTGTAATATCTGTATATCAATACTGTATATAATACTGCACAATTAAAGCACTGTACCTGTTGCAATATCTTTTTATGTGTTTTAAATAGGACAAAACCCCTCATACACCATCCACACATAAAGACACACACACTTCATATATGTGTGTCTTTGCTCCAGGGGACAGTTTCTTTGCCTCAGCAGATTCCCTCAAAGCTACAGGACATCTGTGTGTGTGTGTGTGTGTGTGTGGGTCTGTATGACAGCTCACGTCCACCCCGGTGACTTACTGCAGGCGAGCCTCTCAGTTGTGCTTTGACATACCTTCAACTGTGGGAATCATGAACAGCACAGATGTGTGTCCGTGCACGTGTTTGAGTGCCTATGTGTTATTTAATGTGTCAGAAGGGCGATGTTCAGCACTTTCAAGGTGGCTGAAGACCTCAACGGCCCTCGAATCTAACAGAGACAAACTAATTCCCCCTGTTGACATGTCGCATGGGGACGTACCTCCCACATCAGGGAGCGAGGAGGACATGAAGAGGCGATTGTGTACGTGTTAAAGTGTCACAGCTGGAACCGTCCAACCAAATGCAATGAGATTATGCAATGTTTCAAATCCAAATGTCGGGTTTATTTGTCAAACAGAACTGTTATCTAAAATAACTTGTGTCTGAATTTAAATTAAAGGACCGCAGCAGTTTTTTTTATATTTTAGTTTCTTTACAAAATTGAGAGAAATGGTGTTGATCGGGTGTACTTGGGAGTTTACAGTTCTGTGTCTACACACCCAGCAGATGCTAGATAAATATTATTTCTGGCCATATGATAAACATTTATAAAATCTAAAATATTTTTTATTAGATGGTTACTAACATGATGAGCTGAAGGAAGCTGTAAAGGTCGGCAGGGCTGGAGAATTCAGTGTTAATTTTGTGGGCTTGTTCCCTACATTACACATATATAGGTTTCTGATCAGTCTTTTATGAAAATATTGATTATAGCTGTGACAGGGTAGACCTGCATCAGAACCTTCACACTAACTCACATACAGGGTTGCAGTGACAGGGAGTGGATTTGGTTTGTGTGTGTGTGTGTGTGTGTGTGTGTGTGTGTTTGTGTGTGTGTGTGTGTGTGTGTGTGTTTTTGGTTTGCTGTGAGCCAGTGGCTGTTGGTTTGCTGTCAGTCAATGGCTGTGCTGTGGTGTTGAGTGATTGCAGGTGTGTCTGAGTGTGTCTCTGCAAAAGCCACATGCAGCAAACACTGCTTTCTCATTCTCCTGTGTGTTTCTCTCTGTGCAGGTATGATGCATATGCAAGATTTGTAGCCTAAGTGTTTCGCAGTCTGACGACAAAGTTGGGCTTCTAAGGCTGAAGTGCGCTGCCAAACGTTGGAAAGAAGCTGTGAGGAGGAAGGCTCAGACTGGTGTTCTCCTCTACTACTCAGCAAGTAGGATATTGTATGTTCCCTTACCCTTTCTATATGATTTCTTCCAGAAGCAATGCTGTACTTTGAATTTTAGTAAAATGATATATGAAATAATAAACTAAGCTTTTAAATTATCCTGTCTTATGTCCTTCTAGTAAAACTGGTTGGTCATCTTCATGTTCTGTATAGGCCCAATGCAGTGGATGTTTTACACAGCCACTTCAAATAGGAGGCTAATGTTGGAGCATAGAAATGATTAGCCAAGGTTGCCCGACTGGAAGCTGGCTACTGGAAGCTAGTGTGGCTATATCTAAGAAACTAAAAGAAGCCACCACGTCTGCAGTTGATAACATGTTATAAATTGTTATATATGTCCACCATCCACCCAAAAGTTATTAGAACTACTTCTTAAAGAACAGAGGCTGGACACAGTGACGAGCTACGGAAGCTGTTTCCCTCTAAAAGCCACAAATCGACTCTGCTCAAGTTAAAAAGGATCAGCCAATGATACAGCCTTTGATACAGTGAAACCATCACATCCTGCGATCATTACTCTGTGGTTTGCTGATGGTGGAAAAAGTTACCAGATTCTTTCAGGGCAGGGGTGTCCCTCTCTATCTTCAAGAACCTCTTGAAGATAGACAGGGATCTCGTCTGATGCCTATAGACCTTACTGTGCATTTTCATTGTACTTCTTTGCCTGATCTCCTGCTGTTTGTCTTATTGAACAGATCTGGCATCTGTATTCATGATGTCCCTGTTGTAAGTTGCTTCGGCTAAAAGTATATAAATGAATGTCCTACAATGAACAGTTGAAGTAGGCCTGTGTCCAGTTTAACTACGTGTAATTTTAAAATGGCACACAACCATTGATTTCCATTCATTTTTTGTACAGTATGAAAATCCATTGAACTAAAGATGGTGACAATTGTGCAGAAAATGGAAGATTTCAGTTTTTAAAGTGTGTAGCTCTCCCAGCTCTCTTATTTACTGAGCTGCTTTTCTAAGCCATGATGGTGTGTGTGTGTGTGTGTGTGTGTGTGTGTGTGTGTATAAGACGCACTTAAACCTCCCCATTAGCAGCCCTCAGTGCTACACCCACCCAGACAACCCACAGTTCACATTTTCAGAAATAGCACAGGTTCAATCTCTTTCAAATTTGACTCACAGAGGAGATGTGCACGGCCTTTGTTGGACGCTTTTATCCACAGTCGCTGCATTGCTGGGAGTATGGGTGGGCCCAGAGGGAATCAAACCATTTCTCCTTCTCTCTCTGTCTCCTTTTCTCTCTTTTTCCTCATTCTGAGATGAGTGACTCAAGCTCTGTATCGGCTTGCGAATGATCAGAGTTCAGTGACTCGGCAGTCTGTCTGAATATACTTACAACAGAGGGAAGGTGCTCGGGGGAAATTATTTCAGGTACTGTAGTTTGATAATTGTTTTGTATTAATATCAAACCATACTGCGTGAACCTTTAGATGTTTAGTCGGAATTAGATAACGTTATCAACACATATACACTCACTGAGCACTTTATTAGGAACACCCTGGCCTCCCTTTGCTTTTTAAATGGCCTCAAAGTTCAATTCTCTGTGCCAGGGATTCCACAAGATATTGAAAATATTCCTCAGCGATTGTGATCCTGGGTTGGACTGAAACAATACTTCAGACATTTGAATTTGACACTTACCTTGAGGGAAGTTATCATCAGAGGATGGCCGATCGTGTCCATAAAGGGATGCACGTCGGCAGTGGCATTCAAACCACGATTGATTGTGATTACGTAGCCTTAGGTTTGCTAAAAAAAACTTCTCCACGACATGCCACTCACCACCAGCCTGGATTGTTGACACAAGACAGGTTGGGTCCGTGGATTCATGCTGTTGATGCCAAATTCTGACCCTGTACCATCTGTATGCACCAGCAAAATAGTTTTCCTCCATCCAGTTTTGGTGCAGCCCGTGCCCACTGCATTGTCAGATTTCTCTTCTTGGCTGACAGGATTGAAACCGGACCACTGCTGTAACCCATCTGCCTCCAGGTCCGACATGTTGTGCTTTCTCTATGCTTTTCTGCTCACTGCAGTTGTAAGGAATATGAGTTACTGTATCACTTGTTGGCTTGAACCGGTCTGGCATTTCTGTCTGCTGACCTGTCATTCACTGGATGGTTTTTGGTTTTTGCGCCATCTCTCTAAACTCTAAAGACTGTTGCCCCCAAAATACATGACTGCTCACTGCTTGACAACTGCTGGAGGCCGACTTTTCGTGACTCGCTCACTAACTTCTCATCTCTGCTTCAGTTCTGAATGCCTTTCTGCTTCTCTACGATCATACGCAGTGAGATTACGGCCAGGGTGCACGCAGGAAGCCAGGCCGGTTGGTGACAGACAGGTATGCCAGCCAATCATTTAGTTTTATTAGAGTTTTAGATCTTACCAATCCACTCTTTAAGCAGTTTCAGGAATTCTCAGAGCAGCATGTCTACATAAAATAATGCCACAGTCAAATACCAAACCTACTTATATCTACATGAAGCTTATGCACTGCACTGCTGCCACGTCATTGGCTGGCTGACTGGATAGTTGCCTGAATGAGCAGGTGTAGAATTGTTTCTAATAAAGTCCTCGATGAGTGTAAACACAATTTTACCTTAATACCCATGCCCTTAATGTGTATTTGTGTGTGTGTGTGTGTGTATGTGTGTATTTGTGTGTGTGCGGTTTGTGTTTGTGTGGGTGTGTGTACGTGCGTACCTCCATTCCAGCTCTCCCAGGAGACCTGCTGGTCCAGGTAGTTTAAATTGGTCCTGCTGAAAGGCCCTTGGCACAGATGTCACCAGGCCAGAGTCTTTTCCAGACTTATCAGATCATGTTCCACTTTTTTGGAATGCTTGTTTTTTTTTTCCCGTCCCCATATACCTTCCCACTCCTTCCCATCCAAAGGGCTCTACCTGTCTTAGCAGCAGCAGAAGTCGATGCCAGGTATCCATCTCACATCATTTTAAGTCCGGCCAGCATTCACTGGCTGCCTGGCCTGGTTGTCTCTTGTGATTTGTCTCTCAAAGGCAGCTTTATTTCTAAGTAACGGAACAGATGCCAGCTATTCTTTCATATTGAGGCTAATATGACGTCTCTGGTTCCGGCTAATCACTGGTCTCTGGATATAAAAGGTCTTTGTGGCCATCTGAGTGTACAAGTTGACTTTAAAAACACACTAAAATAGATCTTGACTAAAGTTTTGATTCTAAGAAACAACTAAAAACCCTCCTGGATGTTAAATGGAACAATATATAGAGCGTAACAGTAATACAGCCGGAATTTATTGAGATTTATTCAATATAAATAAGCACATTTCAGTTTCTTCTACAGACTTCATGTTTACCAGCAGTTAGAAGTTTGACCTGTGGCATGTTGCTGCACGGAGGCATCAATCTAAACCTAGTCCATTTCTGACAATGGGTAAGTGTTGCACATTTCATATAAATAAATACATACACAGCCCAGTGAGAGCCCATAAAGATGTAAATATGCAAAAAGCATTGCACATTAAGTACACAGTTTATGGAATTCTACCCTTGCCACATATGAAAAATGAGGCCCATGCATGAATTTACAATTCAGATGGGTTTCCTTAGGGATGCCCATTTAAGATGAATTGGTATAATATATTTGTTGTCTTTTCCGCTCACCACTGCCATTGAACATCATTAAGTAATGCGCACTCACTGGTGGAAGCGGCACTCGTGTTTATCATCATTTACATGGCAAGGAGTCGTTAGCCGGGGCTTTGGGTCGACTCTGTTGTGAACTCTGTTACCACCAGTGTGTTTCCACTTGCTCTGCGTCTCGTGTGCTCATCCATCATATCAATTTTGCATACAAAAGATCAAGGAAGAACAAATCTTATTTGCAGCGTGTTTAGAAAAGGGGGTGGATGGTGGACGGAATGTCTCTACATGTTGTGTTTCATGCGCCATGGTGTTCATACGTCCTCTCAACAACCATGTACCCTCGAAGCTCATTTATACGTCTGTTGGAAACCACAGGCTGAGCCGCCATGTTGATTCAGGCAGCGACAAAGTCCACACTGAGCGGATCCTCCCTGCCTGCTGTGAAGGATTATGAGAGTCATTTTCCAGGGTCTTGAGAAGAGGTCTACATGGAACGCGACAATCCCTGTTTTAACACCATTATATATCTCCCTGTGGGGTGCACGGAAAAAAAACCATCCATCATGTTTTGGGGGGAAAAAGGGAAATGAGGAACGGTTAGCAGTGTCCTTGAATCAGCCTTTCGTGGTCTTACAATGCCTTACTTATGTTTTGTTTGCTGTCCTACTGCTTTTAAGAGTACTTTAATGTGAATTTAAAAGAAGAGGTCCAATTTTATTAAATTTAAGCCTGTTTACCCAATAAATATAGGACATATATTTTGTCTTTATCCGTCCCAATGCCTCATGTCTGTCTTGGTCCTAGTTTTGAGAGAAACTTGTTTTATTGTTATCTATTCATACCAATGAAATGACAGAAAAGAGCAAATAAACTCAAAGGGAAATAATGTGGATTAATGTTTTTTTTGGGGGGGGGGGGGGTTGCATAGAGACACTGCTCATTTGCTTTTGTTGGATTATGATTATTGAGGTTAGCAAGACATACAAGGGAAACTCTAGAGTCTAACGCTGCCCCGGAGCAAACAAGGCAAAAATATCGTCCTTTTTTTACTGTTTTATTTTGTCACAGGGGCAGTTTGGAAATGGTTTCTGACTCTGGATAATGGGGAGACTCATTTGACATGGCAACGCATGTTCAATAACATTTGTTTCTCCCCCTTCTACAATACTTCTTTTTTTTCTTATGTTAATAATTGAATTAGACGTTGAAGACTATCATGATTCTGCAATTAGAGATTATTTAATTTCCCTTTTATCAGAGGGATGTTTAATTTAAGCAGCCGACTGTCGTTATGATCCTAACAGAGGGAGAACGCCATTAGCGGGGCGCGCTTCTCTTCATCCATAATATTTTGGAAGCCTCAAATTGCATCATAATGTATTTTCAGCTAAATTGAAAACAAAATGAATATGATTGGAGAAAAATAAGTATCTGAAATGATGCTAAAAGAAACAGTTTGCATGACCTTCGTGGGCCGTGTAGACTTCTAAGGCTGAGCCGAGATGGAACAGTCTGGTCTACGGTGTCACCAGCTCGTCCCGTTCTTATTGCTGTAGCCTAGCAACAGAGCTGAAGCTGGACACGACAAGAAAGTTTTAATGCCCCTTTGTTAAAAACGTTGGACGTGTCATCGCTTACCTCATTACCTCTTTGATGGTTTGTCACCGAACCGCAATGACTCCTGGGAGTGGTTGGGCCAGGAAGGGGTTTATCCATTGCAGCCCTTGTCTCTAAGGCCTTTGAAACAGGACGGTCTGGTTGCACCATTTTGAAGCAAACAATTCTGTAAATTCAGCCTCTGAATTGAAACATGGCTTTTTCATCTTCTTGCTGAGAGTTCGAGGAGAAGATTGATGTAACTCACATATCTAAATATCCTGAAGCCTAACTTATCTACTTATTATTCACTTATTCAGTACATGAGAGTGGTGTCAGTCTTCTCATCTAAACCTGGGGAATAATAGTTTGATTAAAACTTCAGTGTAAATATGATGAGAATATTTTCAACAGCATATTAAGCAGAGCTGCAACAGAACACATTTGCACACCTTAGTTCTTTTAGACCTTTCACAGTATGTAGAGTCACCCCCCAGCAAGTTCTATATGTCTCTCTTCACACACAGGCAAACACACCGCTGTCTTTTCACTTTGTTCCTCCTGTCCTCCCCCTCTTCGTCTGCTCTCCCCTCCCTCTCCTCCGTCCCCGGCCCCCATACACGGCTTCTCCCATAGCGGATAATGTGAATGGACTCAGTCTCCCGGGTGTTGTGGGCCCCCTCTTGAGCCTCGCAGGCAAATTTGCGGCAGCCACTCTGACGGGCGCAGCGCACACGGAGTCTGCAGCAGTTTGCAAACGGCCCACAGAACGGAACGGATGTGAAAGGATGATGATGGGTTTCGTCTTGGACTTCGAGGATTGTATCGCCGCATGCCGAGCGCAGCGGAGCAGGGAGCAGGCTGCTCGGCCAAGGCAGAGCTTTTGTGACAGTGCTTTGTTTTGAATCCACAAGGACTTGTCATATGCCTCAAATCGTTTGCTCTCACTGCGCTGCAGATTCATGCTCCGCCGTGAACGGAGACAGGGCCCTGCTGTCTGCTAGTGAGAGTGTGTGTGTGTGTGTGTGTGTCACTGCACAAGTGTGTGTGCCAAGACGATGTGCATTGAATTTATGTTTGTGTTGGCATGTCTGCAGTGCATATGTGTGTTTGGTGGGTGTGTGATGGGGAGCAACACTAACATCCGATGGTGCTGTGTTCTGCGTCACTCTCTATCTGTCTTTGCTCGGTTTCCAGTCATGGGACAGACTCTTAATAAATAAAAACATCCAAATAAATTCCCTTGAGCTGATTTACCAAATACAGACAGGGTCTACTCCAATAAAGTAGCAATGCTGCAATGAAAGCTAATCAACCGGGTGATTTCTCTGTTCGGCTGAACCTTCTGACACTCATGGAATTGACATTTATGTGGCAAACGTTATCCCTTTTTGAAGCCGTACTTAAAATACTTAGGAAAATGTTCCGAAAAACGAGTTTGACATTCACCTATGAGATGCGTTTACAAGAACAGGACAATGTCTGGAACATTCAGGCGCGTGGGTTAAGAATGCACGAGGTAGCACATGACGTAGAAATTCTGCTGCAGAAAGCCCAGTAGTATTGTTTACAGCACATGGACACGTCGTCAAGAACTCTTCCAGT
The DNA here is from genome assembly GCA_026259375.1 of Verasper variegatus. Lineage (NCBI taxonomy): Eukaryota > Metazoa > Chordata > Actinopteri > Pleuronectiformes > Pleuronectidae > Verasper > Verasper variegatus. The sequence goes on from CM048056.1 coordinate 7,366,616, forward strand.
TTTGCTTTCGTCGCTTGTCGGAAAGTCAACACACCCACTTTCTCTCTGAGAATTGTGCAGACGTTTTTCTTGCAATCACATGAGCTCATTTGGACATTTTACTTGGGGTCTGGCAGGAAACGTTCTATAAAATGTCTGGAGCATCTGACTCCAACAGGACAATGTCTGGAGTTCAGAGGGTTAGGGTTCGGAAACGTACTGTAAAGGGAATATACGTGTCGACAAGGCTTTCTCTACACAGCAAATTCTTATAATAGTATAATCAGGTCATAAGGTGTCTGCTTATCACAAAAATTTGAAAACCTAATTGTTGTCTCTGGTGGGTGCATTTCTTCATTTGTATTGCAGGGTGTCTGCAGTGAGAATACTGTATGAGCATGTATTTTGTATGTATGTGTATGGGAGAAAAAAAAGAACTTAGGACGCAGCCGGTTTAAAATAGGTCAGTTCTCAAAGCTTCTAATTGCTCGAGCATGGCCGCAGCATTTCATGCCACATTAGTCTGGGTTTAAACCTAATCTGCCTCTATTAATGTTTTATGCTTAATTTCATGGAGGTGAGGACTGACTGATGCTGCTTGGCCACCGGAATTATTACCTGGCAGCAGTGGGTGGCACTGGGTGACACGGGTGAGTGAGTATAGTGCAGGTTTGAACCTGAATGCACAGCGTGATTCTGCAGAGGCACTGCCCTTCAGTGTGTTAGTGATATGAAAACATTTCCCCATTTTTTTCAATGTGGTCTATTTAAGATGCAGTGTATTAATTAAAAATGTGTCGTAGGTATGGAAATATAATATTAACACGGTGATAAAGAGGTACACCTTTCATCTACTTTGAAGGCAAACATAAAAAGATGATGATTTTTCTTTTAACCTTAACACTAACAGTCAGAAATAAAAGGCCATGCCAACATTATTTTAACAAAGCAGAGGAACAGTGGGAGAAAAATGTGTCCGACCCAGCTGGATTTAAAAAACAAAGGTAAAATGAAGCCATTGTTGGTCATAGTTGATGCCAAAATTTGAAAAGAAAATAGTTCCCTTGCTGTTCTTTTTGCCTGAAACTGCTCCATGACCTAGACATTTCAACTTTTATTTGTTTTACTTTTACAGCATCGGTTCGACAGCTCCAGCAAAATCACACAGAAGTAAAAAAAAAAACAAGCTTCTCCAGGAAAAAACAGATTGTTGGGCGGAGGGGGGAGTTTGTAATTACAATAATCAGCAGAAGTAATATGACCCCAATCTAATTGTTCACATCCAGCTAATCAATAACTGAGATCATTGATTTGAGACATGATAATACACTGGATGGCACTAACTCATATATGGTGATTGGGTGGGAATTTAATAGCATTTCGGGGGATGGTGCTGTGGATGTCTGCTCCAGTTTGAAGCGTATCCCAACTCCCTCTCACAAAGATAATGGTTTCACGGTAGAATTGCATAAGAGTTGTCGAAATATAACCTTAGATAAAAGTGAGGTCGACATTTCATGGTGTTTTTGTAGAATCAATGAAGTAATTCAAACAAAACTTACTGGAAAAATGAACACTTGAACATACCAGTGTGGTAAGAACTACCTAAAATGGCAGGAACCATCTTTGGAGTTTTTTTTATTTGATGTGTACTTTGACTGGTTTGGTGAATGTCCCATCAGCTAACATGAAGGAGGTGGGATTTTTGACCTATACTGCTGCCTGCCACCAGGTGGGAGCAGTCCTCTCATCCATAATGGCTGCAAACGTGACACTAACATCCTCCTGGTTGGAAACTGCTGGACATTAATCTCCTGCCTCATTGTGCCATCAGCTTCAAGGTTGTCTAATGACTTGCAACAAAGGCAGTGCTCTGTTCTTAACGACCTGGTGGGATCGAACCCGTACGCGAACACCAGGCTGTCCGCTCATTAGTCCACTCATCACTTCTCAACCACAGTGATCCGAGCAACCTGGAAATGCTGCTTCCTAAGACTTTACGGTTTTCCTCATCTGCACCGCTCCCTGTGCCACTTCCAAATATTCTAACTTTGTCTCCAACACCTCTGTCTGCTCGCTTCCATGCTGCCAAAAAAAAAAAAGTCTCCTCATTGATTCAGTCGCTCTTCAGGCGAACTTGTCACCCCTACGTTACCTCTGGGTTTGCCCCCACTCCAGGGCCCTAGCTCTTTTTCAGGCTGCATTATTCCATTTAAACTTCAATCCTATTTATGGCCTATCCTATCCCCCTGCTCGCCCGGGGCTATCAAACTATTCATCCAGCCGACTTCATGTCACCCTGTCATAAAAGCCTCTTTTGGGATATGTGTGATGCGGATGTGTGTGTGTTTGTGTGTGGTGTAGATGTGAGAGGTGTGCGTTTGTGGCAGAGATGAATGAGTGTGCATGTTTTTGTCTGTTGCACACTCCCATTGTTTGTTCACTGGAAACAAATGGTTGGTACGTCTGGGTGTGTATTCGTGGTGGAAGAAATGAAGAAAGTGTTCAGTGATTGTGTCCGTTACTTTGCATAGAGCACCTGCTTTTTCAGATATGCATGTGCAAAGTGGAGAAACCTGCATCCTCTTTGTCTGTACAGCAGGTGGCCTTTTGTGTTCCTCCATTTTGACGGACACAAGTTAGGCTAATGTTGCAATCTTAGAATGTATATCAAGATGTCTCCACTTCCTCTCACGATCCAGAAATGAAGCCAAAATATCCAGATGTACATGTGCTCAACCAATCGCAAGTCAGTCTCAGCTGTCAATCATGACATGTTTTTATTGCATCAAGTGAATAATCAGAACCAAAGTTAAAAGAAAATCAATATTAATGAGATAAGAACTACTTAAAATGACAGAACCCATGAGAAGAATGTATTTGACCTATACTTTAACAATTTAGCTTTAATTTAGTACTTTTTAATTTAGCTCAGTCCATGTCCCTCAGTCCATGTCCCATCCACTAATATGGAGGAGGCAGGGTTTGTGACCGACACTGCATCCAACCACCAGGTGGCAGTCGAGAGGCTTTGGCTTCACTTTTGGGGAGCTGTCATGTTGTCCATCTTTGTTTACAGAAAATATTTGGGTACATGTCTCATACATCCATATGTTGTCAGACAGGCAGACAGTCCATGAGAAAAGATCAAACATGACACTGTTTTACCCATTATCGTCCTTCTTTAAGAAAAGCGACCCCGCTGTCAGCTGACTTGGCAACATGCTTGAGAGCAGACGTCTTGCTCATGAAGGGAGAACTTATGGATGTAGACGGAGTAAGTCCAAAGAAAGTGATTTGATGGAGAGAAGGTGAGAGAAAGTGTGCGCGAGCAGAAAAGATTGACGGGGATGGATGTCGTACATTAGAAAGAAACCAAGAGAGAGAGGTTGAACATGAGCTTTCAACTCGTGGCTTATCAGACCCCCCCCCCCCTTAACCTCCTCACTCATCCCAATTTGTGCCGTGGCTGAACCTCCTGGATCAGCAGAAAGGGGAAGTTGGGAAAGATGCACGATAAAAGATATGCCCATCACCATCCTCTTCTCTCCCCTGTTTTTGTTATTGCTAGTTGTTGTTTCATCTCCTTTTTACGAGGTGTCTCCCTCCAATCCAGTCTGGAGGATGCTCCTAATGGGCCACTGCAGCGACGTTTCAGGCGAGGCTCTTTCGTGTGCCGGAGTCAAGGGGCGCGGAGGGTACGGCGAGACAGGCAGGATGAGGGATAATGTGAGACAGATTGACAACCACAAGAAGGCATTAGGCAAATGGCATCATTAAAAAGTGCAGTTACCTGGGCCTGGCTTCATGTGGCATCAGATGAGAGAGGAAGAGTGAGAGGGAGGAAAGGGGGAAACACGTCAGGGCTTTGCGCCCCCAGCTTTGCTGCTCTGGTAATTTTGATCTTCTCGCTCTGCTGTTTTAATACGTTTCACCACTTGACTTTCAGGCTTGATCATGAGACGGAGACCAAGGAAGAAGGGCTCTTTGATGCCTCGAGTGCATGTGTGTCCGTATATGCATGTGTGTGCATGTTGTGCTGAAATACAGATGACGGATGATTTAGGTAAACAGCTAAAGGTGTTACAAATATATAAAAGGCTCATACACTGGATGCTTATGTTGGATGTGGAAGCCGACAATCATGACTTTTGACAGATGATCAAAGTTAACATTTTTACTGCTATTTCTTTAAATCTGAGTTTGGACATTTTATTAATTTAATGTGTTAATTAATAGAAGTGGTCAGTGGTTTTAATGCTGTGGCATCACATTACTGATAATTTAAAATAAACTTCAAACAGGCTACACAGCAATGGGCCACACAATTAAAACCAGTTTCTGCTTTTAGTGTGTGTGTGTGTGTGTGTGTGTGTGTTCTCCGCATGTATGACCGTCCTCTGATGCTGCTCTTTTTAAATGGCAGCAAAGATAGCCAAGGAGAAAAGGTAATGTGAAATCATTTGACTGCAGAGATTCCTGCTGGGGTGCCTCGAGCAGCTAGACACATGCACGCACGCACACTAACAGGCAAACACACACACACACACACACACACACACACACACACACACACACACACACACACACACACACACACACACACAGTTGGGTCTCTTGACTTGACTTCAGAGGACATTACATTGACTTACATAGATTTTTTCTGGGGACTTACTTTAACCTTAGCCACAGTTACTACTTGCCTAACCTCAACCATGTTATACGGACTTTTTGCTTTTTACTCTTATAAGGAAGACCATATTGTGACTGTTTGAAGAAATGTAGGTACCCATCACACAAACACAAGCAGTTGGGTCTCTTAGTATTAGAGGGTAGTAGTAGTAGCAGTTGGTATAGAAACTCCATATCTTGAAGAAGTAGTCCAACCATAACAGAGTGCTACTGTTCTTATTTGAAAATATATATAACAATATATGAATATAGTCCATCCAGTTGTTGTCTTTCTGACTGGCTGCAAATCTTTCTCTGATCGGGTTCTTGTTGGATTTTGCACACACATAGGTGTAGCAGTGTTAGTCGCTCCAAAATTTGTATCCAGGCTTAAGTATCTCAACAACTGTGGATTGCAGTGAAAACTAGTGCAGTCACTCATAGTGCCCAGAGGATGCACCCCAATGTCTTTGGTGATCCTGTGACTTTTCTTGTTATGTTGTGAATTGGCTCAACATCTGTTACATGAAATAGCACAAAAGAATTCCAGTTATATTACCTCAGGATGATTATTTAGTTGATAATTCAGTTAGTTTTGATTGGTACTAAACATCTTAATAACTTGGTAACCTCCTAACCTTTCAACATATACGATCATCAGATCAAAATTTCAATTTGTCCAATAATTTGGTTTGTAGCTTAATACCAAAAGCAAAGTAATGACACATACAACAGAGGATGCTATCCTCATGTGGCCGACAACAAATGTCAGCTAACATTGTGATAATACCTGCTTGACATTAGCATTTTGAAGTGCAGCCTGACAGAGCTGATAGAGACTGATGCCAATACAAACAGTCATAGCAGATAATAACATCTATACGCTAATAAGAGGAAAAAGAGAGCGGATGGACAATGACAATGAATTCAATGTAAGCTAATGTAACTAATTGTAGGCTATTAGCTGTTATTCACTTGTTGTACTCATTTGGATGCAGTAATAACGTAGATGTGATACGTTACCAGTATCGATGCTGTGTGTGTTCCTGCTTGTGTGGATGTGTGCACATGTGTGTATCTGTGTCACTTCCATGGGTCTACACTTGCAGATTAAACTATTTCCTCATTCCAAACACAAATTGGATTCCGGCACTGAGCGTAGTCCAGGACGGCAGAAATGTTCCCCTCATGATTGTCACAGACCGACAACTCGCTTGTTCCCGGGTGCAATAGACCAATGACTGAATAATGAAATAAATAAAATTGATGCCCCGCACATGTTTCAAATCCATAAACCTATCTAATCGGCTCGGCGGAGAAATGGGAAGCAGTTGAGGCCTCACGTTCTCAGCGTTCCACCATTATGTAAATTGAAGCCAATCAAACCGCCGCCACGGAGAAGCTTTGTAATGGAGCGTTGATTAGCTAGGCAGCTTTGAATCAGCCATAAAAAGAGTCATATAAATGGGTAAATTCAGCCTGGTATAATTTAGCCCAGTGAACTTAATATGACTCTGAAGTCACACTGTGTTATACATATGCACATTATGGTAACCGTCAATGCTCAGTTGAAATTTATGTTTCATCTTTGATGTTATTAATGGATTTGATGTGGTTTTCACATTAGTCTGCGTCTGTATAACAAAAAAGTGGACTTGAGGAGTGAGCTCGGTAAATCCACAAATATTCACATGTTGGGTGTGTGCTGGGAGCATTCACTGATTAGTGATGGGTGGCAACAAAAACAAATGTTTTCCATTACTTCCACTCCTCGTATATTCAACTCCTCTCTCTGTGCCCTTGTTTGTTTTTGTCGTCCCTGCCAGAGTCAAAGATAGTCTGGCCTGTTTGTGTGTCCTTGTTTGTCGCTCCGTCTCTGCCAAAGACACGTCCGTGATTAGAAATAGGTGAGTGAGCACTTCCTCTAGTTGTGTCCCCTCTGACTCGCTATTGTCCTATTTAGTGTTGTTGGCCAATGATATCACTCTGGCGTTTCCCCTTGGTAACAGTAAATTGCTGTTTCTGCCGACCTTGTTGCGCGCCCAGCCAGGTTTCAGTTTATAGTTTGGTCTTCTGTGGATGTCTCCCTCTGTGTTTGTGTGTCTGTGTAGAGGAGGCGTTGAGGTTACTGTACTCTTGTGAATGTGAGATACACAGTAAACAGTAAAAGTAAAGATGCACCAACTACAGAGAAAAACATCCCAGTTGTGAAGTAGCAAGGCTTCAAATGAGTATTGAAACATCCATTATGTCATTCTTTTACCAATAAATTACAGGCATATTGGACAATTCAGAGGGTGGCTGGGTGCTATGTCTAACTTTCATGAAGGAGACTGGTCCCCTCAGACACCTGCAACCTTTGTGATTTTAAGTGTAACCACAATCTTTCTTCAACCAATTCATGTGTTTTAGCTTCACACACTTTAACCATCCTTTATTTTCACATGATCCTTCCCGAACTGTAACCGTACCTTTGTTGACATTGTAGTCTGGTCGCTGAGATTAGCCAAAATGTCAGAATGCGAAAAAAAAATCCATTCTTGCGCGTCACTTTGCCAGTCGGACTGTGATCCTGGATATCCACCATCTACACTCGAAGACCCGAAATGTAACCCCAGAGGTTCGTCATCCGATGTCAGCCAATGAGCTCCAATGTAAAAAGCACCTTTAACATGACACATGATCTTATTTATTATTTTTGCCCCTTCTGGTATTGAACCATATATGTTGTTGCAGAGACTTATTGTATTCTTCAATTTCCCAAAGTAATAGCTGTCTTTCCATAATCTATCTATCTATCTATCTATATATATATAAAAATATATATATATATATATATATATATATATATATATATATATATATAAAATAGTATCAGTTTTTTTTCTGAAGGTAGAACATACTCTGTTCTTTGTTAAATATTAACTCCACCTGGATGGTTTGGGACTTCATGTAATATTTGGCAGGGGTATCTTGTTTATTTGGCAAAGTGATCTTTTAATGAGTAATGCAATGGACCTTCAACAGATTAGAATGATAGTTTTCTTGCACATGAGTTTGCAGCGATCCATTAGTCCCAAACTGAGGCTGACTGTAGCAAGCAGGGCAGTGACATCTCCCGAGTCCTTTCCTCTTTTCACCCGTCATTTTGAGAGCATTTATCTCGTGCTTTATTTCAATGCCGATGCATGAATCTAACCACTTTGTAAGAATTGTGCATATCTGCGGGCGGCACACCTTGCTGTACACATATTATTTGGTCTAATGGCAACAGACCCAGAGGACAAAAGAACTCACACACACGCCGACACATATTTGCCTCCTGAGGTCCCCTCTCGTCTCTTTCATCTTTTATTCAAAAGTGCTGAGCAGGAATAAAAGAATTGGACGATCGAGTCAAAGTGACAAGAGGGAGGGGAAGGTGGTGTGTGTGTGTGTGTGTGTGAGTTGTGGGGCTGAAGACACATTTGGGCTCTCACCCTTTTTTTCACTCCTGTCATCAGGAAGAGGGATCTCTGATCTTGACTTTAGTAGTGTTTACTAATGTTTCATTCATTAAGCGTCAGCAGCCACAGGAGGGACATCATCCATCTGCCAAAGTGGATGTTATTATCACCTTAAATCACCTCACCGTGGACCTGCTTTGTTGGCAGTCGCAGGCCGAGGGAGGCCAGCCCCCGGTAGCCCCCGGGCGGAGAGACACTGTCACTCTCTACCTTCCTCATTTCTCACCCCCCCCTCCTTTCTTTCTCCACATTACTCTTCTTTCTTGTTGAATTTTCTTTCTTCCTTTGCTTCTTTGTTTGTCTTTCTTTCTTTCTTTCTTACAGAAGCCCATTTCCGCCAGTGAAAGAAAAAAGAGAGGGCTGCTATATCAAAGTTATGACGTTAAAAAGTAAAAATGACGAGCCAGTAAATCAAACTTCATTATCCTGAGATAATAAATCAATAATGTGAGATACTTAGTTGTTATTTTGAGGTACTGACATTATTTTTGAGTTACTAACTCATTACTTTAGTTAGTACATCATTATTTTAAGATATCTTCTGTCTCTTTCTTTCTTTGTTTCTTAGAGGACTTAAGTTGAATATTCCCTGTTTACAAATCAGGGCCGACAGTTGTCCTTGCAGCTCCTTTTTTTTCCCTCTCAAACAGACACTCTCCCCCTTTCTCCTCATCTCCACTCTCCTCTGTCATCCTCCCTCTCCTTCTTCCCTCTATTTATCTCACCCCCCCCCCATCCCCCTTCAGTTTTTGCTGCTCAGCACAGCAATTATTGCCCCCACTCCGCTTTTCAATGACCTCTGAGATGATTAAGTGAGATTACCTGTACAGTACTTGTGGCATGCTGTGAGACGGTTTGTAGACGTGTGTGTGTGTGTGTGTGTGTGTGTGTGTGTGTGTGTGTGTAGGGTACAGTAGCTATAGTCGTCTTTAGCCACAGGGCAGGTGAGCCCCTACAGTGTGTGTATGGTCGGCTGGCTGTGTCGTGATTTGTAGCCTGGCGTACATATGCAGTGCTTATCATCTGAGGACTAAATGAATAGATTTGAGGGGAAAGGTGACAGAGAGGACTTGAAGAGTCTCTTGTGGTCACTTATCTCCGACAGATCATCACGTAACAGGATGAGCTTCTGTTCGTTTAAATGGGGCCCGAGACTTATGCGAGGAAAGATTGTCATAAAAGTTGTTGTTTTACCTCCTCCAAGAAAAGATAGAAATTATAAACCCTATAGAAAAGGGAATATATTGCATATGTAAACTACACATAAGAAGACTTTCCACACACCCCAATCTAAGGGCCCTTTCCTGTTGGTTCCCCCACTTTCATTACAATACGCGTCTCATTAGGTGTCCGTTGCTCAGCACCACCTCCGGGTGGAACTTACACTAATGAGGACACTACATCTAATGAACATCCTCCTCCCTCTGTCCTTAATTACAGCGCCATGCCTGTCCCCGAGCTGAGAGTAGCAGCACAAAAAAAGCCCCCGCTGAAACACAAGCGCCACAAAACCTCCTCGTCCCCGAGAGCTGAAACAGCAGAGACGTGTCCATGTCCGCCGCTCTGCAACGCCGTGTTCGGAGGCTGTAGCGGTGAGGCTGTGTGTGCGTGTCGTTGTGTCTGGAACGCGGGTGTTTGTTCATTACACGGCGAACTGTGCTATTATTTGATATTAGATGAGACAAGCTGAAGGCTCCCGGGTATATTGGCGATTAAACATGCAGTTACAAGAGCACGCGTGACGCACAGTGCGTCAGTGGATAACCCAGCTTAACAAGGAATACAATGACTGATGCACTCGTTGATTACATACTGATGTAAACCCCATAGTAGGGCCTAGTTTTCACCACACAAAGTTGTCGTCTAATTTCGTCTTTCCCAAACTCACAGTTGGGAAAGAAGAGTTTTAAGATGAAATGTTGCTGCTACATACAATATTAGATTTACGTTGCGTAACCTCTCCGCTTCAGATTTCTTTATGTGAAATAACGTCCGACAGAACCTCATCATCCCGAGTTCCAATCGCAGAATGAAAACACTGTAACGCAAATGCATGCTGGCACTGATACGACAGTGAAGGACGTAGAACAATACAGCACAATGGTTAATAATACCAGCAGTGGAGGCATGATGGCTCCGTCAGTTTTCCGTTTTAACTCGATTTCCAGGCATGAGCTTTGTTTTATTAAAATCAAAGTGTAATACAAGCCTGTTGACCTCAATGTTACATAATGCAACATGCACTTTAAGTAGAATTTTACACTTTCTTTGATTATTTCAACATTTCTTATTATTAAATAATTTCTTCTAAGCCCTTGCAAGGATGATTTGCAGCTAAGCCTCAGTATCAGGAATAAATCATGGGCATAAGGATGTTGTCCGATCCCTGTAATATAATTGACCAAAACAAGGCGTCCTAATTGGTCACTGAACATCTAAAGATCTCCCCTTTCAGGCCTACATTTCCCATGAGCACCTTGGGCTGTTTTGTGCAGATTAACCCGTGGTCATTGCCACTGGGTTCCACTCCCTCTCAGGCTCAGCAAGGATGTGAGGCCACTAATTAGGGCAGAGGGGAGTTACAAGTACGCCTCAAACTTTAAGACCCATTTTAATTTCTCCCCTCTTTCCCGTCCTCCTCTCTGGGGACGTTGTCTCATGGCTGAATTAAGCTGTGCTGGGTTCAGCCGGCCATGTGCAGTTAAATCTTTCCTGTGTCTTTTTTTTTCATTTAGTTGTGGGCATGAGACAGCCCAGGTTATTAAAGCATCCTCTTATTCCTCCTTCCATCCTTCCATCCTCGCCTTCACTCCCCTATCTCTCTCTCTCTATTCCCTCTTCCTCGCTCTGTCTCCTGTAGCAAGGGCGCCCACAGCTTATAATAAAAGCCATAGGATTTAAATTAGAAATTAATTTGGATAATTTGTCTCCAACGAGCACCCTCCTCCTGCCGCTCCTGCGAGAAATATGTTAATATATCATATTAAGTAATTTCTGGGCCCAGATACACATGCTTATGGAGAGAGTGAGTGTGTATGTGTGTGCATGAGTGAGAGAGAGAGAGAGAGAGAGAGAGAGAGAGAGAGAGAGAGAGAGAGCTCATTGAGGTTGGATCTCTAATTAGTTAGGTTGGCTGTGTGGGCATGCTGCTGCCTCCTCGAGCACCTTGAACCCAGAGGCCAAGCAATAGAGAGCACAGACTGTTTATAAAGATGGACGACATGATGGCTCCCCAAGGTGTTTCGATCGACACCTGGTGGCTGGCTGCAGCATAGCTCGTAAATCCTGCCTCCTCCATGTTAGCGGATAGGACATGAGTCAAATTAAGAAGTTACACACACACAGGTCATTTTAGGTCATTCTTATCACACCAACATTGAACGTTTCATGTTCAAGTCCTTCAGGTAAGTTTCACGACTGACAGCTGAGACTGACTCATGATTTGCTCCATGTTTTGAATCATATGGTGTTGGGGTACACCCTGCACAGGTCGCCACAGTATCACAGGGCGGACACACAGAGACAAAAAAACCCATTCACACTCACATTCACACCTATGGTCAATTTAGAGTCTCCAATGGATCTAACCCAAATCTGCATGTCTTTGGACTGTGGGAGGAAGCCGGAGCACCTGGAGAAAACCCACACAGACACTGGGAGAACATGCAAACATCACACAGAGAGACCACGGACGAACCGGGTTCTAACTGCGATCTTTCTTGCACCATGCTGGAGTGCACCCATCAGTGCACCCACAAGTGCTCACGATAATAAAAGGTAATTAAAGATAAATCTGTCACCGACACAGCTTTAAAAAAGGACTGCGTAATCAGCACAAATGATGTATTTGCACAGACAGTTCATCTCTGGTTTGTCCAGTTAAATGGATCTGTACTGGTCTGGCATTTGTGAGTTTGTGAGTGTGTGCGTTTCAGCCAAAGGTATATGAGCGTGTTTCTGTGCTCTGATGAACTGAATCATTCTCGCACAAAGCAGAGAGAGAGAAAAAAAACAGATGGACATAATACACTTTGCTATCGCTGCACACGCTGAGAATTGAATGGGGAGACAAATGTCATGGCAGCGATGGGGGAGGAACTGGTGTGTGTGTGTGTGTGTGTGTGTGTGTGTGTGTGTGTGTGTCCATGTAAGCATCTACAAACCCTTAAGAAATGCCCTGTGGGTACTTTAACAATGAGCGAGCTGGGCTGGCTGGGAAAGAAATATGCATCTCAGTGAGACAGGGGGAGTGCGGAGGTGATAGACGCACACATCACGCTGTGCGTTTTTGACCAAGCACTGTTTAATCTATTATGGATTTTCTCCCTCTCTCGCTCAGTTTTTCTCACTCTATCTCTTCGCCCCGCACGCTTGACACTCTTTATGGTCGTCTCTCCTCAGGTGTAGCGACTCGCCATGCCTCGTGGCCCGTGATTAAAGCTGCGCATCAGGATCCGGAAGCCAAATCCACCTCCGCCATGCAGCGCAGAGCCGTCGCCATGCGTGTTTTACAAATCATATTAGTTTCCGGAGTCACCTGTAGAAATGTGGACCCCCCCCCTTCCTCCTTACCGCCTCCATCCTCCTCCTCCTCCTCCTCCGCCACTGCATCTTTGAACTTCAAGGCAAATGTTTTCAAGAGGCACTCGGAACAAAGCATCGCAATTACAATTTTTTCTTTCTCTCGTCGATAGTGGAAAGACAAATTGCAGTGAAAAAAGGAAGCTGTTTTTTGCATTAATAATTCCCATTGTCCCAGGAAACAAACAAACAACAATCAATTAGGCAGTTGCAGCTCTTCAGGAAACTAAAATAAACAAACATAAATTAAAAAAAAATCCAAATAGGGCAGATAATGCATTTCACAAATGTTTAATCAGACTGCATTAATTAGAGGCTTTCCTCTTCCCCTTTCTTTCTTCTTCATCGTCTCCCCCTCTCCTTTCTCTCTCCTCTTCCCTCTTTCTTTTTTTTGTGTGTGTGTGTGATAGATCTACAGCATGACCCCCAGTTAATTGAAACCCAGGAGACTCTTCGTGCATAAAATCAGATTTATCTATCCATAAAAAGATTTTGTTAAAAATAGTCCAAATCCAGTGGCTCACAACTAAGAGCCTGCAGCTACCGAGGCGAGCCAGGCTCCAACCCCTTTCGCCCTCTCTCACTCGTCACGGTGAAACAAGTGCTGCCTACTGCTAACTAGCTGGGGACCCATTAATTAATTGTAGGAAAACACAGACATTATGTCTGTGGGGCACTTTTTTTTTTTTTTCTCCCTCCCCAAAAGAAAGACATTTCTTTTTGGATAGAAAAATGAGACGACTCGGTGTGTTTGTCCCTCATCCACAGCTCTTCTGAACTATCTTGAATGTCCCCCAGACTGCAATAAGAGGAAAGTAATGATGGGCAATGGCGATAATGGAATACCATGCTTCAGACAAAACACACTGATTGTCAGAGACAGGTCAAATGAATAGCGAGTAGAGTGGCAGCAGGGGGGTTGGGTTTCTACCAAGTTAAAGAAATAGGTTGCTGGTAAACTTGTTTCTCAGCAAAAATATTTAAAGATTTCATGAAAGATAATTCTTTACCACTGGGAGGGAAGTTATGACAATAGACTGAATATAAAGATGGATGACACGATTGCTCCCATAAAGGGAAGCCAAAGTATCTTGATCGCCTCCTGGTGGCTGGCTGCAGTATATAGGTCATAAATCCAGCCTCCTCCATATTAGTGGGATTGTAAGTGCAAGTGATATCATTTTTTTTGTCAAAGGTTGTTTCTGTCATTTTAGGTACATCCTATCACAATGATGTTCAAATGCTATTTTTTATGGTGAGTTTGGTTATGACCTTGCCACCGTGGCTCCACCCCACGATCGCCACTACGCAAACTCGGACTCCAATTGAGAAAGATAGCGGGGCTTAAATCCTGGATATTTTAGAAATTGACACAATGTCGTCATCTTTGTATACAGTTTAATGGGCCAAACAGGATATCCACCTCTTAACTCTTTATCACTTCCTCCAGCCTCCAGCTTCTGGACCTGCTTCCTGTCTCCTTTCATTGCTGTTAGCTCAGCTTCATCCAGACGGTGCTGCAGCTACTTGAGGGTTTGTTTCTCTTCATACGTTGCTCCATTTCGCAAGATGGCTTCATTTCTGGATTGTGGGAGAAGCTGGAGATGCATCATCCAGCTTTAAGAACAGTCTTTCGTATCGACAGTAAAAACACAATAGGAAGTTCAGCAGTGATAGTTCTACAATCAAACATGTGATGTTTTTTTTTCTTTCTGGCTGCTCCTGCATGCTTGTTGCCACCACAGTAATCACTGGGATGGATGTTGTCCTGCGTCCAAACACCCGTGGATTTATAGTTCCTCAGCCGTTTCCTCCCTCATGGCGAAAGCGGTGTTGTTGTCTGGATCAGTGCCAAAGACATCGGTGCTGTTGTGGCCTCTTTAGTAATTTGGGAAGCAGGGGAGGGGGGTCAGCTTATTAAAGTGGACTTATATCCAGCAAATGCATAGGAGGGTCTAGGGGACCCATTATCGATGCCACACCCTGAGGACAAGAGTCACATATGGGCCCCTCTATCTGTAGGGTTTCCTTATTAATTCACTATCATTAGGCCCATAGTGTCATGTCTCTCCCACGCAGCCACTGACATTGTGGGAAAAAAAAGAGGCATGATTACTATGATGTGTGCGAGTGTGTGCGTTTACATTTATTTGCATGTTGTTTGGCTACAAAAGTGATGCATGATGCGGCGGCGGCCTCGTCCCTCCAATCACTGCTCCCAGGCTCTCCCCTCGCTCCTTCTACAGGAAATTAATAGGTGGCTGCCACTGATGCGTTAAATTGCTTTGCGTTGGGCACCGCAGACAACTGGATTATTTATTCTTTGTATTCACCATATTAGAGCAACTGCCTTCTGCTTTGCTATTGTTTTGGAATGAGATCTTGTTTCCCAGTGCAGCAGTTTAAACATACTGTATGTAATTGTTTCTGAAACGTCAAATTGTCGGGGGGGTATTCTATCTTGGAAATTTAGTTTTGCCCTTTTCTGAATAACTGTTTTGGAATATGAGTCAAAACTTGACATGAAATGTAAAATAAAGGTGCAATATTTTGTTGCACTTTAACATCTCGATAATCAAAGGTTTATGGTTTGATTAACCACTAGAACACATCAGAGGATACAAATGATGTTATTTGATTAACCATTTGATCTGTATTAAAATGAACTAGAAGGTAAATCAGAGAGCGCACTTCCTCCATGGCCCAACAATCCCCTTATAAATATTGCTTTCCTTTTTCATCAAGATCCATGAATTAATCTGTAAGAAATCCATACTGTTCAAGAAAGTGTCAAGAAGAAATTGATCTGCTGACTAATTTGAATCCGTACTAAAATCGAATGTAGTCTTTTGTGACCCATTCCGCTATTAGCTCTATGTTTATATTCCTGTTGTTAAAGACTTGTTGGTCCTTCTCAGTGTTTGAGGAACAACTGGCCAAAGACAGAAGTTGCAACCAGACTGGACAGAAAATAATTATCCACAGTCATGACAGTTCTCTCGTCTCTACATGTCTTCAGCAGTTCTTAAATGTATTTGTGCAAAGACCCATGTGTTACGAAGACAATATTGGGTTAAAGAGCAAACATGGTCAAATTCTTTAAGATGGTTTCTGAGACTGATGGGATGAAATAGAGTGTCCGTGAACAACACACTTCCACTTCTTCTGACTGTGGGAAGAATCATGTTTAAAACATGCATTTTTAATGCAAAGTGTCGACTCCAATGTCCCTTTGATGCTGTTCAAATCTCCACCAAAAGCAGGGAGACCCGACCTTGTGAGAGTCCGATCCCGCTGGATAAGAACTACAGATTTCAGAGACAGGAGGAAAAAACTCACAATGGCAGGAGACCATTTTCTGCTCGGAGCTGAGCAGCGTTTCCATTTCAGATGCTCTGGAGACAGAGAAACCAATTCCATCCGCACAAATATACATACTGCCTATAGTCTGTAGCTGTGAAGGGCGTGTATTGAATTAGCCGTTTAACCGGAAAAATTAATTAATAATAGTTTAAGAAGAAGTTTAAGAAGTTTAAGGTTGCAGCTTCAATATCTAATATCTATTACATCTTAAATATCTCAGCTGGGGTTTTCATGGTCATATTTCATTATTTCCTGACATTTTACAAAAGTGATTAACAGAGAAAATAAGCAGCTTCATCAAATTGCTCTTGATTGAAATTCATCATTATTTGCAGCTTTAATTTAGATACATTATATAATATTTAAATTCTAAGTATGGGGCAGTCATGTATCCCTGTTTGACAATATTAGTAACATGGCTGAAACAAAAAATACTTATAATGTGTGACTATTTATTGTTTTTCATTACACAGACAGATTACTATTTTACACTCTTTAACATGCAGCAACCTGACATTTCTTTTCTTCTGTCTCCTTCCTTCTATCCATGTGGCTCTCCTCTCCTTGTGTTCCCACCGTGTAGCCGAGGTGGCCTGCTGTTTCCCTTTCCTCTCCCCCCACTGGACCATTGTCAGTGGGAATCTCCCTCAAACCCCTGCTTCTGCCCGGCCCGCTATCGCCTCACGCTGCCTCCGCACATATGCATGTCATGTGATGTCAGCGCCAAGGTGTGCCCTGATGTTATGGGGACTGATGGTAGCATATTCCCCGCTGATAGCGATGACTGCCGCTGCTCAGGTACAGCTCTGAGTGTGTGTGTGTGCCCTCTGAGCCCACCCTTCATGTTATGGGTCCGTGCCCGAGCTGACTGGTTATCCCCTTGCTCCTACGTGAGTCCGCAGTGAGGATTTAACGTGGCAGCCGCAGGTTTGCGAGGCCACAGAGTCCCCTCCCCTGTTCTCTATGCTCTGTTTCCCCTGGTTCTCCATCCTCTTGCCCCTGTCCCCCCCCCCCCTGTTCTTCCTCTAACCCTCCTACTTTTCCATGTGGCTGAGCATGAAATAGGAGGGGGTGACTCACATACTGTGGCTGGTGTACGGAGGGTTGTAGCTCTGCTGCTCCATTCCGGATCCCCCTTCAATTTAGCCTGGTGGGGAGGGATGCAAAATGGGATCCCTCACTACCAGAAGATTTCACCGCAGATGCTAAATGTGCAATAAAACTAAAATAAAACTAAATACAATATGATCACAAGAAAACTTATTCAGATAAGGCCTCGGATGAGTTTTTCCTTTGGTATTAAAAACAGCTCTGAGTAATATTCAAGTTAGCCGTGATTTATTGTGACATTTAGTAGATTTTCCCAGAGCATGCGGTTCAGGCCAGGCAGCACCCATGGGAATCTCCCACCTCATGCTGCACGGTTAACATTCTGCATTTGTCCAGCAATCTGTAATTTATTGGATCTCATCTGTCCGGGGCTTTGATTTATATATTGATTTGAAAAATAAATAAAAGTGATAGGAACCTGCATTTGGGGTGTAATGATGGACTGTGTCGACATGCAGGAGTAGGTAGATATGAAACATTGGGAGGAAATTAGATATTATGCCCCCAAGACAAGTGCAGCCGGCAGCACATTCATTATTGGCTAGATATTTATTATTAAGAATTTCTCTTCTCATGAGTGACTACAGCGGAATATTCCGTCCCTGCTGCAGCTGCCAAAAGGGTGTGGGAGAAGGTGTCTGTTCACTATCTATACGAATTTGCATGCATGTGCACAAATGTTTGCTGCAGAATACAATAAGGTTTAGGTTGTCGTGTGACACTCTTTATAATAACAGACGTGCAATTTACACATAGAAACGCTAATGCACAAGCTCCTAGGTGAAATGCATAAGGTGAAATGTAAAAGGTGAAATGTGCATGCACATGAACAAAAAGCCCTGATCTTGGTTATACAATGCACAGACTCCAACTCCATATTTCAGCCAGATACAACCAAAGTCACTGAAGCAGTGCTAGAAAATACTAAACAGCTGCAAAGAAAAAGCACTCGAAACTCCTTGCCAGGACTTCCACCAGTGCTCTGCACCAGTTTTAATCACAGCACAGTGAATTTCAAACAGCAGCATAGCGAAGGGCCGCTGTCCAACCTTCCAGAATTTCGATTTCATTTTTTTTCCTCCCTCCCACCTCTCCGCTCTAATCCACTTCAATTATGTTTCCTCCCATTTCTCCTGATCACTTTACAGCTCAACAGCACCTGTGCTAATTGTAATGGCGATGATCGCTGATATGTTTTGCATCCTTAAAGGACTTTGCGAGGGGGGGGACGATAGATAAACATCTAGCCCCAGGGCTTTTTGGGAAGCGCGGCTCAGCCTAGCAGATGGCCATCATATTATATGAGGAGAGCTCCTCGCAGAGGCTGGGGTATGGGTGGCTGGGTGTAATGAGTATGAGGTAGCAGGAGGAGAAGGAGGAGGAGGAGGTGGGGAGTGGGGCTGATGTGGAGGGTGCATGGAAGAAGGAAGGAAGGAAGGAAAAGAGAGATGGACTGCAGAAAATAAGGAAATAAAGGCAACGGATATAAGAAAAGAAGAAGGAACAGTAGTTATCATAAACAACAACAATTAGTTTCATGCTTGGGACATGGCTGGCTTTCATGCTAACGTGCCATGCTCCTTATTAATACGATGCTAAAGAGAATTATACGGGAAATAAAATCCTCAACCAGCTGAACACACAACAGAATATAAAGTAAATGATTTGATTGGGTAGCGGCTGTGCTCGAGCATTTGTTTAAACAGGATTTGATTGGCTGGTGCCTCCTCCGTTGCCGAATGAAAAGTTGAACTCTTCTCAACTTCTGCCACAGCAGTTGCAAAGCAACACAACACAACCCCAATATACAGCGTAAACATTGTCAGATACATCTGCGGAGTAGCGACTGGGGGAGGGAGTCGCAGTATAAAGGTCCCACTCATAAACACGCTTGACTCAACCCGAGTCAGTGTCAGCTGTCAATCATGACATTTCACCTATAGCATCAATAATGACTTTATTTTTGGCTTTTTAGTTTGGACATGTCCCATCTGATAACATAGAGGAGGGGGGGTTATATGAGAGTCTGCGTATCCCTCAACAAGCCACCTTGCAGATCCCCACTGAACTGACTGCACCCATAATGAATGGGCTGCCAGTTCGCCACAATGTAGCTGTACGAGGTCAGACCACATTATATAGCAATTTCAGATTTTATATTCCGCACATGTTTCGATATCACAGGTGTATTGCAAACCAAAAGCAATTAATGACATAAAAATGTTTTTCTGAGACAATAAGAAAACAGCTGACTTCAGTGGACGGTAAATTCCTGTGTGGTTTGGAAAACTCCTCAGTGTTCTAACATGGGTCAGCCTGCTTTGTTAGGTGGTGCTAAAAGACAAATGATGTACTCTGCCTTGAGGTCAACTGGGCTTTCCCATCCCATAATGACCTTTTAGGGAGTCGTTCCCATAGCGATGAGGCAGGTGCTATTAACCGCACATCAAAAGGTGTTTATAATGACAAACAACTGTTTTAACAGTGGAGCGTGACCTCTCAGCCTCTAATGAACTGTCTCATTTGTCATCAATCATATAAACACCGTATATTATTAATAATAAAATCATGTTGAATCAAATCCTTTCCCCCATTTTGTGCTTGTGTGAAAAGTGAATCTGCCGCCAAACGAGAAGCATCCAAACCTTCTCTTCTGTTTTCAATTGAGTTACACGCTTCCAATCTGTGCAAGAAAAACTTAGCAGTCGCCAGTGTGTGTGTGTGTGTGTGTGTGTGTGTGTGTGCTGCTGTACTGCCAAAGGTTCCCTGAAGGAAAGCGGATCTATGTCAGTTTGTCATCACACACAAGCTGCCAGATTTTATGAAATACCAAATTACTAATTGGCCCAGCATTAGGTTTCCTGCCTAGAAGAGAGACAGTAATATCTGGGCCTCTATTAGGATCACAGAGAGCGCCACACACAGCCGCCTCCCGCTGAGCTGGCACGTCTCTGTCATTTCACACCGTGCTATGGCACCGACACAGTGAGATCATCAAGGACAAAAGACTTCGCGAACATTCCCAGCGTATTCACAGGCCACGTAAACCTTCCCGTGATCGGGTTTTTCGGTATTGGAGCAAGTCGATGGAATAAAACCCAAACAGTATGTGGTGAAATCTCCCTTC
Source organism: Verasper variegatus (assembly GCA_026259375.1). Classification (NCBI taxonomy): domain Eukaryota; kingdom Metazoa; phylum Chordata; class Actinopteri; order Pleuronectiformes; family Pleuronectidae; genus Verasper; species Verasper variegatus. Next base: position 7,386,953 of record CM048056.1, read on the forward strand.
TTACCTGCATAGGTCCATTGAATGTCAATTGCAGGGTCAGCAGATGGTACAAAAGCAATGGGTTCTTGCTCCGGGGCACTTCAGCAGGGAAGACTCCAAGTGTCCAAGGTCAACAGGCACCAGTTTTCATCAATCGGCGACCTTGCACCTCAGAACGATAATTCATATTTAATGTAAAAACGGTACGCCCTGAATCGTACGACTCTGTGCTAACGCATTTAGCATCAAAACATACGTGGATTAAACCAACAGTGTAAACTACAGAATGTCACATGTAAAATGAAGCTGTAACAACCATGACAGGATATAGAGCACAGTAGTGACGTCCACTTTTATAACGACTCTGGATCCGGAAGTAAATTTCACATTGCTTTGCAGAAACAATATTGGAAAACGGGAAAAAAGGCAATTGTTCAAGACTGTGTATAATTTTTTCAAGAGTGAAGGCGCAGCCGATAAACATTTGCAAATTATTTCATTCTGACGACTTCCAGCGTGTTTCTTCTTGAATGTAACCTTGTTGATGTAGTGTTGCAATATATTGTAGTTTGTGTCTTGTAGCCATCAAGTAATTTATAAAGTGTCGTAAACTAGTGTTAATGCACAATCAGATCGTAGCTCACAGGATTTTTCCAATTGATTGTGGGTAGTGCAGTATTTCTCCTTCACACTACAAATTAAACGTGTTCTTCTTAAAACGCAGTTGGTCTCATTTGGACTTGTGGCTTCTACAGGAGCAGATAACATTGTTTCACAGCCTTGGAGCATGTGTGGTGGTCTACCTTGGATGGTTAAAATGGGACGGTTGATAATGAAAATCTCTATTTAGAAAATGAATGTGATGTTTACTTCCGGCACCAAGCTGTTGAGCTCTATTACAACCTACTGTCATCATATTAATGCTGCACATTAAAATGGCCCAAATGTTGAACAGGAATAAGTGCATGAAAAACAGTGAAAGGAGGACAAATGCACTGGATTGTATTTTCCCCATTGAAAGCCGGTGCAAAGTGCACAGGTGTTATCAGTAACATGACAGCCCGGCATTGGCGCTCAGTGTGCAATCACCTGCTCACAACACAATAAAGTCAATGCGTTACTTTTAGAAACACTCACGAGGGAACAAAACATCGAAAAATATAAAGACGTTTTTTGGAAGCAGGTGTGAGCTTCATCACCATTTAGAGACAATGCAGCCAGGCCTTCATGTGAATGACACACACACACACGATACTGGTTAGATCCAAATGCATAGAACAGCCCTGGAAGAGTGAAGACTTGTGTTTATTTTCTGTGTAGTAGTGCTATCGTTGTTGTTTTTTTCCTGGACTCCTAATCAAACACGCCCGAGGCCTCTGAATGGATAAACACACAGTTTGGCAACATTTCAACTCTTCTCCCAAGTGGTGCAAGGGGAAAGAATAAGGGTTGGAGAGAGAGGGGGGGGGGGGGGGGGTGGGGCTGTGAGAGAGACCCAAACCTTAGACATGTCTTCACCTTGAAGTTTAATGGTGTGCACTTTTTGTCCCCATAAGGAAGATGTAAATAGATTCAAGTCCCCACAACAATAGTAAATGAACACACACAAACAGAAGATGAATGAATATCTCAATCTGTTTTATTGTAAAAAAGGAGCCGTAGTTTTTCACCACCAAAAATGTCATTAACATATTGATGTCGTTGGTGTATAGTTTGATCACATTCCCCAAAATGTCCCCATATGATGACACAACACATATTTTTCATGATTTCGGTTACAGTCATCTAAAAGTCACAAATCCACTCAGAAAAACACCACTTTCATAAAGACAAATATTATCTTAATCAATTTTCTTTCATAGTTCTGGCATGTGCGGAGACAAATATGTCTTTGTCTGTGTGTTTTCTTTAAGGATGAGGATCAAACATTCATTTCAGACATGTCACGTCAACACGTCTCTTCAGACTCTTTCCTTCCAAACGATCTGTTTTTTTCCAAGGTTTTAGTGCACAAGTCATTTCCATTGCAAAACTGTGCGATTTGGTTAGCTAAGGCGCAGGCTTCCCTTTTGAGAGTCTTCAAGTTCTTGGTGTTGTCCTCCGTGACGTTGGGAATGTTTTCCGTGGGGCTCTGAGGCTTCGCTTTCTAAGAGCCCGTCAGCCATTGATCCCCTTTCAACAGTTACAGTTCCTTCAGTTTGCTGCAGATAGTCGTTTCAGTCCGTTCTACACCAGTGGTGTACTTACACAGACAGGAAACAGAAACTCCATCACCCATAATTATATCGAGTCAACCATTGCTGAGGCTGATTGGTTGTCAAACCCTGTATACCCATCCGTGGCTCAGTGTTGGTGGTGATGAGGCTCAGGCACGGGGCTCAGCATATCCCCTGATACAGGGGACGGCAACTCTACATCTGAACAGATGTATAGTCTGCCTGTGCACGACTTCCACGATGCCTATGGGGGCCTCCTATACATTTTGTGAAAGAAATCGGACTTTCTTTCCAGTGAGCAGCCAGCTCTTGAGGTCCTTGATGGAGGGCAGCTTCATTTTATCTTTGTTTTTACTGTAAACATTCAGAAAGATGCCGAACAGCACCAGAAGGCCGCCCCAGATGTACCTGCGGAGGGGATGATGGATAGGTTAGATATTTCAATGTTTTTAAAAGTGGGTTCCTGTTCTTGTGCACGTGCACGGCTACATAAGTGAGGGAATATACATTCTTGAAATTGGTTTCACTCATCTACAGGAAAATATACCTTTTTAAGAGTCAAGTAGGTTAAATGCAGAAGCTTCTGCATGGGCCTTTAAAGTCATTGACTGGTTTGATGAGTATAAAAGAGATTCTAAACGGATGTGTTCCTGCTCTCCAAAATGCACCGTGAGGGAATTTAAAACAGTGTTGCATCAGTCCAATAACACTGACTATTGAAGAAGGAATGCAGCTGCTGTGGTGGTTTGTGGTCGCTCAGCACCTTGTAAAGACAGTTGATGTTGTTTTAGTTTTGGGCTGGATTTCCCTTTAATGTGGAAAGTCACAACTTCTTTTAAGTTCCCCCCCCCCGGGCATGTCCAAGACTTCCTGACGGCACTGCTGTTGCAAAGACTCAATTACTACATGGCTACTTCTATGACAGAGTAAAAACACAATGTTTGCATCTTTTGATTTAACCCATATTCTAATCAAAGCCTTTTTGCTTAGCGAGCTTTACAGAGACGGATGTTTTCACTATATAACTGATGTCTGTGACAATCCAAGATGGCAGCATGTCAGTCCACATTAACGTTAGTGTGGTTTGTTTGTACTGTAGAATTTAAATACATTAAAATTCATAGTGAATTAATCTAATTAAAAGACTCAACTCTGACTAGTCAGGACGAAATTATCTATATTTCGTTTAACTAGTAGGAATGGATTTTCAGATATCTAAATATACATTTCAGATATTTATAACTATATTTCAGAAATCTCAAATGCAACAGCAACTATTGATAATTATATTAATGCTACAGGCAACATATAAGGCATCTTATACCTGATGAGTTTTAGATATAAAAAAGGAACTGCCTCTACTCAACCTATAATTGTAGATATCTTAAATAACCAAATGAAATAATGTGCTATTTAAGGTGACATATAAAATATGCAAATTATGAATATAAAATGAAATTGTATCATGTTTTCCACAGATAAATTGAACATAAGAAAGTACATGCAAGTTAAGGGCAGGCATTGAAAATGGTCTGTTGACATGTTGACGTGCAGAAAATAATATGCAAATTAGGAAACATATTCAAAAAGTAGATGCAAATTAGGGTGACATTTCCTGAAATGGTTTGTTGGAAATTCAAAATTACATTTTGACGTGTTGCAAAAATACATGTAAATTAGGACGACGTATCCCAAAAGTATATGCAAATCAGGGTAACAGATCCAGATCCTTTTTCAATCAGTGGACATTATAGATATCTGTAATGTTCTAACAAGTGAAAAAGGAATTACTACTATTGATGATTAGATATCAGCAAATCAAATTCGGACTCGTTGAAATGTCTCTTTTTGAAATTATTTATCTTATTCTGTCAAAATGATTTTACAGATATCTCAAATTACACATATCTCAATCGACATGTTTCTCGTGCCGATTGTGGTATTGCTTGTTATGTGAAACCAAAATATCATGTCAGGGTAGCTGTGTCGGAATCAATTTGCAAGCAACTGAAATTTTGGCAGTGAATGTGGAAATTGCAAAGAGACTCTGTATCGCCTGTGTCTTACAGGCCTCACTCTATTCAAAGTGATGGATTGGAGCCTTTAGAGCATCTTTTTTTAGTCTAATACTTTTTAGATAGTGATCTTAACTGGGATTGGCTGAGCCAGTATCTGATACATCTTTCTGTGATTCTGTCAAACTCACTCAGTTGATTAACTCAACTCATCCAATTCTTAAATGATCTGAGACGTCCACCTTTTTTGTAAAGACCCTTTTCCGCTGGTCAAAAAACCCACTGACATGTGGCTTTTGTCTGCAGTGGGACTGGATACCATTTGTGTTCCCTTCCAGGTCAAATGACTGTGTAGTACAACCAGGTGTTTATCGAGTCTGGCTCCAATCGGCAGAGATGGAAACATGTCACTGAAGTAAACATGCTAATTTGTTCTTCATCTCTCTATTTTGCCCGTCTAGACGCTGACACTGCACCTTTTCAACGTTATGATGCGCATCAAACTTCTGGCGGTTGGCACATAAATAGCCATGAGCGTTTGTGCCCTAATTGTTTTTTTTACATCTTGGGAACAATGTGCAACAGCAGGGTTTTTTTTGTATCGTGCAAAATGCAACACTGGCAAGACGGCGAGGTTTCTGACACCTTGGTGTCCAGTGCGTTGACTTGATGCAAGAAAAAAAGACGCAAATTCCTCTTTTGGCACAGGGATAGGACTCAATCACCTTTTTAAGTGTGTTTAACTGCATTAAAAATACACTATGTATACCCACATAGTTTGGTAAAATTGAATTAATAGGTGTTTGATCATCATTTGTTGTATTTTAGGATTGAGCTAATTCCTCATGTGGACATAATCATAGCATTCTTTTGGTTTTATGCAAATCAGACTCCGCTGCAATTAAATTGGTAAATGACATTTCTATTGCACTTGTCCACCATTTCAGAAACCGGGGGAAAGCTACCAATAGCTACTGGAGAACATAAAAGTCCGTTTTGGTTGTGCAGTGGCAGAGGTAAACATACAAAGTGTTTTGCCAAACCAGTAATTGGCTGATAATACATGAACTGAAAATAAATCTGTTCGGTTGAAATGTAAACTGCAGTCATGGAAGGGACTGAGAGTTCACTGGAGGGCAAACACAAGCTAGAGGGAGAATGAAGGTGGCCATTAGGACAACCAAAAGTTTGTTGTATCTTGTGAATATGCATGTTTAAAGTCATGATGGAGAAATAGAGCAGGAGAGGTACAGTGAAAAACAAGACCCTTTTGACAGGGCAGAGGATTTTAGATCGTGAGCGAGACGGTGAAGGACAAGAAGAAAGAGCAGTGGAGTAGTCAAGGTCTCTAAATGGACTAAGGACATAAAAACCAGGGGCAGGGATGCCAAACAAAGTTTGATTTGTCCAAGAAGAGGTCAGCAGTCACACTGTAGACTCACTTTTAACAAGGAGAAAACAGATTTAAGTCAAAAGGTGTCGGTACTTACTGAAAAGTGAAAGGTTTTGTGAAGAACATGAAGGAAAGCACGATCGTCATGGCCTTTCTCCCGGTGGTCACTGCAAAGGAGTAAAACATTTGTGGTACCGTGCCAGTTAATAATGTATCTACTACATTACCAATAGGAAACAAAAGCTCAACAGAGGTAACTTTCTGGGTTATGAGAGAAGAGTGTAACTGTTAAATAGTTAGAAATTCTGTTCATATATTACAAATTAAATCAACCGAACATGCAGAGTCCATCTGATCCACACAGATTCATTTGAATTTCACCAATGAAATATTGCTCTGGAGCCCGTAGAGTATTTTCAATGTGGTCAATGTAACCTGTTTGTGTTAAATTGCATTTAAGATTTAATATCCTACACTCGATCTTAAAAATACTACAATTATTGTAAAATGGTGTGCGCTGTTTTATTCCAGATGATCATCTTTGTATGTGAACTACACCAGTTTTTCTCAATGTTTATGTTGTGGAGAACTATATTGTGCATTTAAGCACTTTTTTCTGTCGACACCAGTTACTTATTTAAACAATGGCACTGATTTGTAATTACTTTTTTCCCTGTGGCAAAAAAAGAAAAGAACGTTTGACATGTTGTTCCTCTGACCTGTGACTGCGACCAGGGCACCGAACAGCTTGATCAAGGCCAGCACGAAAGAGATGCCAAAATAACCCGTAAGAGAGAAGAAGAATGCGTAACCATACGTCGTCACAGGATGCTGGGAGGGAGGGAAATAAAAGTAAATAAAGTACAATGAACACAGCAGATGCAGAAGAATAATATAAACCTAATTTAAAAAGTAACTACACAAGAAAAGTAACACATTTTGCTCTATTATAATCACATTGTACAACAAAAGATTTCAGCAAAGAGACAAGCTCCAGTCCGTCAACTGAAAGAAACACGGACACATAAATGACATCTGTGATAACACAGTCTGTCTGCAGCTCCACAGAGTACCAAGGGTACATACTCATTTTATCTGCGGCTATATTCACCTCTGAGCAGAATGCCACTGCTGTGCCCAGCCCACCCACACAGAGCAGGCCTGTCAGGATGTAGACAAAACCGATGGAGTACGAATACAGCACCTGTCAACGCGATACCATGTGTTCAGTGAGTGACATCACACAGGTTTAGAACAGTCAAGTTGAGCTCCATATTCTGCACACATCTACTAAACATATATACTGTATGTGCAGGGTACCATTTCAGAGTTGGAGCCGTTGTGGAGTTTCATGGCTTTCTCCTGCACAGTTTCCTATGGCAGCGTCTGCGCACAGTGCCAGGGAGATGAGGAGAACACCTGCATAACAAACATGCACACAGACACATGTTCAGGACATGAAAATTAAGAAAGGAATAAACTACATAGGGTATCTGAGATGGGCTGGGCTGGCAATAGAAGTTAAGGCAGTGTAACACTTATACTTATATACTGCATATATTTTAAGACAACAGCGTACATTAGATTGCTTGGTTTTTGATACAAATAAATTATGTTTTATAGACAAATATTAAACCTAAATATATAGTATCACCTATTTCTATATGTCATCTCCACAAGACAAAATGTTCTTTATATTGACAGCCAAGAAATAAGACTTTAGTTTTTGTTCTGATAAAACAAACTGTCTTGTAGCAGCAGCTGCCCGCAGTTTCTTGCTGCACAGTTCCATCTTAGTTTTGTTGTAGCAGCCCAGCCACATGTAATCTAACCCTAAGTATACAGCAGGATGACGTGGGTATTTCTTTGACAGTTGTGATAGTATTACAGCATTAATGTGAAACCACTGGAATCGCCTGTTGGATCTGGGAGATGTTACCTGTGGCGTTGAAGGTTGGGGCCACTTTGCTGTCGGCTAGTGTAAACCAGATGAGTCCCAGGCTCATGCACAAGGCAGCAGACACATCAGCCAGATTATAGCGTTTACCTGGAACACAGACATTATCTTTTATATGACAACTGTGAAATCAGAAATTCCCAAAATCCCAACATCTTTGTGTGTAGAAAAGATCTGTATTTGCTAAAAAGGGGGAAATGTAAAAAAAATCTGTGGGTTGTTATCATTTTCAAATCAGATTCAGGTGTACAATAGAGTCAGATGTCATACCTGCAGCTACACTGTCACACAAAGTGCTGGAAATCTGACACCATTTTCTGCTCTACATCTGTACGCAGATGTTCACAAAAGCACTTATTTTTCTCTCCGGAGTCAATTTTTTCACAAATACTAATATTCTCTACACATGCACAATTTTCGCTTGTAACAAATACAATTGTTTTAAATATATTAATGCTCTTATTGTTATTACCTTGATAGTTTCAGTGAAAATAAACATGCAAAGAGAGAGAGAAGGAGAATGACATGCAGTAAATGGTGTATGCGCCTGTGTGGTGTTCGCTTTAACCATTTGGTCATTGGATCTAAAATAACAAATCTTTTTCTACACATTTGCAAACTTGAATCAAATGCATATTTTTTTTACAGGTTTACTGAGGTTAATAACAGGAGACTGTAGAATTATTTGTAGACATAATTTTACAAGCTCGACCCTAATTTGAGCCCATTATATTTTTTTGTATAAGTCGACATCAGATTCAGTTAAAATGTAGCTATCCAAAGTTTTTCAAATGGTCACTTTCCAAAACTCCAGGTTTCTGTGATTGAGCGCGTAACAATGCACAAAAAAGCGGTGTAAAAAAAGTGAGGGGAAAAAAAACAACAGGATGAAGGAGTCTTTCAAAAAACAAAAACCGCTGACTGATGGATGCCTTGAGGTTGACACGGGGACGCAGCATCAGGTTGGCTGTGGTCGGCTTTGATTCCCTGACTCGCCTTTGAAGGGCCTCACATCAGATGCAAACCTACACCCGTACCTCCATCCATCCATCCCTCTCTCCCCACTTTCTTTCCTCTTTGCATTCTAAGTGAACAAATTCTGTTTTCCACTTGAGCCCTTGAGGGACCACGGACTTCACATCTAACCATCTTGAAAGAAACGGAAAAAGGCAAAAAAAAAAAAAAAGATGCTCAAAACATGTCTGACGTTGAGGACACAGAACCTTGAGAAGCCCAGCGTGAGGATGAAAGGACAGGCAGAACCAAGAGCAGGGAGAAACAGAGAGTACCGCTGACCGGCCTCTGACAGACGAAAACAACAGTCGTGCATAAAAAGAAGGTACCGAAAGTTGAAAGGTGGTCATCGCTTCAAAGAAACCATGTGCAGTGGCTGAAATAAGGTGTAAGATTAGCCTTCTCCAAAACTCAACTCTGTCAACTCTCTGGTCAACTCAATCAGCAGTGACATGAAAAAAGACGAAAAACTAAAACATCAGCGTATTAACTAATGATGCAATCTTCATTTTCTGTTATTCTTTCGATGAAAAGAAAACACAGTTTACCTTCTTTTAAAGAACTTGGATTATGAGAAAACAATTTTCCTTTATAAATCATTCCAAGTCGATCCAGTGTATATGATGTACAGTGATATATGGACAGAAATGGATTATGACATTCAGAATGTTCTCATCAGTGTATAATCATCTGAATCTAAGAATTGTTGTTTAAAATCTTGTTCTATGGGATACTGCAGAAAGTAGAAATGTTTAAGTACAAGCACAAGTTCATACATGTATGAGGATGTGCATGTAAGTTCAGTGTAAAAATAAATAAAGATGTATAAGAATCCTCTTACCTTGAATGAACACTCCTCCAATCATGACAGGGATGAGTTTACAGCACTTGAAGATGACCTGTGTGGGGTAGTTCAAGTAGCCCAGAGAAGTATTGGACAGGCCCATGGTTCCCACTGTTAGAAATGCTATGATCATATAGGTCTTCCCTGGTATCCTGGAAGATGGGGAAATATGAAGTGGTTGAGAAAGTTTCCATGTTTAGCTGCAGTGGTGCTGCAGTAGATTTAAAGAAGCAAAAGACATGGGATCTGCAGAGTTGCTAAGTGGTCGTAATTTTAGCGTTACGTTAAGATTGGATCCATTTTTTATTTACTCTTTGATCATAACAGGACGACTCATTTTAGAAAGGCAGCAAACAGAAAACAGGTTCTTTGTTTAGATTATCAAATGAACAATGAATCATAAATGTTTGTTTGTGGCTGCTAGCACTAGCATTAGCAACATGCCTGCTGTTATGATGAAGGCAGAATAAAACACCTCGTTGTATTAAGTAGGCAGGTTGTTAAGTTTTGTTTATAATTGATCTTGCAGAAATAATCCACAGTCTGACTGCGACCCATCAACATGCAGACCTGACGACTAAATCCTGAGCTGCAGCCGGACCAGCAGGAAAAACATTACATACGAGTGACAGTGATCAAGGTGAATAAATAAAAGAACAGGTTATTTAGTTAGCCGTACCTTCTGCGTTTGTCCTGTGTGAGCTGAAGCTCCACTAATCCAAACATGGAGTAGAAGCCAAACTGGATCAGAGTAAGGTACCAACCAAAAGGCTTGAATCCTTCCACAGAAAATATCAGCTCCTGCAGGGAGGGACAGATACAGGATAACAAAGCAGGTCATTATATCCTTCTATCTTTCATCTTGTGAAATTCAAGGTTTATGCCTTTACAAATAAAGAATTGTGATGTAACAAAAAGGTCTGGTCTCCACAAGAGAACATGCTTGCCTGGTAAAATCCCAGTAAAAATCCCATGTATTTGTGCAGATAAATAAATCAAGTCAAATCAGCAGTTTTTTTAATCTGTCCATGCAAAAACACACTCAGGTAGCCTTCATAACAGCACTGTCCCTTCACTGTAACAAGCTTTAACTGAAAACATCAAAATATTTTATCACGTTTGATTGTGTGTTTATTTGCACGGACACTCGCTCTAGTACATCTCTCAGTTTGTGTTGCGTTGAGGTTGTTATTTGTTACCTGCAGGTATCCGTAGATGAGGTAAAAGACGAAAACTCCAGCCACACAAATGAAAAACTGCGTAGGAGTGCTGAAGCTGCTCAGGTTGATTCCCAGAACCCTCAGCTCCTCCACAGACTTTATGTGGGGTGACATCACTTCTGTTGACGACGGGATGGAAATTGAAATGTGCTTCCGTGAACTGTTGTAGCTCACTATGCCATATTTGGCACTCATTGTGTTCAAAGCTGCTGGGACCTGTGGGAACATAGAGAGATATTTAACAACGATCATCTTAGACGTCACCTTGTCCTGCTCAAGCCTCAAGCACAGCTTGGATCTTAAGTAGCAACAGGGCTCAAAAGCTAAAAAAGCGGCTTTGACACTTGACAATCTACAAACCTGCAAATAGGCTGATGGAACAAAATTTGACCAAAAACAAGGTTTTATCATCTAATCACAGTGTCTGACAAAGTAAAACCTGTTCAGCAGAGTGTTGCTAAACTTGAGTCACATTCAGTTAGAGCGTCTAGATCCACCACGGCCAAAAACAAAATCCTACATATGTTTGATCTTTTTCAAGATCAATTATCTTGCAATATTATGGGGAAAGAAATCCTGGTTGGGTCCCTTTAACAAGATCTGCCTCAAACTTTAGTTAGTTTATTGTCCCAGAGAAGGAAAAGTCACATAACCTGTTGCACCTTATTGACATTTACCTGTGTCCTGATAGCATTGTGTTAAAGTGGCGGCTGAGTGAGTTATGCCATGCACTATGTGGAAGATGGCGTTACAATTGGGTTAAGAGAGGCTGTTTGTGGAACAACCCATCATTGGCAGCAGTGTGGGTTTGCATGTTAACTTTTGTCCAGATTGTTACAGAGAGCATTTGATGGATGCTTCCCCGGCAGCATCCCTCCACCAAGTTAGATGCAAACCAATTCAATACTTTAAAGCATAATCCACAAATAGACACCAGTGAAAATATCTGGTAAACATGAAAACTGAAAACTTTAGAGATGCACAAACCATGTGCATGTAACTGCATCATGACACGTGTGACAGAGCAGATGTCATTTTTCCCCCCATAAATGCCTGGGAATCACGTCAGTCATTGTGAAATCCAGCTGGAGATCTTCTCTATCAGATCAGTATGTGCTGTCCTGTGTGCTGAAGGGGTGTGTTGCAAGCATGTCGTGTCACTAGCTCTGGATCTCAATATAAACGTGAGGGAAACGAGTGTGTGTGATCACCATTTGTCCAGATTCACACACGTTATGTTCGTTTAACATCCGGAGCCGCTGCATCACATCAAACTAATCATCCACCGATTTGTAGCTTTTTATTAACCAGTGTGAGCATTTAGCACAAGTAGCGTGTTTTTACAAGGAGCATGATGTTAGCTAAGCTACATGGAGCAGCCACTTGCTAACTCCTTAGCTTACATAGACAAGCTAGCATATATTAACCCCCGAAACCAAGCGGCGATGCCAGTAATCGATGTCAAGCGAATGATACGATGACTGATATCGACTTGTTTCATCGCTGCCTTTCTCACCCCCAACAATAAGGCTAAGACAGGGAGCTCGCTACCTGCAACAACACTTCCGGGTTTCTCAACGTTAGCTTATCCTCTTCTTCAGAGGCGACATTAAGTTCCCTGGACCCTCCGGCTTCATCTTTCGTGTTTTCCAAACCTCGTCTTGTTGTTTTCTTCTCAGTGACACACGGTAAAAACCACACACACACAGAGGGAAGGGGGGAGGTGTTAGCCTCGGTTAGCTTGCTAGAAGCTGCCCCGGCACCCGCTGCAGTCGCACAAACAGCCAACAACTTCCGCCCCGCTGCGACCTCTGACCTGTGACGCTATTGGTCCGCCGGGCCACACACTGGCTACAGGTTAATGGACGCGCACGGACGCGTTGGCGGAGGTGGCGTGAGTCTGCAGCTGAAGAGAAGGTGGTGTCAGTGTATGACAGCAAAGGTGACGGAGGCGATGCTAGTTGACGCTGAAGGGCGCAGGCTGCGTGTTTTCCTCCATCTTGAGTTCACACGGTGAGTTGAAGTGTCCCCTGACACCATCACGTGTGCACATCGCCACACAAACACAAGTTCACCAATCACATACTGTTCTACACGTGCATGCCTGTTATTGTGGAATTGATCCATTTCTATTTATATGCATACTTGTTCCGTTTTTATATTCATATCACATTGTATACTCTTGCGAATTTACTCCTCTATAAATGGTATATTGGAGCTTACTGTCTATTTGGACCATTTTATATTATTTTATCTTGTTTTTGCTCTTTTCTCATCGGTAACATTTTATCTTATTTATGTATCTGTGTTCTATTGCTGTGTGCTTTCAAAACTTAGTACACAACAGTGAATTTACACCCATTTATTTATACATAGCACATACCATTTTATATTCAGATTCATCTTGTATACCATACTGTCCTATACAGTCTATACATACATACATATATATGGCAATTTCAATTTGTCCTTATACTAATGCACAAATACAATATACATCCTTGTCATTGCACTTTACTCATGTAAGCTTTTTTTTACATATAATAAATCCATCTGCAGTGAAAGGTGTATATTATATATATATTATATTATATGCACTTAAACTATCTGATTAGATTTTTACTTTTGAAGGTTTTGAAAGTTTTTTTAAATAGCCTTTTTCAATCTTGAATTTCCCCACTGCAGAAAAAAATCACATTTTACCTCATCATAAGGAGACCTCATTTGTGTGTTCATGTACTGTCAGAATAATAAAAAGAATATTTCTCAACTGATAATAAAATATTAATAATTAGTAAAATAGCTTTTTTGCTCCTAATACTTTTGTACTGTTCATCTACTTTTTACTTTATCTTAATCAGTTGTATATTTACACTGTGGTATTATTTTGACATAAGTAAAGTTTCCAAGTACTTTTTCTACTACTGCAAATCATTCATGTGAACGCAATCTCAAGTCGGAACAAGTGGTGAAAGTTTTGGTACACGAGTTGCTGAAGTCATCACTTCACCAATCAAGAATCTTTATCGCTTTACAATTGTCTCTAAACAGCAGCTTTTTCAATGTGAACTGGCAAACTACATGTTCATCTCTCACAAGCACATTTTAATATTGTTAGCAGCATGTAGAGTGCAGGGCATGTTATTGCTTTCTATCATCTACTATTCCTGCATTCCATGTAGAATTTCTTCTTCTTCCACTTTCTCTATTTTCCCATCTATTCTCTTCATCCTTCCGGTCTGCTTTCATGTCCATATGAGCTTTCCACCCCTCCATTTCCCTCACTTCTTTCCTCCCCTTATTACATTATTCCTTACTCTACTTTCTCTGTTCTGCCTATGTCACTCAGCCGTCTCATATTCCTGCCTCTCCCTCTTTGGCTTCCCCGGTATATAAGGCATGAAACTCTTTTTGCCCCCTCCTCCCTCTCTGAGCTTTCCTTTCTCCCCGCCATCCAATCTTAAATTCCTCCCTCCGCCTGCCTTCGTCCTCTTCCTCCCTCTCTCTCTTTCTCCCTGTCCTCTGTCCCCAGCCAGAGGTTAATACACTCCAGGATGGCATTATTTCCTCCCTGGCCCTCCGACAATATAAAAATTCAGAATGGACAGCTCAATCCCTCTTCCATCTCAGATTTGATTGTAATGGTATTGCCTCCTGTCCCTGGGAGGCCCCTGCTGCCTCACCAACCCGGCTTTTATGACACTAAATGGCCAGGCTACAATTTTTCCATCTATTCAAAAAATTCTGTTAATAACTCATTGGGAATGAGACGTCTGCACTCCCTGGGCCGTCTGTGGCCAGGTCCCTCACCCCTCTGCGCAAAGGGGTCACCGCGTACAGAATAAAGATGCAGGGCTGAATCGCAAATGTAAAAGGTTAATTAATCTCTGTGAATTTACAGTCCCCTCTCCCCATTCCCCATGCACTCCAATTGACAGTCCCAAAGAGACAAAAAATGTCATATTTACAGCCCTGAATGGAGAAAGTGCTCAGCAATGCACAGGAGTCGAGCGCAGGTGCAGGCCTGTCCAGCCGCTCTCTCTTCTCCCCCGTCCAACTTTACAAGTGTACCCATTCATCACGTGTGATGGATTTATGTAATAAAACCCATTTCCTCTCCCCATACGATCCTATTAAATAATAAAATAATTATTTATTGATTATTCAAAAAGGTACATATGCGCGGGTAATGGCTTTGTACCACACCACTGGACCCGCAATAAATAAAGCCGGGCTGAGAGAGACAGAGAGGAATAAAACAGGGAGAGGGAGGAATGAAGGGGGAACAAAATGACTTTAGAACAAGAGAAATCTGGATCCAATATGGCCTCTCGCAGCACGCATCAGGAAGGACATTATTCAATCTTCAGGAGGCTCATATGGGAGCATGACCTATGATATACATAGTATATGAAACCTAGAAATTACAATCCTTCAGGATTGTAATTTTACAATACTTCAGGGTCCTGCACAGAGTTTGTCTCAGATTTTAAATTCTCTTTTAAAATGACTAATTATTCATAAACTTCACGTAAATCATAATTCTTTTCATGAATATATAAGTAAATATATAAGCAAATAATATATTTTTTTTATTCTTTGAAAAGGGGGTTGATAAATGTAAATAAAGTGGCTAATGTTTTTACCAAGGTGCTGTCAGGTGTGATGATCTCCCCTCTTCATTAAGGATATAATATGTAATAATTCTTCATTAAAATGTCTAAAAAGGACGAGACCTATGTTATATATTTGTTGTGTTGTGTATTATCCCAAATGTTTCCAACAATATTCAAACACAAAGAAATCCCCAATTTGATACATGGTGATGGGACGTTTCATTTTGGTCACCTTTTAATTGTGTCACATCTGCTCTGGCTTTGCCCATCTCTGCTGTAACTTCAGGGGCAAACGATGTGTAATGAGGGGAAAACACACTGCTAGCCAGTTAGCCAGTCTTCTTTTATTTCCTTCCACGATTATTCATTGCTTTAATGTGAATACAACCTGAATACGTTACCTCATCTGTGAACATCATAAGCGCTGAGTCGCCTCAAGTAGATTTTCATTGGCGATGGTGGTGAAGACAACAACTCCCATGATCCCACGCGACTTCACGACATCATTAAACTAGATCTTTTGTGATTGTTTTTCATTGAGAGGTCCCTAGTGGGTGAAGTTACGTATTGTAGGTTTAAAACTAATTTTAATTTCGCTTGCAGAGTAGACACTACTCAGGAAATGACCACGGCCTTATTTTTATTCTTTGACGAACCAAACATATTTTTAGTTTTACAACTTTACACAAACACCCTCGTAAATAATGTGAAGAGCGATGAACCTTTTATATTATTTGTCCACCATCAGTATCAAAATAAGGAGCCTATCCCCAGCTGCGGATAATCTCAAAAAGAGACACTTTAATGTCAGCCAGTTATTACACTGAGTTCTCCTTAATAACCCATTTGTGTTCGGTCTTATACGCGGCTAAAGTGAACCCCGCTCTGCGTTGTCTTTTCCCTGGGCTTGTCTCAAGCCTCCTGCAATGGTACGGAAAACAGATGCTATCTCGGCTATATTACTTCTCAAAGCACTCATATCCTCTCCCATGTTATTTTCTTTGATCTGCTAGGCTTGCTCTCTTTTCGTGAAACCCCCACCTCCACCCGCACCCCCACCTCAATCCTCTATCCTCTCTCCACTCTGACCAGAGAGCAGAGCAGCCCGACTGGTTCACGGTGGCTGTGGACATTAGAAATTCCCTTCATCTGTTTTCTGTCGTCAGAGGGCAAGAGGTGCACGGTGGGTCGAACACATTAGGTTCTCTATTTACAACGCTGTCTCCTCGACGATACGCATCTGTACAACCAAACTGCAACAACAAATATGTTTTCTCTAAATGTAAAAAAAAAAGATTTGTTTGAATGTACTGTCACAGATGAAGTATTTGTTCACCACTAGAGATGTTCCCATACCATTTTCCCTTCCTGATACAAATTGTGTATACATAGTGTTCTAAAAGGCAATGCTAGCCCCATCCTTCACAAAGTCTTGCATATGGTACAAATCGCCAGGACTTACCAGCATGAAAAATTGCTCACATTGTAGCAAGCTCTGGCTAACGCGACACTTCAGGAAATCAATTCTTCTTTGCTGCTCTAGAAGCTGTACTTGCCAGTGGCAGAACAGTGCAACTGCTGTTTTTAAGCAGCAAGGAAGAAGAAGTGATTTCCGGGAAAAGAAAATGGCAGTTTTATCTAGGTGGAAAAAACTATACTTTAAAGATGTGGTATTGGATCCGCACATACTGTAGATTTGTGTACCCTGCGATGCAGTATCTGATGTATTTCTGATGCTGATCATGGTAGGGCAACATCTCCATCTCTATCACAGGGGTTGGAGGTGTGAGAAGAGGAGGTGCTTTCAGAAGTGATGGGTGTTCAAGTGGTTCTTGAAGACTGAGGGGGGGATGACCCTGCTTTGGGAGGATTGTCTTGTAGGGAACCACAAACGAGAACAGTCTGGACTAGGGAGGAACATTGTGGCCGAGGATCAGTGTATTCAATTGGTGAAATCACCTATTGCAGAACAATTTTTCATTAGAAGTTATGGCAACATTTGTACATTGTTATGCTTCTGTTGAGGATCTTGCAGCACGTTGTTCAAGTGATTCAGATATCGGTCTGGTCTGAATCAGAGATTGTTCACAGGGACTTCAGACACGTTTCTTTCATCAACATTTAACAAAACATCCACAATCCCCCTCACCTTAAGCAAACCAGTTATATGCTTTGTAAAGCAGCCATCTGACTCAACCATCCAAAATAAGTACCGTGCTTCATTCATTCAAATCATATGTTTGGACATCATCCAGGCAGCGATTAAGGAGACAGGATATGACTTTATGGTCAGAGGAGAATCAATTTATAATTAGTAAACATCAACCAGGAGCTCAAAGTACCAACAGCTTGAGAAGGAAACTTTTTACACAGATTTTTGCATTATAAAATGCACGACAGTCCATTTCCTCTGTTACGTTACAAATTGAAAGTGGATTAAATCCCAGGTTTTATTGGAGCGGAAATCGTTAGTTATTTAATTGATTTAACAAAATAAGTCTTTTTTCGATCATTTTTAAGAGAAAACAGCAACATTTCAATTGCTCCAGCAAATTAGTTTTCCTTTATGGTCTTCTATAGTTTAAACTTAATACCATTGAGTTTTTCGGTTGATCAGACATCTTGAACTTTGCCAGTTTGTGATGAAAACATTCATCAGATTATAGTATTTATAACCATTTGTTGCTTCCACTTTTTATGCCTTTCCCTCCCAATATACAGTGTTTTCTATGAGTAAAAGGATTTATGAACTCTGATAAGAATTCAATGATTAGAATTTGGTGAATTGCTGCTTTATTTGTCACAGGTAATAATTTCCGAGCCAGTTACTTGTCTTATCAGTGCCTTCACTATAAATAGGTGCACTATATAACAGCCTCCATTCACAGTACCTTGTAAGCAGCAGTTTGAGAAATACACATTACGAGAAATTATGATTTGTGTCGAAATCACTAACTCTTGTGCATTCATTTCCGATTTTTAATAATTAGAGTATTTCTGTATGTACAGTATCTTTATTGAAATGCTTACACACGCACACACACGCACACACACACACACACACTGGACTGACTAACTGAGGGCAGGCACAGGCGACCAGAGAGTCTGTGGCTTTCTTGCGAGCAGCCAGGAGGGGGAAGCATCCCTCTTTGCAATTGTGCCTCGAAGAAAAGGAAAGAAAAAGTAATTAAACAAACAATTTACCAGGAACCGTGCACCTCCTTATCCAATCTACCACTCGTGCTTTTGCTCTAATACTTATAGACAGAAAATACGGGGAGAAGAAGAAAAAAACAAACATTGTTTCTAGTATCCTCTGTGACGGTAAATGACACACATGTTTCATTGCCCATTCATTTAACCTGTGCTGTGTTTATAAAGAGAAAGGGATTGGGAAACAAATTACGTAGTGTCATTTAATTAGGAGTTTTGCTGTGAGCAATAATCCTGTGTTTTTTTTTTTCCCTCATAACCTTTAACTACTTAATGGATTTGAGAAGCTATTACCTTTTCAAGATTTCTGTTTTTAATTATTTCGGAGTATTGTCACAGATATGAAATGTCAATCACTCACCAGGACTAATGCTGTGGTTCACGTTTGCATATTATTTACTTGTTGATTCAAGCTGGGGGGGGGATCTTTCATTCTATCGAGCTTGTCACATTCATGACTCCTTATACACGCACTCTTAAATCCACGAGAAGCAGTTACTTACATATATATTAACATTATGTTTGTATACAACTGTGTATCTTGTATAAGAATGTGACTTAATATGATTTAACTAAAATAGTTTTGCTCTGTGTTTATACTGAAGGTGTGTTAAAATATAACTCAGGAAGTGTGTGTGTGTGTGTGTGTGTGTGTGTGTGTGTGTGTGTGTGTGTGTGTGTGTGTGTGTGTGTGTGTGTGTGTGTGTGTGATCACATTTAGGCAACACTGTGAAAGAGGCAGACAGAGTTTGTTTAGTTTCCCCTGGAGGACATCACCGCTCTCTGCCAAGAGACCAACCCACGTGCTGTGACATCAGGCCCAACTGTGTATATGAATATCGCCTTAAATACACGAGCCATGTGAGGTACGCTTGATTTATTTTGCCAGACACTCGCAGGACTGTGAGGGGATGTTTCCTGATCTTAAATCAGTGGCTCCCCTTTTGACAGCGGCCTGCAGAAGTGGGCCAAAAAAATATTTAATGGAAAAAATAAATATCAGAAGCACCTGACGCAGCTTGTGGAGGTCGATAGTTTAACGAGGGTCTTTGGAAATGTCTAGGAGGATAAATTAAGCATAACTCGAGCGGTTGAAATATTCAAAATCTTATTCAAATAGCTTTTCACCCAGGTTCGACAAGGCTCTTTAGGTTGGCGTGTTGGCTCCTCAGACCCCCCATGGCACGCGGGGCATGTAATCCTCCTGAAAGTCTCTCTGGGTGTCTGCACTCTCATAAAGCAGGGAAATGAATTGTGTGGCCCAGGAAGGGAAAATGAAAGAAAAGGGAGAATGAAATTACAGGCCTGGCTGACTGCACAAATCATGCATATGATGTTTTATGGCTTGCCAGAAGAATTCAACACCTGTGGATCACCGTAGCTATAATTGTACATGAATGCACCGGGATGGCGGTGGGAGGAGAATTTGCGGTTGGTGTGTCACTGAATATGTGACTGAGAGTGCGTGCACCTAGTAGGTGTCTATACAGGACCGTGTTTTTCTTGGCACGGCCGCCTGTTCGAGGCAGAGTGAAGATGATAGGAGAAAGTTGAGGGAACGCCTGTTGTTCACTTCGTCGGTACATCCTGGGTGAGCCGCACACAAACCACATTGCTCACTCGCAGATGCTTCATTTACCATTGTAATTACCTTGTTTATTTACCCTATCTGCTTTGGTGGGAAAAAACCGGGGCCGATCCATCAGATTGGGACAGTTTGGCTTAGCTTCGGCGCTGCCATTTACTTTAATTAAACGAGGCAATCAGAGAATTATAAATCACTGTTTGGCGTGACCACTGGTTCTGTTTGAACCTGGTCCTCTTCTTCAAAGCTGACACACCTGCTCCTGCTACGATAAACACACACGCACGAGGCCGACTGCAGCTGCTGAGAACCAACGACCAGTTTGTATCATATTATTTCCACTTCATTAACTATTTATTGTAACTTCAGGCATGTTTGGCAGCTTTTCTTCAGTGGTCTTATAGATTTTTTTAAAGTTCTTTAAGTAAGTAAGTTTAACACTTTCCCTAAGAATAAGTAGGACGTGGGAATAAAGGCACAATCCTAAATAAGATGACAATACAGTTCTCCTCCTCTGTGCCGTGGATGCTGATACTTGAGTCAAATTGATTACACCACTCCATCTGCATTATGACCAGCCTCCTCCTGTGTTTGCAGCCTCTGCCTACAGCACAGAGTTAGTGTACAATTACATATAGTTTAATATATCTGCCTGAGCACCTTTAAATAAGCATCACAAGTCCACAAGGTGATTTGTCTTCCAGCCCCATTACTCTATTGTACATCTTGATAGCCAGGGATCGCTCTGAGCTATGTTTAAGCATTAAATAGTGTATTATTATTTCACATAAATCAAGCTGAGATGTTCGGGGGCATTCATAAATTTTGCATTTCTCACAGACAGTATTTTAAAGCCTCTCCCTCGCTCGCTTTTCTGCACTGAATTTTTGAAACTAAAGCAATTCTGTTCCCGAAAGTACACCAGGAAGGTATATCCAAAACAACATGTAATCCACTTTAGATTAACTGTGACTTACTCTAACACATTCATCATAGCACTGTTTTCCATAATAAGTAACCGTGCGGTTGTCAGTGAGGCGGCCAGATGCACGCACCATTACCATCAGAAAACATTCGATTTTTAGTGCCACGAATAATGAAGGAAAAAAAAAACCTTATAAACCTTATAAAGACCATTTATCATAATATTTTCTCAGGTAATAATGGCTACCGGATGTCTTATCTGTGCTGTGTGATTTAAAGAATTACATTTAAGGGTGAATGTTTGCTATCAGCCCTTCCCCCCAAGTGATCCCTCCTCACACACACACACACACTACACACACCATACACACACACACTACACACCACTTGGATATTAGTTCTGTGTTTGTGCAAAGTTTCTTTTGAGGAAATTACTAAGCTTTACACACAAGCAGGTGAGCTGCGAAAGTCTTAGACAGGCCGATAACACATTCTTTCCCCGTGCAGCTAACTCCTGTGCACTTTTGGATCAGATTACTCTTGAATGTAGTCAGTGACTGAAGCACTGATTTTGGAATACATTGGATTAAAAGATTACTCTTATCTGTATACTTTTGTAAAACTTAAAAATCAAAGCTTTGATACAATTTAACCTTATACTAAATAAATTAAGACAGCAAAATACCCCCCCCCCCCATGTTTTTTAAACCTCTCAAAACATGAGCTAAACCATCACTACCACTATCAACTACAATACTGTGCCCAATTCAAATGACCTGATGGGCACTGTGGTGGAAATTGTTGAAACAAAATTCAAACTGAAGAAAGACCCAAGCTAAATCCATTTCACATGTTCTCTGCAGCGGCAGCCCACTCACTTAGTAAGAAGTTGAGTGCTTTGCAGATGGTAGCAACTTTCACAAATATAAGTAGGCACATTTTCTTGTGTTGTGCATTTTTTTTTATCGAAATGATGCCAATATTGCGAAGAATTAAAAGCTTTTTTGAGACTCCTGCTGCTGGAACCATCATCTCAACACTATTTTCTGTTTTTCCCCACCAGAGAGTGGAACATTTGTCTAAGAAACCCTTAATGAGATGCATTATGTTATCAAGTTTTATCATTTTAATATTGTCATTGTAGAGACATGATCAAATTCTAGTTATGCAATACTTGACAATGTAACTATAATCTAATTACATATGTTTTCAAGTGTAATCTGGGCTGATTATAGATACTTATTTATTGTATTCTGGTTACATGACTAATTGGCGCTGATGTACAAGTCAGGGACTGTAGGGTGTGAGTGTTTAAATAGGTCAAATGTGCAGTAGTTTGTAATCCAGTATGGTCCAGGAAAGAAAAGACGTCTAACATGTTTATCAGTTATGATTTTTCAACTTGACAAAATATTTGGTTATTAGAAATAAACATGCCTTAATTAGAGACACAAGTAACAGACATTATTTTGAGAACATGTTGTTATGTGTAATATTTAATGTAAAACAATACTGATATAGATAAATAATATGTATAAAATGTGCACCTGAAGTTAAGCCATTCATATTTTAAAACTTGTCCGATTTATTACCTCAACCATCTGGTATAACTGCAATTAAACGAGTCACTGGGAATCATAACAAATCTGTGTATGATTTGTTTGTTGTTTAACTGATGCAAAAGTCTCGTAAGTGCAATTTTTGTGATTTCATACTCGCATTGCAAACATACACCACAATTAAAGATAATTTTCACTTTAAAACATGCTTATCGTTCTCTGCACATAGTAATTATATGACCCACGGGCCCCCGGGGGCTGGAGTGCTGCTACAAAGTCAAGTTAAAAAAAAAAAGAAAATCATGTAAAAGTCATTGCAAATTGGAAATTGACTGGATGCCAGGACAGTAAGTTGAGGATTTGGGGCGTGGGGGTGGGGTCGGGGCGGTGGGGGTGGTGCGGTGGGTGTTTGACGAATGTCTTTGAACTAGTTTCTGCTTGCAGAAAATATCGCTTGTGGCTTGATATTCTTTCTGAAGTGTTTCATGGCTGTGAGAATTAAGAAATAACGCGCCTGCGCCAAATGATTCAGTGAAAAGATGGCCAACACCCACAGGTATTCTGTTCACATGACATCACCCTGTGTAAAATTGACAACTTCATGTTTTTTTTGGGGAACTTGATAGCGTCTCTGATTTTATAAACATTTCTTTTCAGGAGAGAATTAAAGGTTATGGACAACATCAGTCCACAGATGCTATAATTATATGAAGCGTTTCCAATACAAATTTAGATCTTTTACACATGTTGCTCGAAGGTGCATGTGAACGAGATCTCTGTCTTTCTTTACCTTCATTCCTTGGAAGAACACGTCTTCTGACCTTGACATGTGTTGGCCCACTGCATGTTTCCCTTTCAGCCCCCCCCAACTTTCACATCATGAGCTGGAAACTTAGCGCCTGTCGTCGCTCTCTCATGATCGCCCCGCTTCTAAGCTTACGCTTCAGCATATGCTGGCTAAAATACCTCGCAAGATAAATACTCAGTTAAATTGAATAAACATAATTCAGACATGCTCCATTCCAGCTCGTCTGTCTCACTGGTTCCATCACTGCAAAGATTACACGTCGGCTGAAAGGCCAGAGCCACATAAAAGAGGATTTTCTGTTGTGATGAGCAGAATTTTAAGCAAACATCACTTTAACTATGAAAGTTTCTTTATATTTTTTACTTTTGATAACAGCAATATATTAATAATATATAAATTAATACACAAATATTATTTTCAGACATTCCTCCTGATTCAGGTAATATGACTTTCTTGGTTAATATGACATTATCCTTTGAAAATTATGAATTTGTCTTCTGTAATATTACAAATTTATTCTTGTAATATTATGACTTTGTTGTCGAAATGTTATTCCATTTTCTTTCAACATAATAAACTTAATTCTTGCAATAAACTGTTTTATTTTATCTCGTAATATGACTCGTAATATTACATCTTTATTCTTGAAACATAATGACATTTTCTTTTATCATATTTGACCATTGTCACAGTATTACAACTTTTTCTCTCATAATATTACAACCTGTCACTTATCGTGTAATAGTATGACTTGTTCTCTGGTAATCCCAGTTTTTTCCCCTCTTAGGTGGCTGTAATATTTTGTTGTCGTGCTTCTTAGGAAGTCAAATACAAACTTTATGCAGTTTGTACTCAGCCAAAAATATTGCACGTATATATCACCTGACCTCTGAACCCTCCATTTTGTTTCTCAGTGTCTCATGTAAGTCTGAAAACAGTGTAAAGAAAAGAGTAAAGATTAACACCCTCATTGTTCCCACTGCCCCCCCTCCCCCCCACTCTAATGTCCTTTGTTAAAACAAAAGCATGTGTCTGTCTGTCATCTCAGCACCAGCGCTGTGGATGGGGCAGGATTCCAGTCGTTTGAAGTGATCTTGTCGTGGGAAATCTGCCTCACTGGAGCTCAGCACAATTGCAGGCTCAAAGTGAATTGTGTGCTGCACCACTTCAAACATTTTCTTTTTTTTTTTTACACTATATTACGGGATGAACTTTTGCAGTGCCTGTTGTCGCCTCTTTTCACACTCGCACATTCACACAGTGAAAATGGTAAATGTAACATGTTCACATTCCTGCGTGGCTCTTAGAAAACACATTTTTATGGCATCTGTGCACATGCTTGTGTTCTTGATCTCATAAATCACCAAACACAGAAAGCTTGTGGTGTATTTACTTAAAAATACACACATGACGTTACACACCTATACTTTTACAGATGTATAAAATGACAGTTTAATGTGTATTGACAAGGAACACTCCCCCTCTTTCCTTCAAACACACACACACACACACATGCATGACTCCAAACAGACTGCAGTAACACAACATTAAGCGGTTTTCTCTTCTCTGTTATCTCCAGCTTCCTTTTTGCCCTTTGGTTAAACATTCTCTTGGCATGCATGATCTCATTTAACTTTGATTTCCTCTTTTTTCCAGGACGGCATCCTCGATGGTTCCAATTTCCAGCCCATTCCCCAATTTTCAACCCCAGTGACAGACAACACACGCTGGAATGTCTGTTTAGCTAAAGAAGGGAATTGGTAAGTGATGATTGTCAATGCTGTTTAAGATAAAAAAAAAAGGAGAGTTTGCTGCAGATAAGGATTTGCCGGGGCAGAAAGCAGGAAGCTGGGAAAAACTGGTTTGAATATTGCTGCGTACACAGGACACACTGAAGACTGACATTAGTTTTACAGAAAAGACAG
Organism: Verasper variegatus; assembly: GCA_026259375.1. NCBI lineage: Eukaryota > Metazoa > Chordata > Actinopteri > Pleuronectiformes > Pleuronectidae > Verasper > Verasper variegatus. The sequence goes on from CM048056.1 coordinate 7,412,221, forward strand.
TTTTTCCCTAAATGGAAGTTTAGTTATATTAAGACACCGTGTGCGGTATAAAATGCAAAAAAGGAAAAAAGCCATAAAAATTACAAGCAAACAATTTACATTTTAAATTCAATTATTCACCAATTTAACTATTCTGTTGATTTCAAACCAATTTTGTTCATATTTTTTATTTTATTTTAACCAAAAGGTGTGAAAATACATATTTCTTTCCCTAAATCAAATGATTTTTCGATTGTCAAGTTACATATATTTCTGCAATGCCATGTGTGCTGATAGTGCCTGACATTATTGACTTGATGTGATTAACCTCCGGAGTGTGGAGAATGTGTCCAGCATGAAGGAGTTTTTGTTTGTCGAATAAAAGCAGCTCATTGTTTGCACCTTAAGTGGTTTGTGTAATCCCCTATAACCAACACCATGAACGCAAAGGATTCTGAAAATCTGTTTTCAGCACATTTCCAGTCGAAGCGAACCTGGAAATTCTGTCTCTCTCTCTCTCTCTTCCCAACCCTGTCATGAAACGCAGCGCCCCATTTCCATATCAAACGGATTCGTTCCAAGACCAGGGAAGTAGGAGTAATGTAAGTAAGCATACAAATTTAAATATAGGACATCAAAAACATTGTTAAGCATTCATTTATTTTTAAAGCAAGCCCTGACTTTCTGTGTCTCTATCTGCGCGAAGATGAGATGAAAAGTATTTCTTCTGATTTTATTTTCATTTTATTTTGAAAAGGCGCTGAACGCTGGGCTACTTTAATAACTGCTTGGGTGTAATAAACATGTCACATAAAGCAATGCACTTCTTCACAAAGCAACATCACGACCATTTCAGGTGGGCTGCGCTCACACACGCTCTTTGTTTTGAGTGAAACGGCTTCGGACCTACTACTCAACATTTCCAACATATTTTTTAGAATGTACATGTTTTGGGGATTTCAATGTTTTTGAGTTATTGCAAATGTTGAGATATGTATTATTATATACGGAAATATGATCTAAAATAATTATTTTATTTGTTTTTAATAATAATACAAAATGTTGTTTCTGCCTTTACAGTGTTGCTTTATCGCTTACAAATCTTACAGAACAGCTGTGAATATTTACTTTCACCGAGACACAATGCGAATATTGAGTGACTATTTTACCGGGGGTGTGATGCCAATTGGGTGTTTTGTGTGTGTGTGTGTGTGTGTGTGTCTCGCTGACTGATCTGACCTGCCAGTAGCTCCCTGTCCGGATGAAGCGATGGACAGATGGATGCCGACCGAGCTTCCGCAGTCCTTTGTGACTTAGCCTGTCCCCCTTGTAATTGAAAAAAAAACTCGAGCTCGGCCTTGTTGTTTTGGGATTTGTCCCTTCATAATGTAGCTTGAAAACAGGAAAACCAATAGTGGGAATAGACCCCCAAATATAATTAATTTTGTGGGGGCTGGGTGTAAGCGTGGGGGGGGGGGGGGGGGGGGTGTACTATTATTGCAGGAGGAAGAGTTCTAATCAGTTGCAGATTTCTTCCTGTTTGGTTAGCGTGACCGTGGCCAATTACCAGTGAACTCTGTGTTACAGTTTCACTTCCTGTGCTACCCAAAAGAATGGACTGAGGCCCGGCACAGCTGAGTCTGGCAGGACAGGAGGGAGAGCGAGACGAGAGAGGAGATAAAGAGAGAGAGAGACAAAACAAGGCCCATAAAAGATGAGACTGTAGGAAAGTAAACCGAGCGGAGGAAGGAGAAGTAAAAAAAATAAAAAGAAGAGGGGAGGGTGAAATTTCCAGCCAGATCTAAGGTGCACAGACATGAAGGCACATACATCCTTTATCCACCTAATATAGAACATGACGTGGTTCACAAAGGAAATGAAAGGATTTTGGACCTGACTTCTCTTGCTGGTTCAGCTGTTCTCAGGTAACGGCTGAAACTGCTCAGCAGCAGCAGCAGCAGCAGACCGAACTCAAGTCACAAATGCAATAACACATAACTCAATCTTTTCAGCGACGTTATCAAAAGACACAATTTGGCATCGCTGTTTCCCCCTAAATCGAATTAAACCACCGGACTAAACAACTGAATGACAATTGCAAAGGCAAACCGGAATTTACATAAAATGTCTTTTTTTTTTTTCCCACAACGTGTATAAGTAATTCAATATGTCATGGTACCCCTCGGAAAGATCTCTATGCTTATTAAGCCCCGTACTGCTTTTGCTAAAGGCCTGCCAAGCCAGTAGTTTACACCATATTAAAACAATATGCTCAAAATGTCAGTCACGCTCTCTTCGCAGGCGTTTTTTGTGTGAATGTTTTGTGACTCTATTAAAACAGAAGACATGACAAAACATAACTGCCCCTGCCACAGTTGTTTCCTTGCACAACCATTTACAATCTGACCTGCCAAATGGTTTTCTTTGGCTTGAACCCCCCTGCATATTATTAACCTGAGTCCGCCCCAGAGGTCTCCTGTAATTCACTTTTGATATAATTGTTTATTTGTAGAATTAGAGGATGTGTGCACATTGGGACAAATCAATCAGGATTGGCAATGAGACATACAGTTTGATGTGATAGACACCTGAATCATGCAGTTGTTATATTTGGGCCTTGTTCACACTGATTGACATATATATGTTACTGCCAGTAAATTAAGTTGTGGTCATTTCCTTATTTTCTTGTTGTATAGTCTTACAGTTAACTTTCAGAATTATTATAACTTGATTTTTTTTACTTTACTTGATTTATAATTTTCAAGCACAATTGAAAACATCTCAAGGAGCCCAATACTGTAGCAGTTACAAGTAGAGTAGTTAATGGATGCTCGGTTTTTAATGGGATGATCCGCATTCACATTTTTGGCCTTTAAATGTCTTAAATACATTGGAATATTACAGACTAGGTCTTAAATATACTTAGGTAAAGCCTTAATTATGCTCCTGTAATGCTACTTATTTTGAGCTTTACAATTTCATTTTATTAAAGAGAAATATTTTAGTAAACATTATTTGTAATGTCTCCATGTGTTTTAGTTCTTTAAACAAGATCAACGTGGAACTGATGACTGATTATTGCAGTACTCTCAACTTGTCTGTAGCTTGCCTGTAGTTTGTGAGATAACATAGTGTTAGGAGAATTTTTCTCCACTAGGCTACTTCAACTTATCTTCCATTATGGAGAAGCGTAAAGGCCCTTTTGCACTTGTCAAAAAATCTGCTCACACCCACCAACATCTGGTTTTGGTCTGCAACGGGAATGGATACAATCGCCATTCACTCCCGCGTCAAATATCTCTGCAGTAGATACAGGTTTTAACCGGCTCCTGCTTCGATCAGGCAGAGATGGAAAACGAGACACCCGGGTGAACATACTAATTTGGCAAAATTTGTGTTGTCAAACATGACGCAGTAGAATAAAAACAGACAAACTCCTCTTCTGGCAATGGGAGAGGATTAAATCGCCTTTTAAGAGGGTTAACCTGCATTTAAAAAAACCTGTGTACCCCCTACTTTTGGTGTAAGTAGTTCTGGGACTCTGATATTCCCTAATTTCTGTCGTACTTGACATAGATCTTATATTTCATCCTATATGGTTTAAAATAGGTCTTCAAATCCCCTACCTCCAAGTTAAACCTATTTCTAACCTGATCCCTAAAAACCCTCAAACAACCGTTTCGTATTTGTAAGGACTGTCCAAAATGTCTTTTACTCACTGGTCCTCACAAAGATAGAGGTACAAGTACACAAACACTCATACTGTACAATATGAGGAATGGATGGAGGGACACACTATTCAGTGTGAACTGGAGGGTCCAAGTCACTAAACTAATCCTTGTAGCACAGATTCCCACTTCCTGCCCAGTCGTTTTGCTGCAGCTGCCTGGGATCATTTCACAAACACAAGGTATTCCTGGAAGAATTGATTCTGTTAGATAGTACATTGATCACACACATCGCCTGCAGACAGAAGATGGCTTTACAAGCAATAAGATGGGAGACAATTATATTATTTTAGTAAAATAAGACGGAGTACAAGCAGCGAGTGCCAATAGCCCAGGCAGGAGGAGGGGGGGGGGGGGGCACCGGCGACCCCCTCTGTGGCTGCCTCAATGTGTTTGTGCTCCATCCTCAAGTGGCACGGTAATCCACTAAACTTTCCTCCGCCCGCTTCTCTCAATGCAATCAGGATGCGAAGGCTCACCAGTGATTGCGTTCATTTGTAAAAGCATCCAAGCCAAAATTGAACCCCAAGGCTGATAAACTATAAAGATGCTGATCAGATCGTGGCTAAGGAGTCCGCACTCGAGGGCACGAGATGTCAGGGCTGGAGCCAAAAGAGCAATGACTCTGTATACCTCACTTGGAGCCAGGCGGCCGCCCCGGAATACAAACAAGGAGAGAGAGAAAACACATAACCCACCCCCCCCCCCCCCCCCCCCACCACCACCGACAAGAAATCTGCAGCGGGATTTTTCATCCTGCAGAGGAAGGTGTTATCTGTTCAGCAGATTCGCAGTTTTTCAAACGTTGCTTTTCTTTTCATTGACTCTGGTGGTAGATGGAGTGAAATTATTGTTTGAGTTGTAGCTCGTACATTTTATTTTATTGATGCAGCTTGATATCAATTTCTTAAGGCATCTCAAGGAAAGTAGGAGGCCAAAGGAGGTGCTGCTCAGGGATGTCACATGTTTACTACCCTGCAACAGGATATTATAACCGATTTATCAAGTCCCATCTACTTCGTGTTTATTGCACACAGTCACTGCACTGAAGAGGTGCCACAACTTTTTGTTAACTCTGGAATTATTACCCTCAACTATGGCACTGTCTCCCACTAAATGAACGTCGTCATTACTTTAAACACTCGTCTGCCTCTGCGAAAGACTGAGGACAGAAAGACGGAGAGAAGGGAAGGAGAGGGAGGATCTGAGGATGTTTTTCCCCCTCTCCATCCTTGTGGCCCCAGTGCGTTAAATGTCAAAGAGCAGACAGCGGGAGACTGATTCCATGAAGCGATGTGAATGGAACTATTGAAGACCCGCTTTGATTGACAGCTCTTCCTCTCGTGCTCTGCCCCGAGGGTGACTGACAGTGTGGTTCATCTCACATTTTGTGACTGAGCTAATCCAGTAAATTCCTACCAGACGCAGCCCAACTCAGCGGAGACCTCCTGCTCCTTTCCCAGGTGGAGTTTTTATTTTATCTCTTCCTCCCCAAAATAAATATGTTTTTCCATCTGTGGCACTGGAAACAAACCGGGGGGGGGAGGACGCGGCTATAATTAAGTGTTAGTACATAATTAAGCAAGTTACAAAAAGTGCTAGTTTTCAATGAATTAAAATGTAGACTAATTACATGTGGGAATTAGCCTGCTGTTGTGCTAGTGATTAATACTGTCATAGGTTATTGTCTCAATATGCCGCCAGTTGGAAATGGGATCACCTTACTGGAACGATTGATCTCTTGCCAAGTTAAAAAATTAATTGACTCAACCATCACTGACACACAACCATCTCATACGTCGTCCCGCATGCCCACAAGGTGCGCCACTCCTGACCTTGCACCTGTATTTTGATGTGCACCGGTTCTCAGAAATCCCTTCCACCACCACGCTACAGCTGCCTTAAGACACGCGAAAAACTAAAAAATACACATAGAAGTGACTTACAAGATCTATAGGCCGTTATTGAGTGTGTAAAGTGTGATTGCAGCAGCAACCGAGTGTTTTTGCAGCGTCCCACATTAAGGAGAGGTATTTGACAGTTTCATTAATCATCATTCCTTAAAAGATCACTCTGTGAGGGTACGCATTTAGGCGTGATTAATTGCCAGCGATGATGTGCCTGCCCTTTGCAGTAGGTCGGTGTAAAAAAAAAAAAAGTCAAAGCGGTGGAGCCCTAACTGTGTGAAGCAAAGTTTAGAAGACACAATAAGGAGAATCCTTGAAATATCCTGTGCTCAAAAAACAGGCACTGATTGTAATTAGTAATCTGAGGCCTCTTAACAAGAAGGAAGAAATGCACGCAGCTCGGGGTGTCTCAATCAAAACAACAACAAAAAGTCGTAGTTTGATGACATCATGAGGCAGCATAGGATCATGGGAGTTGTTATCTGCACCACTATTGTCGATGAGAATCTACCTGGTGTGACTCGGGTGCAAATCATGTTCACGAAATAGGTTACGTATTGTATTTTTACTAAAGTTATGCAGCAAATGCTAATTAATAATTGTGGAGCTAACATACTGGGGTAGGACAATAACTGCTAGCTGGCTAACCTGCTCGCAGAGTGTTTTTCCTTCATCATAAGTTGTAAAGCAACGGGTAAAGCAGATGTGATGCAATTAAAAGTCGACCCAAATGAAACGTCACATTACAGTTCCCTTTGTCTGGATTTGAACATTGTTGGAAACATTTTGGATAATACAAGTACAGAGGTCAACAACATAAATAACTTCGGTCTAGTTGTTTTTAGACATTAGACGATACATGATATTAATTATTTTGCAAACCTCATTATTTATCAGTGTTGAAAGACAAACGTCGTAGCTTCTGTACATGGTGAGAAAACGACACAACCCTTTGATTTTTAAGCGTGTTCCAAACCAGCTAAATAGAGAATGTTCTCATTGGCATTCACTCTTTGCTGATTTAAAGTAGCAGTGTCGTGAATAATTCCCTGTCCTCATGCAGTCGGCTCCTGCGTTCTGTCCGAGCAGGAACCCAGGAGACAATACTCCAGTGTGCGGGTTCAGGTGTTTACCTCATTAGCGTGATAAAAGCCTCACCGACCAGTTGTGACAATGGCAAAGTGAGACAATGGCTCATCAGGATGAACCGGGAATGACTCGCACAAGCTTTGAGGCCCACATGGGGCATTGCACACTTGAAATGGTATGCCTTTGAAGTGGGAGAAACCGAAGGGTGTGGTGGACTGTGTCTAGTCCACCACACTGTATTACATTACCAGGACGCTGTTTATGCTCAGGAGGACTTGTGTTTATTGAGTGGAGCAGATCCTTGAGAAAAAAAAAAAGAATAAATATTACATTAAACACCTCATGAGTTGACTCGCACTTCACAGCCAATTCTCATTAGAGGCAAACATTTTGTTCACACACACAAATGAGGCCTCAGTAATTAAACGATTTTATGCACAATTCAAATCATTCCGGTCTTGACACAGCCAATACATCTGTCATGTGGCTCCTCATTTTTTTGTTGAATAATTAAAAAAAGAAATAGAGAAACATACTAATGAGAGAACCTTACTTGAGGGCTTTGCCGCTCCACTGACTATCATATTAATGTATTCCTGTGTGAATTAAACGCATCATCAAACACCTAAGTTCCCTCCGTATTTTCCTCTGAAGACGAGGGCTGGACACCGGTGTCTACCTTGCCCTCTGCAAAAATGAAGGGCATTCTTCATTATTACACCTCTTGTGATTACTTGTTAATAGCCATGTACTAATGGTCCCCCCAGTAATTTGACAAAAACACTGGGAATTTTCACTTTTTATGAGAATGACATTGTTTCGGTCAATGATTAAGTCATTAAGATATGTCAAAGTGAATTTAAAGTGATATGTAGATTTAAAACTCCTTCCCACCTTCCTCTTGAACATTTGTAAATACTTGACCTTTGTACAGAAAATCTCCATCTATAGGTAAATGTATGAAGTCTGTTGGAATTTTTGTTTTGTTTTTTTGCAGGTTATTCAAAAAGACAGAATATCTAAATAGTTTACTAGGAAGATTATCTTGTTAACACCAGCCGTCAGCAGCAGGATTTCTCCTCCTTCTCATGCTTTCTCTTCTTTCTTCTGCCTGGAGCTCCGGTGACTGCCAGTGTAATCTGTGCCTGACCTTTCTCCACCTCCCTAAACCTTGCTCTGTTCCTCCCCTCCTTCCATCTATCCGCTCATCCTCCCCGTCCTCCTCCGCTCACCGCGGACTGACAGTCGTGAGAGCTCCTTTCTCTCGGCGGCTGACAGCTTGAACTGGCTCATTAGGGCAAATTGGGAGCGGGGAGACTAAACCGAGCGAGCAGAGTTATTTTAGAGGCCACTTTGTGACAGAGCAAACATGCCAGCTCACGGCTCATATAATGGCTCGCTGGCGTTTGAAGGAATATGTTAGATTTAACTATCATAACACACCTTTAGCGCTAAGATGCTAAGTGGTCTCGCAGAGTGTGCCATGAAGAGTTTGGAGACGAGTGGAAATTTGGAAGAAGCCAGATGAAAATCTGCTTTTTTAATATCCTAACAGAGTTGCCAAACAAAGGCACAGGCAGTACAAAGCAGGCAGTTAAGGTGCGACTGAAACGTTGATGTGAATATTGTGAATAGATTTGCTCATAGCTGAGAGAGCGAACCAGGCGATGTGTGATTGATCACGTCCCACAGGGGCGACAGCCAGCATGCCATTTATACACAACAAACGGTGTTGGCTACACTAAACTAAGCTCACACAACCTATGCAGATAGCACAGTCTTTCATTTTAACATGTGCATACTAAACCTGGCTGATAAACGATTTGCCTAGCAGCACTTCCGTCCATATTTTATCACAGCAGACAATGCTCAGTGGCGTTGCCAGACTTGGTGTATATCCAGTATTCAGGCGAAAAAAGCTTCTCCTGAACCCCTCAACAGCTTGGCTCCCGTAATTAACTTCCACAGGACTGATGGAGGCCTCAGTCAGCCGCAATAGGAATAGAATACAATAGAAAAGAAGCAGTGGAAGAATTTTTAAATAGTTTATAAAACAGACGAAGGGTGAACTGACAAAGATTTCATTACACAGAGGTCTCGGGTCAGTCATGCTTAAAGCTTATTCCTTGTTTTGCAGATAACCTCCATCACACAGAAAGCTCCTGTCGAGGGCAGAACCGGCTGAAAGGATTAATAAATGTTTATTCTTAAAGCTCCGCAAGTGCAGAACATGGTGAGAAACCTTTAAGCTGTGGCACGCCGGCAACATTTTTAACCAGTATTCTGAATGTGGCATTTTATGCCAACAATATGAGCAGGGTAGAATGTTAACTGTTTTATCCAGAGGCTATGGTGACTGGTAAATCTGGGAGCTCCACAGATTTTTGTTTTGTTTTCACGTTTTACACTCGGCGAGTGCTTCCAAATCTGAAAGTGTCAGATGAAGTAAACAAATGTTCAGCCTCAAATACCACACAAATCTTCTTTTGATTTTGCTTTTGTTTATCTTGGTGTAGGAAATATTTAAATTAAATAAATAGGTGAAAAGCTGCATATACTGTATTCATAATAACTCAGAGAAAACACCAGCATGTTGCAATGTAAAACACAATATGCTGCAAGTCGTTTAGCGGGCTACCTCTTTTTTAATAATATGAAAATAATTCAGAAAATCCATATAATACATTATGTAAAAAATATGACACATATATATATATAGAGCCCTTAGAGAATTTAGCCAATATTATCCTAACTGTGCAATATTATAATATTTTATATAACTGTGTAGTACATATACTCATCTGTTTTAATACCAGATTTTTTATTCCATTAATTGTTTGTGTTATTTATCTATTAGACTTGTATTATTGTGCAATGACAATAGAGGCATTGACATGTTTAAGATGTTGAAATAAAGAGATCAAACATGTGAACTGTGAACACACTTTTTAAACATGTCTCTGCACGCGTGCACATACTTTGATAGGCAGTTGACTGACCTGTTCCATGTTTGCGCACACACACACACACACACACACACACACACGTGCACACACAGACATCAGAGCAGCTCGCTCAGCCTCTGCTCTTCCTCAGCCTAACCTTAACCAGACACATCTTCTTTTGGAGGCCCCAGGTGACTTCTTGCCTCCCTCCGATTGGACGCATCTCGTGCGTGCTTTTTGTTAAAAGGGATCATTAATAGCCAACATACGACCTCTGACCATCCCTTTAAATCATTAGCCGGGCCAACTGATGGTTTCTATTTACCGTCCCCACAGGAGATCTTACAGAGGGAGGAGGATTTGTTATTGTAGGATATTGTGACAGTGCAGTTGATGTGTTGTATTCAGTTGGTCGCCGGAAAGTCAAACAGCACATAGCGGAACAATTCAAATGAAAGGATGATATTTTAACCACGGGTCTACATTTATTACAGTAAATGATGAAAAACTGCATTTGGTGCCATGTGATGAAGTTGAAGATGGTGCTGACATTACATAAAAATGTCAATACATGTCAAGATAAAAAACACTGCGTATCACATTGCAGATAATATAGTAAATATTGAACAAGCGAATCACCCTTGTATTTTTCTCGTAGTTGATGATATTCAGGTTTTATATGTGGATATAAGGGAAGTTGGTTTACACTAGGCAGTTCAAAGCTCTTACCGAAAATATACATAAAAAAACAAGCATAAAAAAACAATACAAATATAAGGCATTAAGAAAAAAATTTAAGGCAACCTAAGATTTAAAAAAAACATTTAGATAGAAATTTATTGGAAATTTACAGTATATCTAATGTCGATTTTTTGTTATTCATGGTCAGAAAATTTACAAATTGAATAAAGTTATAAATAAAAGTAACATTTTCCGAAACACGCTCCTGCTTGCTGATCCACTCGTGTGTATACATGTATACATAAATGAAATAGGAGGCTGGCTTTGGTATATTATCACTTAAATCTGGCTGCTGGGCACAAAGTCCATTTGTCAAGTCACGTTTATTCCTGGTGCGCCGCTCTTCAGAAATAAGACCTCCTCTGAAAAACCACTGGCTCATCCATGGGATGTTTGCCTTAGATATGATGGGGAGAGGAGAGCTGCTGCACAGGAGCCAGAGGAAGATGTGTGATAGTAATAAAAAATAAGGGGAAAAAAGTGTGTGTTTGAGCGTCAGTGTGGGTGTGAGTGTGTGGCATTTGTTTTTTGGTGTTCATAATGTGTGTGTACGTGTGGAGGTGTGCTTGGAGGCTACGCGGAGCCTTTCCTTATCGCCCCCATGCTTAAATCATGTGTACAAGTTGTTTCCAATAAACTGTTAAATTTGATAAAGAGGTCTGGCGTTATATAACAACGCCCGGGGGAAGCTCGGACCTCTGCTATCATGAATACATTTTGTCTGATAATAATAATGCCTGTGACTTCGGTCGCTGCCACAGGAAAAACTGCTGCCCTCCTGGAAATCAACTTGCCAGGCAGTGTGACACCTGTATATATGGACGGGCGATGAGATTATAATATATTTATGCTTCCCGGGTTAGTGTTAAGAGACTCCTACAAATGAGCGTGAGTAACACGAGGGACTGGAGGGTATGACTGGGAAAGCCGCGGGGGTGCAAATCCTCTCACCTCGCAGAAAAGGCCTGTTATTCATGAGATGAGAGCTGCAGAGATATACATGCTGCCAAAGATCATTTTGCATTATTGTAGAGGATTTACAGTTCGCTGAGAGGAGTCATGAATCAGTGAGTGAAAACAAATGTATTGCATTAGCCCATGAACAATGTGCATGCGGTAAAAAAACGTATTATCAAATGTATTAGTATATGTTTTTAAGGAATGTGATCTCTCAGAAATTTGAATCAGGTGCAAAAACATGCACATGAAGATGGCAAAACAAGAAGAAAAAAAAGACATCCCAGAGAATTCATTCCTGTGTTAACGGCAGCGGATACTTGGTATTCCCCGACTGCACGAGTCTGCCCCATATCTCTGCTCTCCATACTGTATCTAGGTAGCAAAGAAGGTAGGCAGGTGATGAATGTTCAGTAATTGTAAGAGTTCAGTGGTAGAAAGATTCAAATCCATGACAGTGAGAAATGGAAGAGGGCCCCGGGGGAAATTTCAGGCTGTGAGGAAGTGCATCCAACCTGTCTAAATAACAGATCACACCTCAACTTGGTCACTTGCTCAGAACATGCTCTCAGATATTAGAAATGTGCTCTTGCTGCAAATGAGTGCGACTACGCGAAGCCGCTATGGCACTTGTTAGACAAGTATAAAATATTACAAACATACTAATTTGATTTATAGGACGCTGAACAAATTGTTGTTCAAATGAGTGAAAAAAATAAGTATAAGAATGAGAATGGCCTTGTGTAACTCTCCAGTCGTCCTGCTGCAGCTTTGGAGGGTGTGAGGTTTGCTCAATTTGCTTTTGCATAGTTAGAACTCACATAGTTGTGAGGCAAATGAACTGTTGAGGGGCTGTTGTGTGTTTGGATGAGTGCATCCACGTCTCTACACGCACACAGTCATGACTTTTATGTTTTTTTTTTGGTATATGTATTGTGCAAATATCGGTTTGTGCCTTGCTGCTTTTACAGAGGTAACAAATCTATGGTTACGCATGATGATAGACGGATAAACACACACTCTCAGTAAGGAGTGCATGAAGTGGGTCTGTGTGCTTGTTCTCGACCAACACAATCGTTTCCAGTTAGACTTCGCAGAATGTTGTTCTGCATCCAGGTGACACAAATCAAACTTAAAGGTGATCAAATAAAACTAATCACATTTATTTATAACTAATAACCTCCACCTTTTTTACACACTAAATACATTTTAAACCATATTCCCCTCCTCGTTACCAGTGAATGTCAGATTTAGCCAGCAAGCCTTCGGTTTTTGTCTCAATTAATTGTGACCAAGTGTTTTTTGTGCAGAACTCTGTTTGTGCCTTGCTGCTTGTACAAATGTTGCAAATCTGTGCATATGCATGATAATAGATTCATAAAGACACTTATAGTTAGACATGCATGAAGTGTGTGACCTGTGTCTTGTTTTCTTTTTTGTTTCCAGTTGAACTGTACAGAATGTTTTTTCTGCATCCAGGTAACACAAACCAAAGTGAAGGGTGAGCAAATTAAATCACATTAATTCATAACCTGCACCGTAAATGCATTTTTAAACCACATCCCCCTCTTCAGTACCTGTGCATGTCAGATTTAGCCAGCCAGATTTTTTATGTCTCACTGTAAAAGTCCAAATTAAATGTGACTGCAGTTGTATTTTCTTTGGAATGCCGCTCCGTGAATGAGTTATTACTGCTGAACTGTGATTATTATCAGCATTGTTATTATCAAGGATTTTGTAAGATCAAAAGTATTTGTGTGCGTCTTTGTTCATGTGCACATAAACTTGTCAGTAGCGTGTGCACGGGTGTATGCCCTGCTTTTTCATACATGCATGTGCACAATACTTATCCTCCTGCAGATCTTATAATCTGGCTGTCATTATTTCATTCACCTTCTGTTTGACGCTGCACCACTTAGCCAGTCAGACCTCAGTCATGACGCCGAACATGCCCCATCGCATCCGACGTGGAATGTCAGGTAGCATTTCTGAGGCTAAACAATCCTGCAGAAGATTACTGGCAACAGCACACACGCACACACACACACACACACGCATTAATTGCAAGAGGTTAGCGACCAAAAAAACACGTTTCGAAGCCTAACAATTATTGAGCATTCAAGCTGTTTCATGTAGCTGGCATCACTTTCTCCTTACTGCTGGATTATTATCCTAATTTACCCATCAAGAACGGACTAAAGAACAAAGAACCTTATGTTATCAATAATTATCTGTCACTAACTTTTACTTTAATTTAATGACTTTTCACAGTTGCTCCATGATACTGTAGATTATCTGACACTGAAAAATGAAGGCCGATGACAAACACCTTCTTTAGGTTCTTCCAACTAACTTCTATAACTTCATCATCAAGGATTCCGCCTTGGTTACAGTTACACTGCATAAATCATCAAGGATGCTTACACAGTTCTGCGCCTGCAGGTATTTCTCAAAGCATAAGGATAAAACATTTTACTAATAATACAGGAAGACTTCATCACTTAGTCACAGTGAAACTGCATAAGACATCAGATGACAGGATGAAGAAGTTTTATGCTAAAGGGTGATCAGTGTTGTCAGCGCGGAACTGCAGATGTGGGCAACATCTCGCTCAGAAAGGGCACACATCTGCAAGCGGGATGAATTTGGATAGACAACACACGGAGAAAAAAAAAAAAAACTCTACGAACCTACTGCGTGATGCCGCAAGCCGTTGTTCAACTTTACAATAAACTAACAGTCTAAGTTTAACTCAGTGGTCAGACAGTCAAAATAGAGTAAAAGACAACATCAGGGGACGTCTGCTGCAGTGGAAGTCGGGCTCACGAAGCGCTGACCTTACCAAACAACAACAAATGTGCACTCTGTCGACTTCCTCCTCCGTTAAGCTGGAGAAATACAAACTGGACAACTGGTATTAGCGGGACAAGCATCGGGCCCTGGAATTATTAATGATATAATTACCCAACAGAGACAGAATGAGGGAGAGAGACAATGACAGTGAGCGAGTGTAAAAGAAAAACTGGTAAAAAAGCTAAAAAATGAAGTAGGCAGAGTAAGGAGGGTTGTGGAAAAAAAGATGAGAGTTCAACGTCCCCTCCGGGGGTTTGTAGAGAGGACTTTTTCCCTCTTATTTGGGTGGCTGGACCCTCTCTCGTTGTTAATTGGAGTCCTCAGCTATATCCTACTGTCCCGCACTCTGGTGGCACCCCCCAAGGTGCAGGGAATTACCGTATCTGCCTTCCCTCCTTTATATTTAGGCCATTTAAGGTTGCACGGTTTTAAAAAGGAAAGTCAAAAGATGCCATTCTTTATGAATGTCTGAGGGTATGAATAGGGTCGCCACTCCTCTTCCTCCGTGCCCTCGGGACTTCACCTTTTCAAATATAACGAATGCCTCAATTAAAATCCCTTTCAAACACCATGCTTATTTTTTGATAACAATCGTCTGCCGCTCCCCTTCAGCTCCCTCCACCTCTGCTCTCCCCCTGCTTTGTGAAGTGTACATGGAGGGCATGGTGATGCTCCTGAGTAAAGAGTAATGAAATGACGGGAAGAGACAAAGATAAACTTAGAAAAAAGCAGAGGAAGGAAAACAGAGGGAGGGATGGAGGAAAACAGAAAGAGAAGCGGGAAAGGAGAGCTGTGGGTGCCTGTGTGTGAGAGTGAGAGAGAGAAAGAGGGGGGTATATGACAGAGGGATGGATGCAGGGTCTAGAATGATGTGAGCCAGCAGATGGCAGGGTAAGAACAGTAATATGGCCCGTTTCACTCTGACTGTCTGGCTTCACCCAAACAGCAGGTAAGCGGAGAATCGTCCGCCCACATTCACACACAGTCACACCACATAAACCTTCCCAACATATGCAGGAACAAGAAAGCACATTCACATAAGAGAACATCATGTTCCGAGACAGGCGGCACACTGATGCTCGCACGCCTGCATTACTTCATATTATTTTTTTTAGATAATTCTGAAACGCACATGCAAACAATCATGGAAGCTTCCATTCTTGTCAGGTACAAGCAGAGAAGCTGCAGGTTCAAACTTTGCCTTTTGCCGTCATCTCTTTCTTCATGAGGCTCCCTCTCTGTTCATATTTAAGTGATAAATCTGATGCCTTTTATTTCACATAAACTTTCTTCTCTTCAACCGTTTGCTACTGATACGTCCAAATAGTTCCCCTCTTTCCCCCTTTGCGCCACATTGTCAGAGGGACTGCGTGCGGGTGGCGTGCCTTGCGCAAGTTAAGGCACTAATGGTTACAAGACAGTTTGTCGCCATTTGGGGCTCAAAGGGAAATGAAACTAATGCTGAATAATGTGTTCTTAGGCTATCATTAGCATCGGAATAGGTAAATGCATTAGGGCTCTATGGAAGATGACTGGCTTTAATAAAAGACCACTTAAAGACTGCAAACAACAGCAAACAAGTAAATCTAAAAAACCTGGGCCCGCTCGCTTACTCAAGACCCGTGGACATTATCAGCATCTGAACTGTATGGTAGTGGAGATTAACTGCCTGGTATTGTTTAGCTTAGCTTCATCTTGGCTGTGTTCGATTAAGCTCTAGGGAGGAAACCAAAGACAGACTTTTTCCATTCAGTAATATCGACTAATTAATAATTATGTCAATGCCTCCTTTCCAGCTTTTGGTTACATGCTGGTTCGTGACCATGATTGCAACCGTGTTTTTTATTTTTGTTGTTGTTGATGAAAGCACGAATGATCTTGCGTCTTGCAAATGCACAGAACTAATGAATGAAATGATGGTTCACCGTGGACAGGGAGCAAGTAGAGAGCTGGGTCGGTCGGAAACAAGGTTCGTTGAATGTGGTTTTCGCGGCGAGCTCCGGCTGTCTCGCACGCGAGGACATCAAGAGACTCAGAACTATGCTTCCTTTGCTAAGAGGCAATATATATTTCTACATTCTCCCTCCTCTGCCTACATGTGTCTGTCTCTCGCCCACGCGATCTGTTTGCGCTGGTCTCTCCCTCCCTCTTTCTTTGCCAGTCTAAACCAATAATGTATGATATCTTTATCTTGAGAGTCACGGTAATATCATCTAACACACAGACATCCCCACTTGCCTTTTGGGCTTTTCTGCCTTTGACTCTAAGTGGATAGTCATCCTCAAGAGCGTCTCCTGACAATTACCAAAATGCAATGTAATGGTTTGTTTATGATTATTTTTCTGTAGAATTTGTCCCATTTCTCCTGACTGATGTTTATAGAAGAGTACACTGGCAAATTGGATGGTGAAATCCCTCGGTGATTCTTGTCCCTTACACATCCAGCGCAGTGCCAGTAAATAAATCTCCCAGACTCCAATAAAATATGTTATTTCTTCCCTATGAATCATACAACATGGCAAGGGTTCATTTCGGACCATACTGTGTTGGCTGCGGGCTCAGAGATTTTTCAGAGAGAATTATAAGATATATAAAGTGGGACAGTGGTTGTGAAACTCGGTCAGGGAATACGCATCCACAGACGGTTTCTCAAAACCAAGAATGATTTTACAAACTGATTTGGAAGCTTAACCGGTACATTATGCTGCCTTTATTATATTTCACCCATATTGTATGTGCTCCATCTTGGTTTGCAGCAGATGTCAGAATCATTTTTGCCTCGTATTTTAATATTTTATATCAAGATTTGAATACGTTAAATCCCAGTTTTCAACAAATGTGATGGTTGGTACGAAAAAAAATATTCTCTCTATCGCTGTCTTTACCTCCACACCTGTATTGACTGCTTGTGTAAGTTTTTCTCTTTTATTTACCCACCACAGCATCACTTACTCATCTTTCCCAGGAGTTACAACACGCGTTGGCCTTATATTATCCTCCTAAACCCAAACAGCGTTCCACTCTGCCGCTTTTTCACCTTGTTGAGTCACAATGCATGCAGGCATGTCGAGGCAGACCCCCTATTTAAAGATGGTGCAAATGTTTGGGTGGCTCAACCCTTTCAAATTAAATGGATGGCATCCCAGGGAGGCCTATCAAAATGATTAAAACTGGTGGAAGACAGCATGTGTGTGAAGTGTCAAGACGAGTCGGCACAGGCTAGACGACCTGCACCGAGAGCCAGGAAGCTTATTAGCATTTCAGTGCATAGCAACCTGCCTAGCCCCGAGCACTGATCTTAACTTGGTCTGTCCCAAACTGCAGCTTTCTCTCTCCCTCTCCCTCTCCTGCATGTGCAAAAAACATTCACGTCTAGTTGGTGGTTCACTCAAGTCAGGAATGTTTCTGTGTGTTAATGTCAAATCGGAGGTGCAGCCTGACAAAGACTGTTTGTATGCATTAGTTTGAGAGGTTTAATACTGTCCAAGCGCTGTGTGAGGGAACAGCAAAGGCCATAGCCAGTCCTCCGTTATCAGTTTACAGCATCAGATTGAAGCGTCGAAACAGATTAAGGCTCCGGTTTCAAGCGTTCTGAGGTGGAAATTAAATTTCTCTCAAGCTCATTAAAAGCAGTAAAATTCCTGTCATGTTTGGACTCAGCAGAAATGCCCGTTTTTATTGCGGTAAGAGAGTATTTCTCCGCCCATGTATGCAAACCTCTATGTTCTCAGGCTATAGCACAACTTTTACCTCAGTGCAGACGTTCATTTGGAAGACCTTTTAACTTATGGAGATCTGTCTGAAGCGTAAAGTGCGCTTAGGTTTCGGGTTTGATCAAATACTGCCCGAGTGTTTCAGTCGGAGAAGAGTCATAGTCAGGTGCTGCGGGCTAAAACAACTATCTGGACAAAAAGTGGCACCCTCTTTCATTTTTAATCTCAGTCATTCCCTTTTTCTCATCTCGCCATCTTTGTCTGAGTCGATATTGACTACATAGCTCAAAAAAAGGACAGTGCTGCAGACAAAGGAAATACAGTCCAAGTTACTGGCATGTTTGAACTATGGCAAGACCGTATATGGGCCTCTCATCCAATGTTATCTGGGATTTATAAACCCCCCCCCACAGGCCTCAAAGTATAAGCGCTATAGATAATGGATGGAAGACTGTATGGACTTGCCCATATTTCATCATTCTCACTGGATGTCATTTCTACACAGATGACTGTAATCGAGTCAAAACAAAACAACATTCCAGGCAAGTATCACACCAAAAATTAAAAGGCCTTAAAGATAGTCATTACACCAGCCCTATTTAGAGTAGAACCGCAAAACACAATGCGATAACAACCTTTAAACCTCAGAAACATGAGCAACCAAAGAAAAATCCAGCAACGCCTCAGTGTTTTATGGTTTTTCTCTCTCTCATTTTTACCCCACCGAGCTGCGAGTGCATCACAACCGGACCTGGACACTCAATCCGTCATCCGGCGCGCCGTGTTTCGATATAAACCATTTTCTATGACTTTATTGACTCTGCGTTTTTATGCTCTTCTTCATCCTGACAGCATAAAGAATGGGCTGACGGCGCTCGTCCGAGATCGGAGGCCATTTTGTGGCTGAGCTCTGTGCTCAACAATGTGACTAATGGGTCGCCCTGGAGGACTTTCGGAGGCATCAGTCAACAGAGGGTGGTCGTTGCAGATATACTTTGATAATTAATATTTTTGAATTACAATATGCTGATTTCCAAAGCAAAAGAGACAAATTTGAGTTTGGGTGAAAGAAAATGGATTGCTTCTAAAATTGATAATTAAGCCCTCATCACTTACAGTGGGTTTCCCTTATCCCCAGACTAGCTCGTCTCAGTGAATCAACCTTTGCAGGGGGAGCCGGGGGAGTCCTCTTGCCTACCTCGTAGCTCCCAGCTCTCCACAAGCCCCCACAGTGCATCTCATTGTCTCGAACGTTTCTGCTCGTCTGCTGTTCTGTGTACGGAAGCTACCCTACCTTTGGCATGTGGTCGTTGCTAATTACTTTGAGCTGTTAAGGGAGACATATCTGGGGAGACAGGCACGAGGAGGAGACCTACAAACCCAGTTTAAAAGACGAATCCGATTTTCCCGTTGCTCCTGATAGCTTTGTTTGACCTGTTAGATATGCATTGTTCTCATATGGGCAGTCTATTGGGCTGTGCTTGTTGTTTAGCCCCGGCGAAAGTGAACGGCATGACATGCTGCAGCTCTGCTAACAGCGTTTTGAGCTACGTCTTAAGTATTTTATCATGTGATAAATAAATCACAGACAATTGAGAGATCTTTTTGTTCAGATCATGTTTGCATATATAAATGTGTGTCTGTGTGTGTGTAGTCTGTGTAAGTCTAACTGCCCCAAGCAGCTAAATTCTCCACCTCTTTTCTAACCCCAGTGTTCGTGGCCTGGGAGAAGTCAGATGTCATAAATCTGTGACTAAACCTGCTACAGTTTTAGATTATTGGAAGAAAAAAAAAGAAAAGAAAAAGACAAATGGCGAGCGCAATCATTATTGAAAACAAAAAAAGTGTCATTAATCAATATGGAATGGTAAATTAACCGGTATAAATCACTGTCCCCGCTGCCGTAAGCCATGGCGGTGGTGTCAGGGATGGGGTTTAGCTTGCTCGCTGCCTGGTAAACTGCTCCATTTAACTCCCCTCCGACTCCCACTGGCTCATTGCTAAATAAGGATATCAATTAGGCTAAAGCACTCAGCAAAGGCTCCCAAGTTAACCATCAGCCGAGGCATGAATGGATCTTTGGGGATATTGACTGCTGCGGCAATAGGTTTGTAAGTGGGCTGACCAAGGGGTAATTAAAGCAGCATTATCATGTTACGCAGTTTATGGTACGTCTGTGGCTCCATGTGCCGTCCAGGCGTATCCGGCAAGACAGTGGAGGAAGAAAAACAGAACGAGGCGCAGGCTGGGGTGTTGGGGTCAAGCTGGCTGCATCAGTGGAAAGTTCAGGTCTCAGTGTATCTTAGTGTACTTACTCTGAAATCTATTTTGTTGGAACTGATATGGCTAAATATAGCTATAGCTCCAATATTTAATTGTAAAAATTAGGATTTATAATTTTTTTTTTTTACAACATTTAACCAGTTTCCGTGAGTAAGACCAATCTCTTTACATGAAAACCATCAGAATAGGCTCAGGCCTTCCCCGCTATATGAGGTGGCCTTGACGTATGTGCAATTACAGCATAATTACAGCGATAATTACTGTATGGGCAAGATTAATAACTTTATTAGCTAAAATGGTTCACTTTTAAAAGAGGGAAATGTATACGTTGGTCTCGTGGAACTAAATTTGCTTAAAGTCAATTAACGGGCTGATTTTATATCTCATTACTCACGTGTTTCACCTTGGAAAGGCACCTTGAGAAGCTAAATTTAAAATGTAAAAAGGTCAGGAAGTCCCCCGCACAATTAAACCAAGAGTTTTTCTAAAGAATTCCATCACTATTGAGCAAATGACAAAGTGTCTATTTTGGCCAATCTAATGAGAAAGACCCACTTCAAACTGAAATCGTGTTAACTGTCGGACCGGCCTGTTCAACATATTTCAATTACCAGAGGAGGAGAGTTAACTACCGTGTGCTCTGACACTTTTTATTTATCTCTTTTTTGTGTTGGTTTTTGCTGTTGTTCCTGACGGGGAGCTCCACGCTCACAGTGCATGTGTTTCTCTCCGAGCAACAATTGGCCCTTAAGCTCCTTTGAAACAATAATAACTCCTCCTCTTTAATTTAGCCAACCAAAGCCACATTGCGCCGTCGACGGGGGCTAGATTTGTTTTATCGGGACCTATTAACCATTTCCTTTTTCTTATTAAATGCATGCTCTCTAATTCGTAATTTTTCCAAACGTGATGTAATTATGATGTATCATTTCCCTCAAATAAAGGCCCTGTCCTCTCTTGGTGTTAATTTGAGCGTGTGAACTTTATACTTTGAACTAATTGGTTGCTGTCGAAATCCCCTGAATGTGAGTAATTTGATCAGGTATTCCATAACCATTGTACAATTTAATTTGAGTAATTTAATTGGATTTGACTGCTCATTTCTGGGCCACTTTCCACTCAGTATTCAAGAACTGCAGAGCTGCAGAGGTATCCTGAGGCAAACACACACACACACACACACAAGCTGCCACCAGTCGCTCACACCAACAGAGCTGCAAACTTACTACTATATAGCAGAGCTGGATCAGACTGTGGACAACTGGCTTCATTCTTTAAATATGATGCATTCACTCTGATATGAAAAGATGAAGTGAAACAAAATGTAATGTCTTATGTGATGGTCAGCCCCCAGTGGCATCTGTCTGAGAAATTGTTTCTGAAACACCTTTTGTCTCATTTATTAAAATGCCATAACCCGCAACCAAATGGGCTCGTATCCTGCGTGTGATGTCATCCACGCCGCACCACGCAAGACTTTATTGTGTCCTCAGAGGGTCAGCCATCTTGTCTCGGTGACGGCTGGGACCTGGAGAGTTGGCGGCGGCAGAGACGGGGCTCCCCTGCCACCCTGATGTGCTGGGAAAACAGTGCGAGGACCACGCTGAGAGACAGAAAGGGAGAGGAGAGAGATTCACAGACTAGGGATACTGACGGAGAGAGGGAGAGCGAGAGATGCCCATGGGCAAGACTGGCGCTGTCTTGCCTCGGCCCTCCTCCTAGTGCCAGGGACAGGGATGACGCTGCCACTCTGCATCAGTCTTGTGTAGTATTCATAGCAGCAGGTCCTCTAACCCAATTTATGACCTCCACCCTGGCTGAAGAATATAGGAGTTTAACAATGGGCAGCTCTGTAGGGAGCGAGTGCGTCGAGACCCCGGCAAGCAACTTCCTCATCTATTATTTCTCTTTTTATATATTGTGTAGAATGTGTCTTTTCTGGGAATTCCACAATAAAATGACTGTTATTTATCATTACCAACCTCTTTATCATTTAGTCAATAAAAGGCCTCTCACTTTCTCTCTCTCCTTCCCCGCATCGCGCTCTGGGAGTCAGATATCTGTATTAGTCCCCCCCTGCCTCGGGGCGAGCCGTGTCACAAGCTAAATCATGATCAGCTATGGCTTTCTGGCTAAATTGTGTATGAAGGCCGCAGGCGGAAAAGGTGCACATGCTTATTATTGGAGACACAGAGAGAAACCGACAGAAGTTTTTGCACACACACACATTCAAGCGCGCACGCGCATACACACAAACAAAACAATAATGAATCGCAATCGCCACGTATCTGCTATTAGAGTAGAATTTGCGTAAATAGTTCCAGTAATAACTTAAATTGTGTGAATGTTTGACTTTTTTACATGCGAATCAACTGAAGACACATCAGGTTGTTTTTGCACTGAGATAAATATTGCAGTTACTAATCTGTTGTACGAGTTAACAGGGACATTAAGCTAATTTAACTGGCCAGCATCATATCAGTGCATGTGCAAGCTTTTCCATTGAGACCCCTGCACTACATATTTATCTACATTAAAATAATGCCATGACTTCACAATGCTCACCTCGTTCTTGAGTTACTTGAGAACCTTAAATGCACCAGGCTACATTACTTAGATATTTGATAATGGAATAAAAGAAATATCAAGCTGTGTTATTGGACTAAATGCTTTTTCAGCTTATTGGCCAAGAAGCCCTGGAAGTTAGAGAGACTGGAGCCAATCGTCGTATAACCTGGCTATAAATATTTGCCTTTTTATTGACCATAATAACATTTTCTTAATATCCACTATTATATCCATTTTGTGTTTCAGTAAGTGGATTACTTTGATTCTGAAAAAATGATTCACATTCTGGAGTCAGAAGGAGTCGATATAAGAACATGGGGGATCATGATGATTCTGAAAAGTAGCTCGGTTTTCAGTTTTTATTTTTTGTGTGATGCCTCGCAGATGATGCCTCACAGATTGAAAAACCTCTTCCTTAACCTGCATGATGTTGATACTGGGCAATTCAGTAAATCACTGTTGGCGAGAAAATCTCCCTTTTGAAATAATAATTTATAAGTACTTGTGGCACATGGTTAAGGGAAGAAGAAGACAAGGTTCAGAAGGGACTAGAAGCACAGGACCCACTACTTCATCAGCCTGTATCTGAAACCACACTCCTTTAATGGATCCATAGTTGTTATAGTCTAGATTAAAACCATCAGTGGGACTTTAAGCTCACTAATGCTCAACATTGGACACGTACACAGAAACAAACACTTTCTGAAAGCTTACAATACAGACATTACAAACAAAATGAAGCAGTACCACAAGAAACTGTGGGGGGGCAGTGTAGCCAGTTGTTCAAGTGAGACGACAATAAGACACGATGAAGAAATTTCAACAATGGCGGAACTTTGTGTGAAGAGGCTTTGTGAGTTGGTAAGAAACTGCAAGCATCTGTATGATGTTACTTCGGCGGAGCATAGAGACAATCAGCTGCTTTTGCCTCTTTTCTTGTGACGTACGTTATCACGACCTCCTCGACCATCAACGTGTTTGTTGTTGTCAGAAACTCTCAACTCTGTGCTGACCACTAGTGGATGTATTTGATAGCGTCCATGCCATTGTAGAAGATGCATGGAATATGGGCAGGAACAGTTGGATGATTTGAAATCTGAATCTCCTTTCTTCTTGTAGGTATAGACAGCATAAAAACGCTTTTAGGATGAAAAACCCTCAGTCCTCAGTGTCTAAGTCCTGCTCTTACACACAGTTTACAGATTTGTTGAGGCCTACTGAGCAGATGCATGATACATACGTGCGTAACAGGAAAAATCAATCAATGATTACTCCTTTGAGCTGTTCCCTTGCGAACCAAGCATGCTAACCAAGCATTCAGGACTTGGTGTCCCCCTTTAGGACATTATCACCTTGTCCAGTCCTCTGGAGGGCCCTCCTTTCCCCTGTGTGCCAGAACTTCCTGCTAGCACTAATTAATTAAGAGGGCAGGTTGGCCACAGTGGAGAGCAGGCCCAGAGCTTTTTCAGCTCCTACCAGACAGTGGACGCCTGGAGACTTATTGCCTCCTCTCTGTCTCCCACAATGCCTCTGCACATCCTGTAGAAATAAACTGGAAGTTAGGAGAGGGTATGGTGCATATGAAAACTGCACTGCAAGAGGAAGTAGCTGTAGCTTTTGTCATAAAATACATCTTTAAATCCCTTGTGTGGCATCCATAACTACCTGTCTTCATTGTTGATTAACAGTTCCACTGTCTGTAATTTCAGACAATAAGCAAGCTAACAAAAGGATCCATACTCCTCCTATGTACTATGACAGCAGTAAACCGGAGCGTTATATTAAAATACACCCCCTGTACTGGTGTACAGCTCTTCGTCATAACATTTGCGCATTGTTCTTGTACACAATCGAAAAAAGAACAAAAAAATGTCACAGGGAAATAGAGCTGGGAAGCAAGTTGGGGAAATAATACGACCACATTTAATGAAAGGTTAAATTTTCATTTACTCACTATTGAGTGAGCTGATAGGGCCATTATTTATTGTATTGGCATGATGTGGCCCATTAGTGCTGTATTGGAATTGGTTTGGCTTCTGTCTCCCTCCCCTTTCTCTCTGACTCTCTGCTGTTCAGTGTTGTGAGATCGCTCCAAGCTAAAGTTTGAGAGAAGACCTGTGTGTGTGTGTGTGTGTGTGTGTGTGTGTGTGTGTGTGTGTGTGTGTGTGTGTGTGTGTGTGTGTGTGTGTGTGCGTGTGCGTGCGTGCGTGCGCGTGCGCGCATGTGTTTCCACATATGCGTGCAATGGAGAAAATCAACCAGAGGCACGGATCCTCAGACGTTCTGAATTTCGTTTTGTTTATTTTGTCCGTCATCTGCATCTTTACATATCACACGGGCGATTCGGCCATCGATCTGTTGTTCTCGCGATCTCACTGGCGCATCAATGACAATCTAATTCCGTTCAACGGATTTTATTGGTTGCTCCCTCCGCAAAGTGACAAGACACATTGCAGCCGCGTGTAACCTAATGAAAGGGTGCTCTGCTCAATCCAGATTAAGTCACGAGACGGCGCGGCTCCGGCAACACGCTGCACATTCATTTAGAGAGGCCTTCTAATTGGGGTTTGTTGGAAAGGAGGCAAGAGGTGCACATTTGACTTTGTTTCAAATCACAGAAACCCTGCTTTAGAATATTTACTCATTTGTTTATTAGCATCCCAGTGTACACAAGAAATTATTGCAACAATGAGGCAACATCTACATAATTCACACTTAAACAAAGGGGCCCTGAGGCCAAACCTGCACAAATATTGAAACACAAGACCAGGTCAATAGCTATGTGGTTAATAAGGGCATATATTTATTATCTTATTTGCAGTATTTGCTTAGAAACACCAAATAAAAGCGTCATTAAAATCCCCGATCTGCAGATGATCAGGGTTTTAGCCTCATTGCACCAAAGTTCTTCTTCTTTTTATAATATTATTTTGCTGCCGTCGCTTTGTTGCTCCAAAAAATAATGATTTTAAAATGAATGCAAAATGTAAAGCAGCAGAAGTGATACAGTACAATACAAACTATTAACTACACAGTCTGAATGAAGTGAGAAAAAGAGAAAAGAGCAGAAACAATTCTTGGCTTTAATTACATTGAGCTCTCCTGGTGGCTAATGAGCAGCTTATTTGTGTATCTCCCCTTCTTGCTGTTCACTTTCTGTTTATCAGAAGCACATTGTAAATTGTCCTTTTCTCTTCAGCTGCCCATGTAAACTGTGAACATTTTCCATGACTGTTTCTTCTTGCTTTTGTTCCCTTTCAGTTTTTTTTTGCTTCTTCGAATTAATCCAGGAAACATTCACTAATGCTGAAATGCAGTACAGGGTCTGTAAATAAAGATGCACCTCATTGTAGAAGCAGCACTGGGGTTAGTTGACCTTGGCAGTGAAAGTCTGTTCTCTTACATTCAAAACTTCTCTGACACAGGGCACCAGATGGGCTTTACATAGACTGGCATGACTAGACTAGACTTTGCAGTGTCACATTCACATAGAAATGCAAACATTGTCTCAGATATGCAGGTTTAAACACACACACACACACAGTAATTGTCAACAGTGTCGCAGAGGTCAGTGGGCTCAGTATGGCGATGCCACTGTGAGTGCCATCTGGCGAACTGGGATCAAGTTTATACCTTCAGGAGCTGTGACCTGAACCAACCGAGCTCATTCACTGAGTCTGTGGTCACACTGTGTCGATCAGACGTTCTCTGTAGATCTCTTGTATTTATACATCAAAGTCGTTTGCACTCGGATTTTACAGTTTTGCATTGCATCAATAATATGTGTATATAATATGCAGAAAAAACGCCCCAGCTCCTTCTCTACATGCACCTTTACACATTTAAAGCCATGTTCTTCAAACCTCACAATTCCATCAAATCCTTGTGACACACTTTGTTCCCTCCTGTTTCCTATACTCTGCATAAACAGCGTGGGGCTTTATTGCCATGTTTTCTGTTTGTCGGCGGCAGCGCCAACATCCGACACTAGCTCCCTGCCACTTTCACAGGCTGTAAACATCTGGGCAAGGTCTTTCATCTGGTCAGTGCGGGGGACCCAGGGGCTCTGGATTTGTACCACAATAAAAACAGACTCCCGCACTTGGTTTAGGAAGCTTCAAGCCTACCACTGAGACAAGCTCTGTTAAAAAGCCAAAGGAAAAAAAAAAAAGAAACAGCTTTACAGGCCAACACCACAAATTAATACTTTCCTCCAGAAGGCAAACTTGTTCCAGAGGAGGCTCATTAATTTTGCATAAAAAATGACGAATATCAGACATTATGCTCTCTTGCATAACAATTTACTTTTCTTGGACTATACTAAAAATATATTACATTGTGATAACAGGACTTGTGCACAATAGTTATCTACAAATATTAATTTAAGTGGAATATTCTGTAGTGTAAATTATGAAGTGTAAATATATTCATAATATCTGCATTTATTATTGAACCTTTGTCACCAATAAATAAATAAAGCACAAGAAGTGGAACTAAATATGGCTGGCAGTCCCATTGAAGTGCATTCCGGACCAAGGCTTGACGTTGGATAATTAAAGTCCTACTCCAGTAGCTTATTACACCCAAAAACTCTCCTTTATTCCGCAAAACTACTTATTTAAAAGGTCTGTCTTCAAAATTGTTTGGCTAATGGCCTTAGAATGGATTAAACGACTGTTACTGGGATCTATGACAATGCTAATATGGCTCATGCTCTCCATCTCCCCGGGATTGGTTGCTTCAAACCCTGACTGGTTGAATCCATTTTTTTTCAGACTGGCATTTGTTTACTACAGTGTTAAGGTGTTAAGAAATAGTCAAAGGTCATGGCGCTGATGGCCTCTTTGTGTAAATTGTCTTTTATTATATAAAAGACACATTTTGAGGCCAGAGTGTCATGGAGGGAGCACAGGAACAGGGACCCAAATGCAGACGCTTTGGCAGGCAGGTGCAGTGAAATAATATTGACCAAGGTTTAAAGACAAACAGGCAGACAAGTAGGCAAACATGTAAAAAAAAACATGTAAGAGGAAAATGACAAGAACAAGTCTTTGGTAGCATGAGAGACACCTTAGCCAAATAGTAGCTAAGATAAAGAGGCATGGGGGAAGGTAAGGGGTTACCGCAGGGCAAGTGGATGTCACGATAGAGGGACCAGTGGGAACAACTGAGGGCCTCTGGTGAGTGGACGGAGAATGGCATGGCCAAAATAAACAGAGCCGAGACGGGAATCGTGACAGCTTTACTGGATGGTGTTTGAGTGATAAAGACGGAAGACGAAAGGGATGACAAGCAACAAAAGTCACGAGATAGACTCAAAACATTGCAAGCCCATGGTATGTACCCAATCCTGCCACTATCTGCCCCAGGCCTTTTGTTTTAACTTAACTGTAAATCCTCAGAAGCAAGGTGTCAGTCGGCATCGGGTGTCATTGCAAGGGACGATGTCATTCATCTATCTATATATAGAGGCATATGGACGTGGATGTCTACAGTGTGTTTTATCTCATTGAAAGGGCAAGTGATTTTCTTTCACTGCTGTGTCAGGGTTGAGATGGACTGCAGTTCAACAACATTAATATTTAAGGATCGTCAGCGACTGGCCTCACCCTCATCCATTATTTGGGTGCTTGCTGACACTCACAGATTATTGTCCCCGGGTGACACACTGGCAGCGTCCAAATAATAGTCCATATAGTGAAATTGCAGAGATGCTCATAGGTGACATACAAATGGACGTGTATCTATTTGTGATGGAGTTAGGTTCAGGTCCTTGTTTGATGAGGCTCTGGGGGTCGGCAGATATAAAAGGTTTGGTAGGATTTGTTTGGAGTCTGAATATGTGTTTGGATATTTGTAATGATGTTTCCGTATCCAGCATGAGAACATTTGTCTGAACAGAGCTTTCACTATCTCATGCATACACACACACACTGGAATATGATATCTGGGACTCCGGGGGAACCTCGGCCAGTCGACACCCCTCTGACACAGAGAAGCAGCCCCCTGCCACCCACCACCTCTGTGTGCTGTTTCTGGGGCGCCTAATGTATCCCCAGAACTCTACCAGAGCAGAGCCTGCACACCATGCTGGAGCAAATCAAGTATTGACCTGAAGCAGTTATGTGTTGTAGTAGAACATTATATTCTCATCCGGGTGGTGTGGTAAAGGTAAAGAAGGGAAAAGAACACTCTGCCTGCCATGAAACATGGCTTTGCTTATGCACTCTGCTGCACGCCCAGGCGCCCGCAATGCTCGTACATCAAGTGCTGGCCTTGTCGCTTGCTTTATTGAGAGGGAAAACAAAGGGTTGAGCTGTTTGGAATCATTTTTTCTCAGGACGATTTTTCAAAACAGCACCAAGAGCTTTCCTTTTGGGGTTTTGGGGTGGCCGAGGAGGAGAGAATGGGCGATAAAATTGATGAATGGCAGATTGATGGATTTCATTCCTCTGCCGAGGAGAAAAACAAGAGAGATGCACACATTTTTTAATGTTTCCCGAGTTTTAGAAAGAAACTTATGACTGATGGAGATCCTTCCCGAGACATTTACATGCACAAGTGATTACATACAGTAAGTATTTTTAGTATAAGTAGATGTACTGTTAGTTATTATTCAAGCCATATTCCACAGATATCAAATACAGTGATGGTGTAATTTTGTCCTTGGTAGATAAGGTGGAAATGGAGCTGTATAATTTAAATGTTAACATCTGTCTTTAAATGCAGACATTTCTGAAATACAGGAGAAGTTCTAGACAGCACTATTGGAATTCTAATTCAAAACCTTATTCAAAATTATGTTTTTAGAAATACATAGAATCATTTGTGAGATTTTGTGACTGATTGCAGGACAAATGCCGACTGAGCAAACTGACATGCATTCAGGCCACATCGGGGGAGGTACAATTTTACTCAGAAGAAAATTAACATAAAGTTATACTATTTTGACATGTGCTGGAGCTACACTATTGTGTACTATGTTTTTCTATTCTCTCAGATTGCCTTTAACAACAATTGTTTTTTTCATAGAACACAGCTGACCAGCTTGGTCTCTGCAAGATTGCCCTCCCATAAAAAAACAACCTCATGGACTTTGTGTGCAAGCAGCTTATTACGACGCATTGTTACTTTATTGCTAGGCGTGACTTCTAATGTCTGTTACAGTAATGATGGGATCCACAGGAAAATCAGGTGTTATAAATCCAACAACATCAGCTTTTTTTGTCCGAAGGTCATGTGCCACTGGTGGGGAGTGATGCCAAGTTAATGGTGAAAGTTGTGGGAGATACTGGGGCTTTTGATTGATTCTGATGTGAGGAATAGGTTTAAATGCCTTGCCTATTCCTGTGCATGAATTGGCATTTAACTGTAGGCTGGTTCAGGACGGGCTGATTATAGGCATATGTCATGCACGCAAAGGTGTAGAGGTTTGTCAGGGGAATGTCTTGGCTGGTAACCCTGAGTGGGTTGATGGTCTGTCAACACCTGTTGTAACGACCTTTCCTTGTGTTACATGAACAACCGATGAAAGTGACCAGTGTTTCCCTGGTGTTTTCACAGCCTGTGCGGTTACAAAAGCTATGTGCTGTGTGATGGCAGAACCTCAATCAGAGCGGAATCGCACTGGAGAGAGTTTCTGTGTCTATAGATGACTCACTTGTGTGTTTTCCAAAGTGACCTCGCAGCAGTGCAATAGACTGATCTAATGCTAAGTGAGCTGTTTGACAGAGTGCTCTTAGATCTTGATGCCGAAAAAAGGTTATCTCCTGCAAGATCAGGTGCTGGTGAGGAAACTGGTGCTGCGCAGGGAATATTTTGTGAGTAAGCCGGCCTTTCAAGTTTTCATTCCTATCAAGTTCTGGCAAAGGTGCTTTAGGTGTTGCAAGGACAATTTGGTAGTCCCTAAGATGTATAACTACATTTCAGGGCCTTGCGTTAAGAAGGATTTGTCTAGCTACACTTAAACATACGATACATGCCCAATGATGGGAAAATGTTCCCAGACCATGAAGCCAACTCTTATGGTTCCCATTCCAGTCATTGAAAAACCTTTTGAACACCTTATAATTGATTGAATGGTCCCTTACCCCGCTCAAAATCTGGCAATAATTACTTGCTTATGGTGTCAGAGCATAAGATACCCAACCGCATACCCATTGGAAAGTCTGTGGTTACAGCACTGCCACAGTTGATTTCACTCTGTAGATTTTTGGTCCCATTTGTTTTCTGAATTATTGAAGGAGCTCTAGGTGAAATCTAATCAGGTGTCTGCATAGCATGCTCATAGCCAAGGGGCACTAGAAAGGTTTCACCAAACCCTTAAGTTGTGGGCATAATGCATACAGTGAAATCAGGAATGGGAGGAGGGGTGACCTGGTTGCTGTTAGATGCCTGAGAGGTTGTGCAAGAAAGCATCAGGTTGAGTCCAGTTGTGCTCTGTGTTTATGATCAGATGGCACAACCTGAACCATCCAGTTGAGTATGTCAGTAGGTTACAGCAACAGTTGTGTGTGGCTGAGGAGAAGGTGAAGTACAGTTCAGTATAGATGACTTGGTCCCTGCTTTGTTGCCATTTTTCAGATCTCCATCTTAGGCCAGAGTTCATATGTGTATGATACATGAATTGATACATTAATTAATTAATCAACATTTATTTCCTCATAGTTTGAATGTAATCTGGGCTGTGTTACCATCCAAATTGTATTTACCAATAAATATTAGTAGCATGTACAGTACATTTGGGTCCAGTAGTGAAACACCACTTTTGTGGGCCCCACTGTATATGTGATTTATAGGAGACAGGACTGGAGTAGATGTTAACAGTATTTTCAGTATATGGTTGAGAAAATATATTATCATGCTTTTCAACTACACGGGTGGATAATACAAGTTATGCAATATCCCGGCAAGTGAACACCAGCCGGGTTGGTAACACATTTAAAAAAATCTTTAAATCAATTGCATTTTAATATAAGATATTATCCTCGACCATAAAAGCTCTATTTTTCACCCTTACATTCTTCTTTCCAGTCAATACGAAGCCGTAGACTTTAATCATGAGCCATTAAACAATGTGTTTAGTAAATTGATCTTTGAAAAAACACAGTCACCAACAGCCACTAATGAGTTCCCATTTGTCTCGGAGAGTGGGCAAGAGACAGAGCGAGCAGCCCTTCATCCCTCTTTCTTCTCTCCGTTTCATTCATTTATTCTCTTTTTTTTCCCTGCTCTCTTTCTCTTCTGCTTAATTTCCCCCTCAAATTATTTTCCTCTCCCTTGTTCCACCCTCTGCCAATATCTATATCTGTCCTTTTCTTGCCATCTCCTGCTATGTTCCTTTCTCTCCTTTTACTCCAGCACTCCTCTCCCCCCTTCCCCTCCTAAAGGACACAGGTGACTGAACTCATGACTGTCCGGGCATCAGAGGATGATACATAACAGCTCAGCCCCAAATGACAAATCCAGCTGACACTGGGACGAGAAGAGACATATTGATTTTTCAATGATTAATAAGTGGAAAATAATTGTGTTTCATTAAGATGGATGGAGTTTCATTTAGTCCTGTCTCCTCTTCTTCACTTCAGCGCCGGGCAGGCAATCAAATCTGCCGCTACCGCAACCCATTAGCCTGCTATGGCAACAAGGCCCGCCACATGTGTTTTGCTATTTGTGTGTATTTGTGTGTTTGTGCAGTTGCAGTGCTGAGAGGGAGAGTGATGTGAAAAGGAGATGAGGGTGTGTGTCTCAAAGGGGTTCACATTTACTAGCAGCAATAGCGTAGAGAAAATAAACAGACCCCATTGGGAGATCACGTTGATTATAACTTTTTATCCTGTGAATATTACAACAGCACTGATTATGTTTACACGTGTACATGGAGAGTTCCCTTATGAACCGAATTTCTCATCCTGATTTGATAATCCACCATTTTCAAAATGTACTTGTATTGAAAGTTGGAAGCTAATTTCCATATTTTTCTTCGTGGATAAGATAGGAAGCCAGAAGTGGACATTGATACCTTTCTTCTTTTCTTATAGTATTAAGCTTCGTTCACAGGATTTAAAAAACTAAATAGATTTAGAATGTGTAAGTCCACTGGAATAATGACAGATTGAGAAGATTTTTTAAATATATGTATGAATGCACACACACAACAATTTGGTGAAGATGGAGGAATGCACACTTGGCTTTTACAGTAAACAATTTCAGAAAGGGAGGTTCCAGGGACTTTGGATTTCACAAACACAATCAAGAACCTTGCATGATTCCTGCATAAATACCAGGACTCTGCCAGAAAGCTGTTGATTTCAATCTGTAATTTTGTAGGCGTTAGTGTTAGAGTTGTACTTGATTGTGTCAAAGAGACAGGAGCTAAATGCATGTATTTTCAGACAGAGGCTGAAACGACGTGCTGCAGTAATGGACAGTATTTGGAAGGAATTGAAGCATGTGAATGAAGTAATAACCCTAATTAAAATTATGAATCTGAATATGAGCCAATGTAGCTGAAAGCAATGCACCAATGTCCTTTTGTTGGGAGGTGCTATTACATAATTTTGCACCTCTGCCTTTATTAGTTGACTTGATTTGAAGCGAAGTGACTTTATTGAACATTTCGTGTTTTATGACCTGAATTTCTATGTGGCCTGTTTTTTTTCTTCCAGTTATTTTGTTGCTGCAGAGTTTCTCTCCCAACAAACATACACACTCTGTTTTTCTCTCCCAGGCGTCATATTTGGGTCCAAATGTCAAACTGCTTTGTTGCCGTCATGTTCTTTCCCATTGACTGTTATACAATCTTTTATAAGCAGTGTTTATACGTATACCCAGGTCCAGTCTAGCACTGTTTTCAGTACGATATTTTGCTGCTGGTGTGAAGACTAACCAGGATCCTAAGAGCGTACATTGTCGAAATTAATTTTGAACTACATCTTGATATTATCTCAGTCACCGTTTAATGACATTGGGGCCGTCTCGTAATCATCTCATTTCAGTTGCTGAAAAAATGGTCTTTGACGGATATAATTGGTCGCAGTGTTTGTTTACCAAATGTACTCCGGACGCAAATCAATGCAACCGGAGCAATATTGTCTGATCAAGTGCTGCACTGTGACAAAAAGAGACGTATTAACATCATTGTGAGGGATAAAGCCATACAAGACAGGCCCTTGTTCTAAATGAAGGCATCAGTGGGGTGGGGGAGGGCTGCAGCACCCGGGTCCTCCAACCCCAGCATCCCTGTGTATCACTTTAATGTTCATATAATGACATACCCTCCAAGTTTGTGTCATGGGCCATCAACAATCATAATTGTAAAGTGATTCATTGACTGATGTTGTCAACAGTGCTACTGTCAAGAGAAACTGATACCAGAGAGAGAGAATAGGGCCGTCTAATGAATATATCAATAACCAGTGACAGGTGAAGGAGTGCTCCTGATGAAATTTCAAATAAGCACTAACACCTCTCCTGGACGCCTTCATTTGTTTTGCTACCGCACATTCTGTCGAGGCAAGCAAGGAGAAAAACTCAATTAACAGCAGTGAACCTGAGTCATGTTGTAACATTCTTTAATAGATATTAAGCATTTGCAATGGACATTCATGAACTGCGTAGGAAAGTTTGGTTTTAATTCTTGAATTTTGCATTTTGAAGAATTTGATTTGCGTATCGTCTGCAGTCTTTTTCTCCTACACCCTGCTCACACATACACTTGTGATTTAAAACAGTGTGTCGTACCACCGAACTTGTATGTGATGGTGATATAGTTCACAACATTTCCTCATATCAAGGACACCATAAGTGGGAGCCTCAAATAGCTGGGGACCAATTTGTCGTCTTTCGCTCCGTATGAGTGTTTGTGTTTGTCTTTGTGCCTGAGTATAATCACCTACACACTTCACAGGAAACACTAGCGATACATCACCCAAATGAGGTCCGGACAGGGCCATGATCCATCACCTGGTGTCTCTAACAGCCAAGGTAATGGGAAAGGAACCTATACAACATTGATGGGGTTCTGGCTGCCAAGAACACATGGACAATGGCACTGATGGCTGACTGAAGGAGTGACCGTCGCGATTAATGGAATTATGTAGTGAAAAAAGAGGCATGGCTGCACATTTTCTGATTTGTTTCAAAGGTTAAAACATACAAAACTCACAGTAAAGCGTAGTTGGTTCATATACGTGTGTTCACAAGTGCTTATCCCCAGCATACAGCTGTCAACCTCTCCCAGTCTGAGGAAGTGTTAAAAGACAACCTGGCCAAAATGCAATTAAAGGGGCACTGTGGTGCTCTATTGTCACATCACATTGGGACTACCTCTCTCTGCCTGGCACATTAATAAGGTTACAATTGCCAGCGCCTGCTTCTTAATGGCTGATTTATTTCATTTTAATACCCTTGTCAGGAGGTGAGGTTTTCGACTGAGGGTCCGCATAATGGGGGGGCCATTTTCCCCTCTTTCTCCAGTGTGAACGCTCGGCACTAAAGATTTCCATTTGATACGTAGGCCCCAACCGTTTTCACTGAAGCCAAGAGGGTGGATACTTCAAATAGCGAGTGTTAGACACAGTGTTCACTTATTAAATATTACTTAGATGCAAATGAATGGATAGGTGTCAATAATGCAGGTCACAGAAGCACTGGAATGTAAATAGCAAACGAGGGGAGAACGCTGTAAACCACACTGCTACTTAATTCATTAGAAAATAAGCTCAAATGATCTTGGCCATAACAAACATTATATGTGTGCAATGATATCTAAATGGAACAAAGGTTTCCGCTGCATCTCTGTTCTTGTCTCCATCTCTCTCTGTCTGGAATTGTAGGACAATGGCAGCCCTGCTCCCAAGAGAAACTCAATTGACTGGAACCTCTGTCATTTAACACACTATTAATTGACTAATGTGCATCACATCTCGATGCAGCATAGGTAGATGAGGGCCATGGAGCCTTAGCAGAGTGGATTATGGGAAATTAGCCGAAGCAATGACAAAACCGCCATGTGCCTGCCTTTCCCCCCCCCCCCCAGCATCATAAGAATGCACAATCAGCTGTGGCAGAGCGGATGTTGCTGTTTGAGATTATTTGCACAAAGGCGATTATTCTAATCACTTAATTCCGGCATTATGAGACATCTGCTCTGTTGAGCTTTATATTTCCATTTCCCCAGACAACTGCGTGCAGACGAGACTTCATCAATATCATTATTCACTACATTGTTTTAGTCAAACAGCGCCTGTATGATTAATGAAAAGGCAAAAGACAGTGTACAGCCATAATTCTCGCAAATCAATTACTCATGCTAAGGAGGCCTGTGTTGCAGATCAGCCGTAATACAGTTAATCATACACTTTGAATGGGATGCATGAAG
The DNA here is from genome assembly GCA_026259375.1 of Verasper variegatus. Classification (NCBI taxonomy): domain Eukaryota; kingdom Metazoa; phylum Chordata; class Actinopteri; order Pleuronectiformes; family Pleuronectidae; genus Verasper; species Verasper variegatus. The sequence continues at coordinate 7,448,365 of CM048056.1, forward strand.
TCAGTCATTCAGTGTGTGGGTGTGATAATCAACACTTATGTATAAAGTGTTCACTGTGTGTGCATGTGAGGGGAGATGTTAATGCGTACGGAACAATGCATGCGCGCCAGCGTGTGCTGCAGAACATATAATAATTTGTTGAATGTGTCCATGTAATTGCATTATGTACACGTTGCTTTTCTTGGATATCACACAATAAATGAAGAAGCATGCATTCTACATGATCCTCCCAAACACACACACTGTTTACGGAACGTAGCCCCCAACTGTGAGCCGCAATCGTGTCGCTCGCTATTAGCATAAGAGGCTTTGAATTTCAATGTCTCCGTTGGCATGATCATCAAAGGACAGTTGTGGCTATAAAGTAATCCCAACACTTTGGAAAGTTATTTTAATTCCCAAAAAAGGGAAGACCAGTTTGTGAATACATAACACAGCACACGGCTTCTTACAAATAAACAAATCTCCAATCGATCAATAAGATCTTTACTTCAGACATCAAATGAAGTATATTCTGATTATATGGAACTGGGATCCATCCTTCTGGGGTCACTTCATTCTGGCCTCTAATTACCTTTCTGTCCGAGGACTTATCTTTCATCCATCAATTGATTTCCACGTCTTCATTACTACCAGGAGGACATTGTGTCGCTGAGGTGCGAGCAAATATGACCAATCCTTTGCAAAAGGTTAAACGTGTTAACAGGACGTTGTTTGGAGCAGGTTTATAAATGACGATCTCACCTCTATTAGCCATTAACACTTACACACAGATGAAGAAATATGAGCTCATAAGAAAGAAGAAATCAACATGTTGAGCTGAAAGTATGCAACAATTTCAGTTCAAGTAAATATATAAGATAAATAACTGTGAGGTCAACCAACCAAATGTCTTACAAAAAACCCCCACCACGTCTCAGAAGAGGAATAAGCCCAGTGTGGGCTGGGCGGAGGCGATGTTTACTCATGTTTCCGTAATTCCACCACTATTTCCGATGATTGCGCTTATTCAGCCATCTCCCGCTTATGAAATTGCCGTCCCTGCCATGCTCCACCCACTGATGCGGTATCGTGCGACGCCAGTCATGGTTCAAAGCGGTTCTATTTAGATGAAGGGGGTAAACTTTTTCTACAGTATCAACCTTTGCACATGCAGAGCCCGCTGCGCCTGTCAGCGGGAAAATAAACAGATGCACATTTTTTGTTTATGACTGCTCCGAATGATGGATTACAGTGCACAGATAGCGGTAATTATCGGAAAACCATTAACATTCCGACACTATCCATACCCTTACACGCTGCATCGTACTTTGGACAAGGGATTTGGGATTTACAGTATGCAGGGAGAATTCGCTGCACGGAATAAGCGTTTGCTTAATTCCTCTCGCCTTGCCCTGAGGTTATCTTTATCCTATATTTATTTTTATCCACATTTTCCTTGATTCCCTGTGTTTGTCTTTTTTTCCCTCCACAACAAGGTGTATGGGTTTACAGTAATGCAGGGTGTATGGGAACAGCGATGGCATGCATTGTCCCCGTTTGACAGCGCCTCAATGGATAATCTCTGAGTGTCTTGGATTTCGTTCAATCTATTAACCACAATGGCATATATTTAGTGTCTCCTAACTTTGCCTTGGGCTTCTGTCAGCGCTCACACAGCACTGAAGGTGGCAGCGTGTTAACAGCAATGGTGTATCAAGCTATCTGGTTGTTTATGAGATCTGAAAGGCATTTTGTTTACATCGGAGGGGAGACTAACCATATGCAATTTTCAGCGACAGAGGCATTAAAGTTTTCAGTCTCGATTTCTTTCAAATTCAAAGTGATGAATCCTAATGTTTGACAGCAGCTGTTTGAATGTGAATTGTTTTTCTGCAATGAATCTTTAAAAGGAGCAGGTATCAGAGGAAGGGAAGGACACACACATATGCTCCTGCTACGATACAGATCCCCATCTGTTCACACACAGGCGTACAAGAATGTGATCTCTGTACAGCTCACATGGTCATAACAAACTTGTGTGTTGATTTTTAAATAAAAGTATATGTTTACATGTATATGTATTATACAACTATAACCTGTACTTGTCAGTAAAACTCCTAAGATATATATATTATCATATTACTCATTTTAAATTCCCCTTTAACACAGGGTACAACAACAACCTCCAAACTTATCTCTTGAATGAAAAATTGAAGTTTTTAACAACTATATGCAGTCACACAGTTGGCATACTTCTTTTACTGTTTTATTTTGATTAAATTTGTCATTTTAATGTAGGTGATCACCTGTAAATATTCCACCAAAAACCTGTTGCCCCCCCAACACTATTTTGCAGGGTCACAGTTTCTGCCTGAAATAAATTCGACTTGATTTGACTTGAACATCCTCTTGTAACAGAATTATTAAGCTGTTTTGTGGTTATGTTCAGACACAGCACTCGGTTAAGGTTACGGAAAAAAAGCTGTAGAGACACAATGTGTTAATTTACCTTGAACCAAAACGATGATCTTTACCTAATCTTCAAAAACCTTTCTAACTAAAGTTACACTGTTGAAATACAACTGTTGAAAAATTGTCCAGACAGGATTCACAAGGGGAGGTCGTCTTTGTGTTTGTGTTGTAGTCCGTGTTGTAGCCGGAGTTGTTTATTGACCTGAGACGACTCCATTTCTGCGTTAGCTTGTGTTGCCTGCTGTTGGCGCTGTAGGGGAATTGAGACTTCTGAGTAAGGAGCGAGCATCGAGCATCAATTTGAATATGCACCAATTTGGTGCAGTTAAATTTGCATTAAGTTGAAATTACTCCATTATACTGTCAGTGAATCATTAGTCTTGGAAGCACTTTCAGTGATGCTACTCTTCACTATAAACTACAGTATAGCAGTATAGGAGAAAGCTGCCTAAGTTAATAGGTGGATAAGGAGATGAACAAGATTTGTATTAATCTTTTATTTCTTCATCTTAAATCCAAAATTAAAATAAGAACATGACTGCAGAAGGGCTTTTATTCTGACGGTATAAGGTTAGATTTTAAATTGTGAATTACTTAAAATCTGCAGCTGCATCACTGTCACTGTGGAACATGAAGGCAGGTTTCTTTCTTGTGTTCATTCCTGCTCTCCTCATTTATGCAAATAGCCGTGGTGTTGCATGATTAGTGGCAACTATTTACAGTAGAGACGTTTGCTAATCAACCCTCAGAGTTATGCTGCAGATCTGGGAGCAATTATGTCCACACACTTTACTACACACACTCACACAGGCGCACACACCTATACAGACCCACAGAGCATATACTTTCACACACTCAAACACACACACACACACACGCAGTTAGGAACACATCAATTACCAGGGCTGGTGTTTTACATTTAATCTTCTTATTGGATCCTTGTTAATGTTGACTACTTCCTTCCCCTGCAGTTTATTTTGCTTTTGAGCATGTGGCCTCTGCTCCCGGTGAGTGTTCGCGGAGCAGGCCATCCATAACCCCCACAGACAGACAGGGGAGGGACGCGCAGGAGCAGCTGGCTCCTCTGAGGACGACGCAGCATTTTCTACCTTTAACCTTAAAAACATTATAAAAGGCCAGTGAACCGGCAGAAACGCTCTAAAGTAAACTCTGACTAAATGAAATGCATCGGAGGGGTGATATATACCCCAATCAGTCGATACTAACCTTTTTATAGTGTAATAATGTTTTTACCATATGATGATGATGAATGTGTGGTTAATCTACATACGCTGCAGATTATGAAGTATTACTACGCTATTACTACTTATAATGACATCATCATGATGTCACTCCTACCCTAAATAATTTTTCCTTCTATATAAGCTTTAGTTCATGCTTATACCTTGAAAAAGAGATTTTTGAACTATGCATTACTTCATTTTCTGACTTCTTTGTGTTTCATCATTATGATGGAGAATCAGTCCTCTCATCAGCATAAGGGATATAAGATTGTCTCTCTAGCACTATTATTTGACATATAATGGATTATTTTGGTTGACCTTTGACCTTGACCTTTGACTGATCAGCTCCAAAAGTTAATCATCTGGAGATTTCCCCTCAAGTAATATTTCCACCAAGATGGGTGAAAATCCACCCATGCAGTGACTATGCTTACATGGACGCTCATATTCTGACTATTGATCTTATTCAAAGTAAGACATTAGTTTGATCATGGTGTTTACAAGGGTTGCTAATATGATATTCCTGTTTACAGAGCATAGTCTGATTATGACTTACGCCATTAAACCCAATGTTATTTCGCCAGTTCTAAAACCCCAACCTGAAATAGTTTAATGTACGACACTACCGTTTTTACCCTTTAAGATCTTTTTTTTTTTTTTTTTAATTTGGCAAAAGCTACAACTTGTGTTGTAACAACTAGTGTCTCATTCAGATTATTGTCTTGATCGGGTTAGGTTGTTGAATTATTTTGTGTTCACACACACACACACATGCACTCACACAGAAAGACAGACTAACAACGCCCCTGCCCAGGCAAGGTAACAAGATACTTGTGTTTTTGTCTCTGATGCTGCACCTGACCACAGTCTGACTCCCTCACTCCCCTTCACCGCCGTCTTCTCACGGGCAACAGTAATGATGATGATGATGTTGTGTAAAAAATGACCAGGCTGTGTTCCCAGCAGTAACTTGCTCAGATTATCTCTTTCCATTGTGAGTCAGAGCTTGAGGAGAAAGGATATGAGAGATGAGATGCTTATGTGAACGGTTGCCCAGAATTTGGTGTTGCTTCGGTGGAACTCCAGAAACTGATAGGATGGTAATGCAACAAGAAAGTGTGAAGCAGAACTTTCAATGAAACCATAACTAGTTTATCTAATTTCTACTAATACTCGTCCTGTAGGCACCATTTGGCAAACCAGTGTATACAAGTACCTGCTGATTTCTTACTTTACTCACATTCAATGCACAAAGTTCTCAAGCCCCCCCCCCTTCTCATCCACAGCGGTGCAACTTTTTCCATGTTCTAATTACGTAATCAATGGCCTTTTAAAGGTACAAGCAAATCACCATCTCGGCGAGCCGCTGACCCTCTCCGCGAACTTTTGAGGCTTAGAAAAACGAGATTTGTACCAATCAGGGAGAACTGACGCTTGACTTGGAGCTGCGGACAGAGAGTCAGGACCCCTAATTAGGACTCCAACCCCCATACTGACAGACAGATTAGTTTTTGCCTTGCCCGGTGTTTGGCCAAGATCTGCTGGGACCTCCAGATCAACAGATATGCGTCGGGAACTACCAGCATCCAGCGATTGGTATTCATTAACTGACTTGTTCAAACAAAACACAATCAAACCCCTGAGCCTCGGTGCACAATCTAAATAATAGAAATAATAGGTCTTTTCCTTCTAATTTTTCAGGAATTATTGGCTGTAATTATACTGAAAATACATTCAGACATGGAGAAAAGAGACGGAGAATCCAAGGGACTTTAAAGTAAAATTAACATTCTTTGTGTCTTGTAAATTCTGAATATATTAATATAAATTGTGCATGGACAATATGACATGCATGGAGTCTGCATGCTGCTCACAATAATTGATCTGGTGCATTTCATTTCAGACATGGGGGTCTTGCTGGGCAGAGAGTTAATCCAGGCCATCAGTGCTTCCTATTAGGCATCTCTGGTATTTTCCAAACAGCTGCCTTTGATAAATCGCAGCAGGGGCTGCCACAATACTGCCATGAGATAGTATCAGCTGCCTTCAATGGTGCAGCCGGGGACAGGCAACAAGGACAGGGTGCAGATGCAAACTCACACACACACACGGTTAGAGACACACACACAAACACACATGCCAAGTAAAGACAAAGGCCAAGTGGTGTGGAGGAAGAGGAGGAGGAGGAGGAGGAGATAGCCTGCAGTGGCTCTTCAGGGCTTCCTGTCTTTTTTTTTTTTCAGTCCCCGGAGGCCAAAGATGCTTCCCATGGCTGGTCATGCTCATCCAGACCCTTTCACATAAAATCAAACCTTATTTGATGTCATACATAACCTCAAATCTGCCAGACACACTTCCTCTCCTTTTGGAACTAATAATAACTGTTTTTTTGTTATACAACTGAGCTTTTTTGCACAGCGAACCCTTTCTCCCCATTTCGTAGACATTAAACGTAATCATGTCAGCGCTCTTATCAATTACTGCACTTTTAATACATTAAGCCACGATGGTCTTTTAAGAAGACGCAGATGTGTCCACGGGTTGCCTTCCATAAAACCTCATTTGGTTAGCGTTACTTTAAGGTGAGCCGAGGTGAGATAATAATAATTCCGAATCATTGCTTTCGCTTGAAATGGTGAATAATTCTAACGTCTGTACAAACAACAATATAATAGGGAACTGATAATCAATTACAGCATTAAATCAAGGCCTCTAATCTCCGTAATAACTCTAAATGGCGTCGTAAAATGCCAAGGTGAGGTATTGAGTGGGGTTATGTGTGCGTAGCCTTTTTCCCGTCTCGGATCAAACTGAGAGGAAACTTCCCCACGCCGCTCGCCTTTTTACAGCAGGTGCTTCACGGTGTGTGCCGCTCTAAACTCATCCCCCCTTTACCCACTGACATTTCACAAATGCAGACATTTTGATCCCCCGCCGCCACGCTGCCAAATATTGAAAGGCAACGAGGAACACGGAGAGCACATATTTACTTAGCGCTTGGCAATGACACTGCACAGGGGGGGAGAAAGAGAGAGAGCAATAGAGAGGGAAGGTTAAGAGAGTCGGAGGGAGGAGGATGCATCTGTATCCATAGAAACTTCAATCAAAGCAGATTTGTGACCATGTTTTAGTCAATGGGCTCATGAGTCATTTAGCAAATAATCAGTTTGTTATTGGTCTTAATAGAGCCTAATTAAAAGGGTGACCTCGGCCAGGCACCTTCTTCCTACACCTAAACTAAACAGGAAAACCCTTTTTTTTTCTCGTATGGAGGGGTTGGTTGCTGAGAGGTAATTGACCCTCTGTGAAACAAATGAATCCTTGGGGGGAATCGGGCTCAAATGGATGTTTAAATGCAAACAGTAGTCCGTCCGCTCACCGCACGGGGCCAGAACCACGCAGCTCCTCGGTCCCCGCTGAAATCCTATAAAATCAAATCAAAGAATCTGACATTTTCACTAACCAGAGGCCCTGGCGCTGGTTCCGCTACAATAACAAATGGACTAATGGGATGAATAGAAATGAAAGTTGTAAATGAAAGTCACGTTAAAATGCCTTAGATCAGGGGGGGGGGGGGCAGAGAGAAAGAGAGGGAAAGAAAGTAAGCTGAAAAGAGAGAGAGAGATTAGTGGTTAGGTAAAAATGTTTATTTTCACACTTCAAAGTTCCCAGCTCAGTGTGTGTGTGTGTGTGTGTGTGTGTGTGTGTGTGTGTGTTCAAGATCAACAGACCCTGTGATGAACAACCTGTTCCGTGCTGGAAATACATTCTGTGAAACACAACAGTCTCTCTGTAGAAATCCTGCAAAGCACTGACTGGGGAGTATTGAATTACAGCTGCACTATGCTGCGAAGCAAGGCAGCGAGAGAAACACACTTTCTCTCTCCCCGTTCAGAAGATGTCACATTTATCTGGAGCCCTCCGACACTCACACAAATCCAGCCTTGTTATCTGTTTTGGAGAAAATACTTAAAAAATCTGTGAGATCCGAATGACTCAGAACGGCCCCTCCACATCAGGACAGCTCTACGCCACAGTCAACTGGAACCACTTCAGAGATCATGTGTGTTATCATGTAGTGAGATTCACCTTCTATATTTTCCACTGTACAATCAGCACTGCTCCCAGTAGACCACACACACACCTTACATGTCCCTCACTCTGGTTTATAAGTAATTTAATGGTGCTATAATAATTTCCCATGTGTGTAATTACAATTCCATACATGTGCAATACAGGTGACATATATGTTTTGTTTACAATGTATATAGTTGTAGTCTTAATAGTGGTAACTTTCCCCATAGTGACACCAATAAAGGATTAACTTGGATTAGAAAAAAAAAAAAATCGTATGATACCAGCAGAAATTGAGAAAGATGTGAAAAGCACATATCACACAATCACATCACAAAATCCAAGGTGTAGGTTATATTTTGAATTATTGTTTCATATATATTGAACTTATTTATTACCACATTTATGGATAAAAGCATTCATCTTAATTTTCTTTCAATTTTCTTATTCGACTTATTGTGGATAAGAGATAACATGCATTACACACACACACACACACACACACACACACACACACACACACACACAAACACACACACACACACACACACACACACACACCTTACCATACTGTGACCACTACTTGCCTATAACCCCAACTGTTGAGTCTAACCTCCGCCTAAAGCTAACCCTACCCTTTCCTTAAAACATGTCTTTACTTTAAAATTTAACACACACACACACTTTACTTGCATTTATTTCCTGGAGAGCTACCTTGACCATACCGTAACCATAACTACTACTTGCCTAACCACAACCCTCACCCTAACCTCTGACCTAAATCTGACCCTAATCTTAAAACATGGCTAGTTTAGATAAGGGGACTTAATTTCCGTGCCCGTAATGTGACTGTCAACAGATCCCCACAACTCGGGTAATATCAAGACTACACACACAGAAAGCTGGATATGATCGTGTGTCCACTGTCTCCACTGTCTCCACTGTCTCGTCCTCCTTCATGACTCCCGGTGTAGAATCAAACTTTATATACTGAGCTCAGCACAGACGTGCAGCCTCCAGTGACACAGGACTGAAGTCACAGTCGTGCATCCGCCACCGCTCCTCGTCTGTCCTCACCATAACCACCAAGAGATGGCAGTATTTCACAGAATATGTGGCAGAGAGCCGGTAGGTAGGAGATTATCAGAAACCACTGCAGCACTGGTTTACAGCTTCAATTCTTAAATTGAAGAAAGAAAGGAGAAAAAAAAGTCTTATGAGAACTTGTAAAGGAATATCTGAGGAGCGTGTTGCTGTTCCGTTTCCTTGTTACATCTCTATATGTCTCCTTTTAATATTTACATCTCCCCACTGGATTCAATACCACCACTGGCCCTCAGTTCCAGTGTGTGTTTAAGCGATAAAAGAGTGAGTTATAAATGTTGATGAAGCAATGCACTCTATCAGTGTTGATTTGTTTGTTTTCCTGGGTGCTGGTTTTATTGGTGCTAAGAAAGATTTAATGTTTTATTAAGTGACGAGAAAAGACATACAGGTTAGGCTGTAGCTCAAATGTGTGTTTATAATATCTGCAAGTAAATTAATTTTACTTTAAATTCAATTCAACTGTGCCTGTTAACTGTGGCTTTGATGTTTAGATTTATGCTCTCCGCTCATAAGTCAGTGTCATCCAGCCTGGTGACACATGATGTCTGTGAACTGTGTATATTGCTGAAATGGGAGGGGAGGAAATTAAATCTGAATAAACAAGTTGCAGCAAATGTTTCATCAGCTTCACAATGCAAAAAAAGGAGGGTCACACCAAGAGAACAAATAGAGACGTCCCCGTGTGGTTATAAAGTGTAAAATTTTCAATATCAGAAACAATAAATTCTTTGTTTGTGGCTGCAGATGTAGAAAACCCAATATTGTCTTAAACTGATTTATTAATTGTATTATTTTAATAGACATTTGCAGAACACAGACATTTATTTGTGTGTGTTGTTGTTTGTCTCTCTGCAGCATGTGACATCGCATGTCTGTGTGCACATGCCCACATCAAAGCATCCAACAAATGACATACGTTGTGCGCGCAGTTCCTCTTTTTGTTTCCCAGCGCGCCCTGTGCATTTCTGTGTGTCTGAGCGTGTTCATTTTGTGTGTGTGTGTGTGTGTGTGTGTCTGTGTGTGTGTTACATTGTGTGCAGGGTAGAAGTCTGGGCCTGGGCCTTTGTAATGAGCAGCCTGGGTTCTTTCTGGTTCATCTGCTCATCTCCCTTATTTCATGCTGTGCTGCTCTCCAACTCCAGTGGCCCGGTGACTTGAGTCCTGCCTCTCTCCCTCTCCCTGTCCTCTGTGGGCTCTCTCATGCCTTCTCTTCTCATCTTTACTCCCTCTCTTTCCTTTTATTTATCCTAATACCTCTCAATTCTCTATCTCTTTCCCATTTGCCCTCTTTCTCATTCCCCTCTCTCTGTGCTGTTGCACCCAAAAAACTCAAATGACAGAAGAGTGCGGGTGTAGAGGGAGATGGAGGGAGAAAGAGGTATGGGAGCATGCATGAATGGTCACTACTGCTCCATACCATTCATTCCAGCCAGCGAAGGGAACTGCCCTCCAACGCTCCAGCTCACATTCTCCTCTTCCTCCACAGCCGCCACCTCCTCTGTGGGCCTCTGTGGGAGCAAGAGGGGCCTGCGCTGCTTTGGTATAGAGTGGTTTAACAAGACGTAACGAGACATGCACACGTGTGCACGCACAGAAACTGTATTACCGGTCCCCTCTTCTATTCTACTTCCTCTCCCGCATCTCCCGTAAAAGCCACAATCGCCGCCACGTGTTTGTCATGTGCTATTTCACTTTGTTCTTTTCATTTATATGACCCCGTGTGCAGGCCCAGTTAAAGCCACTCAGACTTACTGTAGCAGTAAATATCTGGAGAAGAATGAAAAGGCTTAGTCCCTTCTATCCATCCAGTGCCTTTCCCCCACTACAGATGCAGTAAAGCGATGCTGCCGCACTGTAGTCCCGCACACACACACACACACACACACATTCACTGAGTACATTGAAAAGATGAAGGCATGAATATGGAGTATTATTAGAGGAGCAATAAAAGAGGGAAGAGCGACTGCGCCTGGACTGATTTTCCTGCTTTTGATGAGGGAGGGGGGAAAAGGATGTCCCACAAAGGGGGGGACAATAAAAGCTTCTCCGGGTGGAGGCAGAGCAACATGTTTTTAAACTGCAGGGGGAAGGAGGCCACTCGTTTGAATGGGTGGGAAACTGGCAGTGGCTGAGGTAAAGGTGTACTGAGGAATTTAAAGGTTCACGTTGGAGGCGACTTCTTACAAAGTTTTTTTTGGTCTTTTGTCGAACAAAGCTGATACATATTAAGTGTTCCGTCAGTTGCTGTTCACCCAAAAGTAGTTTTTCATTTTACAAAACGCTTTAAAGACGGAAAGTCTGCTCGCAGAAAGCTCCTGTTTGAGGATTTATTTGCCAGACAATGATGTTTCTTGTCGCCATCTTAATTACCCACAATCCACTTTGAACAAATCATGTCACGTATCAGCAACACGGAGTATGTACACATCACAGTAGATGTCATGGATACATATACATAGAATAGTGTATGAATAGTGTACGTGTACGTATACATATAAACTCGGGTATAGGATTTATGTCACATCAATAGTTTAGGTTTTCCATAACAGATGCATGCTAGCTGTCATAAATACTGTTAGATATGTCTTTCCATACATATATTTGTCAAATTCTACAAACACATTCGTATGTATTTACTTGTAAATATTCAGTTGTGATATTTGTGAATTTATAAAATAGTTGTCTTAAATAGGTTTTGTTGACTGGGGTGTGTATTTTGGATGGAGTGAAGTGCCTGAGTGTAAGATTTCTCTGCTTCACTCTCACGTTGTCCTCTTTGTTTTCACCTCATGAAGGCAGAAGTTTAGTTTTCCCTCTGGAACGTGTCAGAGGTGGGAAAACAGGTCCCGGGTCAGCCGCCCTCCGCTGCTCCTGCTGGGGACAGGTGAGCTGACAGGTGACACTGTGGAGACTCAGTGTAGTCTCAGTGCAGTGGTGGTCGACCGGTCCAGGACTGGTCCAGGACAGATGGGTACTGACAGCTAATTTATCTTTGTTGCCCAACGTGTGGGTAAAATGTGACTTTGCACATCTTGCACCTACTACATCGCAAACTGTTTTTAGTCATCCAATGATATTCAAAACTCATGCACAGGGAAAATTGATTAATACCTGAGACCAAACAGCAAAAAGCATACGGGTCCAGTTTTTTTTTTCCAAGATTGCTAACGTTATCAAGGTAGCTTACAGGCTGATCATCAATGGGATACACTATATCGCAATACATCTCGGCTACAGAGTATTACACACTATCAAAGGAGGACCATAATTGTGCTTTTATTTTGTTAATTCCACAAGCATAGCTAATACAGCGATACAGCTAATAGATGGAAACACCACATCAATATAAATTGACACTGAGACAATGAGATTATATATTTAGATATTTAGATATATTGAGAGTTTAGTTTAACATTTCAAATGTGTAATTTAGATTTAGGATATAATGTTTGCAAATCTTAAATCTAAGTCATAAATTGAAATCCTATGTTTTTGGTTTTATAGGTTTAATAAGTTAGGTTTATAGGTTTAATAAATTATTTACATTAAATATAAGCTAATATATATTTATATTTAAAACTAAACACACTTTTAGTCCTAAGTATTTGCTTATTCACACAGTATTTTCCACAAATATCACCTGAGTATCAAATTTGATGTAAAAATGCATTTCACTCAATTACAATGAAAACAGTGAAGTTGACATTTTAACATTCTCTTTTGGTCCCAGACATTGAATTATTACATAATGTGACACAAAAGACTTCCTGATAAGAGTGTTTGTACAATGTGTCTCTTAATCAAACACACATTTTAAACACAATAGACAAATTTACTGTTTGCTTGACAGTAAATAAAATAAAACTATCAGTGATAATTACTGTAAGCATGTTTTGTGTGTCCTTATTTCATAGTGTTATGTGTCAAATGTCGGTTGCCTCATTTGGGAGCAGAACTCTTCACACCATGCTCCCTGTGACAGCGATCCTCAGAGAATGAATGAATTTACACCACACTATGGATATTAAGGCAGGTGATAAATATAATCGTCTCCGGCAATCACCTTCCAAAGTAGCTGTGTAACTGTTTTCTGCGGCGTGAAATCCTTTATCAAGCCGTCGCTGGTTGACAGAAACAATTATCCAGAGAGGGAGGTAAATGAATAAAATTATGGGAGGAAAAAAAAAAAAAAATAATGAAAAAAATTATTGGAGCCCCCTTGCACATTTTTGCCTGTGGCAACCAACATGCAACGATTTCCCAAACTCTTATCATGAGCCCGGCACCAGAACGGCACAGGCTTTGTATCACACAGTAACCCCCCCCCCCCCACACCCATTTCACAATGCCACTCTAACACACACACACATGCACATTAACCACACTCTCCATATTTGGTTTAATCACACTGTTGTGCTTGGGCAGTGGCAGCGCAGCTCGCAACAGACTAATTTATTTCTTTTCTACTGTGGAGTATTCCAAAACAAAATACTGTGGTCATAGTGTATATGTGCGAAATGTGTGTGTGCATGGTGTAGAAGTGTGTGCTCAACAGGCTTCAAGCGCAGAGGTTCGCGTACTTGACATACATTTTTATTGCAACAGGAAACACTTACGCCAAATGCTCCCACGTTCAGAGGTGACTTGCGGTTTTGAAACAGAGCATTCCTTTCCGATCTGTGCCTGGGAGCCGAAAAAGGAGAGGGAGGGAGGGAGAGAGAGGGAGTATTAAATGAGCCCCCCACCACACGTCTTCACCCCCACCCCCGTCACTGGTCCCCTGCATAGTATTTCCTGTTAGCACGGCAACCGGACAACCTTTATTTACCCTGTGCTCATTTCCCTAAATTAATCCCCCTCTCCCACATCTATGGCACGGGATCTTGTTTTGTGGACCTAATAAAAGTTTGGTAAACGCTCCACAATTTGTTCCACTGGCAACAATTGAGCCGAGAGTTTTGGGGCAAGGTGGTGAAAGCTGGGCCCTGTGTTTTTCTTCCCTTTAGTGCCATAGTTATTAACAGGGCGGGCGTGCAACAAATACACACTTGCTCCGAGAACACTGACCCGTCCCACATCAAGTACCAAAACAAGCAGCTGCATGAAGGAATGGTTTTTCTCGTTCTTTTAAACAATAGGCAGTAAAGTGAATTTCTCTAGGTTCTACCAGTATGGGAGGATTTCTGTTGAAGCAGCATCTGCTTTCCATTGGGCAAAGTGTTTATGTTTAGCGGTGAGAGGGAAATGCATGATTGCAGTACCCATTGTCATACTTCTCCAACACGGAGAATTCAAGACGACTAAGTCAGAGTTGAAATTGTGGCATCTCCAGTGATCTTGGCACATCTCTGCCAATTCTGTACAACTCTTTTGATTTGTTTAGAACATTTTCATGCGCACACAACTATTCCTGTAACCAATCTGAAAAACAAAAAAAATACATAGATACATAAGAAAATAAATTATAAAATATGTCTTTGCTTTATTGCTCATCCACGTTTATTCAAGTGACATCTTGGTATTGTCTGTCTTCTTAACTGATACTTCAGTAATATTACTTTAGGACACATAATATGCATGGCACAGTAATACAAATCAATGATACCAATTGTTATGTTTGAGTCTGTTGTCTCAGCCTCCTTTCAAATTGTGTTGGAAGTGCTACATCCTCGTTCCGAGCGGACCACTGGTTATCTTCTTAACTCCTCCGAAATCTAATTTCTCTCTGGGCAGGCATTTAAATGCCTAATAACTGATAAGTACAGCTTAGACTGTGTGCGTGTGGTTCCTCCTTCAACCGGATTGAGATAAAAAACTTTCCCCAAGTGTTCCCCCCCCCCCCCCCCCCGCCCCCCCTTGCCTCTGTTGGGCGGGGGGCCCGATAACTCCCCGGCTCTTCATTCGCTGCTTTTTTGGCATCATTACGTGTAATCGGCCTAATAGAATTCGTCAGGAGTAATGTGTAGACGTTTGGCATTAAGGGGCTGCTTCGCTCTCTTTTGTGGAGGCTGCAGAATGACATCCATTGCAGATGAATCTTTAGTAAAAAGCGGGTTTCGTGTTGCAAAAATGAGAGTATTGATGGCCGTCCTATGCCCTGTGGCCAGAATTGAGAAAAGAGGAATGATGAGAGAAGGAGAGAGAGCGACACAGAAAGAGAGAAGGAGAGAGAGAGAGAGAGAGAGAGAGAGAGGAATTGGGATAAGCAGTATAGGATATCCAGGAAAAATACTATTGCTACAGCTAAGCCAGGAATAATGACTTTATTGAATTTGACTGTGGTGAATTACAGTCTTGCATTCTTGAATGATTGACTTTTCTCTTTTAGTGTTTTCTTTTCCCCCTCTTATTTTTTCTCTCCCCCTCTAAAACAATCATCTTTGGACACGCAGAGACGTGGAAAAAAGAAAGATGTTTCTCGAAGGCGATCAGCGCTTGACCTTGTTGGTGTGTTTATTTTTGCCGTGATTCAGTCGCGGGAGTAATCGTACTCCGTTAATTGTGTATAAAGGTGTACGTTGAACTCAGAGGGGAACTTGACACATTAAGCTCCTGCGCTCTGGTTTTACTGTACACGTTCTGTTCTGTTCTGTTTCATGTTGCCGACATGGAATAACAAAATCCAGCTCTGTTGCCGCGTCAAAAGGTGATGCCTCTGCTTTCATAGGTTAAAGAGAAAAGGCATTATTGGGATGCCCAATTTTTCGTACACAAACAAACAGCATCCGCGCTCCATCACAGATTGATCCGCACCTATAGTCTCACACAAAAGCACGATGCCACACGTCTGACACACCAGCTCAGTCCCCTGACACACACACACATTCGCTCACACCCAGGCAGAGTCCCTAAACTGTGACATCCAGGACCGTGCTATAATTACAAGGCAGATGAGCACATGGCGACAAAGCGGTCTCGGGAGGGGAGCCGAGCGGAGCAGAGCGACAGAGGTAATGATATCTGGAACAAAGAGGCAGACCTGAGAGGAACAGGTTCAGGAGAGCCACACAACATCACAGGCATGACCTTGGAGAACTTTCTGGAACACTTGAGAATCTTTCCCTCTTTCTGGCTTTCGTCTGCAGCGTGTGTGTGTGTGTGTGTGTGTGTGTGTGTGTGTGTGTGTGTGTGTGTGTGTGTGTGTGTGTGTGTGTGTGTGTGTGTGTGTGTGTGTGTGTGTGTGTGTGTGTGTGTGTGTGTTCCTGTGCAGCTGCTCGTGAGCGTGCGTGTGCAGTTGTGTGTGAGCATGTTGCTTTCAAAGGCAGACGTGTCCTCAGGGGAGGAAAACCCTAGAAATTGGTTATTGTATCACTGAGGCTATTTACCTATTTTGGGGATTAACATATTTAATTCCCCTTCTTAATCCCGTTGGAATTAATGCCCTCACATTTCCAATTATCTGACTAAGTGTAACGCAGAGGGAGTCGGGGCTTCTTCTCTCGCCTGTAACAGGGTTTAGCATGCAGGTAGCCGAGCTGTAGCTACAGTGTGTGGCGTCTTCAAAGACAACTTGTTTATGCAGTGGTTTAATTGACTTAACAGACTCACTAACTTTGTCCTCTTGCGTTTCTGAAAAAGCAATGAGTTGAAATTGAAGAATGACAAATAAACTCTTGTTTTTAATATTCTGCACACATAACAAGAGATTAATGGAGAACAGCTGTTGCTGTGATCCGGAATAAAATATTTAGTTTAATGATGCTTCGGGCCTTAAAGTTTCAAACAGATCCCGCTCCTGAAATCTAAAAATCTAGGCCTTCGTGATCGCGGTCCTCACTTTGTTTTAGGAAAACAGCAACAGTAGCCGCAAAGCTTGTGATGTGCAGAATGAGTGTTTGGTGATTGTGTTTGAAGGCTGAAAGACAAGGTGTGAGTATCAAAGGCATGTGAAAGTGGTTAAATCAAGAGATCAGCTGCTTTAATCCACAGGAATTTGCAATTACAGTCTGACCCATAGTGAAGCCTGGTGCTTGATGTGCCCGTACAAATATCCAACGCAAATCAAGGTCCCATGCCAAAAATGAGAAAGACATCAACTGATCAACTGAGAAGAATTATAAATGCTTCCATAAAATGACAGCAGACAGTCAGTCATCCACGTGAGATCATAACCTTGTTTCCCAAATGCTTCTACTTCATCCTGCATCAAGCAATGTTTCCAAACTTCCAGTGTTATCCATGGCTGGTTCCCTGAGCAGGGCTGGGTTACACAAAATCACAGAATCCTACACGATAGCCACACATAAATATGGAGCAAAATATTCATCCGTTATCTAGACTGCTTATGTTATCATGCTCACATTCACTCCTATGGTCGATTTACAGTCTCTAATAAACTTATCTCCAGTATGCATGTCTGTGGACTGTGGAAGGAGACCAGGAAACCCACACAGACTTGGGGGACAACATGCAAACTCCACACAGAAAGACCCGCTGGAGCTGGATTCCGACTGGGGACCTTCTTGCTATGTAGCACATGTACACGCACACACACAGACACAGACACACACTATGCCTTGTCATGGCATGGTCAGTCAGCTCAGTGTCACTTCCCAGACAAACTAGAAAACAGAGGAAGTGTGGTTTTTGGCGTCCTGCACTTAAGATCCAATAACTCAGTTAGTCCGACTAAAAATTCCTCACAAATCACAGCTGATATCTCAGAGAAAAACAGTATGGGAAGGTCAGGGTTATATCGTGTGTTGTATGTACAAGCATGCGTACTGTGTGAACCAAAGCTGTAGTTGCACTTGCTCCGATGCTCCTCTGATAATCTTGATATGAGCAACAGATGCTTAAAGCACTTCCCACATGTACAGTACAGTATGTGCCCCTCTTTATACATCACACCCACAGATGAGTGCATTCTTTATTAATCCAATAATTACTCGAAAGCAGAACAAAGTTGTGAAGCTTTTTTCATTTATTTTTTTACTCCCGCACATTCACATGCATAATTGCTATGTGCCGGTTCCTGCACGCCGAGCGAACAAGGACAACATCGTTTAGGATCCAATTTGTTTTAACTATCCCAAGCGGAAAAAAATGCTCAATCTTCAAGGGATTTTTTTTTTTCTTCTTGCATCTGCAAGACACTTTGTCTCAGGCAATATCAAAAGGCTATTCAGTGGCATAGCCATTACCCATAAGCCCTCTATTGTGGTGCTGTCACAAGACTCCAGTCCACTTGCAGCATCTCCAGAACCACGGTCCTGCTAACAAGCCATTAATGAATGCGTCAGATTCATTGAAGTAACATAAAACGCCATGACATACCAACTCATGGCATGTTGGCGTGACCCTCATGTGCATGAATGTGTGTGTGAGTCGTGTTTGATGGAGAAGAAAAGGGGACTAGAATTGTTATTGTGTAGCATTTAATCTTAACCCCGAGGGAAAAACATTGTCTGTTAATGCCTCTGCTGTTGTTTGATTTATTTAAAATGACACGTGAGTTCATGTAAGGTTTTTATTTAAAGCTACGCAGCCTCACCATCATCACCTCCATTCAGACAGGAGGCCCGGGATCTGCGCTCTCGGTGATTGAACAGTAATAATCATCTGAGATTTACCTTTTCAGGGCGCTGGAAAGGTCAGGACCATCATGCACTGTAATACATTGTACTGCATGATATTATTTAACAGTTGGAGGCGAATGCTACACAGACTATTAAGCTATCGGAAGATCGGGGCATTAGCTGACAGCAGAAACTGATTTACTGAATGTAAAGAACCTCAAATGTTAACACTGTCTTTGCTTATGCTTAAAATGCATTTTTTTAAACTTGATTATCTAAGAGAGACAATATATTTTTGAGCTTTAACTTGTCCATAAAACTTTTAAATATAAATATGCACACATTTTAACGGTTGAGAGTTTGACCATTTATTTGTTAAATCAAGACATAACAGCGTTGAATGTGGAAATGCATGTTTACACATTTTCTGTTTGAGAAAAGAAACATAAACTTAAATCCATAAAGAAGGAAATATGCAATTTTAAAGTCCACTAGTCAAATTTGATAATGACTAATAATCAAGGCAGAAATGAAGAGAATGAAGCACATTTTTTACAAGGAGACGCACGGCTGAGTCAATCTTGACACATTCTCCTGCCCCCTCCTCCATATAAAGATCTCTTTATCTGCCCTCTGGAGTGACAAGGCCAGTCCAGCATCGCTCCTCTCCGTCAGCACTTGTTCTACCACTTCAATCCATTCCTGAAAAAGAAAAGCCCCACTCTTTCATTCGACAAGTTTGGGTCTTCCTCCTCCTCCCTCTCTGTCTTTGGTCCTCGTCCACCCCCCCCCCTCCCCATACTCCATTCGGTGGTGACAATCCGGTCATTATACCATCTTCATCCTGTCTGCGAACCCCCCCCCACCCCACCCCACACTTCTGCGCTGCCCTCTGTCCTCTCCTATCACCCCTCCCCTTTCGTGCAGCTACTATGAGCTATATTACTTTGACCCCAGCCCATCAATCTGCTTCAATTGGATAATGATCTGTAATCACGTTCTTTCAGGGGAGTCTATAAAACGAGCTGGGGCCTCAGCACCCCTCCTGAGAGGGCTCCTTCTGTTCCCCTACCCAGCCACACATTTGATCCAGACGCTTCTCCTTTCAGCTTTCAGGCCCCCACTAAATACCCTCGCACATGGGCAGCCGCTGCAGCCGGCGGTGGGCCTTGTAAAGGGAGTGGAGGAAGGTGGGGGGGGGGGGGCGACGGGTCCGCTGTTGATTTTTCATGGCCCCCCGCTCTCCAATGGAGAGGGGCTAAGAGGGACGCGCAGGAGGGAGCTGGGACATAGGAGGAGGAGGCGAACGAAGGAGAAGGGGTGTTTTAATTCCAGGCTCAGCTCCCACCAAGACGGGGGGCCCCCTCGCCCCTCACATTAAAGCTGACCCTCCATTAGGTTGTTTTGTACGACAGGCTTGTAATCGATAGACCCTTATAACTGAACAGGAGGAATGGCGAGGGGTGGGGCAAGACGGCGTTAGGGTGAGTGCGGGGGCAGCGGGCGTCATGGGTGTCAAGGAAAGAGAGGGAGGAGAAGGATAAAGAGAGATTAGGATAAGGTTGATGGACAGGGAGAAAGAGGCAATGAATGAATAAGTAAATGAATGAAGTGGAATGGAAGGCAAATGAAGCCATGAGCTTCGCCTCCTCCCACTCCGTCTTAGGCGCTTTCATCGGCTAAATTGGGTTTCAAGACAAAAATAATCCCGACATGAGAAAAAAGATGAAGACCTCGCAGATAAAAATCAAGAGAGAAAACACAGGCTAAGAACGATCGGGTACCGAATTTCACTTTGTGCTTTTTTCAGCGACTTTCCTCCTCAGTTTGTTTGGAGAGGGAAATGACTTAATGTGTGTTACTGTATGAGATCTTAAGTGGAGTTATCACATGTGGAGATAAGATCTGAAGGAGGGAGAGCGAACACAAGGGGCTGTTTTCACAGCATATTGCACATTTCCAAGTCAAAGCTAACCCGGCGCGCCACCTCACTTAACAGTTATCAATTGTTCTGTGGCGCTTCCATTGTGGCCGGTGGCGGGGCAAGCTGCGTCTCCCTCCATGTAAAGCGCACGTGCACATTTTGAGCACAGTTCAGGAGGCGAGCGGAGCAGCTTGACCAGAGTTTAAAACGCCATCAGTTCAGCAGGAGCCTTTGTGTAATCGCTTCTGCGCTCTTGAATATACATAAAAAAAAAAAAAGGCTATGGAGTTTTAAGGGCCATGTAATAAATTGATGAATGAAGTATTCTCTCTCTCTCTCTCTCTCTGTTCCTCAATCTCTCTCTCTCTCTCTCTGAAGTGAGGGGCCCGTCTTGTATATCACTATTCTTTCCACCCATTATTTGGTCTTACATGTGGAGCATATGCCTATTGAAAGGGTGGCACCATGCAAGGCAGGCACAGATGGAGTCACCCTCCCCGTCAATGGACGGACAATAGAAAATGGAAATCAAAGTTAAAGGGGTGCATCCAGGCCCATTTAGCCCACACAAAAGGTGCTTGTAGGAGGCAGGGCATGTGGAATGAGGGGAGGGGAGGGGAGGGAGCCACGGGGTGGAGGAACACGTCCCAGGACACCACGTCCATCCTCAGCTGGCTTCTCCGTCACCGAGGTGATAGAGACGTGCTGACCCGGCGCTCGACACCTCAGCCTTGTTACTTTTAACTCCCCGTCGCTGCGGTTGATGAACTGTGCAGAGTGATAATTGAATTCTTGTACTTGTTTTGTGCTTAGGGTACAGTTTCTCACCTAAAATTGCGTCTAACACTTTACAACATTAGGTAAAAATGTAACAAAAAAAGTGCCTCAGCTGGGCTTTCTCCATTTCCTTAAAGAGGGGTGTTGACTAGATGCAAGAGAAAGCCATGGATGGGCTTAAAGAACAGCTTGGATGAATATATGCATGTGCATTAATAGTAAAAGCGTGAGACATCTTAAAAGAGCTCAGCGTGGTACAATCCCATTTTATGTTTTCAGATGCCTCAATCCATTTACTCTCTTTGTACATGATGCTTTTATTCCATTGTCCATTTTAAATGCGAGATTGTTACGGCTGCACTAAAACTTGTCAAATGTTGGTGTGCAAAAAAAATAAACTGGCAACTTAATAAAAACTATTCAACCCCACGTTTTGAAACCAGTTTGGTGTTAACACAGACGTCTCTGTGTCTGTTTATCCTCTGGTATCATACACAATAATCCATGGTGACCTAATGGTAAATAAAAGCATTAATAGAGGAAGTGAAGTAAAGCGGAGGAGGAAGTGGAGAGCGGCCCATCCTGTTGTTGTGGTGCGTGCTTGCTTTGAACGCAGCTCTGTTGTGACCTATAAAACAGTGTGTGTTGCTTTTAAGAGACAGTGATTTCACTCCCATTAAAAGGTGACTACACTCCACTGTACACAAGCGTGCGACACCTCGCGGTTTTAATGGTGCAGTTATTGTGTCCTCTCCTGGGATCTACGCTCATTTTAAAAACTCATCTGTGATGTGTATTGTTTAGTAACATTTGTTTGCTGATCCTAAATTACACAAAATAATCCGAACTAGTGTAAGAATGAAAATGATCAAATGTTGTTCTCATATTGAGTTTTGGTTGAGCTAAAAACAAAAAACTCTACACTATACTTGTAGAATAGAAATAAGTTGACAGATGCAATAATCAAGATTTCATACACATACATTTGTATAATACTATGTACATAACAACGTGTATATATATTTTTTTTTTTTTTTTTTTCAGAGTTACTGTGACGATCCACAGTCGCAAATGTTTCGATGAAACTTAACCGTTTTCCTATTTCATCATGGAACTCATCTTCTTTTGTGTCTAAATGACAATAATCATTCATTTGATCTTTGTGTTAGATGCAGTGCTGCTGACAGCCGGGTGCAGGCGTCTGGGGACCCTGAATGATGGCAGGCCAAATTGAACCTTGGTCCGACCTCTGACCTCCTGCCCCGCACAACATCACCAGCTGAGGGCAGCCGCTGAGTCTCTGCATGTGTGGTATGGCACAGACACACATTTCGTAGTTGCCCTTCCCCCGTGTTACAGACGCATATTTTATTTTAGTTTTAATTATTAGAGCAAGAAACAAGGTGTCTCTAAAAAGGATGACCGATTTCACATTCACATGATGTCTCCCTCAAACTGCCCTTGACTATCTTTCCAAATACGGAGCAGATAAGGCTGCTCGGCTGTCGTGGTTTTTATCTGAAAGCAAGTTTCATTTTCTAGTTTACTGCGATTCTTTAATCTGTGGAAAATTCACCTCGTGTGCTCTTCTATTTTCTCTCTGTAGTGCAGTGTGTGTGCCTGTCAAGGGGGCATGACATGGCTGCTGATGCATAATACCCTCTGACATAATTGTGCTGTCAATCCGCAGTATCACGAATGCATGAATAACTCATGACTGCATGTGATATCTGCAGTGAACGCCTCAAATGAGATGTTTGTTTCCATGCTTCATCTTTTTCATTTGATCTGAGTAAATCAACAGAAAGTGACTCGATCAATATAATGCAACATATTTTGACATTATATTGCAATATGGTTTTACCGTACATATTTATTACAGATATTTTGTGCACTCTGTGGTGAATGTAAGGGGAATTTAGGAGTTATATTCATATATACAATTCAGTTTTTCCATGTATCTGAGTATATCCATTTTGTTTTTCATTCATAGAGCATTTTTCTACCGTATAATATGTTTTTATTTAACTTATTTTAATTGTTGCCATTTAATCTTCACTGAACTTAAAATACTATTCATTGATAGTAAGGAAGAGTAACATTTATTCACCATGTCGGAGAACGACTCTTTTCATTTACACCTGTGTGTAAGTGTCCTCAGCCAAGATACTGAACACTTATTTAAAAAAATAAAAAAGTGTATATATAACGCTGTTAAAGAGTATGTGTGTGTGTGTGTGTGAAAGATGAGTACTGTAAAGGGTTATACTAGCCAGTATATAATTACAGTCATTCCATTTACAAGTAATGACTTTCCACATTGATGTTGTATTTGGACTGACAACCCAATTGCATTTACACTTGTGGTCACAATGCATCCCCGACCACCTCTGGAGGAGATGTGGCCGATCTGATCATAATCAATTCTCAATATCTTTATGAGCTAGCTGGCTACTCTACACACACACAAAATGGCTCTACAGAATTGGTAAGGGTATGCTCCATCTTACAGGGGCTGTTTTTTCTCCTCTCATTATATTTTTTCACGCTGCCAAGATTATCTCTGTTGGGAACATAAGCACAGGCACATGGCTGATTTACAGTGCACAATGTATAAATGAGGCCCCGTGTTCACAGTCGAGGTGAAGCTTCCTACGTAACCACGTGTCCTTCCCTTACCTCACTTCATCCTCCCTCAGCCTTACTCTCCTACATAATACGCATCCAATTAAAGCGGAGGCAGTTTTTGGAAGCAACCGACCAGAGAATCCAGAGTGACCTTAAAATTGTACATTGTTTTTTGCGGATGTATGTGTGAGTGCACTTGTGTCTTCCGCCTCATTGATCACCACAGACATTTTCACAGCAGAGGCCACTGCACTTCACCCTGTATGGACGACATGAAGACTCAGCTCGGTCTGTTGTTAAGTGGTCAGCATGCGATTCGTTTAATAGTCCGACAATAATCGCTCCAGAACCTGGCTTAAATTACAAAACATAATGAGACACTGCTTCGTATTATGATGGGCCTCGTTGAGTAAAAGCTACAGATGTAACCATGGGTAGTGGAAGTCACTTGCTTTTGCAGCACTTAGGGGGTTTCACACTTCCCTTGTTTGGTCGGAACCAAAATAACAGGTATGAAAAGAGAGATCAATAATTGGTGTATCTGGATCAAATTTATCATGGCCTGGATCATTTGCCCATTTTTGGGATTGTTTGGCAGGATGTTGAGATGTTGTTGAATAATGAAAGAAGAGAAAGAAATGGAAGCGGCTCACGCTTCACGCTTCTACAGTGGCAACACAATTAACAAGTGACATGAACGTAACAAACACATGAACTTTGATTCGTACCACGATCTGGACTTTCAGGTGTGAAAATGTTCTTGTCTGTGTGAAATTCAAAAAATGTTATTTGATCCTCTGCAAATGGCAAAATGTGCATGCAGTGAGTTTTTGGCATTATTTTATAGGACAAAATTCAACACACAGAGACACACACACACATACAATGTGCCAGAACTGTAGTGGCAACCCCCTGCAATAATTGGCTAATTGATCCAGTCTGTAGTGGGTCCAGCCCACCTCCTCTCAATGACTTATCCAATCAATCCAAGCTGTCATCCGAAATGACATGTCCCATAACAAATTACGGCTAATGAAATAACCATCAGAATGTCATTACATGGGCGGGCCATGGCATTATTGCCCAGCATGGCTCTATATATGTGCGTGTGTGTGTGTGTGTGTGTGTGTGTGTGTGTGTGTGTGTGTGTGTGTGTGTGTGTGTGTGTGTGTGTGTGTGTGTGTGTGTGTGTGTGTGTGTGTGTGTATGTATGTGTGTGTGTGTGTGTGTGTGAGAATATGTGAGTGTTCAAAAACAGACGTGGTCATTCTGTTATCCCACATGTGACTGACAGGCCTGTTGAAGGAGCCCTGCCACATGCCCTCACCAAACTCTGGACCTGCTACTGGTTTCATTCATTTGATAAAAATGTTTCTTAATCAACGCGTTTTACCGGTAAAAAAAGGTTTTGCATTTCCAGGAACTTTCGAGCCCTCAGAATATCTGTGATATTCATTCCAAAAGTTAGAATCGTTCTCTCCTGGCACTCATTCTCACTCAGTTCGTTCTCATTACCAGAGCAAAATTTCCATTTAGCTTCTTCTGCCTCGTGTACTATCGATGTCCCTCAGACAAAAGACTACCATGGCAGCCCACGCTCACCGCTTGAGTCCAGCCATTCTCCTTCCATTCTGCAGCCAAATCTATCGCTTTTCTCCCATCGCCTTCCTCTCCCATCTCCTCCACCACCTCCTCTACCATTCCACAGCTGACAGCAGATGGTGTTTTAATAAAGTCCAGTAGGAATAGGACTGTGAGTAAACAATGCAGCACATGCCAACTCAGTAATTGCTGGGCACTATTACAACCCCTGTGTCTGGCAAAGGAGGGAAGGATGAGAGGCAGAGAAGATAAAAAAAAAAAAAAAGAGAGGATGAGTCAGACACGCAGCGAGAGGACAAATCATGAATGAGGAAATAAGAGAACGAGCAAAACGAGAGAAAGAAAGGGCAAGAGATTCAGGGGGGAAGAGGTATGTTTGGAGCGGGCAGCGCACACACACACATGCACCTAGCAGCTGGAGTCAGAAAAGCACAGCTGGTTGAGGTGCAGGGAGGCCACGGGGAGGAGGGGGCTGAGGAGAGCTGGGATGGGGCTGGTCTAGGCTGTGGCGGGCTGGTATAGGCCAGGCCGACAGCCTCCAGGCTATGGGCTCCGAGCCCAGTCTCTGAGTCCCAGGCCCTGTTCTGTGGTCTCCGCTGCTGACACAAGGCCAATGCAGTCCCCTGTCAAACCCCCAGTCAACGGTCAGACACATTCTGGAGGAGGTGGACTCAAGCAAAACCAAAGTTAAAGATCCTGGTCCGTGCAGCTCTCATGACTCTCCTCACGGTAGTAAAGACGGAAATCATGGCTCCAAAAACCTTAAAGTTAGAAGCTCAAAATACAAATTCAGGTTGGTTTATATGTAACCTGGCCCTTCTACAGCAAATTAAATAGATGTAGAGCATATACACTGTATCCCGAAAATAACCATATATATTATTTCTTTTTCATTGAGCCATCCTCACAGAGATCCTACCCATGATGCACCATTCGTTCAAAACCATCCCTCAGCAAGTCTGAGAGCTACCTTATGTCACACACGTGTTTGGCTCAGGTATTTGAAAAAGGAAATTTGTCCTCTGATGAGTACAGGGGAATGTCATCACATGTGTACAGTGTTTCATTCTTCTGCCAACACCCAACAGAAGTTTATATTCACTAAATCTGTATTTTTGTTCAGATCTGCACCAAATTGCAAACACAGTCCCATAAACTTTCCTGATATTTTTGAGAAATCAGTGGAAAACGCACACAATGTAGCAATGTAAAAGAAAATCCTGGATCTGCACCAAGATTGTATTGATTGATTCCACCAAGTTCCATCCCGTACTTGTTTACGACCAACAAAGCAAGCAACAAACGGACTGGGGTGAAAACATAACCTCCTTAGCTGTGACAAGTGGTGCCATCCCCTGAATGTATTACAAAATAATAATAATACAAGGCATAAGACTGTTATATTTCACTGTTATAGCTGAGTGCAACTTGATGAAGCGTCTCCCTCAGCTACATAGTTAGTGGCTCTCATCAAAGACAATTAAAGAAAATGACTTTTATTTTAAACCCGAGGTTAAATGACCAGTCTCCTTAACCTTGAAGTTTTCTATCCGCATGAATATTGAATGATTCTTAACCTTCTGCTCTAATGCTAATTGAAGCAGAGGGGGGATATTACATATTTGTAATTAGGGGCTGTTGGATCGGGCTTAAGCTTTGAGCCTCATTAGCTTAATCATAAGGACTCTATCAATTATGCAGGTGGAGGTATGGTGGTGATTTGAGAAAGAATTTGTTTCCGACGAAAACTTTATTCCCCGTGGAGTAATTATATTGACGAACTCCTTTCGGACCATGTCATTAATTCCCATCACTGAGATTGGTAAAAAAAAAAAGGGCACCTTCTCCCCAGGAGCACACGTGAACATAAAAGATTGAGGATTACAGAAATGCAGCGTCTTGAATCGATGGGTAATGTGAGGCAAGGCAAAGTTGCATGAAGCTAATCCATATGGAAGCAAACACAAACACAGTGCCCGAGGACATCACCCAAATGCAACATCAAACGGCCTCCTGACAGGTTTGCTGATGAGCACAAACAAGGCTTCGTGTCAAAACACAACTTCTCCCCTCTGACATCTTGAACTTCTGTCCGACCAAGTCTTCTCACATACTTTCAGGTCTTGGGAATTTGCCTTTTCCCCCTCAAGGCAACCAGAGGAGACAGAAAGAGTGAAAGACAAGAGAACGCGGCAACTCAGAGAGAGTGAAATATGAGCTGCGTCTCCTCACCCCACTCCTGCAACAAGATGTCTCCACCATAAGGACCGTCCCTGTGGATCTGCCATATTTATGCAAGCTCCAAGGGCTCTCCTATCCTGCACTCCAAAGTTCTGTCAGGCCCTTACCTCTGACATCTTCCTTGCATCCAGCTTGCCAGCAGGTTCGGGTTCACACCATTAATCTTGAGCGGGATAGCGGGAGAGGAGATGGCAGAGGAGAACGTGTGGTAGGTGGAGGAGGTGGGAAAGTGGGTCAGAGGACTCAGACCGAAGCGAAGGCAGCTGCCCCTTCAGCACCTCGGCCTTCCTCCGCAAACCTCCACATCGCCCTCGCTCCCTGTCAGAGGTGTGGAGGTGACAGTTGGTGAGGGACCTTTGAGAGGGCTACAGTTTGGCTCAGGCTCTACCAAGTCAACCGGGTCCTGTATGCAAAGATGTTGGAAGGAAATGAACAACGCAGATCACATGAACTTAAGAGGTGAAAACGGTCTCAGACACAGACTGCATTTCTAACATATGTCACGCTTGCTTAATGACGAACTTGGGTCTTTTTGGCCCAAGATGCTGACATTTGACTGATCCCAGAGGCCATGGGCACGCGTGAATATCAATCTTGTTTTTTTAGCATTTACTGTTCACATTTCCATAGCTGTAACTTATATTTGGACTGTACTGCAAATTGTGTTTGTTAAAGTTGATAATGAGCTTACATTCATGCACCATTGAAGGATGAAGGACTTCTAAATGCTTCTTCATAAGAATTCATACCTTTTTCTTAAAAAAAAAAAATTGACCAAGCTGACACTACACTTTCCCTCATTGTCCAAAAAGATCTCAAATAACAATCTTTCTACACAGAGAGGCTGTGTTTCAAACACCAATAAGGCTGGAATATATATATATATTTATTCAAATAGCACTTTTACACCCCATCTATCATGAGTGCAATTTCATGGGTCGCCTTTTTAAAAATTAATTTAATTCTTTGACCTGTTACGAATGGAAGCACTAACATGTGTAGGCTTTGAGTTAAATTGCACTTGTGACTTCATGGATCACATTTTCAATTACTTCTGAACACTGTGTGCTGAGGGTGCGTGTGTTTGTTTGTGTGTGTGTGTGTGTGTGTGTGTGTGTGTGTGTGTGAGTGTGTGAGTGAGAGTGAGAGAGAGAGAGAGAGAGAGAGAGCAGCACCAACAACATTTTTATTTACTGGAACAAGTGGTATGGAAAAGTGAGATTTAATGAGCTATGTTCAACAACATGGAGGTAATGGAGTACAAGCAGAAGTCTCCAACAGACAATGACTGGTCGTTGATTGACTGCACGCTGTCTGCAGAGGCAAATCTGAAATATGGAGTGAGCCTTAATGCAAGAATAACAAGAACTACATTTACAAAAGTTTGCCTCCATTTGTACTTAATGTGTCATATAGTTACTTACTGCCAATATGATGAGAACATCACTTATATAAACAGATACATATATAATATATATTCATGTATACAAGTAAAATACATCATATGTTTCCTAACCATGGTGCGCGTATTGGAGGGGCTGGTCTCTGTCTTCCCATTTTGTGTCATAAGAAAAAAAGATATACCTCTATTAAATCTAAGTGGCTTTGTAAACAGAAAAGACTGCAATTTATTGTGGATTAGTGTCAGCAGGGGATGTCATGTCCTTGCTTTAAGGTTAAGAGTAAATATTAGCGACGATGTAGACTCCGTTTGTACCAACCAACAATTTTTTAAGGGTTTTTCCTGAGGATTAGAAGCTCTATATAGGCTGTACAGTTAGCCTGCATTGTCATAAGGTAAACCTACTTATGTTTATTTTATTGGGATTATAGATAAAAAATGGCCCCATTAAGGTTTTAAACCTTTGCTATTGTTTTGCTGTTGTCCCCTTCACAGTTTTAAACGGCCTCCACCAATGAGGCTAACAGACAGTCGTATAATTACAGGGCTCAATCATGGAGGTAAGCCGAAAAGCTAATGTTGACTTACCACATAACCTTTCAACTGGTTTATTCCGCCTGCGACTGAAGAGGTGAAAACGTAGCCGCCTCTTTCCTGAGGGGGAACTGTCTTCACAGGCATTAGAGAAGAAAGGAGAGGAAAAATCACTCAGTGATAGATATGAGAGTGCATCTAGATCCCTTCATGCCACGTCAACCACATCCTGAGCTGAAGAGGGCACCGACGATTAAGTTGGAAAGTGTCTAACATCTGTGTCATTTAAAAAAAAAATTGTTTGTGTGACTTAGTTTTTGTTTTTACAAAGGATATTTTCAGTCATTTACTAACATACGAAGATACACAATATCTACTTAATGAAATGAAGGTAACATTTAATACATTACAAACTCTTTTGTATTGAGGTTAAGGGCTCAAGAAAGTGCAGTGAATGCGATGCGTTCAATATTAATAAACGATGAATAAACGGGCGACCAGGGCTCTAGAGCAGGGACGGCTGGGACTGGCACCAGCGTGCTCATTCCCAACCGTCCATTCCAAACAGGCAGGTTTAGAACGGGCGCAACACTAGTTGACCTCATAAGGATTTAAGACAGTGAACGTGCAAAGCTTTAAAGGATAAAACTTTGCATTTTTACAAATTTCTGAGTTGCCATTTTGATCCGAATTACCTTATCTTAACACCCATGAAAAAGCCACTGGACTATTAGAAAAAAGAATCAAACGCCTGTTCTAAATGTTAACATTATGACTAATGGCCTTCATTTAATAATTTATTACCTGAAATAGAAGCTTAGTGTTTTGGAAAACAGCTACTTAGTTGTTCCTACCGTTGTTTTGTCATTCTGGCATAGGCTGTTGTCAATGCCAACCCGGGCTACAGTCAGAGACTCACCCATGTGGATGTAATTTCACTGGGATGATCCCCCCCCCCCCCCCCCCCACCCCCACCCCCACTGCAAACAAAATACATGATTCAGCTTTGAGGTTAGAAAACCCATCTGCATCACGCCGAGACAAAGAAGAGTGAAGTAAGAAAAGGACAGAGACAAAATCGGAATATAATGGCCGTGGAGCTATACGCCTTTCCTTTGATTACAAGGTATTAGTGGCATCCATGGGCCCAATGGTAGAAAATGCTGGGCTGTTCACCACATTGAAACAAACACACATGTCATTATCTATTAATGCAGTTACAATCATATTTGAACGGATCTTCACTGCTCTGCCATATCTGCTTTTCCCCCTGCAGTTTTGAATGAGCGCTCCCGGGGCTCTTGAAACCACACAACTGGATTGTGTTTGTTGAACATATGTTTAGAGGGTAAGGTTTTCTACAATGCTGATTGCATTAACAACATTCTGATATGACATGAAGTTCTTCTAGCATGTGTTTGCTTTATTATAATTTTTTCTTTCTGTCAACCAAAATATGTCTTGCCTTTCTAAATAACCTGTTTTAAACCAATCAAGGTTTGGTAGAGTTTGTGTGGTTTTTAACTTGTGGCAAGAGCATTTTCATGAAAGAAAACACACACACAAACACACATATATACTGTATATATATATATTAACTCTGCCAAGGTGGTTATGTTGTCACCCCTCTCCATCTGTCCAGATTTCCATGAAACTTAGTGGAAGGCTGGGACATTGGGACATTGACAAAAAAAACAACTCGTAAAATTATAATTGTTCAATGACATCAAAAATCATTTTGGCATAGATCTCACCAATTTACCAAGAAATAATGCATAGATCATGATTATTTAAACAGTCAGACACATTTAGGGGACTGGTATCTATGAGTGTGTGCAATGTGGCACAGCTTGATTGGACTTAAGGGGACTGTTGGGCCTGGCGGTGGTTTACGCTCTACTGAACACCCTTGTAGTTGAAATCAGGAAAGACTTTTTGAATTTATACAGAAAGACAGGATAATAGCTTATAAGCATTGAACTTCATAAATGATGAAGATCACAATTCTAATTCCAAAATGTAGGAGCTCTACAATGAAAATGGATATCAACTTTAGTCTAAAATCTGCCTCTTGAGAAAATAACATGACCAAAGCCATTTAAGATTTGAACCAATGATACAGTAAATATGTTTTATTATTCAGAATTTTCTTTTAATATTATATTAAAATAGTGGACTCAGCCCAACCTAACGCAAGCCAACTGCTGCTATTTAATCCTTCCAGATAGTGTGAGGTCCCGCTGGGTTAATGTCAAACTACATCATAGGCCCTTGTTGAATGACATGAACTTCAGGACAATCTTTTGCTTCACTTTTGTCCGCCTGATGCTCTGAACCTCCATCCTCACCTCGAAACCTCAGATCTACAGAAGGTGTCAAAGTTGATTCAGGTCGGCACATTTTTTCAGCTTTGACAAAATTGGAGACCATTGGAGCAGTCGAGTAAATGTCGTCCAGCAGTGTTGACAAATTGTTTGAGCAGTGGCATGCAGTGCCACAAAGGCATTGCTGAAGCACTGCAGCGTAGCCTGTGTGTAGCCTCCCACTCCCACCCATCCTCCCTATTAATCAGGCTTATCTTCACCTCCACCATTGCTGGTAGTCACACAGGAAAAGGCTTCCACTCGTGTGTGTGTGTGTGTGTGTGTGTGTGTGTAGGTGTGTGTGTGTGTGTGTGTGCAGGCATGCAAAGTGTTAAACATCTGTCTCAGCTCCATCCACTCAGCCTGATTGACTACTGAATCATTTCCCAGCCATCATCCGAGGCCCAATACACAAAAAAGGTTGAGTTACTGTGACAGAAACTAAAGATAGTAGTATAGTATTACAGTACCATAGTAGCGTGATGCTCGTTAAATGTGCCTTTTGTGTTAACAAACTCACAAAGCAGCATTCTGTGACGTCACGACAATGTCACCATTGTGATGGTGCAGAATCTTCTGTCAGTTGGAAGGTTGTGTTGGGATTTAGGGTTTTTAGAGATTGTTGTATGTTTGTATTTGGGACCTGGGATGTATTATTAGCAAAGTCAGCAAAATCAGAAAGACAGAAATACAGACAGATAGTGTCAATACAGAAACACAACAGTAAAAATTCAACACGGTAAATGTGAATAAAAACAGAAAGAAACATACCTCAAAGCTCACTGGAGCGGTTGAGTTTACTTATATTACAGGGACATGGACAATTGACAAATGATTTTCAGGTTCCGTTGAGTGCTAATTAGTGTTTGGTTACTTCATATTACTCAAAGATTTTTAAACTTCAATTAAAAAATCTATAAATTAGGAACATGTCTTGATATAGATTTTCTTTCAACCTACTTTTCCTACAATGTGGAAATGTTGAAACTAAATAAAACAGCAAAGTTTCCAAATGTGCACACACACCAGGACAAACTGAAGATGCCTTTCTGCATGTGAATGAAATCAATTTGACATTAAAACCAAATGAGATGAGGTACAAAGAAACGGAACAATGCATTTGATGTTTCTGGTGCAAAACCGCCATGGGACACTTTGCTCATCCTGACAGTTTAACGGGATCTTTGTTTTGATAATCCTCAGTATTGGTGATGCCTGTCACGGCGCACAGTAGTAACCAACAAGCAGCCCCCTCAAACTCTCAGCTGAATCTCCCTGTCTGCACAGCACTGACTCCCTGATAAGAAGATGACACTGTCATTCCAGCTCAAGCACACACACATACACACACTTCTTTATCACATGAATACACACACATGCATACAGTGGGTTCCAAAATTTGAAAACGACCAGTTGTCTCTGGCTTTTTGACCCCGCTGCATATACATGTTCGCATAAAAGGCCTCGGAGACGTGGATAGGCGTCCGGCATCGTACTAATTTTCATTGTTGTGATAAAAATAAACAGGACCGGGGAGCTAAATCTGAGCGCTGGAGGGTCAAAGCGCACTCCACTGACAAGGGGGGGGAGGGTGGTGAGGGCGGGGCTCAGACCGAATTACCTTGATCCAGCACGACAGCCTCATATCACTGTCACCAGTCTGTTTGGGAAGGGCTCGATGGGGCCGTGGCGCTAAGTTGGAATAAGCCGACTGCGATGGATGTGTGTTGACAGTGTACTGTATTCAAGGGCACATTGAAATGAGCGCGCGAAATGGGGCAAAGTTTGCTAAGCCATGTGTGCCATAATTATCCCGCCGTCCTCGTCGTGCCTCTTATCTGGTGGCTGGGGGTGATTGTCACATGAGTGAAGAATCGACTGTGACATTATCTCCTTCTCACAATAGCCCCCCCCCCCCCCCCCTCACAAATCTGACAATAGTCAGGAGGTGTTATTTGGGACGTATCATCCAATTAGTGTGTTTCAGGCTTTAACTGCTGATTGCAACAGTTGAGGTGTTGTATGCTTCTACTTACATGTGAGGTGCCGCCATTGAGCACTAGGTGGTGCTTGAACACAGTCCACACACACTTACATTCACATGCGCACACACACAAATGCACACACCTTTTCCGCTCTTGACACACACCATCATCAGCTCACACTGTTCTGTTCACTCGAAGAGAACAACAAAACACCCCCACCCCTGCTCTTACACACACACACGCACACACACATTGAAATACTCATATGCATGCACACAAAGCAGGCAAAAATGCAAGGATCAACTTACACACCTATTCTCTGTTCATTTGATATTCATCAGCTTCTCTTTCACCCCCTCCCTCCTTGCCTCTCTCTCTCTCTCTCTCTCTCTCTCTCTCTCTCTCTCTCTTTCTCCCTCACACGCACACATACACACACACACTTCTTTTCTCCACCTTACTCATCAAGTCTCAGCTACACGTGTTTAAAGCTATGATATCCATCTAATCATCTGGCCTTTTCTCCTAGAAAGGAGTTGGTGGTTTGCTCACTGTTTCAGGGACGCACAACCAGACCAGTTGCAACACAATACCTGTGAAAGAACCCACACGTATAAAGACACACACAGAGGCAGAATTTCCCCACATTGAACTGATCCACGCATGATGACATACACTTGGATTTAAACCTCTTGGTCAAAATGCTCTGGCGACTTGCAGAGTGTGTGTACAGTATGTTTGTGAGGGTGAACATCATTCACTAGCACAAGTAGTGTACAAAGTGCAGGGGACATTTAGAATTAAAATATATATATTATGATGAGTGAATTATGTCTTCTTGGATGTATCGGGAACAAATATTAACTTGATTCAGAAATATTGTGTCCATGCTCTCTACTACATCCACAATACTTCACAGATCATGGTGGCAAGCTTTGATATATACGATTATGATATGATTAAGTTCATATATTGCTAATATTTTAAATAAATCAAGACATCAATTTTGAAGGCTGGTGATATTCTGTGTTTTTTTAATTATATCTTATTCATGGAAAAGTCCAATACTAGTTCTAGTCCAGTTTGAGAGGCATAACATCAGCATAACTAAGCATAATGTCAATTGAATGAAATAAACATGTAAGTGTATTTTCCAGTGTGTGTGTGTGTGTGTGTGTGTGTGTGTGTGTGTGTGTGTGTGTGTGTGTGTGTGTGTGTGTGTGTGTGTTGGTGCCCGTAGCAACAGTATGATTGCACCAATGGGAAGGTCTGTTTGAGTCCCTGTGTGGCCTTTTTCTCATGCTAACCAGCCGGTGTTTAGTGTTGTGCATTGTCTGATCCAGGGGCTACACGGGGACAGTCGTCATATGTGCATGCATGCTAACGTGAATTTGCGGTCATCCTGTCTGTCTTCATGTGTGCATGGCATGTTGTGGGACAGGGGGGGGGGGGGGGGGCGCGCACATTATCCACAGTTGCGTGTTTGATCCATGTTGCGTCGAGTCCTTCGTGCGCTTGTCGGTGGGTCTACTGGGCAGCTGTGTGAGCATTCCTGTTGACGTTAAGCAGCTAAATAGTACCAGCTTTCCGGGCTCTTAACCTCCCCTCTCGGAGAGAAGACCTAATGAAATCCTGAAAGGCTTCCTGACTCCCTCATCTGGCTTTGTTTAGGCCCCGCTCTCCTTCCCTTTGCTTGAGGAAAGCCATTAGCCCATTGAGAAGACAGTCACACAGGCCCTGGAAAGACAGGCCTGCACTGCCGAGAAAGAAAAATACAAGGTGAAGTGGGGCTGCGAAGATCCTCAGTCTTCCTTAATGAATGCTTATGAGGTGCCTGTAAGGACAGTGAGGTTCCTCCAGGTATCTTTTGGATGGTTGGAGCCCATCCAAGTCTTAGCTACGTTTACAAGAGCATTTCAATAGTAAGCAGTAACTATTAAAATACTGGTTCTAATCAAACTCTGCAATATACACACATACTATTTGAGCAAACAAGGCCAGTTCACTACAATGCCACTGTACTAAAAGGCTATTTAAATGTTGTTGTGCAGTAAGAAACTCTTGTTTCATCAGGAATTAGATTTACTTTGGATTTTTGAAGAAACCATAATAAACAATGGCAAAATATATTATTCCTTAAGTTTGGACTTTCATATATTTATTCACAGTGTAAAATAAAGATTGTATAACATCTTAAACATATACCACAAAGGGTGGCAAGGGAAGCCAGTGAAAGAGAGCTATGGGCAGAGATAGATGGATGGAAGAAATAAATAAAACTAAAGGGATCACTCGCTCCTGCTGCGGAGAGCCCCCCCCCCCCCTCTCAACCCTCCCTCCTCTTTGCACACATGTAATAGCACTTCATTTTAAGTTTATAGTTTGTGTATATTCAATAGAGGAAAATTATTTCTACATGGTTATACAGTCTACTGAGAGACAGGCGAGTGAAGAGGGAAGGGGGGGGGGGCGCACACATGGCAAATAAAAAACTGCGGCAGTTAAAATTGAATTTGTATTCACCAGGAAGTGGGTTAACCCAGTTAAAAGTCAGGGAATCCAATAGCACGGGCTGATATGTGGTGTCGAGACAATCTCCTTTGGGGAGCTAAGGCGCTTGGCTCATATGCTGCCTACTCGGGCTCGTAGCATGCTTTCAGGTAATAATAATACATCATATTGCTTAACAGCATATTTATGTAAGAACTCAGCGAGAGGAGGCTCCGGAGTGCCTCGGTGTTGTTCTTTGAAATAACCTCCTTCAGATATGTGCCACTCGCTGTTGTTATGTTTTCTCTTTCTTATCAGTTTTGCAGAGATGGGAAATTCTATTACAGAGTGTATTTGGTTTGTCACAGTCAAATGCTCTCTCTTCAGGTGGGGGGTGCAGGCATTTTTCAAAGATCTCTCTCTCTCTCTTTTTTTCTTTTCCTAGAGATACAGTGTGGCTGTTTGTGTGCTTCTCCCACCACCCACAGCTCTTCTCTTGCTAAAGAAGAGAGGCATGTTTTTAAGATGAAAAAAAAAAATCAGGGAGTGGGAAAATGACAAATCTCTCAGTCTTTGTTATTGGAATATATTGACTGCCCTGCTTCATTGACTTTTTCTTACTGGAGTTAGCACGACTGTCAGCAAACAGGGAGAAATTTGTTTCAGCGTTTCAGCCATTTGCTTTGGAACATTTGAAGCCGATCATTTTTATATTCCATGAATGCGCTGTTTGCACAGTTTTTTTTTTTTGTGTGTCAGCAGCAGGCATGCCTTCGCTTTGTGTATATGTGGATTTGTGTGTAGGTGCAGCTGTAAGCGGTGACGGTAACGGCTACAATGGAAATGAGGAGGAAGAGGAAGAAGTAGAGACTAGAGAGAAGGAGGGGTAGTCTCAGGGAGACTAAGGCAGAGAGAGCGAGAGACAGCCAGACAGAGAGGTGGTTTCGGTCTACCAGGAACACACAGCACTAGCCGCCAGCAGTCTGTCAGTGGTGGTCCCCTCATCCAGGCTGCTGCAGCATCTGCCAGAGAGGCACCAGGCTGAGCGAGACCCAGATCCATCCACGGCCCCATCGCAAGACCAGAGCCTCATCAACTGGCTTCTCCACCGGGCCCAGCTGTCTTCTGCTCGTCCCGACCCTTTGTCTTCACACCAAGCCACGTTTAAGCCTGGATCACGACCCTCAGGCCTGTATCTATTCTTTCCATGCAGTCTCCTCCACAGCTCCCCGCAGCAACAAGACCGGCCTTATCCTCTCTACACCCCTGACCCCAGGTCTCTCCTCAAGCCTTGTCCCGTCCAAATACCAATTCAATCCACCGGGACACGGGGCGGTATTAATGTAATGCCATGTAATGATCTGGCTACATGCAATATCAGTCTGTTGTGCAGGAAAAAATGCTTTGCCGTGTTTGTATTTCTTTAAATCAATCACAGACGTCTCGGCCAGCGCGGGATGCAACAATGGCCGGAAGCAGAAGGGTTTGGCCATTCGGAGCAGCAGAGCTTTGCTGGGATGAAATCCTGTGTCTCATTGGAAATGGTTCTCTTTTACCCGTGCATCAACAGCACAACAACAGGCTACTCAATAGACAAACTAATATCATCCAAAATGCCAGATAAACATTGCAGAGATGCACCTACTTTAACATAAACTCAGCTAATCTGTAGGGAAAGACATCAGACTAATTCACTTAATAACTGACGTGATTGTGGGAAATCTAGGATCTGTCAATTCAATCCATTTTAGATTCATAAATCAAGCAAAGATATATCTTATTGGGGTTTGTGCTCCTGTAGTTTTTTCCATCACACAGCTTAGTTATTCTGAGCTACTGTCTGAAGTGCGAGTCGACCAGAAAATGTTAAGGCTGATTCATTTGTGGGTTAATTAATAAGAAGTGACTTCACCTTGCAGGCCCTCAGATGCTTGTTCTTCTGGTTTTTGACCTAAAGACTCAACTTCATTTCTCTTCTTTAACCAAGTCTGTCCATAATCTTCGTCAGTACCTTACCCTCGTCTTCACGGCACATCCTTTTTGCTGCCTCACTTATATCAGAAGTAACTAAAAAGTCTACCCTGGTCAACTGTTGTACACGTCCTGCCTTTACAAATAATGTTAAAAAACAAGAAATCTATTTTTTTTTAATCCTTACTAATTACTTTCTCCTCTTTCTACTCTACATACTCACTACAATAACCCATAACCTTTAACCTCAAGCCCCCACCTGTTCCTCTCCCCTGCCCCACTCTCACCCATTCCTCCCTTTCTCCATCCCCATTCGCTTCCTCACCCTGCCACTTACGTTCTCCTCCAGTCTTATCCCCATTTAAAAAGCCCCTTCCCTTTCCCTGCTGGGGCTGGAGAGGGGCCGAAGCCACAGCATCTCCCCAACCGTTAGCCAGGAGCCAGAGATCCCAGCCAGAGATGCCATCTGATACAAGTCTATCATAATGAAGGTCCAGCATGGGGCTAAATGAGTTTCCACCTCAGCCACGTGAGGGGCTAATGACAAAACAGCCTCCCAGTGCTCCTTGGCCTGCCGCTAGCTTTAATCAGGGCATATGGCACTTGCCTAAACTGCTTGGCTATGAGGAAAAGAGAGAGGAGGAGAGAAAGTGGAGAGGCGACTGTAGAGGAAGGTCTGAAGAGATGATGGAAAAGAGAAAAAAGGACGAGGGATGAAGGGAACGTCCTAAATGTTTAGAATAAAGTCCACTGTGGTGTATTTTCAAGAGTTTGTGAAGGAGCTTTAAATCTTTGTGATACTTATTTGGGACTTAATATTTATTTTAGGCCTCATACGCAGGCCTGTGTGGGAGGCCTAATACGGAGCGGAAATCACTAATAGCTTCCATAGATTTATATTAATTTGCAGGAATTAACGTGCCTTAAATGGCAGATGATCAACAAGGGAAGACAAAAGTGCATTAGTGCCCCAGTGGCATTATAAAGAGTGTGGAAGGGGGTGGGAGCTTAACAAATAGGCTACTCCGTTGTCATAGCCCACTTTATGGCTCCCCAACTTATCCAAATTAGCTTAAAGGATTGATAATTCTTCACTAATATAAAACTGTTACTGAGCCCCTAAACTGTGACTCGCCCTTTCTTAGGTTTTGACAAACACTAAATAGAGGGCTCGGTTGTGGAAATTAAATTGAAATCGCATAACAAGGCTTCCCTTTTAATTTGATTAATTCTTTGTTGTTGTTTTAGATCCCTTGTGAAGACACCCGTGCCGAGGTTATTTGTTCCACCGTCTAATGACAATTTTCTTGCACAATAACACCAGTTAAAAAGCTGCCTCAGAGCAAGTTTATTTTTTGCCCAGAAATCACAGACAAGGCTAAGCCATAGGGGGACTAATAAACCTTGCCCTTAATTCCACTGCTAGGCTACTGTTATGACTGCTCACAGTGTAACTCCTCACACTGAGGACTACAGTCCTAATTGTGTGGAGTTGGATGTTCATGTTTTAATTTATCCCCTTTTGCTCTTGTTGAAAGTGTTTGTGGCTAGTGTCCTTTTTTTTTAAATAGGTCTAAGAGACCATATCCAACCAAGTGACTGGTGACCTCAATCTTCCACATCAAGACCATTAATGCGGCACAAAATTGCACAGTAGCTATATATGCGGTAATGTGATAATAGTTATCTGTGTACAGTCAAGAAAACTTGTTTATTCCCCCCAAATAATCTGTGTACCCACAATATTTTGCTTCCATTGCAAGCTGCCGTACTGCAGGACCCTCCTCAGTTGCAGTGAAAAAAAGAAAAGAAAAACTGCGAGGCTGTACCAGGCTGTACTCAGCATGGAGAAAATGAACCACTGAAACCCATGCTGACAGTTTTGGTCCCTACTGTTCCTGATTTCAACAGCACCATAACCAGTCTTGGCAACCAACAAGCCCCCACTACAAATTAGCCAGACATCAGCAGGGTGCAAAGATAGCTTTGAAAAACATGGAGGAAGGCTCAGTTCATCCAGGCAGAGGCCTTCACACAGTTTCTTAAATTCTTACTGGAGCTCCCAGTGTTTTTTTTTTTACTTTTCCCCCGGTCTCTCTCATATTCCTCAATCTCTCACTCGCACAATCCTTCCTCATTCCAAACAACCGTTGCCCAGGTTTCCCCTCAGAGCTGGGTGATTGCTTGCAGCTGGGGTGCTTCAAGAACATTTTAATATTATGCAGAAGATTAGAGCAAACTAACTACATTATTCTCCAATTACACTCATTTCATCCAACTGATGTCTTTATATCCTTCCCCTCGCCTCGATTAGCCTAATGTGAAAATGGAAGGGGGGGAATGCGCTTAGGACTGTACCGATTGTTCCTCCGCTGCCTATTATTTCACAGCGCCATTAAAAGAGGCGTCTTTTATAGTAACTGTAAATAAAACGATTAGGGGAAGATCCAGCTGGGTGCTGGGGATGATTTCATTTCAGGGATCTGCTTATCAACATTCTTGGAAGGTTTGGAAGGATTGCAAGGGCCTGCCACAGACGAGATGCTACCTTCCCCCCACCTTCATCCCCACAATGGCTCCCCGTGTCTCGACGAAGCCGCATTACAGTAGCAAATCTCACACTCGCTTTGCATCCTTGTCAAGAAATAAATAAATCAATTACATCCCCGCACACGTTCCTGCCTTGTATCACAACACAGGTTGAAATGGTTCCGTCTGTCATGCCAGTAAGCCTGCTTAATATCTCACCAAGCATGCTCGGATTATCGGAAAGTACACGAGGGACAATTATCAGCCAATGTTTCGGATTCGCACGCACGGGCACGATAAAGCTCTCTGTCTGCACGTGGAGGAGAAAGAACCTCCCTCACCTCATAAACCCACTTCCGAGCAAGGAAGCCTTTTTGAATTGTGGGTGTTCTCCATAATGCAAACATCTCAAACAGCACTGATGAAGACTCCACACCAAAGAGCTCCTCCAGTGCTGATATCCAAGGTCTTTGTTTTCTATGTATTCAACAAGTCTATAAGCCGTATACTTAGCGTGCAGCTTCTTTCGACTTTAGGGAGGCTTGTGCCTTTCATCATGCGCAGAAGACAAGAAACCTGATATTCAGCATTAACCAGGAGTTCTTCCTAATCAGTTGAGGTCGCCTTTAGCACGGGTAGAGTTTAAAAGGGATTTCAAAATATAGAATATAACTGCAGACCTTAAGGAGTATAATATATCACTAAAAAACAGATATGTTTATGATAAGTGGTGGAAAGCCCGGCCACAAAGTCAAACTGTTGTTCTTGAAGGTTTTTTTTCAAGTTATTTTCCAGCGATAACGATACCCATTCTCATTTGTTCATTCTTTTGACTGTTTCTTTGTATACACATGCATTGGGAGACATTCTGGGGTTTTGCAACTTAGCAATCTGACATATGAAGCTCAGGAATCACTTAACTAAGCTACTACTATGTCATATCAAAATTTAGATTTTTCTGTGTCCACTTTATTGGCCCTTATCACTTTAACATAAATATTATCTCTCATACTCAATTTATTAGCTGTTACTAACAAGTAAAGCTGAATGGGTTCGTCCAATAGGAACACATCTACACACTGGACCTACTTTCTCTGTATAAATCTTCATAATATAACTTTAAAAAGTCTTGGATACTGAAGAAAGACGAGGTAGAGGTGTGTAGGGGCTGTGTGTCAGAAGCTTTTTGGTTCTTGCATTTAAAGAAATATTTTTAAATGGCATTATATGGGTCTATAGGTCGTATGTAATGATGGGTTTTGATCACGAGTGTCTAGTAAGACGATGGATCGATCTTGTCAAATAATACAAAAAGAGGAATGCGTGTGTTCGGGTTAGTTCTTATTACCTCAACTCGTGCTGTGCTCCACATTAGGCATTGCTGTGACATTACATTGAAACCCCTTTGGGCTATTGCTGAGGCACCCTTGTAATGTTTGTTTTTCTTTTCTTTCTGTCTTTCCATCTCCCTCTCTCATTGAGTTCCTTGGATTGACTTCCCCTTTGTGCTGATAGCAGGGACGGTGCAGTGTTGATTTCAGATGCGTGGCGGCTGTTTCGTAGCTCGCAGTGTGCTTGTCTGTGGTGGCATTCCTCAGTCCCCATTCAGCGCACAGGACATTCCCCTCAGGCCGGGCATATCCCACCGTCCTCTGCTCTTCCAGCATCCCAGAGATGGACCGGGCGAACATCTGATCTCTTCCCCCCAAACACACTAGTGTGTCCGTCATGCACAAACACACGCAGACACAATGACATGTATCCTCGTGCACACACTTACACACACACCACAAACCACCATCTCCATACTTGCTCCTGTTTCACATTGCAGTAAATCCAGTTAAGAAGCTCTGTGGGGAAGGAAAATAAGAGCTACAGTTACCAATCCTGTAATGGTTTGACCTTAGCAGTGTTATCAGGTGCTGATGCCATTGTCTGATGAAATGTTTGAATATGACAGATCCACAAAGCCTCTCGGTGTATCAGCGCTGGCAATTTATTACAGCACATTTTTCACTTATGAGATCTGTTTCAGGTCAGTGTTGTTTTCCTTCATGCATGTCAGGAAATCCCCTTATAACAGCGTGCATAAACACAAAAATTCTCCTTTCAAAGCTTAACTAAGACACAACGCCAATTGTGGTTGAGGGCCTTTAAGTCCTTCAATGGATTCGGTGGCCTTTTCAGTCCAATCCAGTTTAAGGAAGGGATAAAAAGGGGTAAAGAAATACCACTTCTCCCATTTCATTGTTGGGGAGACGGTCTCTTTAGGCCTGACAGAGTACTCTGTTTACTGGAGGTAACGCTACTCCTACCTCTACCAGCACAATCCCCCTCGGAACTGAAGCAAAAACCCGAAGCTTTGACCTTTTGCGAATGAATTTGATCAAACTTGAACACTTCAGGTAATTACACAGTAAACCTGCTTTGACGGAACCGATCTGGACTGAATTACTAAACGTATGTCCGGGTGAAACAATGCAGTTTGGACTCGCTGCCTAAGCGGTGCGATGTTATGCTCCTCCCTGAGAGCAGAAGGCAGTTGAATTTCAAAGCCGTTCGACTTGTGAGTAAAATGGTGTGAATGAGTGTATAGTGGGGCTGAAGTTTTTCTCATTCCTTCTGTATGAGTCATTATATGAAGAGGGAAGGAAGGAACAAAGAAAACGATGATGGGAAAAAGAAGTCAGCGAAGGAGAACATGGAGAAGGAGGGACATTTTTGGGGGAAATGTTAAATGGACATCAGT
Source organism: Verasper variegatus (assembly GCA_026259375.1). Classification (NCBI taxonomy): domain Eukaryota; kingdom Metazoa; phylum Chordata; class Actinopteri; order Pleuronectiformes; family Pleuronectidae; genus Verasper; species Verasper variegatus. The sequence continues at coordinate 7,491,957 of CM048056.1, forward strand.
CCATCCTCCATTGGAGCTATGAGTGTTAGAGAGGCTCACAGCCAGATCTCTGAATTGGAGCTTTTACAACCATGTGGCTTCCTACAGAGCCCATGCAGTGGAACCAGAATCACTGTTGCCACGTACTGAGCAAAGAGCCGCCTCAGTGGAAAAGACTTAACACAGGAGCTCTCATAATGCACAACCTGCTGCCTCGGGACATCAGGACTGACCAGAGACAACATTTATCCTCAGAATACCATCAGCACTTCAGATCAGACTGAATATAGTGGCAGCCATACCTGAAATGTTACATGTGACCTTTCCCCCATCTAATACAGCAATGCAATGGTTGTTATTACATCTGCCAAGGTTTTCTGGAGGGGTGGGACATGAGCCAAGGAAGACACATCACATTTTTGTTTGGGGGGGGGGGGGGTTCCAGACAAAGGGGTAGATCCAGGAATTAGTTTTCTTTGTTAGACATTTTCACTGAATTTCTAGTGGGAAAAAAAACCCTTTATATATCTATGAGATATCAAAGTCTCTCACAGAAATGCTTCGAATCTAATTTAAAAACAAAAATGAGCCTTGATTAACTATCATTTTGCAAAATGTACGATTTCATTGAGCAAATTCTTCTGGGTTGTGTCTATGGCAACATGACGAATTGCCTCAACAAATTAGAAACCAGATTTCGTGATTTCATAAATTTAAGATAGGGTAGTGATATGCAATACCAGTGATGATAATAATAATAATAATTATTTTATTTGTATAGCACTTATCTAAAGTGCTAAGTGCTTTAATAGGCTGGTATCACAGATAACAATCTGTTACATAGGCTTGCTGTTTTATATAGAAAACCATGTTATTAGAATTGAACTAAAAAACCACAGTGGTGACATAACTAATTGCCATAATAAATGAGTCAGATATAAATGAGTCAATATTTAGATATAGTCAGTCAAATCAAATGAGACTAGGTCAGTGAACATCGTTGGCTGCTCAAAAGCCTACATCTGTTGCCTGTAGAATAATTCTATTTAAATGGATACATGTCATTAAAATATATAGAGTATTGGCAATAAAACTGCCATTTCAGCATCCTGAGCCCTGAAAATAATAACACAACTGAGGAATGTTTTATTGAAGTGATGCGAAGCGATGCCAAGGACACAAATCTCATTCCGCTCTGAAATCAAAAGTTGCAGCCCCGATCTTTATACAGAGCTATTTATTGTGGAATTTATTCATTTCATTACTTACTTTATAGCCACGTTTATTTATTTAGCTGTAATATTTATTTGAATGAAACAGCGTCCCGTGGTTTTTAAGAATGCGGGAACCTCCCGTTGTTTGAACATCAGCACACAAACAGAAGCGTCGACAGATGTGAATCACTTCGCGTGGTATAAGTGACAGTGATAAATGTCACCAATTGCTACACATGCTCACTCGCTGTACCTGGATAATGGCTGCCACTGCCGAAGGAAGTCTGTCACAGTAGCATTGCTCTTCTCCTCTTCTTCAGACCCCCCACTTCATAACCCTATCATATTCGTTATTGTGATTTAGGGTTCTATATTGATGGTCTAATCTCATTGTCTAGAGCACATGGTGGAACTGCATTTAGGGTGTGTCCAAATCCATTTTAGCTAGTTTAGTGGTGGGAAAAATGGCGCTGTGTCAATTGTATCGATTATAAGTGTCTTATAAAAAGTGTGTTTTTGGTGTAACATGAAATAATCCAATCAGAGTGTCATCTCAAGTCAGGTATGCTTGCACCGTGGCAGATTGCTGTTGCAGATTTCCCAGATAGTAAGAGTGAATGCTTCTACTTGGGTTTATACTGATATATATATTTATTACATAGTAGCAATATGCTCCTGTAGGTGAGAGACATGGAGTCCAGTTTAGTCTCAGTGATGTTTACTTGTAGATGGATTTTCTTTAATTTATGTGGACATGCCTGAAATTTACATGGGGTCATCTGATGGGGAGGACAGGTATAGTTGGTTGTTGTCTGCGTAAAAGTAATTTTTTTTTATCATTATTGGCTAGACTGAAAGAGCTGAATACAGAATTGGATATTAGAAAGAAAGTTGGATGAGGCGAGGAACTGTCAAGGACTGAATCTTGAACCTGAGGCAAAAGCAAATAACTTTTACTAGCAGGTAAATAACAAAACTGCCAAGTTACCTGCATTGGTATGGCTGTGGCGTCAGCACACGGAGGGTCTGAATGATTTGGTGCAGTCTGAATAGGTGAGTTGGGTATAAATGCTGCAGCATGTTGCAGAGTAGATTTACCAAAGGGGAAAGTCAACAAAGAAAAGGGAACAGGGAAATCTTACGTAGGGCTTTGTGCATAAATTTAGCCAAATAGTTTTTATGCCAAACCCGAACCGCTCATCTACCTTAACCTTGCCCAGTCATGAGGGCCTTATCCAAGTGCGGGGACTAGTGACCTATATTGTTGTTTTTGGTTGTTTGGGAAATGCATACTGCTTGGCACACCTTAAAGTCGTGCTGTTTTGCTATTTCCTTAAAAGTGAGTGTGATACAGTAGATGTATTTGTAGTGGAAAGTTACGTAAAATAGTAAAGCTCACCTTTTCCCAGCTCCCCCTCCTCTCCCCTCCTCTCTTCTCCTGGTGTCGGATGAGCTAAAAAAACAGATCATATTTCCACAGGTGGCTGTGAGACAACCTCACTCTGGAATGTTGGGTGACATAAATCTCTGTAATTGCATGGTATCGATCAGATAACTAAAGTTACAACTGGAAAAGGAGACACCCTTTTTTTTTCACTCCATACCATTTTTCATGCTTTTATCTGACATCAAGAGGGGAATGTAACTCACTGCACATGCACACCGACTCCCTCTCTCACATGAATGCTAATACATCCATGTCTAGCACAGCTCCTGACACTTATATGGAAAAGTGAGGCTATCAAAGCTGCGCCCGAGATATTGTTTTGACTGCTCGCGCTTTGACCGCACATATTGAAAGCATTCGCCGGGACTCCTGTTATTGATGGGACAATGTCAAGACTTTTAAAATCCATAAACCTCTGCAGCATGACTGCACATTGTGACATCTTGACTGAGGAGAGAGAGACGCTGTCTTTTCATCCAGACTGACTTCCATGACATGTGCTCGGCCGTCTCCTCTTGAGTGTCTTCCCTCAACTGTACAGAACGAGGCCTAAACCCTCCAAAAATGAATCCAGCCGGCTGCCTGGGCAGTGTGAGGAGGGCTGTTTGTCTTCATGTCTGTGTTACCATACGACAGGGAATATACATTTAAAGCACACAAGACATCTCCTCTTAGGAGTGTGCAAACTTTAAGATATCTTAAACTGATTGCTGTCTCTGCTTGTTTTCCAAGATCTATAAATGAAAATAACGGAAAGACAACTTAAAGTTGTTCTATGCATAATTTTAATAGGCTGATTCTACTTGGGCATCTAAATTGTTTTATGTAATTTGACTTGACAGGCCGGGTTTTTTCCTATTCTGGCTTTAGTGAAAATTTGGCTCAGCTCACAGGTTTGATTTTCAATTGTTTAATCCCCACCTCTAGAAACACATGCCCCTCCTGTTCTCCATTAAGTTTTGTTTGACTGTATTTTTTCCACTATGCTCTTTTCATCATCCCCACAAGAAAAGAAACCCGGTAAAAGATCCAGATTGAAAATGTCTTTTTTGAAATAATATTGCAGTTACATATATTTGATGCAAATAATAAAAGTACTCAACTTCATGCTGGATGCAGTACCTCACCTCTATACAGAATCTGTGTCGGCTTTCACATGCATACATATACCAGAGTGTCTGCATGCCTTGGAAACGAGACGAGATGGGTCTTCCAGTTCACTCCTCTAAACTCTGACACCTCAGGTTGCCAAGAGTGACCTCACCAGCCCCAGACACAGATCCATCTCTCCCCCGAGGGCTCTGGGAAGGAGGGAAGGGAGGACGGTGGGATGGGTGGAGAAAGAGGTGTTGGGGGTGGAAGGAGAAGGTAGGGTGGAGATGGAGGTGGGAGGAGGGTCCATTAGTGGAGTGTTGTGGTTACAGGTCTCCTGTTCTACCAGGTGTGCTTTTCACATAAACCCCACAAATCCTCCCTCGTCCGCCGGCCTAGTCGGCGATGGGGTGAAAAATGAAAAGGCCACAGACAGAAAGAGATCTCACACGTCTCAGTGTGGGAGATGAACACACATGCATACTAGTGTAACAACACCTGTTTGACTCATGTGTAGTGGAAGTTTTATGGCGGAAGGGATACTCAAAACCAGAGTATACATGTGCTTCAGGTCCCTATACTTGTAATAGAATCACACATTGTAAATCATCAGATAGTTCAGTCACAAGGTCCATAAATCCATGGTGCTTTTGTTTTTTCTATTTATTTATTCCTCTGACATGATGATAATAAACTAAGTTAAACATATCAAATATATGCACAGGGTGTAAAATGTTTTACTCAAGCTGGGGATTTGATCTCATAGGAAATAAGGAAAATATCTTTAATTCTGCAAGATAAAAACTTAACTGAAATTGTATATATCATGACCATATATTGTTGTTAGAGTTGATTTTATTGATGATGGCTTTTACTCACAGAGTGGGATTCAGACATGGTTTTGTTAGTTGTGGGTTAAACGTCAAGATTACGCCTCCTTTGCTTTGTAGGTCAACAAAGTGACTGCAAGCAGATGCGTGATTTAATTTCTCATTTAATCACCTTTGTGTTGTTGCAATGTTATCCTTTAATTGTAACATTGTTTATTACAAATGCCAAGTTGGCATGAACGCAAAATACATATTCTTAAGACCAGTATTCAAGGTATGGATGCAAGTCATTTTTTCTAAACTATAGGGTTAGAGTTAGGGTCGAATTAACTGTTAGAGGTTAGAGTTAATACAAATGCCAAGTTGGCATGGAAGTAGATTACATATATATTTTTCAGTTCATATCCACATATTTTAATAACCTCATTTACACTAATAATCAGGTTTGGGTGGAAAATTATATATATTTTTTGCTAAGGTTTAGGTCTGGAATGTGCAGTTTTAATTGGGGGAAAGGTTTTGCTGAAAAAAAATAATATATATATATATATATATATATTGAACCCATTTGACACCTAAACCAAGTTTCAGATGATTTTCCACAACACAATTTTAAATCTAAACCCCTGCATATGTCCGTTTGGGCCTATACATCCTGGGTTTCCATAAACGTTTCAGGCTCTTGTACTTTGATCAAAACCTGTTTAGGAGGCTTGTCCGTTCAATACCCCTAAAGGTCTTAATAGAAGCTAATAAACCACCAAACACCACTGTTCCCACTGTCCACTGGTATGTCTCCTGCTGAACTCAATAAATCAGATGCAGCAGATCAGACTGTCTCCAGCCTAAGCTTCTGAACAGACTATACAGTAATAGGACAAACTTCCCTGGGTCAGCATGCTGTAGCTTCCCTGTCATTAATTACAGAGCAGCCATTGTGTTTAAACGACTAAAGATCATCTAAGGATAAAGCAGATTATCTCCGGATGTGAGATCTGTGAACGTAAATATTCCACCTCTTCTTTCCTCTGTCTGTGGGACCAGGGGTTCCTCACATGGTGTCCATTATCGGTATGACCGGTTAAGACCACCAGGGCAGTTTTTTTATACAGCCAGCAGAATTTAGATTTCTTTCCTTTTTCATGATATGTTTTATATATATATATGAAATATAAACTTAAATTAACAATCACCGTGTATATTTTTCACTTTTCTCTCACATTACCATTGACCACATGTGGTTTCTATACCTGAGGTTAAATGAGAGACTGGCCAAGTTCAAACTACAAATAATACAAAGACACCTATTAATAATATATATTTTAATGTATTTATTTAATTATGCTTTTGAAACTTTGGGACATTTTTGTAAACATTTTGGTGTGGGTCCGGATCAGGGGGGCGCACCCAGGAAGTTTTTGTTTCTCTTTGTTTCTCCCAGGGAATAATTCATGGATCTTGATGAAAAGAACCTGACACATATAGTAAAACTTCCATCTGAGTGTGTGAAATTTGGTGCAGCTTGATTGAATTTAAGGGGACTGATGGGTCTTGGCCAAGGTACGTACTGTACTTAGTACAAGTCTAGTTTCTAAAGATGTCCTAAATTCATTTATTTAGCCTTTTAAATTAGCTGTGAGTAAAGTGCAGAAGAACCCCATGGCAGTAGACTATTCCTGGTCTTCCATGTGCTTTGGATCATATATATTGATTCAAATGCAGGCCTGTTCAACTTCCAAGGTTTAAATTCTTAAATTCATCACCTCTGCAATTTGACAGATTAAGTCATTGACTTGGAAATTCAGAACCAACTAAAACAAATCAAGACATTTAAGGACATTTGAACTATTATCGATGCTAATAATTTTCGCAAACTTTCTTCTATACACATTGTTTTCAGCACGTGCAATCGTGACTTTTTTTTTACTGCACCCAGAAAACAAATCCCTCTGCATGGAAAAGTCAATCTTGGCATGAGCTCATCAACTAAATACCCCCTCTAAACAAATGGTGAGACAACTGGCTTTATACCTTATCTTCAACAATAGTCGTCTATGGTTACATCGTCTTGGTTACGGAAACATGACACAGTATTTTCACTCCAACACTTTCGAATGATTCCACCCCCCCCCCCCCCCCCAGGGCTCACACCGTTTTGGGTAATTTGTCCACAGCTACCTTTTAGCATTTTCACAACTTCCTGAAGGAATGCAGTCTTACAAAAAGCAGGTGTGTCATCACCATACAGTACAAAACGTCTCTAGAGATCCATTAATACCCATGGTGCATCAGTGTGAAATTACAGTAATACTAAGGAGGTTGGTTTACAGGAATAATGACGGACATGAGGGAAACCAAAAAGACCATTGCCCAAGGAATTCCCCTCTTTTTAAAATGTCATTGCTTAGGTGTCACCTTCACTGTAACAATATACTGTATTGAAATGTATGAAGATTACCAGGAGATAATTAAAGGGGTATATATCATCTATGTAATCTAGTGAAAATGTAATAATCTCTCAATTGTAACTTTCAAATTTTACTCTAATTGTTTATATATTTTTAGTAGATACAACATCTGTCGAGCCTGGAGGACAAGTACAATCATAACACTGCCACACATCTGGTCTCATCTCAGTCCCTCTGCAACAGTGTGGGCAGACACGGCTTCGGTGGAGGGGAAGACCGCAGGACACAGAGACATGCTAGTGCTCCGTCCAATTACCAACCACGAGACACCACTCGGCTGATATGTCCTGTCACCCTTCTATACAAATCCCCCTGATATCCTCTCCGCACATGCTTACACTCAGGCGGCCAGACGGTGGCCTGAACTTGCTCTGTCACTCCACTGTACCCAAATTCCTACGGAGGAGGGAAGGGGCCCCCACGGGGACCCTAATCACTAAAGCAAAGGGTCATCCATCAAGCCAGGCTCAGTGGGGACACAAGGGGAAGAGGCATAGGAGCGATGAACAACATACGGGAGGGGAGAAGTAACCGGGAAAGACAGACAGAAGGAGGAGGGGGGGTCACTGAGAATGAAACAGATTGAAATACAATGAAGAGAGAAAAGAGGCAGAGCCAAGCCCTCTGTTTGTTTAGGGTCTGTATCTGTCATTGTGTCGCTGTAGTGGAGGGGTTACAGGGGTGTCTCTTGGACACTGGGGGCTGCTGTGCTCCACTGATGGCCCTGCGACTGAGCATATGTCACCAGTCTAGCGCGAACGAGGGCGCTGCCTCTGCTGAGGCACACATCATTAGCACCATCTGTGACAGTACCCATGAGGCCCTGGTGCACGCAAATACGCTGGTTTTGTTTTTTGTGGAAAGAGGTGGAAATTAGGGGAGGAAGGGGCACTACTTGTATATGTATGTAAACTGTTTCTTCCAGGGTCACGGCTGCTCAACTAGACCCTGTATTGATGGAAGAGGTGGTGGGGGGGGGGAGTGAACCTCGTTCGAGGGTGTGAAAGTGAGGGGTGCATGTGTGTGAATCAATGTAGTGTCATGCATACGTACCAGCGAGTGCAGGAAGCCAGTATGGCAATGATTACAGCCCTTTGGGAGGGCGGGTGAGATGGGCCTGGGCTCCGCTCGCTGCAGTCGTGTTGAGTCCAGATAGAGGAAATGCTGGAATAATAAGAACAGGAAGGGTAAATGGCCTATCAAACACACCCCTTTCTGACCTCCCCAGAGCCCAGCCGACCAGGATGAAAGATCCAGCCACTTTCTTCTTCTTAATGGTTTCCTCGGTAATCAGCACAGCGGAAGTGCTCCAGTCCGGGGTGATTAGCCAGGGCTAGGATTCCTTAATCGCCCCGGCCCTGTTCTCATGCTTTGAAAAAAAAGGAGGGAGCGGGAAAGAGGGAAGAGGAAGCAAGGGTGATAACAGCACTGTGTGTTTAAAGAGAACGCAAAGGGGGGGGGAGATGTTTGGATACAAATAGATTTTGGAGCTAAAAGCTGAGATGTCACAGTGGACGTTATTTGGGTTCCTATGGATTTGTCTGGGTAGCTCTTGTCTCCTAAACAGACAGAGAAACTCAAGTTAATGCAGAGAATGTTTGTTTCAGTAAGTCCATAAAGTCAAGAGCGGAAGGACTTGTTAACTGGGAAAGCGGACAATCATGAGGTGACTGCTAATCTGACTGAAGCATGATTTTCCAGACAGTGATGACTCACGATGGGGAGCTCGAACTAAGAGGGTGCAGGCAACTGGCATAGATTTACCACATGCAGGAGGTGTTTTATTTACTTTTCTTAACAGTTTTCAGAGGAAAACACAACCTTAGAATCCCCAACAAGGATTTGTTTTTACAGTGATTTGACTGCGGCCTACAGTTTAAATAATAATTAACTCAGCCAGGCCATGGACGAGGTTACTGGCACTCGGCACTTAAAGTACTTATATTCCTTTACTGTAAACACAGCACTGCTTCCCATCAGCAGCTCATATAATTCTTCATTTGAATAATTCTGGATTGTTTGGGATGTGGATCAGTAGTATAGTTTTACAGCAGCGCTTGCATTGTGTTCGGTGGTAAATTCCTCAGACAGTAAAATGAGAGCCTGTCTGTGGGCTGATGGTGACTGATGCTGGGGTCAGAGCATTTAGCCTCACCACAGACACGGCGTGAGTGTATGAGTCACAGTTACAGGCAGGGCACTCTCTGTTCCTACAGGTTGCTACTATCACCATAGTCATTGGACCTGGGTATTCCCTTTATGAACAAGAACATCTCTCACCAGTATACAGCTCATGGTTACGGGAGAAACAATCCCATTCATTTTCTGAATAGAGATTTGGATCATCCGCCATAATATTTTAACGATCCAAGGTAGACTTACCACAAGCTGCGAGGATTGTGAAACAATGTTACGTGCTCCTGTAGAAGCCACAAGTCTGTGAACTGCGTATTAAGAAAAACATGCGATGTCAAGGAAAATACTACACTACCCACAATCCTATGGTGTAATAGCGATGTCTCTGACTGGGGGAGCTCGCTTGTACCATGGAAATAATTACCACAAATTGTGAAAATCATGTCGGCTACGATCAGATGGTTCAGCATTACATTTCGTTTACCAGACAACCCTGATTTTCCTGTTTAACACACTGCATGTTTTCAGAGATAAGGAAAATTGTTCAAACAGCTGAGAATCACTACAACAAGGTTAGATTCAAGATGAAGGGATCATTCGCAATGGTTTATGGGATGTGTAGTTCCTTCACTCTTACAAGAATTATGTGCACAGTCTTGTCACTTTACCTCTTTTCCAATCTTCAAACATTTTATGATCCTAGTATATCTCATAGCTATACGTCAATGAAGAAAATTATTGAGAAATTTACTTCTGGAACTAGAGCCCTCCTGAAAGTAGGAAGTCATTATTTTCGCTCTATAACCAACAATTGTATTGTTTCCCCACATAGAGAAGGTGCAAATTTGGGTTTTTTTGTTGCTTGACCAGAAAAAATGAAATCATTTGATATATTCCATCAATTTCATAGGGTTAAGGTTAACAATAAAATACATAAACAGGGTTAAGGGCAGTCCTAAATACATTCAAATAAATAACTGAATCACAAAACCAAGTGTTCCATCGAGACACTGATTGACACAATTTCTGTGAATACCCATGAAGATTATTTTCTATCTTGCAGAGAAGCGACCTGGGAGGCTGCAAGGAGCGTGTAGACCACCTGACAAACTTCCCAACCTGACTTAGTGTTGTTGTGTCAGAAATTAAAGTGCCGCGCTGAAACAGTTTTATTCATCGGTGCTGTTGTGGTTTTCCTTTCATGAGCCAGTATTCCGAAGGCAATGATACTCCTACCTGTTTTCCTTGCGCTGATATTCCCTTGCCGTTTAATGCGGCATTCAGTTTCCCTGTCAACAATGACAATGTACAGTGGCAACATTCTTCAAAAATACCTAAATACACAAACACCCAGGCCTGTTTGACACTGCAGGGATTTGTTTTCATTTAGGAATTCCCCTACCGAAGGCTGCTGCTACTTCAGTTCCCACCCAGTCAAACCTGCTTGTGCCTTATATTGTGTTCCCAACTATTTTTCGGCGATCGCCTTACAGAGGTTGGTTTCCAAAATGTCTCTGGTATTGTGAACATGCTTACAAACAGGTATCATATATGTTCACTTAGGCGCATGACAATAGGTGACCCCCAGCTGGACTTTTGTCTTTGATGATTGTAGTATATTTGAACTGCTCTAAAAAAGCTATGCTGTCACTCTCGTGTCGACTCGGCGTTAGTCCTGGGGGCTAAACAGGTGTGTGTCTCCAGATGCATTTATCTCATACCTGCGCACACATCTCACTCTTGACCTCACCGTCACCCCCACCCCACCCTCGTTTCAGAAATGACTGGGCGTTTTTTAGCTAACGATACCAAATTGCTCAAATGAACATGTCACATTCAATCATTCTAATGTCAAGCTGGTATATTACAAAATTCCCCTAAACAGGAAAACTGACAGGAGAGTAGGTGATGTGAAAGGTGAAGGTGGAGAAATGAATATGACTGTTAGCCTGTCCACATCTTTCTTTCCTCCTGAAGAGCTTTAACTTCTTTGGTGACAAAAAGTATTAGTTTCCACCTGGTGTGGAAAAAAAAAAAAGGTTCCCAGCACAGCGTGTCTTTTGAACTTAATGGATGCTGAGGAGTGCTGTTGGAGCTGCAAAAGTCCCACGGTGGTGCGACCCTCTTGCCACCGCCATGAATAAAAGAAAGATGCATGGAAAGCGAGATGAAAGACGCAGACAGAAGATTGTACAAAGTAGATGAGACAGAACAAAAGATGGTCGACGGAGAGATGGGGAGGGGAGAGCTCGACAGACAGACACACGGGGCATTTCTGTCTCACCGTCCTGAAGTTAGTGAGCTGTCAGCGATCCTCCCTGCCTACTCTGTGAGCACAGCCCCGTGAGCGATGGCATTTCAAATAGCCTTATAAATCAAGAGTTATGTTATGTCACCCTGCCACTGCCATTAACACACAGAAGAGAAAACCACCAAATCTTTTCTTCCCCTTTCTTTTCTCCAGCACATAGGGTTTATATTACTGCGTGCATCCCCCTCTGAACCATTAATACTCCACATCAGGCTTGTTCTCAGCCTGTTACTGTAATTTGAGAAATTTATCCTTATCGTGGGTCTACGTCTCGAGAAAACTTACTTGCGCTCATGTCGTCGGGGGATCAGCGAGAAACTGGCCCCTGACCCACTCCGGCTCCTAAACTGTAGGTTAAGAAATGCTCTTCCTTCCCTCAACACTTATTGAAGAGAAACCCCTGAGCAAGGCACTTGACCTCCAATAGCTGCACTGAAACTGCTTTTTGGTCAATAGTGTAAAGGCCTTGTGTTTGCACAGGGCCGCCCAGGTGTGATATCTGCAAGTATACTTTGATCATTTCTACCATTGAATTAATAGGAATAGCCTCGGATGGATATAGATATTGACCCTTGGAGCAATAAATGTATGAAACCACAAGTGACTTTTCCTGTGTTGTGCCAGAGCAATAATGTCAACAGCTTACTTGAATGACGAAGGAACCAATTGTTGCGCCTCTGTGTCTTTTGTGATCTTTAAAACCTTTTTCCATGCCCCAGAAGGACCCTGTGCACCTGCCGCAAAAAGGATTTCTCGCAAAGGAAAAAGTCACAAGTAAGTCACAGCTCCCGAGGTTAAATGATAGGAATCATGCATAGAGAGGGCTAATCAGGAGTTCTCATTGCAGCATCCCCTGAGACTGATCCCCGGCATGTGACATGGCTGTCAAAACACCGACGGATTGTTTTACCAACGCAGCGCACGCCAACACATAAGCAGCTGCGCGCACCCACGCAGCCGTGCGAACACACACACACACACACACACACACACACACGCATGCAAACACATGCTTTCAAGCATACGCAAGCACGCCAAATCACACTGACAGATTGTTTTACCAGCTCCATAGGCTTGACTGACACCTATTCTCCGGGGTATCCTCCCAGCCCCCTGCCTCATGAGGTAGATAACATACAACATTTTGGCACTGCAAGTTTTTTTGTTGGTGGCAAAAACTCTACTTTATGCAGTTTTAGCTGTCTTTACCATATACCAAAAAGAAATATTTAAACACACAGCATGATATTCTGCCGCTTAAAACGCATCATTTTGGATTATTTCAATTTTCCTTCATATTTCTTGGCATAAACAGAAAACAGACGGGCGGACGTGTGGCAGCCAGGTGCCCTGTTGGATTGTGTGTGCCATTCCATTAGCCAAATCGCAAGCTTTTGAACATGTTGAATATCCAATAACCCTATTAAACCCCATTATGACAGTTAATTCTGTTGCTGTGTGTCACTATGGAGAATATATTGGTTAAATGCTTCCTGGGACAGATGTTACTTTGAGGCTAATCAGTAGTAATTGATGGCTCAATTCGGTTAGAGTGGCCGTGCTCTGGCCAGTGTCTGTGGCTCGAAGCTGTCAGGGGGGACGGAGCAGAGGGACAGGCACACTTTGCAAGTGCTTTGTAAAAGACTGTTTCTAGATCACAGGAAGGAGCAACTGAACGCCTTGTGCCCGTATGATGACAATTTGCCCTCTAGTAGCTGCTGAAGAAGAGGGATGTATCTTACTCGTTGGCTTCTCTTATCCTTGATATCTTCTCATACCCATACGACATTTAACTTCAGTAACAGTACAAATAAATGGACACAAATGTAGTCAGGCACATATACTCAGTAAAAGGAAGAAAGTACTTGATTGTAGCCTATTCCCTGATGCAACTACTACATCACTAACAGTGTATTATGTTTAATGCAGAAATCACACTGACTGTCATATTCATATAGAATTCTGCAGGTGATGCGCCTAAAAAACATTTGCATTGTCATTAATTTTACTTGTAAAAATTGAAAACAGAATGGTAAAAAATGTAGTAGAGTACACATATTTGTTGATGTGTGAAAATTACCTAAAAATAAATGTACTTAAGTATAGAACAGATTCATGAAAAATATATTTAATTATTACTTTGTTACGTGCCATCACTGACGCACACTGAATAGTTTAGTCATCTGGCCTGGATCTGTCAAGTGATGATCAATGTGTCTCGTGAAATTGACTATATTAAAGTCCAGTAAAAACAGAATTGAAACTGTACAATTTTAATATTACAATATCTCCTGTGAAAGGCACAACATGCCATTGAGCAGGATCATGTTAAAGGCTCATTTCTGATTTGATTTGGCAAACGTCAATGTGGTTTTGATTCAGGCTTTCTAAGCGGAACCTTGGTTTTCTATTCCAAAAACTATTATAAGTAAAATGTTCATCTTTTTAATGACGAAAATAAGCCGTGCGCTGTTCAATGATACTGATGTATGAGGCAAACTGAAGGATGTTTACCAGCAGTGACAGAAAGTAACCAGCGAAAGTCCCTCAAGACTTCCTCTAAATGAATAATCTGTGAATGAAGCCATGGAAAAACACTCTAATGATGCCCAGGAAAACATTTGACACCACAGCCTGTCGTGTTTTTCAATGGACCCTCAGACTTCACTTTGTTGCATTATACATCAACCATTACCCTACATATTACATTTGCAATCCAGGGGCAAACATTTTCAATTGTGGGTGGGGGTTGTGATTGGGGGTGGGGGGGGATTTCTATGCTCCGGCAATTTGATACCACAGCACTTGAGACTTATCACCGGAGTGGCCGTAAGCTCCGGAGCAATTCATAATTGTGTTCTCTCATCTCATATTGCAGCAGCTCAAGTTTTGACTTTTTTATTTATTTTTACACACACACACACACACACACACTCACACACACACACACACACACACACACACACACACTCACACAGATGTTTCATCGCAGCACTTTTTTTTTTTTTTAAGGTACATTAAATGGTGTAAAGTAGCATCTTGCTCTGTGTGCACGTGTTTATGTGTGTATGTGTGTGCACGTGTTTATGTGTGTGTGCATGTTGTGTGTGTGTGTGTGTGTGTTTAAAGCAGGGTCCCTCCACCTGTGCTGGTTGGGGAGTTAATCCGGTTAGGTCCCAGTCTCGTCTCCACCGCTAAACAGAGTGTGGTTGAAGCTCCACGGTGCCCCGAGGGCCTGAGGCGCCTCTCCAGCCCAACGCCTTGGCCTAAGCGTGGCGCGGTAAGGAGATGAGACCGGCTTGGCCCTCGTTACAGAAATTAGATGGATCAGGGAGTAAACATAACCAGCTTTTTTTTATATGATCTCCCAGCTCAGAGCAGACAGACAGCGGGGAAGATGGAGGAAGAGGAGGCAAGATTCCTCCTCTAATTACTTCATGGGTCACTTCTCCTGCAGGCAGATGTCAAAATCCAACACTTTCTGATGTGAGGAAGAGGACGGGAGAATGGGAGAGAGAGAGAGTACAGGGGGAGGGGGAGGGGGAGAGGGGGTGAGTAATGAGGACAGGAAGAGGGATGAGATATAAAAAGAGAGAAAAGGAGAGGAGATTTAGGAGGAGAATAAAATAGTGAATTGGAGAGTGGGTAACAAAAATAAAGCAGGGGTTAGAAGGAGGATAGAGGAGCGAGGAGAGAGTGGATGAAAGGAGAAAGTGAGGGGGGGGTTAGTGAGGCAAGAAGTGGGGAAGTGGGTGGGGGGGGGTAAGAGGCGATGGAGGATGGATCGGAGGGGTGTAACACGTTGTCAGGAAAAGTGGGTGAATGCGGCGGTGATGACACAGATTGGTTGTGGAGTCGCTGTGACCTGGGATGGCCCGTGTCTGGCAGAGAGGTAGCAGACAAACACGAGGACCTTCCGATTTGCCACTTGCCCCCTGGCTCATTGAAAAACCACTGACGCCCGACTAAAGCGACAAACCGGCGCCGCCATGTCAGGAGTTGTGCTGTACCCTTTAGTATCGCAGAGGTAATGCCTGCATGTCGAAGTTCCAAATGATCTCCTGTTATCAAAGTGCTGAAGCAATCATGTTGACTCAGGGCAGCATCTTCACTTCCGCCAAGGAGGTTATGTATCTTTTCATATTGTTTGGCAGGATCCTTAAAAAAATGGACAATATTGCAAGCAAAACCACGGCAAATAGCTCTGCACACAACTATAACATGCAGCAACGTTATTATGAGAAGTGTTCATTATGAAACGTAATAAAATAGGGCATTAGCTCTGGCGGAGGTATGCATCTGCAGAGCGTCTTTCTAGTTTAAAAATGTTCTATTCAGCTCATACACTCTCAATATAATTCATGTAATTAAATGGCCTGTCATGTCATTTTATTAGTATCAAGTTTTCACCTAAAAAGATGAACAAGTCAAGTGTTTATTCTTATTTTCTCCTTCTAAATGTTTCATAGTAAATAAAAGCTCTTTTTCGTGGACTAATTGTCGTGACACATGCTGTGAACAGACCACCGTGTATACAACCTTCGCTAGCCAGACACAGTTTTCAGTCTGTGATGAGATCTTCGTAAGCAATTTGCTGAATTTAGCTCCTCAGGATGTGGGCTATTGTTTTAGTTTCAGCCCAAGAACACTGAAAGCGGCTGGATGGAAACTGCAGAACCTGTTCATTTGGCACTCAAACAAGTAACTCCACGATGAGCTTGCTCTGTGTGTCCATACGTACCAGTATTAAAATACCATGCAAAGGTCTACATGTATCGAGTCGGACTACTTCCAAACTGTGTCGCTGTTTCATACAAAGATATCAGTCCAAAGCCAACACCTCCACGTGGTCAAGAGAAAGCAGGGAGTGTTGCAGGTGCTTAGGAATCGAGAGAAATCTTAAATATACTCAGGTTGATTTGGTTTGATTGCCTCATCTACAACACTCATCTGTTTGAACTGATTTGCAGCGGAAACCAAATACTACAGCCAAATACTTACGGAAAGTTAAATGATTAGAGGCCTCATATATCCGTTTGAGGGCCTGTGCATCTGCAGACACACACAACTCCCACACACGCAAACACACAGGACCTGTGTTTGTGGGTGGCTTGAATATTTTTTTTTTTCTTTTACAGTCAGCGGTGTAGTGCGGGGCTCTCCGAGGCCAGATTGAGGCTGATTTGGTCTCAGTGAATATGTCTCACTCCCCCCCTCAGCAGAGCTGGCATGCCCCCGGGTCCTGCTGATTTGTGGGCTGCCTCTGTCAAAGCTAGGAACCATTCAGGCCTCGAGGAGACGTATACTACACTAAACACACACACACACACACAAAATCATGTACACACACACACACAGCGCAATGTTTATCCGCGTGTAGCTGCAGACATGGAACCTACCACCTCACATGCAGATATACCACACAGGAGAAAAAGGATAGATAGATAGATAGATAGATAGATAGATAGATAGATAGATAGATAGATAGATAGATAGATAGATAGAAGCTAAGCAGATGGAGATCCCCTCAGCAATGACTTCTAAGCTCTGGTCCCAAGGGGCTGCTGGGATTTTCATTTCAATGGCTCCTTAATATTCATCACTTTCCCTCTCCCCACTCTGTCTTTAAACCCTTCTGCTGGCTGTTGGAGGTGCACAGTCTCCCAAAACTGGCAACCCAGCCTGGCCAGGAGAAAGGGAAACAAACATTGGGTTAGACTGGTCATCAAGTGGGTGGATAAAGCTCACAGACTTTATCCACAGCCATCGACGCAGCCTCCCTCTTCATCACACACACTAAATATAGCACACAAGAGCTGAGAGCCAACAAAGTGCTCTTGTTTTAAGGAAGAGCCCACTTATCAAGTCAAATATCAGCGCAGCCTTTCAAGCCGGCCTTTGTCTCCACTCCTCTCTGGCCTCTCTGGCTTCTCTGGCTTCTCTGGCCTCCGACGGCCTCTGCATGAGTGTTAAGAGAACCCATTGACATCCCCGGATTAACATATGTTAAGGGGGTTAAATGAAAATGCCATTATCGTGGTTTAAGGGTGAAAAGCGGCCTGTGGGATATTATACTACCCACTTGAAGCTATGAATGGCTAATGCTAAACAGCACTTCATTATGAGAGCACGCCTCATTGACAGTGTCTTTCAGAACTGGGAAAAATCTCCACTTGAAAAGCTGTTGAAGTTAAACGGCCTGAATCCGAGCAGGTTGGGTTTATATAGTGAGGAGCGTACAACATATCATGTGTAAAATAATACACTGCAGTGATCCAGTGTTTTGACAGAGTTTACATTTATTTCTGTGAGCAGGCATTGTGTGGAGTTTCTTGTCTGGCTTTTTTTTCCCCATTTAGTGCATTCATGAAGAACATGTTTGCAGACAGTGGCTGCACAGCAAAGTTTTCCTGCTCCACCAAATGTAATTTTACCTCAAAATATTTGACATTTGTCATCCAGCTGCATTGGCTCATCAAAGGCATGCAAATAACAGAATCATTTTACATTTCACCCCAGGATCCAGATAAAATGATTGTCGCCGTGGTAACTTACTCAACAGATATGTGAAAATAAAAAAAGTATTTATTGATTTATTTATTTTGGGGATTTTTTATTCCTTACTGACCTTCTTGGATCATATATTGTATTCTTACCAGTACCCACATTAGGTTAAATAAATCAAATAAAGTAAAATTAAATTAAAAGTCACAAATTTGTGGAAAAAAGTCAGATTTCTTTTTTAGATTAAATTTGTGAATATTTTGGATTTTGTGACTCAGCAAATACAACACAATGGACAGAAGGAGGGAGACTATTACATGTACAGGCAGTTCAAATGGGATTTTTCTATAAAATATTGCATATAAAGGTCATTTAGTACATCCCGCTCATGTCTCAGTTTAAGACATGCATGGCTTGCAAAGACAGTAATTCCTTCCCTGTATCTAACTCGGCTGATTTAACTGAGTTGGTTATGTCTTTTGTTTCACCGCAGGCCGGAGAGAAAAACTTTAAAATTCTCAACGTGTCCTTCTGTGTTTTTTATCTTTCAATATCTTGTCCCGTATCAATAATTTTACTTTTTCTGGTTCTTGCAGCTCCACATCAACAACAAGGCTCCTTCACATCCTCTTTTCCTGTTTCATCCTCTTAGCTCTGCTCACCACAAAACTTGCCTGTCTAACATTGTCTCTGTCAGAATGTGGTCTTGTAAAAAGCCGCTTGTTGGGAACCCAAACTCCGCCGAAGAGCGTTAACTTTATACGAGCGTATTTCTCCTCGCGGCTCATCCAGTTCAGCTGCATGTTTCCAGCTGTAATGACGCTCGAGATTGGCCTTTTCCTTTTACTGCGACCGCAACCCTGAAAACTGGGCATACTAGCTTGTCCTTTACTGCAACAACACGAAAAACCATTTGACCAGTTCTACTTGAAAACATTCAACATCTACTTTTTCTTTTCTTGACAGCCGCCATTGTTGTTGTCTGCGACGTGCGAGTTTTGTCCGATCTGGTCAACCTGACCGATATATGGTAGTATTACATTTTATCTGATTTTCTTTTGACGGAGAAGACAAGTTAATTGCTGTAATGATCATTTTCTTGTATTTCTCTGTTGTTTTTATTATGTTTATGTTCATGAATTGTCTTTTGGGCCTTGCACCCACGCCTGCTATTAATTGAAATCGCCTCTTTGGCTTTAAATATTCAGTTACCAGAAATGTTAAGGTTTCACAAAGACATACTTTTGCTATTACCACTGACTGACATGAAGTTATGTGTAATTGCACGCTATGACTCCTTTGATCCAGATAAACGCAGCTGTGCACCGACATTAAACCAGAAAATAATCTGTTTGTGGCGGATTACGATCGCTATTAGGTGTCTGCGCTTGTGCACTAATTTCAGAGGTCATTATTTTTTGTCTGGAACCGGGCCTGGATGTGGCACCGGCTCGCTGTAACAGTGTGAGGATGTGGCCACAGGTATTCATTACAGTACAGCGGATCTGTGACGGGGTTTTCCAGAATTCGCTGCTACTGACACGGATCTGAGGAGCAGGTGAAATAGAGAGGCATTATTCTGTGTTGTGTCATCTCCACAGAACGGATCTGGTTACTGCCGTCCTGTCTCACAAAAAGAAATGGTTGTTGTCATTCTCAAGTGTGCTTCTGAATGAAGAGAGTCAGTGGGAATAAGTAAACAGGTGCATTTGTGATATATAGAACAGGCTGCAAACACACATTAAAAACTCAACAACAATCTATGTTAACTATTATTAGCTTTTTGCGTTCACGCAGACAGGCGTTGGTGTGATGTCAGACTATCTGTGTGTGTTTGTGTGTGTGTTTGGCCAGACGGGAGCGTGTGAGTGTGAGGCATCTCTCTCCTGCTTCCCACGTCATATCTGTCAGAGGAGAGTTGACATTAATGAGAACAAACTGGATGGAGACGCCGTCCGTCCAGTCAGACGCCTCATCATCGTCATTCTGTCGGCTCGTCTGTCTCTTGTCTCTGCTGTTACCCTTGATGCCCCAAAGTGGTCAATCCCAAAGATTTCCGTCCTAGAAGATTTACCTGGTGAAACATCCAATGTGTTTGGTTATAGAAATCTGGAGTCAGGATCTAACTATTGCACATTTTTATTCTGGAAAAATGTCCATGGTCATCAAGTTTGTAAAACTGTAAATATCAACTTTTTGTAGGACTCTCATCATTGATGACTCATTCTGCAATAGATAGTGACTTAATGGATTTTTTTTTCAAATAAAAAATAGAATGGCATTCAGTACAGTGGATACCTCTGCCAAGGCCCAACAGTCCCCTTCTGAAAATGTAAAACTAATTGAGTTGCACAAAGCAAAATTCAATAAAACTTAAGATATCAAGTTGAATCATTGTCGGTGTCATTGACGATGATCACTGACAGATTTTCTCAGTGCAACGAGTCAGTTTTTTTTATTTGACATGAAGAACTTACAGCTGCAGCTTGGTACCAGACATCAGGCCAGGACGTCTGTTCCCAGTGACTCTGTTCGTTTCAAAGTGTATCGTCTCAAAACCAACCTTCCCTGTGGTTAAGATTGTTTAGATTATTATGAAAAGAAACAACCATGATTTTCCTTTGCATGTATTAAAACACACAGAAAGTTTACATCATGTCTGGTTTATTTAAAACTACAGAAAACTAGTTTTCCTCCCCGAACCTTTTTTTTTGGAGTTTCTTGATCTTCCTGAACACTAGCAGCACCACACCAACAGCCCCCCCCCCCCCCCCCCCCCCCACCTACCACTCATGCATGCATGCACACAGACCTGCACACTGCACTGTCAGTAAAAATCGCAGTGGTAATAACTTAATAACTGGCAGGCATTGCATCACATTCATACATATATGTGTATACAACTGATAATGTATTATCCCTATAATAAAGTAAACTAAACCAGGCTTTTAAAGGGGATTTTCATAGCTATCAATTAGTTTTATCATTTTAAACGCGCTGTTATACAATTGTCCCAGATATGTGCATGTCTTTGAATCTGTTTTGCTGCACCTTAGCCTTCGCTAAAGTATCTGTCTCAGGTATTAAAAGCAACACAGATCTATGCAGGAAAAGGAAGTCCTCCGAGTGTTGATGTGCATGACACCTGTCAAGAGAACCCAGAGGTCACAGGTGAAATCTACTTTTCTTCTCACCGAGGGAAGGGAGCAGGTAATCCGATCTCGGTGAAGTCACCGGTTGAGATTTTGGAATCCATTGTGGCGGCAGCAGGGCGCGGCGCTAAGAAGAATTGATGAGTGCGCGGTTGAATCTGTCATGTGTCAAAGAGCAACGCTTTGTAATTGTGTTACTTTTGAAACGCTTTAAAAAAAAAAGTCAAAGAGCAACAGCAGATGCTGCGTCCAAGGCCAAACAAAAGACTCTGCCGAGAAGACGGCTTATTAAATGAGGTCACGGCAGGAGAGTGAATATTGAAACGCCTCAATAGTCGGCTGATAGACTACAGGCTAAAGTCATCTTCTAGATTATGACAGCTTGTTTAATACAGTGCAGTCGTTTTACATGTTTGGTTTCAAGTGTTCACAGCTCTGCTTCAGCTCAATCCCATCATAACCTGTCATGTTACACATGTTACATGTTGACGAAATGTTTGTTTGGATAAATTTCTATATCAGGCACATCACCGGTCTGGCTCCACTCGTCAGAATAACAACATCCCTGCAGATTGTCATAGTTTGTCGCTGCCTTTCAGCAACAAATGTCTGCTTTGTTATTAAGATGAAACTCCCCCCCCCCCCCCCCCCCCCAGTCTCTGCAGACCGAGTAAACAAAGCTAATAGAAAATAATGCCAGCCTGATTAACCTGCATTATGACATTGTTTGCGTAGAACATCATTAGCAACCAGAGTCATTTCTCATGCCAGAGAGTAAGAACAACCGCCTGTAGATACTTTGTTTAGAAAGCACGACAAAGAAATCATTATCGAATAGAAGGTCAAATAGGACATTTGGCGAAAAATTATCATATTTTAAATTAATGATGTGTCCGAACCCTAAATTAAGGTTGAAAAGACAAACTATGTCCTGTGTCCCGTCTCTAGAACCTAGTTTGTGATCAATTCAGTGTTGATAGACTAGGGTTAGGGTTAATATATATATAAAATGGTCATGGTAAATGGTTTTATTATGAAGAATGCTAATTCCATTGGCTTGTTGTTAGTGAGTTGATTTATTATTCCAAAAATTGGAGGAACAATTTAAATTTGGCTGTTTGTTTTGCATCGACAAAATTGCAAAAACTGTATAATCACGATAGTCATAATCATAATAATCATAAGTGAAAATTATTTTAATATCATATGGGATTCCATCTAAAACAAGAATCGCCATTTAGTAGAGCGCATACCCCCACCAAGGGCCAACAGTCCCATCATGAAACCACATTTAAATTCACTAGTTCTAGATTTTAATCAATACAGTGCAGATCCAGATTTCAATTAGAATCTTTAAATCTGCACTGAATTGCACACATAAAATTAAAACATGCATGAATTTTTTCATCACGATCCGTGAATTACTCTCTGAGATTGAAAAAGAATAAATGTTAAATGCCCTATCTCACCATGTAAAAGGAGGTAAATGTTGTTTTCCTGGATGTGCACCCTGATTTGGATCTGCACTAATATTACATGGTTTCTTTCATGACCAATGCTACATATTTCCTCCAGGGTTTATGGAAATCCTTCCAGTAGTTTTTGCAAAATCCTGCTAAATAACAAACAAATACACACTAATTAAAACCTTCGTACAAAAGTAATTGTAATTGTAATTGTAATTGATTGTTTCTGCATATGGTCAAGTAACTAACGCAGCTAATATCTGCAATTTTGTGAAAACAGGAAAGAACAAAGTGTAAAAGTCTCTTAATCCTGTTGAGTGATGGATGAAGGGTAAAGTTTAACCCTCCATAGTTCTCTCACAGGAGAATTCTTCCCCCGCTGTGTGACAGACCCAGATCATGTGACCAGGCAGATGAGGAAGTGTTGACAGAAGATTCCCTTAAAATGCACATATAATAAGACGCACACATACACAAAACACAATCTTGTGAAAGGTGATACCTTGTGAAACTCCTTGCAGGCTCTTAAGGAGGAAGGAGGGATTAGCAGAAAAGGATGGAGAGGAGGGGAAAAAAGGACAAAGATGGGAGCGCAAACCAAATTCATGCTCTTTTTTTTTTAATACTCTTTTCATCCATGCACTATCTGTCTGTCTGTCTCCTTCCTTGCAGCTATGAACCAGAAGTGATTGTCCCCCATTGGTCCCAGGGTCCCCGCGGTGGAGGCCCACCCTAGAGCTACGCTCCCAGACACGGAGTCTGATGAGGAGCACAAGGCCACGAAGGCTTACTCTGAAAGCCCTGGGGAACCCCCCCCCCCCACACACACACACACACACACACACACACACACACAGAGAAAGAGCGAGAGAGAGAGGCAGGCAAGCACAAATGCATGCAGAGGCGAGCAGGCACATGTACAATCAGCCAGACATACACAGTTCACATATGAACTCGCAAACAAACAGATAAACACAAAAGCAGGTGGATGCACTGACTCACTGGCACACTCACACAAACAGACTGGCACGGCATCAAAATCACAGCAAACCGCGCACCAACACATACACACAGCCACTGGTTCTCCCTGGCACAGCAACCTGCTATCACATCAGATCATGTAACTGTACTCGCCGACAGAAAACCGCACACCAAATTGATATTTTCACTTTTACTGCCTCATTTCCAATCTTTATTTACAAATGTGTCACGATGGGATTGACGTGGCGTTCACTGTGGCCATTGCAATGAAATTGGCACCAATGAAAACAATACTCCAGGTTCATTCAAGCATGTGTCAGTCTGTTTCAACACCGTTATTAGTTTGAAAACATATTTAATAAACATAAGTTTACTTTTCTCGAGGTTATTGAGCAACAATGTCATTGTTGTTGCAGATGTAGTATAAGTACAACATTAATTTACACTGACTTTCTGATAAAGGGGAATCTTTTCAAGCACATACCTTCACCAAGGCCCAACAGTCCCCTTATGAATCTGGATTTAAATTCTCTAGACCTGGATTTTTACTTACACCAATTACGCACACACTCATAAATATCAGTCCACTAAACTTGCCTGATTTATGTTTCATCAAGATCCATGAACTATTCCCTCAACGAAAATGTAAATAAAATATCCTATTGCACAATGTTAAAGGAAAAAAAAAGTCCTGGATCCGCCCCGAGATCCAGATCCCAACCAAAATTGAATGGATTCAACCCTGACCCATACTACATCCTTCCAGCAAGTTTCATGGAAATACAATAAGTTGTTTTTGTGTTATCTTGTTCACAAACAAACACGCAAACCAACCAACAAACAAATAAACAGTGGTGAAAACTTAAAGGTAAAAATGTTGCCCCATGAATACTCTGCGCCAAAAGAAGAAGCACTTCCTCCATATATGCTGCATGTGACTTTGCTCGGATACAACCCATAGGGGATCGGCAGGCATACCAGACCTGTGTCGTCTTGGTAACAATGATGAACACATGATTATGTCTGTCATTATTGTTATTATTGGTTAGATTTAGTAACAAATACTACTTGGTTATGTTTAATACAATATTTAAAAGAAAACAATGCTGACTCAGTGTCAAATAAGAAATTAACTTCCATCCATCCTCAGCCTGACTATAATCGTTGGGTCATAAATTGTTGGTTCACGTGTGACCTGTGAACTTGTTTTTTTTTTTTTTTACAGGACAGTCTCGCATCTCACTGGGACCAATTTTCAAATTTCTCCCCAAACAGATCTGAACCAGCACAGAAGAATAAAGAGTCATCTGCTATTGACATAAAGAGCTTAATCCAGCCCACCGTTAACTAGCTCTTCACAGACTCAACCTCTCATCTCTGCGTTGTCTAACTAGGCCTCACTCCTGCCTGTTGGCTACACACCTGCCCCAATAGCACCTAGAGGCACAGTCGGACCCCACGAGAACACACACACACACACACACACACACACACACACACACACACACACACACACACACATTTATGCATGCGCCTGAGTATGTGTACTCACATCACACAAACACAGATATAAAGGCCCATGAGCCACTCCTGCAAAAAACACACAAATACACACACAGACGCACCATAAAACTCCCGACACTCACACATTCATATTTCCACACACACCCAGTTTATGTTCCCTTCACTGACTTTCCTTTTGTTAGCGCCGTGGCAATTACCGCCAACAAACACACGGCAGGTGCTGAGGAACCTGGTGCGGCAAAGTAAATTACTAATATTAGGAATGTGCGCTCGTCATTTGCAGTCAATTTCCTGTCGCTAATGAGATTAGAAACAATGTTGTCAGTCAAGAAATGGTGGCACAAACATTTCCATTTCGTTATTTTCTTCTTCTTTTTTTCTCGCTCATAATCAAGCCATTGGAACCATTGCTTTAATAATCATGAAAATAGCAGGATATGGCAGCGCAGT
The DNA here is from genome assembly GCA_026259375.1 of Verasper variegatus. Taxonomy (NCBI): domain Eukaryota; kingdom Metazoa; phylum Chordata; class Actinopteri; order Pleuronectiformes; family Pleuronectidae; genus Verasper; species Verasper variegatus. The sequence goes on from CM048056.1 coordinate 7,517,511, forward strand.
TTAATTACATTTTGAATATCATGGAGTTTTTAGTCACTCCAAAATGTCATTTCATATGATATTGGATTAATATTAACAGTAAATGAGGTACGTAATATGAAATTAGAATTTCCTGCTGGATATGACAGGGGAATAGGATAATAACCAGTGCACAAACAAAACAGTTTTAATTGTTGTGACGAGGGTTTCACACGATAACGAACACTAATGGAAATTGCCTCGTCCTATTTTGGTGCTATTTATAGGCAAATGTATAATTTGTTTTTCAAGGTCTGACTTGTTCTCGCGTCCATCTCTCTCCTCATCGCCTGTTTCTTCTCTGCACTAGTATCCACTGTGTGTCCCCCCCCCCCACCACACCACCTCTCGGACTCCGCTCTTCCCCTCCCCCCAGTGGGGACTGTCAGCGTGGATGATTGTGGTGGTGACCAGAAGAGGGCAGACATACTGTATTTAATCTCATATGCTGTTATATATTCTCTCTCTCTCTCTCTCTCTCTCTCTCTCTCTCTCTCTCTCTCTCTCTCTCTCTCTCTCTCTCCTTCTTCTTCTGGTCTCTGTACTTTGATAATCAAGAGGAATTTCTGACCCTCACTCGCACCCTCAGTCTCCCCTCCTCATCAGGTCTCTGGTGTCAACAGGGTGAAATGGAAGTGAGCACAAATACACATTGAGATTTTGTTGTGGTATTGTTTTCATATTAATACAAATGTATATAAGTAATATTGACATTGAATTGCCAAATGTAGTTAAAACCACATTGTACAATTTGTACCGGTGCATTAATTATGTTAGACATCAGAAATGCCAGATAAACGTTCTTGAATTTTTTGAATCATGTACTCATGGCTTATCATTTTTGGCATTCATTTTTGAATGCATTGCTTAATATTTTCCACCATAAATGTTCCTGTATTCATCACAATTTTAAAAAACCTATTTAGCCATATTTGTTTAGCAATTATTGGCAGTTAGCCAGAAGCATTATCATGAACTGCAAATGTAATGATTGTGCAGTTCATAATCTAATGCAAACAGGGAGACAGTTCTATACCATCTCTGCACTATGAAGGAACAGGGTGTAATGATGAACTGTTGTACGATATCATGTGATATAAGTGGTATTTGGACCAACCAGACAAAAAGAAGGGCAAAGGTCGTGCAGGGTTTTTGGGTTCTGTTAAAAGAGTCTAGAAAATTGCAGGACATCTGAACGATGCAGCCCCTGAATTGAGACACAACATTTAATGTTAGATAATGTGGGGAAAAAAACAACCTCTAACTTAACATTAGATTAAATTCTATTTTAATTTGTAACTAAATGTCTTCCTTACTATGTTAACATTGGATTATGAGCAGGTTATGAACATTGAAAAATTGAGTAGTTTGTCTGTGCACTTTAAGAAGTCAAAGTATTTCCTAGGTCTTTAAGGAACGGAATCAGTTAATTTATCCAGAAAATTTAAATTCACTAAATTTGGGGACATATGAGTCACATAATCCTTCTACAGATATTCATGGGGAGAAGAGGTGAATGTTGTTTGTTTGTAAATGCAGCCAATCAATGCTCAACAGAGTCTCATCCAGGAAAAGGTAGGGCAGAGACAACACTGGACATTATTACATATTAGTTTAAATCCCTCCTCCTCTCCTCTGTGTTTTATCTGATCAGACGCAGGCACAACGACCAACCTCTTTCTTTCTCCCTCTCTCCATATGTGCTTCTATGTGGCCTCTCTGCTCTTTTTTCCTGAAACCTCCCTCTGGTGCATTTCAGATCCTGGATGCCTGAGGCCTATGCGACCCCCCCCCTCCTCCTCCCTTAGTGCTAATGAGTCGGCGGCGCTAGCAGTGCAGGGCTAGCTAGCCCGCTGATGAAATGTAAATGGGCAGTAATGAGCACAATCGCAGCCACTTGAGGGGGAATCATTGCCACAGCCAGCCATGTTCTGTCCCACCCTGCCTCCTGTCTCTCCATCACTGTGCTCCTGATGGACAGGCCCCGGTCCCAGGGTGGGCGTGAGACTGACAGGGCGCGGCGCCTGAGAGGAACCCAGTGGGCCTCGAGAGTGGCCCCTTCATGACTGACTGTAGGGACGGGGGATAGTGACGGCGCCTTGAATCTCGCTGCATGGCCGTTCTAAACTGGTCCATTAATTACACCAAACCCTTAGAGAAAATTAACAGGCAAATTTAATAACATGGAGGAGGAGGTTAGTGAGTGTGTGTACGGGTGTGTGTTTGTGTGTGCTCTCCACCCCCTGCCACTGTGAAGACGGACCGCTCCAAGCTTATTGTCCCCGCTGACACTCGTCAAACAGGGTTTTCTGTCACATAAGGTCACTGATTTAAGGCCCAACCACAGGTTTAGTGAGGTCAGGAAATAGCCACGTCCCTTTGCAAGTCATGTCTTATAGCAATTATGAAATCTTACTGTGGTACCTTCTTTAACTGGTGACTCGTGACAAACCAATGATTTAATGATTAGTTTATATTTTTGAAAAATAAACCCTTCCAGATCCATGGATGCTTTTCTGAAGGTAATTTCCAGAATATTTAAAGGATCCTCCAACCACCTAAAAAATATTAAAGATACATCATGTAACAATCTCCATTAAACGTCTAAAAATGGCTAGACCTATATCATGTAATTTTTGATTGTGTACTCACATAATCCAAAATATTTCCAACAATGTTAAAATGCTAAGAAATCCCCCTTTTATTCAAAGTAACAACGTTTCATTCTGGTCGCGGCTTCGTCCTTCTCTGCTATGACTTGAACATGATTTGCACCTTAGTAGCTTCCTGTAGATTTTCATTGGTCGATGGTGGGGAAAACAACAACTCCCATGATCCCACGCTGCTGCACCACAGTCATTAAACTAGGTCTTTTGTTAATGTTTTGATTTAGAGGCTGAACTGAAGCTGCAAGATTGAGCCACATGACTCAAGAAGAAAATATATATGCATTCATTTATATGAAAACCTAGGTCTTATGCCATCTCTGGCCATCATCAGAACACTGGAAAACATTCACCTGGTATTTATTTAGCAGGAAAACAAATGCTTAATTCTGTGATTAGAATGTAAATAAACATGAGGCACAAACTGGGGCTTTAGCTGCAGCTGAGATGAGAGGAAATATGTTATCAATACTTTTGTTTTCTGCAATGCATTAGGAACCAGATTATGGACTCCTGGGTATGTTGGTGTGACCATTAACACATCATGTGTTGGTTAAACTGATTTTGTTTAACTGCTAAATATGCCCCCAACATTTTGTCTTTGGTCAATTGTTTAAAATAAAAAAAGTGCTTTTTGGCTCATGACAAAATCAGGGGGTGTAACTTAAAATGACATCTGAATTGTTCATCAAACGTTTTACCCAGGAGAGAGGAGGCTTCGGAAACTGACTCTAAATCAGCCACTACAACAGCTAATTTAATGGTGTTACCAAAACCAAAACATGTGGAACAGTGTATCGTCACTGATCTTAATCCAGGAAGCTCCGCACAATATTCATCTGCAACTTACATGCACATATCTAAGAAATACAAGGGTGGGAATGCATGAGGCATGTCTATGTCACTGCATAATATCAACGTGCTCTGGGAGATTTGTAAAAGGAAATTCAACTCGTGACAGCAAGTGGAAATCCCTCGGTGCAGGCGCTGCGTTTAAATGTTGGTGTTTTTGCTCCGTGTACAGAATCTCGCAGCTCATCTCGTCTCTCACTCACTGTACAGTTCAAAAGACAGATATGCTAATGCAGGAAGTAGACTGTATGGGTATTATACTGGTGCACTTGCTGTGCTGGAATACAGCAGCAAAAACCATCAGCTTGGCATTAACTCTTGTGTAAGTGAGCGTGTGCGTGCAGATATGGAAAACAGAAGACGAGAAGAGTTTTTCGGGTTTTGCCGTGGCCCACTTCTTCTTCTTCTTCTTCTTCTTCTTCTTCTCCTCCTGCTCTGTATTCCCTCTTTCTCCGCGGTGCTGTCAGTCTCCCTGGGGTCGGATCAGCGCCGCCACAATAGGTAGGCCGGGGCTATCAAAGTACACGTTTTAACTTTTTAAGACTTTGCAGGTTGGCTTTGTTCTCCTTTTCTCTCTGTTGTGCGGGCTCTCCTGGGTGCCGGGCTGGGGAGTCTCTCTGGGTGCTGGCGAGTGGCTCTGGGCTATTAAAAGAAATGCTGGTTATCTACTGGGAGAAGTGGAGGAGTCTTTCAAATTGGAGTGAGAGCTCACGACCAAAGACAGGAGTTTGGAGATGAAGGCGGGGAGAAGGGTGTTGGTTATGATGATGAGCACGAGGGTATGCATGGGTATTTATGAGTGTGTGTGTGTTGATGTGTTTAATACAAAGGAGCATCATTATTAGAATGTCACAGTGTTTCCACCCCCCTCCATTGCATCTTGCAAATCACTAAGTAGCCCTCTACCATGTGAATCCTACATAACCTACATATATGCATTCACACAAACACACACAGACACCTGCTGTATCTCCTCCCCCCTCCACGTACGCACGCAATCTGCCGCCTCCGCCACTACTACTACCACCACTTCCCCTACCCGGGGCCTTTGGGATGATTTGATTAGCAATGATATCGGAAAACGGCCTCATCGTGCTAACAAGATTAAGCTGAGGCCCTGTCTGTTTCCAGTGTTGGAAATTTGCTAGGTGATTAAAACTGGCTTTCTCCGCTGGAACAGGAGCCTTGGTCGACTAGTGGGACCGTTGCCAGGTAACAAGACATGACTGCTGTTTTGATGTGGCTACATATACGCAAAAAGCTACAGTGTACAGTATGAGATAAAGTGGGAAACCTCCGTCCCTGGCCAGGCGATAAAGAGCTTAAACCTTATTTCTCATGACGTACAGAGGTGGAGGAACGCTGAAGCTCTACTCTGTCGTCAACAGTAGACGTAGAATGTAAACAAAACCCACCCGTCAGAAAACACTGCTACGACTTTGTGATTTATGTTCAAATGTAGATGGACAAATACTCAGCTTTCATTACAAGTTTCATTAACAGTGTTCGGGTAAAGATCACAAATGTATCTTTGTCCACAGAGGCAGTTGTGGCTCAGGAGGTAGAGCGGGTCATCCACTAACCAGGTTCGATCCACGCGAAGTTGCCTTAGGCGAGATACTGAAACCCCAAATTTCCCCTGATGGCAAAACTGTGCTGTAAAGATCTTTGGCAACATCTAACCTGGTAGACAACGTTTGCTGGGTTATATAATTTACGCATTATCTTATCTGTATACAAACAATTAGGGTTATTATTACTGAATCACTGCAGTGGCAAGAAAAATAAATAATGAACCCTTTGGATCAGCTCATATGCGATTTGATCTTTATCTAAGTCACAAGTATAGACAAACGCAATGTGCTTAAGGTAACAACATGCAAATACTTATCTTCTTTTGTGTCTGTACTGAACACACCCAATAAAAACTCACGTTGCCTAAGAAAATAAAAATAATGAGAGAACCCTTTGATTTAATTATTGACCTTACTTAACCTCCTGTAGCAGAGATGATCTCAAACTAATATGGCAGCTGCAGAACTGTGTCATCTCAGCGGCTTGATGTTCCACAGAATCTTTAATGGTCCAAACTCAAGTTGCAACTGGCCCACGAGTAAAGGTTGCTTTGTGTGAAACTTAGATTGGATGTTATTCTGTAATAGATGTACTCTGATGTTTATTGTCCTGCTCTATCACACGCTGGTGGAAAGAGACCCTGACGTTATCCTGTAAGATAAGGACACCCTCCTTCGAACTTAACCATGAGCATGATGTCTTCACGTGGCACGCGTTGTTCTTTTTAAGCCCTTTGGGAGAACAGGATGTTCGTCTTGCACAGTGAATCAGTCCTCTAAAGATTGGACTAATAGCACTGTGGTGTGTTAGGGTGGTTTTGGCAAAGTTATTTAACATTATAACAGTGGCTTCGTCTTTGTTGTCCTGCCCTGCCATGTGTCCTCATGCCTGTTGAATTATTTGTCTCAAATAGCTCCAATAATTTCTTTAAGCCTTCACCTGTTCTCATTTACCATACTAGTCACATGTGCTTTGTGCTTTTGGAGTCATTTCAGCTGCCTATTCCCAAAACAAGGGTGAGCCACAATGCTAATTTGTCCACATGTCGAGACAAGTTGTCTCAACTGTGGACAGATCAACATCTAAATCTCTATGAAGTTACTTTGGAGCCCATTTCAGGTTTATGCAAACCAACAATCTATGATCATACATTTTCTGTGACAATGGACAAGAACAATACAATGATTTGTTTGCTATTTGTTAAAACTGATTGTGTTGGTTCATTATTGTAACCATATTTTCTGATACTTACGTTTTATGTTTTTTTTTCTCCCTTTATTTAGTCAGAATAGTTGTGTGTGTATGTATACTGTGACTAATGCTGCAAGGGTAATAACTTCTTCTTCTTCTTCTTCTTCTTCTTCTTCTTCTTCTTCTTCTTCTTCTTATTGCCTCTGTACACCTCCAAGCCTTGTTCACTCTACTATTCCATGCTAACAGGAGTCAAGGTGCAGATTCTCCAACTTTCAGTTTACCATAGGAGGACTATTAATTCCTCACCCCGGCACTGTATTTATTCAATTGGATTATGCATGCATGGAAGGCCTAATGAGGGCTTAAAAATGCAATTATTGCTTAAGAAAAAAATGTGACTTTTTTGATAAATGTTTCTATTACCTAATAAATGGAGAATCAACAGACTTAGGAAACTGTTTTATTCAGGGCTTGAAATTAGCCCATCAATCATTTGCAGAGTTTGTTAACTATTCCTCTCCTATCCCTCCTCCTTTTTTTTTTCTCCTATTGCCCCATCCTCAGAAATCTGTCAGTATGCAAAAAAGGAAGAAGACAGAGGAGGGAGAGAGGAAAAGAGGAAGACGGGATGAAATCGATCATGATAATCCTGGAAAAAACGACAAGGTAGAAAATAGAGTAAGTTAACAAAAACGAAAACGCTGCCACGCAGGACAAGATATCCTTTAAAGACTGGACTGAGATAATGAAGTCCATTTTTAATTCATGAGGTCCATAGGCACAGGCCACTGGTGCAATGTGTGGGAGGGTTAATCAGAAGCTAGCCGGTCACTGAGCACCAAAAGGTTGATCAGATTGAGCGTATTGATTATGTTTTCACTACAACGAATATCACATAGGCATATGTGTGTGTTTTGGTATTGATTCTGCGAGATCTCATCCGCATGTGGCCTGCAAATAAAAAATTGACCCCAATCAATGGGCTATTACAATGAGCAAGAAAGCCATTCAGCGGGTCAGAATCTCACCGATGGGACGACATGAGGTTAAGAAAGCATTCATATTTGAAAATTCAGCAGCACAGATAAATAAAAAAGAAACACTTAAAGATTGAATACAAACTGGTGAGGTCAATTTTTGTACTTACATGAGACACTGATGTGATAATGCCCCCACCATCATTCTTTCTCGGGTTCTTTGTTTCCGTTTATTCCTTTTAATCAAAGGACATACTATCATCTGATGTGTAAACCTCCATCTATTGGTTACGCTCTCCCTCACACACGTCCATAACACAGCAGGTGTGATAGGGACCACACCTGAAGGAAGCTGCTATCACTTATGTCAGTCAGCTCAGCTTAGCTTCTATCTCTCCCCACAAACAGTAATCTGAGGTACGGGAGGGAGGCCAGGACATTTCCACCGAGGGGGGGGGGAGGGACAATAAGGTTATTTCATCATATAGCTTCGTATACCTTCATCTAGTCTAAATGAAAGAGAAGCGCGGCCCTCCTTGTCAAAATTGTTTGGGAAGCCGTTGTAATACGGCTGATGCGTGACACGGGATAGATGACATGAATACATATATGCCCTGCTGTACATCAATTCAAACGCAGGCGAAGGGAATATTCAAAATATATTCATGGAATGTTCAGAGCTATTTCAGCGAGGATCACAAAATATTACCTCCACATGGTGATAAGATAAGGTATTTTTCATATTTCCATGTGTTTTCATTCTTTTTCCCATTTTGGGGAAGGAGGAGGAGGAAGAATTTGGCCCCAGGCAAGATTAATAAGCATTTAAAACGGTTTTACTGCTAACCGGCAAATCACAGTGTGTGTTTCAGAGTATTGTTCACTACTGAGTGGCCATGAATGACATAAATAGATTGCCCTGGTATACCTCACCAGGAAGCTATTGAAGGCAGGGCCAAATAAATAAACAAAGCACACATTTGCCTATAGATGCTCTCTCCCATGCACACATGCAAACGCAGTGTGGCAGCCACATACACATAAATAGAAAATGCACACCCAACAAAGTATATAACGCGTACAGTATAATCCATCAACCATCTGAGCTATAATTAAATGAAATCTTGCCTTCCAGTGGCTTTTTTTTCTTCTTCTCTCTCAAAAGACAGAATTCAAAACACTTAACCCCTATTAGATACCAATTGACTACCAAGGCTGAGATGGTTGCTGCAGCCATTGGCTAAGACCGAGTTGGTGTCAATTGCTGGCTGGGAGCCTGCGTATGTGGCTACAGGCTACCTCCACCACTAACAGCACAACACCACCCTTCCTCCCACCATCAGTGAAATCCGAACACATGAATAAAAAAAAACCACATGCATATCATCCACGGGAATCCAGAGATATACTCCAAAAAAAAAAACCAGACTGTACACAAACATAAACAAAAAAAAAACTTGTGCTGGAGCATTACAACTGCAGAGTAGTTTAATGGCTGATGTTCAAACAAGCGAGCGCAGCCGTCATAATTGAAGCCCTCCCCAAATTGTGTTTTTATTTTGCTCCCCAGTTCTGAAATATAATCAGTTTACCTAATTTTATTGCATTTCCTAATGATGCTCGCCCAGAGCAATTGTTCTGTGTGTTCCTTAGCAAACAGCCCGTGTCAGCTCACTGAGATTAATCTTGATTACTTTAGCCCTTGATGAAGTAGGCTACAGTAATGCTCTAATTGGGGAATATTACCACATAGGGGAAAAAAAAAACAAGTGATAGATAGACCGGGAGATGGATGTTTGACTCCAAACTGCACTAAACTGTAATGCCGCTCGGAGTGATTAACTTTGGATGGATCAGTGGCTGTGGTGGAAGGCAGAACACAAACAACAAACAGCCACATCCATGACTGCAGTCGCTGTTATTATGTTTTCACTGAGCCGCTGACAAAAATAATGACTCAGATTTTATTAGCAAGACAAAGACGGTGCTTTGTAAAAGTCGGCCCTACAAGATATCCAGTATGGATCCTTCTTTTTCTACTAATACATTTCTTCCTGCATTTACCTGCTTTCATTTGATCCTGGTATTTGTATTGGAGTAGCAGCTCCAAATAAATGAAGCACTTAACAATGTAGAAGATTGTTGTGTCAGTTAAATAGCTTTTTAAAGCCCCATGATGATGCTATGATGATGTTATTAATAACAACAGCAGCAGCAATGATAACAACACAATGAAACAGTATTAGGATTATGAATACTAGTATAATAATAATGATGATAATAATTTAGATTTTCAGTTTCAAACCTAACGGAAACCACTTTTGTCTTTTTCTGTATTTCTAAAATTTGCACCATTTTGTAATTATTCAGTAAAACACTACATACATGGAGATTGTGTACAAAAATATTGTATAAAAGCTAGCAATGCTTGTCAGGTTGGAAATTAAGAATTGTATTATTTATTTTTTCATGTTAGGCTTAGCCCTTGCATTAATTACCTTGTAGTGCTTGTGCACACAGTGTTTTGGGGCTCACAGTATAGATTAGATTAACAGCACTATAAGGCACAACACAATGCAAATGCCCTCACTGCTCTCACTGTGAGATTCATAAGTATGTCACAGAAAACTGTTGGAATTCGCTGCATGTTTCCAGCCTGCGTTCATTGTGCTACCGTTGCTAACACTTCTTTCTTTGTCTCTCTTAAAGCCTTACAGATTGAGTCAGCGGCGACCCCTCCAGCCTCATTACCTGGACCTGCAGTATAATGAAGCCCACCCCCAGAAAAACACAGGTCCAAAGGCCTGACATGTCACTGCTTATGGAGGCTGCAGCACACGCCCTGGGGGCAACACCCAAATCTGCTCATGCAGCTCTCCTGCTATTCTGCCCCATCTTCACTTGTGTGGTATCGTACATGACGTGGAGGAGAGCGCACACACTGTACAGTACAGTGCACCACATGCATACACACTCAGCTGCATGCCACACTGTGCTGAAGCTGTAGGAGAGACCCAATTTGCTTGGTTGGGACAGTTGTCTTACGAGGTGTTGTGCGCTGACTGGACATATGCTGACCCCTTCCATTTTTTTAGTGCTGACTTTCTTGTTGGTGCCTCTTTGTGTCATGACTTTGTGCCTAGTTTTGTTAACGGGATGCAAACAGAGGAGGATGGTTGGTGTATAAGATATGAGAGAATGTTCCTTTGTTTGTCCTTTGTTGAGAGCAGGGGTCACTTATAGGCAGTTCACAGTCGGGATCCAGACCCAGACACCATCCTTACCCGACCTGGACCTTTATAGCCAGCGTAGCTTTTCTAGCCTTACAGCACTAACGGCCCAGGAAACTCACAGTTTTTAATAATTTCACTTGATGCAACTCAACCAATTAAATCTGTGAATTCCAATAAACATTCTGACGGGAGTTGGTGAGTGTGGGAGAGACGAGAGAAGGAAGAATAGACAGGAAGGAGTAAAGCAGAGCAAAATAAGAAAAGCAAAGCTGTTAAGTTGTTAAGATGTGTTGAAATCATCAGAAAATTGGTTGAGAGTGAAGTGAAAATTATTGTAAAGCTTTTTTTTTAATAATTTTGTTACGTATTTTATTTTCTGATATGACAATAGATCATTTATTTTAATAGAATACTTGTTTATAATTCCTTCAGTTCAATGTGAAAACGGACACTAAGTATTATATTGTACTTTTATTACCATACTTGGCAGCCAGTTGCTGACTACACACAGATGTTGATGAATCTAATATTTTAACATTCATTTGACTTAATCTTGATGCTAGTTAGACATTATGTTAAGGAAATGTTAATCTTGACCTCTCTGAATTTTAATGGAATTTGTTAAGACTAATGAGTATATGAGTATTTTGAGAGCATGAATCAAGCTAGAACATCCGTTTCAAAGCAGATCACTGTGTGTTAAAGCTAACGGTGTTTCACACACAACACACTGTATTTGTTTTCACTCACAGGTCAGTCTCTCCGCAGTCCATGTGAGTGACACCTGACAGAACGTGTGAGCAGAGTTGAAGGTAAACACACACACTCACACCTCCAGATAGCCTGTCACCTGCTCACAGCAGGCGAGCTGAAGAGGAGAGGCTGGGATAGGGAGGGAGACGGGGGAGTGGGGACAACAGCCTGACCGTGTGGACATTGGTGCTGTCTTGTGGAGGTGTGAATGTGTCATTAAGGAGCATCACAGCCCGCACACACACACACACACACACACACACACACACACACACACACACACACAGCCGCAACAGGACATACACTGGCATGATATTTGCATGCACACATAGGGGAACAAGAGACCTTACTTGGGGAAACATGCACAAATGCAGGCATTTATACGTGCACGCACTCCAGCCCACTCACTACACTACAGTCCTTGGTTCGGACTTGCAGGTCACCCACAGTAAAAGTCTACTCTTCATCATGCCACGTCAAATCCTGCTGCACCGTGTCTGTGCATGTCAAAAAGGCCTTTCTCTGAGAAGTCTGACAAGATGCAGAAGGATCAGTCATGCTGTACTAGAAAGATAACGTCACCAGAATCTGTTAAGACACATTGGGGGGGTGGGGGGGGCGGGGTGGTTGTGACACGTTCCACAAAAGCCACGCTTAAAAACAGGAGCCGTGCAGTTATTTGGTGATATTAATGTATGACGACAAGTAGCGAAGAGGGGAAAAAAGAAATCAATAAAAAAATTTATGACATCTCCCTTGGCCGGCGTGTCTATAATACTATTCAAATGGGAGCAATGATGATAAGGTTTGGCCAAGGCATCTGTGGAGAGGGGGTGGGGTGGGGGACGCGGCGAGGGTGGAAGACGAGGATGATAGAGGGCCCCCAGATAGCTGGCTTCAGGCCGTCTGCTGCACCATAAGCTGTTGTTTTATTTGTCATTTTGTGGAGGGAATCAGAAGAGCAAATGCAGCTCGTAGTTGGCAGGGAGGTCTGAGGGTCCCCCCCCCCCCCCCCCCCCCCCGCCAGCACTCATTCTACGTACTGTATCCCACACAATGACTTATAGCAAATGTGTCATCTTGTATCTGTACACAGGAACATGGGGATTGAACCTGTGTGTTAGCAGTGCTAGCTGCTCAGTCCGTACACTATACGTTTAATAGATTGTTTTCTGTGACATAACACAACATCACAATCAGTGTTTGCATACATTTTTTATTTATTGTTGTCCAACTGTATTAATACGAAATAAAACTGCTGTATATTTGCAAGAAAGAAGTACACTGAGTGGTAGTGTAGATAGAGCTAGATATACAGCTTCCAAATATAGAACTATTCCTATCAATGAAAAGATGCAGATATCACAAATTCTTACACTTGAGGGTGTGTAGAAGATATTGCACTGTTAAGAATTGTTAGAAATGCACATAAAAACTATAAAAATTGCAGTATTGTGTCAGGCTACATCCATACGACTACGTTTTCTCTTGGAAAGAGTTTGAAAACTCCAGAGTTGTGTTTTAGTCTGGATGGGCACAAACAGAGATGTTTGGAAATGATGACGCAGACACTCGCTGAGTGGGTCATTTCAATCATGACGTAGCCTTCGCTGATTCGCCAGGCTCCTATCACATGACCCCCTTTCCAGAAGGAAACAACCGGCATTAGCCTCGGCTACCAGTGAAGAACGCAACATGGATAATCAATTACAAGTGTTGCTGACCCTGTTGTCTTTGCTAACAGCTGTTGTGCCGTTAAATTCTGCATTTTACATCGATGTAACATGCTAACATGTGAAGGAAACAAGCCTTTATTTGAGCAATCCCAGTGCAAACAGTGTATGGGAATGGTGGGGGAGAAACTGTGTAATGGTGTAGAGAATGTTTTCTTAGCACACTCTAAGCTCTTTAACACCAATCAATCATCGTTTGAGTGCCAACGGTAGCTGCTAATGCTGTGCATCCCTTCATCGCCATGATCTGCCCATGTCCAAACAGCTACTTCCAGCACGATATGCACCATGTCACAAAGGACAAATTGTCTTTCTCGAGTTGAGGTTTTTTCAGAGCCAAAAGGAAGGCCCTATCCAGCATGAGCACGGTGTTCCCAATAAAGGGATCGGTGAGTGCATCTGCTGCTTGTGAGTGTGGTTTCTTCGAGAGTTAGAGTGGATTTTGTTCTAATCTTCTGGATTTACACCTTGTACAGTCCAACGGCAGCTTTGGCTTACAGGAATTCTTGACAGTTGACAGTCTTGTCTTGTTAGGGCTCAGCAAGCCAAGCGCAAACCCGCACGCACATTCACACTCAGGAGCAGAAGGGGAGCCAACTGTACACTAAATAAACCTGCTTGTCGTAATAATGATGGGAGCCGACTCCATTATGTTCTTTTGAGTTTATTTCTCTGATTTACCGCAGTCAAAGTGACGCGTGCCTGGGACAGTCTCCAAGGTTGCTGTCAGGGGGAATTTAATGTCCTTGGCTTTAGCGTCTTTCTGAGAGCCTGTCACATCGGCTCAGCCCTGACTGGCGCACCAGCCGGGACCTCTGGCATTGTTAATATTAATAGAATATTGATACCACCAAAATACTGTGGTAGAATTCTCATGTCCACCCCCCATGTCTCTTTGTAAGACAGAAAACACCCTGTTTCCTTCCCGTGTCTCTTTTTTTCATTTTTTTCTGTCTTAAAATATTATGCAAAACCAATGAATTAGTATTTTACTACCTCTCCTTTTCATTTAATCAATTATTACTCCAGCAAAATAAAAATACATGTGTGTTTAATGTGTTTTGCAATAATCCGGAGAGGTTTCTATTGTCTGTGGGAGAACACTGAGAGGATAGACTGTCAGGATCTGGCTATTTCAGGCTATTTACCCCACACACACACACACACACTCACACACACACACACACACACACACACACACACACACACACACATAGGTATAAGCCACATTATGCATGTACCTTCTTGTGGACATTTCTTAAAAATAATGACTCAGCCATGAGGAAACTGGGAGATCGTCCAACTCTCTTTATTCATGTTTCTGCCTTTGCTCTTACACCAGCAAGTTCTGGCATGACCCCACAAGTGCTTTAAATCCTCGCGTAATATTACTTAACTGATGCTGCTTTTCATTCCCAGGCTCTGTTTGCATCCAACAACCTGATTGCAAAGTGTAGAAATATTTTTTTATGACACTATATGATGGGGCAATACACAGTTCATTTGTTGAGAACTGAAATGTCACTTTTATATGCCATTTTTTAAAATACATTTTAAGATACAGTTCCTGAAGTATAAACATATTCAACCAAATCAACTAATGTTATCACATTTTGAATATGGGGTTAGGGTATGTACAATGCAATGTACAGTAGGTTTCACAGCTTGCAGTTGTAGCTGTAGAAATATTTTGTGCAATTGTTAATATTTTTCAACTGTGAGATTTAACAATGTTTAATTCTGATGTTATTAGTGATACGCTGCGAATCACAAACACACATTTTGACACTATATTTACGTCTGAGCTGAGCAGCCAATCAGCACATAAAAAAAAATCGAACTACCCAATCTGGACAGAGTAAGACCCTCCGCCTATCCTGCCTCTGATTGGCTAATCCTTTCCTTCCTGGTTTAGCCATTATCCCAAACCGCGCTACAAACTTGACAAATTTCATATATATCTCTGTGCAAAAAACTCCCACAGTATTTCCATTGCTGCCAATCTTTATGACACATTCAGAAATTCACAAGAGCACCAATTTACAAATTTACACATTCATGTTTAAATACATGTGTGTGCATTTTTTACATGGATGTTAAAAAGGTGACATACAGGCGGCAAAATGATTTGTGAACATGATTTCACAAGCTCAATATATTATTGATCCTGAGTCTCCATAAATATTGAAAATAGTTACATAGAATATATGTCTTGATGTAACAAAAAAGTCTAACTTTAACAAAAGAAAATGTGCGATAGGAACCCATAGCTCATAAGAGGAAAATAGGTTTTCTTGGCCCTCACATAACAATTTGTCTGCAGTAAATATCAAACTTAAACTTTGAAAACAAGGCTTTTATGAAGCATACAACTTCCCTGTATTCCATCCATACATGACAAACTTACATACTTCATCACAAGGGGCATTGATTCTGATGTAAACATAATTATCAACGAGCGTCAGACTAAATTGGCCTGAAAAGATAGAGAGTTCATTATCAGCCGAAACACTTGGGAGTGTGCTACTCTAATTAATTTTCTATAATGAACCCAATGTTTTTGTTAAGATCCCAAATACCTCAGTGACACATTGCTGACTGCGAGACCTCATCCCAGCTCCACTGGGTTTGACAGGGAAGCTTGTGTTGGGTAATGAATTACAGTAATCTGGTGCACGCGCATGTTCCATCAGCAGTGGTTAAAGTACAAATTAGTAATAACATTTAGACGTCTGACATCGTGTCGCCGGATATTATGATTTGAAAAGAGCTTGATAAAATCATTGTTCTCTGCGCTCGCTTCCTGTCTGCAACGAGGTTAAACCCTGAATTCACCACCGCAGGTTTTTCTCATCGCCTAAAAAGAAATGTTAAAGTTTCTGCCTTTCGGTCGAAGCAGTGTTGTCCCCTCTCTGCCTGCACTCTCAGGCAGTGGCATCAGAAACTATTTTCAATAATTGATTCCGCACTGTAATTGAACAGCATGACTGAACGACATAGCTCATTACTTTACTCATTAGTTAATTATCGGAGAAGTAGGACAAGTCAATAAAAGTGAAGGCAGTAAATTTCGATACTAATTAGCCGCGCTTCCTTTGAGACATACTTAAAGGCAGATTAGTTACCTGAATGTCCCGCAACGGGATAGGGTGGGGGTGGGGGGGGGGGGCTGGTGGAGGGGTGCGCGCGTACGTATGTGTGTGTGTGTATGTGTGTGCATGTGTGGACGGGGGGGGGGGGGGTTGTCGACTAAGGTCAGCTGCTGGATATCCATAAAGAGATAACAGTTACAGCAATTTGATAGAGCCCCACAGAAGACAAGGTTTTTAACAATACAGGGATTCAAGGGAATCAAGAGAATGAAGACATGATGAAACAGAAATCTGAGGGAAAATCTAAATTATGACAGTTTCTATTTTCCTTTTTGGTAATATTATAAAATAAATGAATGTAATATTTATGTATATATATATATTATATCTCCAGTGTGCACTAAATGCCAAAAGTAGTAGTAAGTAAATCAGCAAATAATCTAAATAATAACTAAAGTAAAACCTAACCCCGTGAATACGTAAATAAAACTTGAGAAAACGACTAAAACTGCGATAATCCTTACAGGCCGATATTGTTTGTGACTCATTAGTTTCTTCAGCTGGGCTTGTGTCTTTGACGTATTGCTCCAAATTGATTAATGAGCAGAATCGATTAAGACAATTTATTCCCTTTCATTATGGGCCTTTCTGCCTCTATTTGTTTTCTCGGCTAACGCTGCCAATAATAACCGTTTGACACTCTGGGCCCACTGTGAATAACCGTGACTGGGTTCATGCACTCCTAACAGGGGGCCTTTACAGCACTGTAGCGCAGATGCGCTGTCAGCCAATCATAGAGGGCCGGGGCGAAGCGAACGCGAGCGTCTTTTTCACATGCAAATTCTACAATGTGATAATAAACACCTGACATGGAGCATGACTGAATTACCCTGCGTGTTTAATCAATGGCGCCGCTTATTGCCGCTCCCAATCCTTTGTTGCCCTCCTCTATTATTCACCTTCTCCTCTTTCGTCATATCTCTTCTCTTATTCTGTCCATTTTTACTCATGTCTCTCTCCATACCCGACTTTTCTTTCTTCCTCTTTCCTTTTCCTCCTCTCTACTTCCTTCAAATCCACTTCCTTGCCTCGTAATCCCCCCCCCCCACCCCCCGTCCACCTCCCTTCTATCACTCAGCTGTTTCACACTCATACATTATCACTTTTTCCGTCAATTGGCTTTAACCGTGCTAAGTTTTGTGAGGAGCCATCAGCAGGGTCCCCTTGGGGACGAGGAAATGACAGAGGGCGGCCTTTATTTACCTCTGTGGCCCCTACCGTGTCGTCTGCTTAATCATGTGGCTAATCGACAACACTGTCTCCCCGCTCGCCCGCACCCAGACAATGGGGAACCTCATTCATATTTGATACAATGGAGTGTTTAAGTCACTGCACGCGTCTGAGGAGGAGGATATTGTGTTTCATTGTGAAGGGCTCCACAGGGACCTCCTCCCTGCCCACCCAGGCCTCCCTATCCGTCCTCCTCCTCCTCCCAACTAGCATATGCTTGGCACTTCTGGTGTTAAGCAGGCCGGCCCCGGCCATGTGCAGCTGGCCGGACGCAACGGCCCCGTCCCAGTATCAAAGAACTAATTCCCATGATTAATTCAAATGGTTAATTCTGCTTTATCGTGGCTTAAGAAAAATTACCAAGACAAATATGTACTCCACCGAAGAATGAATTACACAGAGACGTGTTTAATAATGCAACAGGGCGTATAATAGGGGCTCTTTTCCTCGCGCTAATCTCCTCACCACCTCCACTTCAGAGAGCACGGTGTCAGATGCTGGGCGCCATGTGCTGCCTCTGTTCTTTAATATCTCTAAAAGGGGATTTATCCCAGAGAACAGATTGTTGTGTCCTGTATCTGTTTAAGTGTCTGTTGCTTCTTAATCACTCCCATAAGCCTCTCGAGTGGCATTTCAGAAGTCCAGTGCAAACTGTAACTTACCTTTTTTCACACCAAAATTATTCGCGGATATGCACAAGTTTTGTAAATGAGGGTAAATCCATTAAAAAGGCAATTGGCAGAAGAGGAGTCCCCCCCCCCCCCGGTTCACCATGTTTGACGTCACCAATGCACAGACAACTGAGGCTCTCTGTATCCTCGCCCTCTTTTCAAGTTAGTGCGTCACCTGGGTGTCACGTTTCCATCTCTGTGTTTACTGAATGACAATTGCATTCATTTGCATTGCAGACACCAACAGATGTTAGTGATGATGATGATGATGATGATGATGATGATGATGATGATGATGATGATGATATTTTTAGTGTCAGACAATTTGTAACAGTGTTAGGGTTAGGGTAACAAAAAATGGAGACAGGAAGCAAAAATACATACGTTTAACAAAAGTCACAAAAAGGTTACACATCACTACACACATGTAACTGTATGAAACAAAGAAGATGATGCTCAAGGCCTGTTAACGTACATTTGACCTGGAATTAATTTCCATATTTTATTTTAGGATTGACTGGTGCACAAAGGAGTTTTTCAGTCTCACCTTTTTAAATCGCGGAGTATCTCCTGTTGGTGTTATCTGGGTTTTTCACCAGTGGAAAAGGGACTTTACATGACTGGAAACACTTGTGAGCGGCTGCTATCTACTTCCTCTCTCGCTTTCTGTCTTCTCTCTCCCTATCTCCCCCCCTCTTGCTGTCTTCTCTCCTCCCTGCTACTTTAAAAGATTAACCAGGGTCATTAAGGACACAGAGAAGGTTCATTTCGCTGTTACGAGTGGCAAATTAATCATGGGGGGATGCCATTTAATGACACACTTCCCTGGACTGATTACTTGTGTTCTTGCTAATTACATTGGTTAACTACAGTGCACCTATGAAGGTCCTTTTGGTATTTGGTCTCTTAAGTCCACGGGCCTCCTTAAAGACACACTCGCACGCTCCCCCCCCCCCCCCCATCTCCTTCAAGCAAATTAAAGAACATAAAAAAAACAGCTGTGTATGGCACGGTGCCCCGACGAGCCCATTACCGACACGTTTGCCTGAACCACGGAAGGAACTTAACTGTGTCCTATAACCTCAAAATGAGGGTGCGCCACTCACCGCGGTTTTACTGTCGCAGCGCTGCAGAGGTTTCCCCTCCTCACCCTCTCCTCGTCTCCTGCCCCTTGTCTAAATGAAAAAGCACAAAAGCACGGTGTCATTAAAACCGCCACCATCAGGGCCTGGCTGGTTTCATTTGTCCTCCATTATTACTGGAGACAGCTTCGCCAGTCAGAGCCGCAGAGGTGGGGAGGAGGGCGGCGGGCAATAGGATACAGGTTAGACACGGTGCCACAGACCAGTTAATAAGGGAGAGAATCTTGGGGCAGGTAAGGGTCAAACTGGACACTTCCTAGCATGCAGCGAGGAGCCATTCATCTGAATGGAAATGTCAGCGGAGACCATCAGGTCAACAGCTCCAGGCTAAGTTGGACCTGGGTGTGACTCCTGACACTCAATGGTGGACAGGGGCCAGATAATGGGTTTAGGACCCTGATGGTTATCTCCTCGACTCTGGCTTGTTTTCATCCCCCCCCCCCTTTCAATCCCTCCATCCTTCTCTCCGCCTCCTTCTAATGATAACTGAGGAGGGGTTCAGCCACAGAGATATTTCGATGGAGAAGATACGTGACAGATGTATCGTGATAACTCGGTGCTGGTGTTGCTTAGAAAGAGCAACTCAGACCCAGGGACATGAATGGGAATGTTGTTTCCTCCTTTTGTGGTGTGTGCCAGAACCACTTACTGTGTGTGTGTGTGTGTGTGTGTGTGTGTGTGTGTGTGTGTGTGAGCAGGAAGTTCTGTCGTACAACTAGCATAATTGGTCTGATTATTTATCTACTTTTTGAAGATCACCCAAATTACCCATGCGTTTGTTCTCCTTATAGACACCATTGTTTCAAATATTTAGTGTTTACTGAGTGTTTATTAATAAGAGTAAAATTGCAGTAATCAAATGTAACTGACATTTTTTATTTGATAATTTGGATACAAAAAAAACGTTCAAAAGGGATAATAAAATACTTTTTTCGATTTTTGTCAAATGTGGATCAGCGTTTTTTTTTTCAGGCATGCAACCCGTTTGTGTGGAAAACAGCAGACAAACATCCACATCTTCCTCATGTCAGAATCTGTCGAAGCATTCCGAGTCCTTTGATTTTTTTTTTTCCTCTAGCTCATATTGAGACGGCTTAGAGGAGATCCTGAAAAGACCTTTTGAAACGGACCAGAGCTGGCAGTCTGGCTATTTGGTAACCCCCTCCTTTTCCTCAGCCTGTTTTACAATCTCATTAAATCGGCCCTTTGTTTTGCCACTTTCCAAGCTCTGATCTCTGGCTTAGGACGAGTCAAAAGGCCAAGACAGTTTGAAAAAGGCTCCCTCCGCCACAAAGAGGCCTCTTGTTCGCAATCATTCCCCTCTTCAACACCACCCGGACAAAAAAAGGGAGGCAGGGAGCAGGAGGGTCACTCGCTGGTGTGATATCGTGAGAACTTAATGAAAGTTTTATAACTCTTGAAATGTTTATGACCTCCCCACTCAGCAGCTTGTCCCACCAATTAATGGCTAATTCTGACGGGAGTGGAAAGAGCCCGGCTGCTATTTCAGACGGGGGGGGGGGGGGATAAAGTAGAGTAAACATTTCAGATATTTGACGTTGTTCAAATGCAGTTAATTTATTCTTGAAAAGACTTATTTACTCCCAC
Organism: Verasper variegatus; assembly: GCA_026259375.1. Classification (NCBI taxonomy): domain Eukaryota; kingdom Metazoa; phylum Chordata; class Actinopteri; order Pleuronectiformes; family Pleuronectidae; genus Verasper; species Verasper variegatus. The sequence goes on from CM048056.1 coordinate 7,538,315, forward strand.
ATATAGTGTATATGCCATCAATAAATCAATCAAATTTTATTTATATAGCTAATATGCACAAATCACAATTTGTCTCATGGGGCTTAACAAGGTGCAACATCCTCGGTTCTTAACCCTCAACAAGAGTGAAGGAAAACAACCCCAAAAAAAACAGAGAAAAAGAAACGTAGAAACCTCAGAGAAAGATGCAAGTGAAGGATTTCTCTCCCAGGACGAACAGAAGTGCAATAGATGTCATATGTAACAGAGCATGTCAACAAAATCACAGTATTTACAACAATTCCTGAGAAAAGACACCGTCTAACATAAATGGAGCAGTGTATAAATGTAAAGTATTTATACAAAAGAAAAAGTCTGACGGAGGTGAAGGGAGCCTCAGGGACAATTGAAATGCTAGAAGTATTCCCAATAATGGTAATATATGTGAGTAGGCAGATTGTATATCGAAGCAATCTAGTTTTAATCATTTTTCCACGATCAGCTGCCACCAGGATCCACCACAGTACTTTACCTTGGCTGCTCGGTTGCTACAGGGAAGCACAGCAGCACATAGACATATTATTATCTCTTCAGCAACGCAGACCTCTGCAGGCACTGCTAACAAACTCCTGCTTCTCCTCCCTGCCCAGTATCTCTCCAGCTCTTTATAAACTCTGCTCCATTGTGGGCTTATTATGCAACATTCTACTCAGTTATGTCACTATTTATTTACAGGGTGCAAAACACAAAAGAAATGAAGAATTGAAAAGGCCGCAATCAAAGTCGGATCGTGCTGCCGTTACTGCATCATGTTAAGAGCTAAGTAATGCATTCAACAGCGTTGCATCAAAGACCAAAATGAACACAGAATGGCGCTTCGTTCGCTCGGCAGACAGCAGTTACTGAATTACTCTTGCAAGGACTTAGCACAGCTCCATCTTGGTACTGTGAACCTGTCATGGAGCAATGAAGGGGAATCCAGAACCCATCTGAAACAAATGACAAAGTCTATTGCCCAAGGCCCCTCTCTCCCTCTTCTTAACAGCTTCGCTGAGAAGCCATCACTGTCCACGAAATATGATAAAACCCATGCCATAATAGGATTCATAAACATGCCCAAATACAATTTGCTGAGATGTATTTCAGGAAAAGACAATCATTTACAACTTCTGAGGGGGATTTAGAATAAGTATGTTTGTATGCAAATCCGGCAAACACGTTTTATGTACTCCGCTCCCACAGATCATGAAAGCGCATTAGATTTATGGCAATGTGTGTGCATAATTGTGAAGATGCTGGGGTGGGGAGGGGAGGGGGGTAAAGAGGAGGAAGAAGAAGAGGAAGACGAAGGAAGAAGAAGTCTCAGGATTTATACTGAGACCTTATTGGGGTTTTTTTGATTAGTGTAGAACGAGCTCGGCTTTCATGCCCCAGACATGAAAAACAATCGCTGCCACTTGGCTGAGTCCTGGGCATCCAGGCCCCCATTGCTTCCACATGGGAAGCCGCCAACATTTGCTTTTGGCAATAAAGATAGCTGAGGACAAAAGACAGGCAGCAAGTACCTCTTGGCAAATTCTTATTTGCAAGCAGGCCTTCCGAGGTTATAGTTGATTTTCACCTTAAAAATAAGTTGAACAAGAGGGTATAGTGTGTGGGAAATTATTACACATAGTTTCATTAGTGAAGAAATTCATTTTACAGCATAAACTAGCCTGGTGGACTAAAAACAAGTCAGGTGTCATGGTTATCATGCACTTAATTTAGTTAAGTCGGTTTCTTTTTGTTGTGACATAAAACTTAAAATAAAAAGTATAAATTTTCCTACATTGTCCAGATTTGTTTGTGTTCCCTTTCACATCCATTAAGTCTGAACCTTTACAGTTTTTGTCCTGTGTAAGCCACTAATATTTTAGTTTGAATTATCTCCTAAAGAAACTACAACATCCGGATTTCCTTGTTGTAAAGTTCCCACTTTAAATGAAGTGCTACCACAGCTAAGATCTTTCTACCTTGGCCTTATGTAAACACCATTTGAACGTTTAATCCAATAAAGACCAATTTACAAACTCATTTATTACCAATAAAGGAGAATCACCTGCTTCACGCCACCTGAATGTCATTTTGCGGCGTGTTTTCTTTTCTCTCTCTCGCTCTGTTTGGAGAAATCATTAGCAATGTGGCGTGGATTTGGGGGTCCTGAGACAGCAGCCTCCTCTGCCTCCATCTCAATCACTGGTGGGAGAGGAGAAGTAAAGGAGTTGGGGGTTTGAGTGGGGGGGGGGGGGGGGGGGGTTGACCCAGGAATCTGGAGTTTTTGGGGAATTAGAGTTCAAAGCAACTCCCCGCAGCCTACATAAACCACCCTCAATTGGCACAAAGAGGAAACTCAATTTGCAGGGAACTGCGCTGTATACTTTTTATAGAGGAACTTTTAGTCATTAGGCCATATACTCCATCTCGCTCAAAGAGCCAGGCAACGCGGCAGGAGGCCACAACGTGCTTTTTGTACAAAAAAAGCAGAACCCCACCCCCCCCCAACACACACACACACACACAACAGAGAAGTAAAACGTCTGTTAATGAGAGCCCAGTAAGTTCCTGTGTCTTCAGATGGTGTCCTGTTTGTTCAGCAGAGCAGGGGGATCTGTGTTAACCCTTCCACAACAAAATCTGCTTAGAAGGTGTAATCCTATCTAGTATGCATGTAGCAGTCTTCAGGCAGGGCTGTGCTGGAAAAACAGCCAAAGATGCTGTATCAAATTAAACATATGTGTGGAAGAAAGCGCACTCTCTTGGGCAACAATCAGGACGCATTGAAAGAGAATGAATTTATTCTGAAAATCTAGTTTAAGGTTGTCATTTTCATTTGAGTCAAATGGGATTTGAGAACAAAACGCAGTTTGAAACATGACAAAAACAGACCCAATAGTTGATCTGTTTACAAAAACATGATTCACTCGGCGTACTGTACTTTCATCAAAGCAGGTCCCACAACTGCTCATATGAAACATGATGAAATGTTTAATTTTAAATACATATATTATATGCATTCATTTAGCATTTTTTAAATGTATGCCATAAAAATAAATAAATGATCAATTTGTGATAGGAATGTTATTGGAGTTTGAGTCAAGTATATTTATGACCAATCCCAAAATAAAATTACACAGCGTGATTATTTAATTATTGAAGGATTCTAAACATTTAACAGTGACCCATTTGCCCCCATTAACTCCTAATATTATAAAAAAAATCATACATTTTTAACAGTGGAATCAAGGCTGCCAATATTATTGATGTGAGCAAGAAATACAATAATAATTATGAAATTAATTAAAAATTCTCTTTGTGTCATACAGTTCTAGGTTTTTCCAGCTTTCTCTGTAGTGTTTTGCTTGGTTTGTTGTCCATATTTAATAATTACCCATTTAAGATAATAAATGAGGAACAGAATCCCTTGCAGGGAATTAGCTTTTTTGTAATTGCTCACCACTCACTTAAAGAAGAAGTCAATAAATGGTAAATGTAAAAAATATAGTAAAATTATAGAAACAATAATTAAACTGTAATAGGCAATAGGTAAACAAGTAATGTGCAAAGTAGGATCACAGTGGGGACAGCAGTGCAAAAACTTAACAGGGAAAAAAATAGATTAGCTGCAATTTAACAGTAAATAAATCGTAATGTGCAAAGATAAACAGGATGAAAAGGCTAATGTGGGTCAACAGTAAAGTAACAGTAGTTGATTGTACTGATGGAGATGGGCAGAAAGGGGATGAACTGTATTTCTGGATCACTCTGGAGCACTTAGTCAGTCTCTGAGTCTCTGGCTGAACCTGCTCCTCTGACTAACCACAACACTGTGTGGAGGGTGGGAGACATTGTCCATGACGGAGAGGAGATTTGACAACATCCTCCACTCCCTTCTACATCCAATGGGTCCAGCTCCACCCTCACGACTGAGCCAGACCTCTGAATCACTCTGTCGAGTCTGTTGGTGTCGGCTACTCTCAGGCCTCTGCCCTCAGAGAAACATCTGCAGCATGGTGCCAAAGACGTCGAAGGATCGGAGCACTCTGCAGGAAAAAGTGCAGTCTCTGGAACTTCCTGTAGAGAACCGCAGAGTTCCTGGTCCAGTCCAGTTTGATTTCTAAGTGGACACCCAGGTATTTGTACTCAAGAACCTTTTGCACCATGTCTGCCCTGTTGGAGAGTGAGTCGCAGGAGTCCTGGATCTCCGGAAGTTCACCACCAGGTCACACAAGTAAACGCCATCACTCATGATGCACTTAGAGCCATTGGAGAACTTCTCTTGGTGAGGTAGACCACCACGACACCAGAGGGGCGTCAACCTACATGCCAGTCATCGTCCTTCGGGGAGACACACGATTTTCGATGCGCCCCCTTGCCTGTCCAAGTAGTAGAATTATCCATCAGACTCCAAAAACGACCAATGAATGGAGGAAATCCAGGACCCAGGATGTGTGGGGGCAGTGCTATTTGCCTGTAGTTGCTGGTGGCAAGATAGCTATGAGGGACATTTTATTAAATAGACTTCATGACTGTGTGTGAGACTTAAACGATTTTAGCCGACCTTCCATTCAATCTTTGTTCAAATAGTCCAGGATAAAACAGTGAGCATATGTCAGTAAAATTAGCTGTTATTTGTATGTCGAGTCTTTAAAGGTTGCAACATTCTTTCCCCCGTTTAAGACTCTATCCAGACATCATCTTTCATAATCTCCCTCTCAATTTGTCCAGCTGGGTTCCTGCTAACCTCTGTGAACTTTGACCTTACCACACAGCCCTTGCCAGCCCGTCAAATTTGTCTCTTTGTGTCCTTTGTTGCCCTTCTGTCCCCCGTTCTCCCCCTTCACCATATATGGCAGATTAATGACAGCTAATAATATCTGATGTTCCTGGACATTGCGCCTGGTAATGAGATGCATTCCCAATGGGTAGGCAAGGTGTCACCACTAACAAATTCCCCGTTGCTGTGCGCAATTAGCCTGTAAAAAGGGTGGAAAAATACACTAAATCAGTATCGGCCAAGATGGATGGAGTGCGCCGAAAGAAAAATACCCCTTTGTTACCAAACAGCCGACACGGAGGAAGAGGGAAGGAGAGAGAGAGAGAGCGGGAGAGAAAAAATGTCTCTTTTCCTCCTCCACATCTTTCTCCTGGAGGAGATGTGGACAGGTTACCTTTATGGAAACATTATTCCTTGACTGCTCCCTGGCAGGAGTTCATTACAGCTCAGCCTAACGTTGAAATATTCTCTGCGAAATGTCAACATATGTAAATGAGGACTCAGCCCTCATTCGCATGTCATGTTTTGTTAAAAGTTGTTGCAACCTTTCTTTCCTACTTATTTCTGGCTTTTCCTTTCCACCCCCCAATGTCTTCCTCATCACAGGGAATTCAGCTCATTTCCAAAATAATATATATCAAAATAGCAAGAAAGAGCAGGGAGATATATACATTTTGCTCGACACCGATCATTTCTATCACTAAAAGCACAAAGGATACATTGCATTGCCAATTTTTCAGTCGGTGATTATCCCTGAAACACAACGCATTTATCAATAAATAATGCTGTTATTTATTTTGCACCAGCATATTTTTTTGAATTCATGGATATCTCAGTTTCAAATAAAACCTGTGTGATCTGAGGTTTGCTTTACTGACATTCAAAAGAAGTTAAATCACATACACCAAACAACTGTGTTTTCTGTGTAATGTGGCCGCATTTGTATCCGCGATGGTCGGCCATATTAAATCATGTTCAACAACATCGATCCCTCAGGGCAGTTTAAATATTAGTGAGCATTAAATCAATAACAATGCAGGCTGTGGTTACACACCAAAAGGACACTGGCATGATTCAACATTTATGCAAAACAACAGCTAAACTGTGGCATAATGTCTTGGCTGGTGCCATTCTGCACTGCCGAGCCCCATGGCAAACTGCGAGTGATGAGAACGGATAGAGCTTCCATTCACAGCCACCCATGTGTGCCCAGTAGCTCAAAGCATTGACTAGTTGCCCAGTCATCCCCCGATGTGACAGTTAGCACAACTCTGAGCAAGCAGCTATGTGTTACACTGACGCTGAAACACTATCTACTTCACCCATAAACTCGCAGAGCCCGTGCCGATCAAATTTAAAAAAAGCGATTTTGCCTCCGCAGGGTGAGTGTGAGGCAGATGCAGGGTAGATGGTAGAGAAAGATTCACACCATGGATGGGGCTTGTAGGGGGGGTGTGGGGGGTGGGGGTTCTGTTTAGTTGATGCAGCTATGTATGAATGCATCAACCTCTCAGTCTTGCGTTGTCAAAAATTCATTTTCATGCAGGGGTACTGAAGATGCCAACTAGTTCACCTAGAGCTCTGAGGAAAGGGGATTTGGCGCATTGTGCCTCTGAAAAGAACGCCGCGGCACTCACGTATTCAGCAGCCGGCTCCCTGCTCTGCTTTGTGCCCCTACTGTACCCCCTACTCACAGGCTGAATCTGTTGGGGGCTCTATCAGCCTAATGAAAATTACATTCACGCCCGCGCCACTCCTGCCTATAAAGCCTACATTATGCAACAGATGAGCATTGGGGCCAGGGTGTCTAAGTTTGATAGCATTTCTTAAGCAGGATCAAACTGGAAGCACAGGAGGAGTATTGGCAGTGATGTGAATTTGATGAGTTCAACAGTAAAAATATTCACTTTCCACGTATAATGAGAACGGCAAACCCGCCCGGTGCAGGGTTGATTTTTGGAGTTTTTTTTAGAAGGGAGGAGGGGGGGGGTCTTCATTGCAATATCATTTTGCGCGGTAAAATTGATATAAAAATGAACTTTTTGGAATAATTGACTCTGTGCTCATAACGAGAGGGGATCCCGTCATTTGTTATGAGCCAAATGTATGCTACAATATAGGAAATCCAGTTAGGAGAAAAGTGATGAGTTTCAGGAAGGCACTGAAATCTACATGCAAATGCATAATAATCACACATCTACAATATTGCAGTGTTAAGAAAAAAAAATACCTTGAATTCAATTATCATGTGGGCTGGAATAATCATAATGTTATTGGAAACTCAATTATGGAGGCAAGCCATGTCTGGAAATTAGCTGAACTTAGCTAAGGCAAGTCAGCCCCTTGAATTCATCAAGTATGGATTATCACAATATTACATGTTCACTTTGATTCCGCTGTCCAAAGACAAACATTCACAGTCACTGCTGCATACTCCCCACGTTTGTTTTATTCATGAACTGCGCTCTGATCTATTATACATACAAAACTGATTCTATGCTGATCGCCCCGGGCTAACAGGCTCAGACATAGAATTAATTATATTATATACACATGCAAGATAATTGTGTACGATTCGGTCAAAAAAAAAAACAACAGAGGTATTTCTCTATGTGTGATTACCAGTGTTGCTTCACCGGCAATTATTTCCATTATTGTTGCTAATATTGTTAATGTTATTGTTTTCTCATTACAGCATTTCTCTGGGGCTTATTTTTAAGATATTAGGATGTATGTGACCGCTACTCTGGAATAAATCATGGCATTGGCTGACGAAGCCCATGACATTAATACCTAAGCTGCACGCTCATATACCAAGAAAATTACTTTGAAATTAAACACAGGGCTAGCACAGGTCGGGCACAGGAAATAGAGATAAGCGTGTTAATTCATTAAAAAATATTAATGAAATATCCCCCTCTATACAGTGTTCATGGAGGCAACCATACTTTTGAATATTGCAACATAAAAAAAGAACATTTCTTCTGGCTGATTTAAAGGGTAGATCTCTCTCTATTATTCATATTATATTGGTTGATACTCGCGCTCTGTTTTCCATGCCTGAGCATGATTGAAAATATCATTTCCATTTGGCACTGGGAGTTTCATGCATGGTTTGGTTATCAAATTCCAACACACTCACTGCAAGGTCCAATATGATTCCACCCCAATATTGTCCAAAGACATTTACAAAAAAAATATACACCGCGCTTCTGCAGAGTTTTCTATGAGGAGGGAAAAAAAAAGGAGGTGGACCTATGGAGGTCAATTGCATGCCTCGGTGGCATTTCTAATAAGCATAATGTATTTAGGCATGGGCCATGGAGAGGTGTCAGAATTGATATTTGCATACATCGACAGTGTGTAAGGAAAATGTTTGTGTACTGTACATGGAAGAAGAAGTGTGTTGTGTTTACAGTATGAATTTAAAAAGCCCAATTTTAAAATGTACTTACACTTTTTCAACTGCTCTAGAATTATAATTGGGTAATTAAAACAATTATCAGGCATGTAAACAGCCCAAACCTTTTTTTTTTTTTTTTTTCTTTTACAAACTTGTGCCAGAATTTCTTTATTTCTGCTCTCCAGCATCAGTGATCCTGGTAATAAACGGGCCCCTGCTTATGATTCCGTCAACTTTCAGAGTTCCTTCCAGTTCACTCCGTCACCAGCCTCACCCCTGTTTTCCCCCTGCACCGCCGCCTGCCACGGCGGAGCTGGGGGAACATGCAGCCTCGCTCCGAGACGACTTCAATCCCCTATTATCAGGAGTGCGCACATTGCCGCTCACAAGGGTTTAATTTATTTGTGCCTGTTTCAGCCCAAGATTAAAGTTTAATTGGCACTGACTGGCAGCTCCCAAGTTTTGACTAATTCTCCTTATCGGGAATCCTTACCGAGTAGCTCTGGGCAATGTGAGGTCTGCCTGCCTGCCTGCCTGCCTCCCTGTGTGCGTGGCAACAGTGCCCACACACACGCACATTTACACACATGCAGTCAACATAGTAATCTGCTATTTGAATTGGTCGATAGATGGAGTACCTGTGACTATACGTTAATTCGAGTTGTGTGTTTATAGGTGCATGAGTGTATGTTAGCTCCACTGGCAGGGCCCCCAAAAGCTTCTGGATTGTTGGGTAATTAGACATGCATCCTATTATTTACTCCAGACTTTATAATTGATTTGTGAAGGTGGAACCATCGTACTGTAGTGCAGGCCACTCTTGTGTTCCTATAACACACTGAGCCTTTGTGACTTGATGTATATTGATATGCATTATTTCTCAGTCTGTATCGCAAACACAACAGAGGAAAAAAAAACGCTGGTTAAAAGAACACCAGTGAATTGTGGGTTGTCGCCGCTTGTGTCACCACATTTCCCCACAAACTCTGGGAACATAAATCATTATAAAGTGAATTACTGCAGAGGGGTTGCATTTCCATAAGTGCGTCTTTACGCCAGAGTGATACACAAGCGTAAATAACACTGATAATCTCAGCCTGTGTTTCATCAGCCAAATCTGAGTCGGAGGGTGCAATCGCTTGTGACCTCCGATATTAGTGGCAGCTATTAAAAGCTGTGGAGGATTTGCAAAGCTTCATTTAGTCAGTCGGGGAGATGTGCGTGAAATAGCGTTCCTTTGGTCGTAACTAATGTCTCTAATTCTAATGAGCGGAGCTTCTGTGTTGCAGCAGTGCGCTCCTAAACTGGGAAGCACTGGATTAAGAGAGTTCTCGTGAGGGCAAATGGACCCGAGTTCAAAGTCACTGGCTTTGATCAGGCACGGAGATGCGCGCACTGGCAGAAAACCTTGTGTCGAATGATTCCACTGATGTCACTTTATATGTGTGGCTGAACGTACACGCTTACTTTCATCCGACCAAAATAATGACGATGAACTCGAAATGTTACAAATTTTTCATCAGCATTTTTAAGCTCATTTGAGTATATGACACATTTCCAATAAGGGTGACATTTATTCATGTGTTCTCCCAAAGAGATTTGGCAGTAAACACAAAGTGAGTCATCTTCAGGTTGTGTCCTCTACTGATTCACAAGTGTTTGGAAAGCTTTAATGAAAGAAAAAGAAGAAGACAGGGAGACATGCAGCAAAACAAGCGAGGATGTTGCACTTATTGGAAAGGGAGACATTTTAAAAGAAAAGGAGGGAGGAAGGAAGGAAAGGATGCATGTGAGGCTAATGAATGGAAAGGTAAATAGGAAGTAGACACGTTTATTTTCAAAGAAGGAGAAAAGGAGGTAGTCGACCTCGCCAGTTTGTCACTGGCCAGAGCGAATCTGGGAAAATGCCACGTTCTGTCCAGCTGGAGACAGCAGACTCCCTCGCAATTACAAATATGTAAAGATGCCATACGTGAGCATATTACTGGGCCTGACTATGTAATGAAACGTGCCACGACTGACTCCATGTCAAAGTTTGATGGCACTTCCCCTCATCTCCAGCCCCACTTCTCCCTGGCCATGTGTTCTCCGTCATCTCCCCAGACCTGCCATTCTCCATGTCTCCACCTGATGTCCCCGCACTTTTCTTTCATTTGTCATTTTTCTTTCCAAAATTCAACTGGCTCACTTGTTCTGCAGCTTCCGTCCTCGCTCGCGCACCTGATCCTACCTCCCTCATCACCCAAACCAGTATTTACAGCTGCCTTTGTCAGCAGCTCCTCGTCCGTTTGTTGGTTTATGAACCTTTTGTGTATATTAGCTGTATTTTGTAACTGCCTGGATGTTTACCTGCCTGTATACCTGCTTGTCCACTCATCTACCTGTAAGCCTGTTTATTCTTCATTAGACTATCTTCACTGAATGTGCCTGCGTTTGTGTTTGCATTTGTTTCCAGCAGGGTGACAATATACCTGCAGGGTATCTTGCCTGTAGGGACGGCAAAGTAAAAACACAACCCTGCTTGAAGTTGTACACATTAGCCAGTTTGTACGACACATAAAGACTCAAAAGCTTCTAAGTTGTGTTGAGTCAGCACAAAGGGCGACTCAGGATTGGAATTGGCATCATATTGCATGTCAGATAGAGAGTGTCAAAGTGAGTGGAAAACTGGGCCTGATTACCCAGGGTTCCATTTGGCAAGGTCCATTGAAAAACCTGAATTGTGTGCATAAATATGCAGTAATCCACGACAGTGTTTGTCTGAAAGTTGTTTTTCCATTTGCTTATATAATTGGTTGTGTTGTGTGTTTTTCCATCTCGACTTTTTTAATCTGTTTGTTTTGTTTATGTGCACGTGTAAGACTAAGCAGACACAGCCAACCAACGATGGTCTATTTGCCAACAGTTTTTGTTTTAACCAACTACTTCCAATATTTGCTTTAAGCTAAGTTAACCACTTGCTGCTTCGAGCTATGTATTTATGTGCAGATCTTGACCTTCTCAATTAGCACGAAGCAAGAAAGTAAAAATGAATGTGAATTGAAAAGGAATACCTTCAAAAAATCATATAAAATCAACTTATAACATAAATAAAAATAATAATGATAATCATCACAGGTATTCTGCACCAAAGTTGTTTACTCTGCTCTGTCATATTGGTGAAGTCATCTCCAAACATTGGCAGATACAATATAAAAATGGTTTCATGTAAATAGGGTGCACTGACCCTTATAATGTCAAATAAATGGGAAGCACAGTAGTAAAAGACATACACAGTCTGCAAAGAACTTTATTAGGGACATTATACGATCAGTTGTTAGGGCCTCGAATTGCTCTGCACAGCCACAGTTGTTTGTGGAGTCACAGCTTCTCCCACAGCCTGTTTCATCCATGTCTGTAGGTTTCAGAAGACCTGGACAAATACCGATAAAATGAGTGAATGAGCACGGACTGAAGGCTCCTTCCTTTTCCACACGCATATCTACCATTGTGCATGAATAAGCATTTTAAACAGGTGTGTCTGTCCACAGAACTGCCTGTTTCTTCGTATAAAAAATGGCTGTTCATGTTTGAAAGTGACTTGTATCTACATAGTTTGTTGTTTGTGCATTGTGCTGCTGCCATGTGATTGGCTGATTGGATAATTGCCCGAACAAGCAGGCGAGCAGGTGTTCCTAGTAAAGTTCTCAGGGTGTGTAGCTCACGATCACCTTCAGAAAAGATGCTGCCCTGACGTTTTACTGGAAGAGAGAGCAGAGCTGCTTGGACTGTGGGAGACGATAGTGGTGACTGATGTTTTGTGGTCATCCTGGTGTTTGCTAAAGTGGCCCCGGAGCATCACACATCTGCACAGTAAGCCGACAATGAGGGCCAGGACACACACATGCACTGATAAACAAACACATTCATTCACATGAATATACACTTCTTTGGACTTGGTGAGACTTTTGGCTGCGAGTCATTGTTTTCGGAGCTGTGCGTTCAGACAGGAATGACGTGCGACTGCTGTGTGTTTGTTTGCATGTATGCGTGTCAGGGGTGTGAGAGTGAAGGACTGTCAGTGCGCTGCGATGGGGGATGGCGTCCCTTAATGAATCCGCCAGGTCCGAGGGTCTTTCATTGATGGCTGCTAATTTCACCTGACAGTACTGAGCGGCTGCTGCGTACGGCCTGGCAACCAATCAGCACACATCAGTCTCAATCAGGGGGAGATGCCCCCTCTCTGGTGCCTGCACTCTCACGCAAACAAACACACCACTTAATACAGGGTCGGGGGCTTTTATCACACCGCTCATCCCCAAGGTGAGCACCTGATCCCGACCTGAAGGACGGCTTTTCTGGTTCTCACTTCACCTGACCTCCAGGTGCTAAACACCGACTTCACATGGTTGTCACACCTGAGGGAGCAGAAGATATCTCTCTGGAGAAACAACGCTCAGGGCCCCCTCTCTTCCCTCTAAAACTGAAACTCTTGATGACATCACCTTGACTTATTGTCACCTTCAGCTGGCTTCGCGACGACTCCTCTAAAGCACGCTGTTGCACCACCTGTGGAGCGGCAGAGTGGATTCCGCTCACGCTGAAGTCAGGCTGCAGGAAACAAACAGCGCCCAGTGGACAGATGGTGTCACGGTGCTGAGCTGAAGCACAGGGGAGGCTCAGCCAGTGGAGGTTGCCAGTTACTGTACAACTCCCTCCACAGAAAGTGTGTATGTCAGTGTGTGAGCACGTGTTAGGGTTGTTAATAGTTACAAGTCTCATGTTTGCATGTGTGATTCAATATGCATAAATATTTGGCTGAACAGAGTGCAGTTTGTATATTAATAGGTTATTACAAATCCGGACCATTTTAAATAGTTTACATTTCTTTGCCAAAAGCCAATAAGAATGAAGTAAACTAACATGAAAAACATCAATGTTTGACTGATTTAACAATAATGAAATGTCTAAACTAAACCTTCAGTTGCAGCAAAAGTCACGACACCCTTCATTTGAAAATCTTTTATAAATTTGGGCGTATATCTAAGGTTTGGGGGATGTATTCGCTAACTTTTTCAAATAAATTGCATTGAAAATGAATGAACCGGTTCACTTTGTCAATTTTGTTACCAATATAAAATCATTGTGGGTTTACTAACAGCAAAATGATCCTTCTGTTGTTTAATGCCATCGCAATTTGTCTGAAAATCTGTAGTATTGAAAAAGATATGTCCACACAGCAAACAATGCAAGCCATGGTTGAGTTTGATCCGGACGGAGGTCACCTCTTCTGACGAGGCTACATGTTGGTCCCTGGGTCAGGACCATGGTCAGAGACACCTTTCACACTTCAGTACTGTTCAGTATTCAGTACTTTAGTAGTATTTAGTATTTAGACACAACTCAGGCCAAGAAAGCTATGGTGTGCTGGTATTAATTATTGTAAAACCCTGTTCATTCAATTAGCCTTAATTATAAATCTCAGGAGTCTGCAAATTTGTCACAGTGATCAGGAGTAAACTGACTTTTGTTGTAGCAGTCACACGTGTTCTTACTTTTAAGGCGACACTTTGAAACCTGGATATTTAATGTAGTCCATACAAACTATGTGCTATTAATTATGAATACGATTAAATACCCCACACTTTAACCTTACGATAATAGAACATATGAAATGTCACAGCTTTGAATCATTTGACCTTTTATTGATCATTTTTAGTTTTAAACAGTTAGAGACACGTGTTGGCAGTCTCTGTTAGTCAGCTGTGCAACAATAGCTCAACAGGCACATCTTTAATTCATAAATGTTACGAATGCACAACCATCTTCTGCCTTAATCATCCTGCAACTGGTCTTTTTACTAGGCTGTTGTACAAGGTTCTTACTCAGGGGCATGTTTCTGCCACGCAGGATGATGAACAAGTGAGGAGAGACTTGTTTACAGGAGGACAACAAGAAAGAAACATGAATATGATCATCACAAAATATTTATTGTTGCCTGTTTTGGTCAAATGTGCTCTCTCTGCCTCCTCAGCTTGTGTACGTAGTCAATGCTCTGTATCTCAATGTGTCACAAACGAAGACATTCACATATTAAATGTTGATTTGCACAATGGAGGAACGTTGAGATTAGTGCTTCATCAACAAAATTAACCTGTTTTGTTTGCAAAGACTTACGTTTTTGGCATTTACAAGCCTTATAAAACACATATAAGCAGTAGAAGGTCCCTCAGAGCATGCATACCCAACAGTCCCCTTATGAAACCACACTTTAATTCACTAGATCTAGATTTGTATTTGCATCAGCACCAAATTGCACACAGATCCATTACTTACTCTCTGAGAAATGAACAAAACTGTTGCAAAATGCCCTCGCAACTTAAAGAAAGTCAAAAGTACTCTGATGGATTCTTCCCTGACCTATATCCTTCCACCGAGTTCCATACTAATCACTCCAGTAGTTTTTGTGTAATCCTGCTAACTAACGGAGAGACGTACAAAACTCAAACACGACCTCCTCGGGGGAGGCAAACATTGTTTTAAGCTTTGAGAAGCTCGTTCTTTTTCAGCTCCGCTATAGCTTCACATTTAAATAGGATTTGAAGAGGTACACAAATTCTAACCTGGGGGGCTGCAGGTGGAGTTCAACAGTTGAGCCACAACTCCAACTTGTTCTATTTCTACTGTACTACCTCATGTTAAGAGACAGATCTCAAGCAAAACAGCATAAACTGGCCACAGACTAGAAGTGACTCATGTGGTTGTTCAGCATGCATCACACCAAAAGACAGAGAACTAAATACACAAATCAAAGAGCCGACTTAGTGTGTTGATAGATTGAGATCAGGAAGGGATCAGGGAGACTACACCTCTCAGCACATAATGGAGAAACTCATATTCAAATTCAAAGTGATATTCATCAATCCCTGTTTGGCTCAGGAGGTAGAGGGGGTCGTCCACTAACCAGACGGTAGGCGGTTCGATCCCTGAATTCCCCATTCTGTGTGCTGGAGTACTGCAAGATACAGAACGATAAAGAAAGTGTGGTGCATAGAGGAACTGTGTGAATGGGTGTGTGAATGGGTGAATTGCAAAACTAGACTAGAACAGTGCTATATAAATTTACCTTATGTAGTTTCAGGTGTAGCATTATCTGCCTGCAAATCAACACAATTTAATATTCTGATGTAATCTGATAATTTAAATAGTAGATTAAATAATTATATATTTATATCCGAGTATATTTTGCTCTCTGGGCCTTTTGTCTGTGTTCAGCCATGAGGCATTGTCTCGAGGTGAGTCAACCCACATGCCCACACACAGAAACACACACTAAAGTGCCCCTGTCATTAGTGCTCTGACGACCTTCAACACGTACCTACCTGACAGCTTCTGCACGTCTGCGGAGACGACAACAACACGCACCCACACCCCACACGCTGAAACAGAGACCCGGAGAAGGAAACTTCTGCGCCTCGCGCCCGGGCTTGAGCTGATGCCGCCTGACACCGTCAAAACAGAGCTCGGCGTTTCCTCGCTCGCCGCTACGTTAGGCATCAAGGCTGGTGCACCAGGCCTTACCTGCTTCCCGTTTGAAGGCCCCATGGAAACCCATAGTGACGACGCCACCTGGTCAGTGTCAGCAGACGTCAGTACGAGTCGCCGAGGAGAAGAAACAGAGACGGGGGAGGAAGATGTGGAAGAAAGCAACACCGTGTCCTCCTTTACTCCGCCTGTATCGCTCATGGAGACTGTACCGGAGCAGAAACATGCAATACTCTGACCTTTACACTTTTTTTTTGACATTATTTCACTCTAAATTGTTGAATAAATGCTTAAATTGCCTGATTATTTAGCATAGTAGTAGGAGGACAGCACATGTACACACGAGAGGTACAGCTCTGAAGAGATCCATTCATCCCCTGAGTCCACGGCTTGTTCTTGTAGTGTTGTATAGTTGCACATTGTGGCGAGAGAGAGTACCGAAGGGCTTCAGGGGATTTTATTGCATTTTAAGAAGTTCCATACTTAAAATGTAGTATTCGTGTCAGCCCACTGTTTATTGATCACTAAAGTTGTGCCATATGTTTGCATTTTGGTCAAGCTTGAGGAATATTATTAATAGTAATATTAATAGTTTAGGACTTAGATAGGAGGGGGATGTATCATAATGTGAACCAAATTGCACAAACAAATATCAGTCCCCTTAACATGCCTATTTTTTTTATCAAGATCCATTAGTTATTCTCTGAGAAATCAATGAAAATGTTGAAAATTGTCTTATTTCGCAATGTTAAAGAAAGTGAGAAAGAGAATTCCTGAAACCTCCCCCTGATCTAGATTCACACCAAAATTGAATCTGCTCTTCCTTGACCCGCGCTGTGGAGGTAAACAAAAGAAACGTGAAAGAGGAAGAGCAGAAATCCAGTGTGAGTTTTCCTCCTTCCCCCAAATCGGGGCCACACTGGAAAGGTCAACGGGGCGAGGGAGAAGTGCAGCGGGTTGCAGAATTTTGCTGGCACTTCGCTCGGCGCGCTTCTGGACCTCGCAAGATGTTTGTGGCAAGGTCACCGCGGGAAGCGTAAATGGAAGTTGATGGCTCTGTTGTTCCGCGTCATCGGCCGTGCTCTCCACCACTCTGCGGAGACGGCGCTGGTGAGTGCAGCTGACATCATGTACGATCGAGGAGGCAGGCGATGTAAAAAAAAAGGAAAAAAAGAAAGCAAGGCATAAAATAAAAGAGCCCGGCTGAGCACAAGCTTCAGTTAGCCCACACAATGTGATGATAGGATATAATTGATGCATTTCCCGTCCCTGGAACCCAAGAGAGCTTTTCATGCAGGAGCACACAAACGCACATCTTTGTTTCTCACTGCGTCTTAGTGCAATTTTGTTTGTAACTATTTTGTTGGCTATTTTTCCCCCCCTCCTTTTTTTAAATGGAGAGGGATAATGGAAATTCACGATGAGAGGCTGGAGTGGTCCTGATGCTGCACTCACCCTTTTTCTACTCAGGACTTTTTTTTTCTCTCTCTCTCTCCTCTACTTTGCAGATGCATTGTTTTACTGCAAATTATAACCATAAAAAAGACTCTGATCACCCATTCTGTTAAATTAATAGAATTACACAAAAAATGTAATGATAGCAATTAAGTCTTGAAAATGCAAATTTTATAGTCAAGGACGATTACCTCATTTATAGCGTGTGCTGGAATGATGCCAGACGAAGGTAATTTAGATCCGGGTTGCTCACGGTTACATCATGATGAATATGAGACGAGCGGGGCCTCATCATGCACCTCCAGTCGCCCAACTCTCAATCAAATGGAGGGACGGGGGGGGGGGGGGGGGGGGGGGGGTAGCTGTCAGGGACAAGTCTTCTGCTGGAGAGAAAGATGCACATTGAGCACATCGCCCCCCCCCCCCCGATCTACGTCTGGTAGGGCTCGAAGGAGAGCGTGGATAAAAATGGCAGGTATTGTCCAAAAGGGCTCCAAAGGCTAACTCCTGCACTCACCATTAGCTTTAAACGTCCTATCCTTGACTCCTGCGACTTTTACAAATATTATGCATTTCAACAACTTCCCGCAGAGAAAATCGGATGAATTTTACAACCATTGCTGACATTTCGGAGCCGAATGGATTCTCGTGCAGGTTTGATGGGAAGCCTTTCAGGACGGGAGCAGAGTTCCTCGTCCCCGTGCCCGTGCCCCGTTAACCCTCGCAGTGTTTATTGCCCGAGATTAAAAATTCACATCAAAACTCAACGCCCCAATGACATTTAAATGCAAGGATTTTTAAACCGTAACTGCGTTTGGCTGAGTTAAATACTCACATTAGTTAATTATTCGAGAAAAAAAAGGCAGATGTAATGGCATGAATCTTTTATGGGGGCCTGCCTGGTGCCATGATCTCTAATAGCTTAACATTTCACTTTAGCACTTCTTCCATTCTATAGTGCAAACCAGGACTCTTCTCATCAACAACTGTTTCACATGCTGGACTACGGTGCATCGGGCGGCACGTCACGTTTCGACTTTAAATCCCGACCACGCTGCAGGGATCTGTCTGTCATAGTAAAAAAAAATGTTTTGGCGAAACAAATGATGAATGGCAATTTTACTCCAAATTTCCACTAAGGTAACATCATCACGAGGACCAGATATTTCCCACCTCACCGTCATACGTTGTTCTGAAATATCGCTTGATTTAATATGATTTCACCTCTGGGCAGATTTAATAGTGCAAAAAGCACCGGGATAAAATAAGAGAAATAGCGCGAGTATCCCTCTTGTTTCTTTTAAAACTGGAAAGCTATTTAACTAACATTTCACCCAGCTCTGGCTATTACACAGTCTATTGACACATATTGCACCTGGGCTGGACTCTTTCTCAACCCCATCCATCGGTCACACAGATTGTCCCCCGGTAGGCAGAGGCCTGCGACGTTAATGGAAATGGGGCAATGCTGGGAGCATAGAGCCTGGAGAAGCCTGGATGATCCCTCAGGCCATGGCTGCCATGGGATGAAATAGAGAGACTATTACAGTGGAGTTGTAAAACCCCACACGCTCCACACACTATCATAATAGAATATTGATTCTATCAGATGCCAGGCCCCAGCCTGTCCCCGCAATGAAGAAAAGAGCACTAAAGGTCATTGTGCAAAAGAAGAGAGAGGGGGAGAGACAGCAGAGCAGAGCGGGAGAGAGGAACAGAATGGAGTGGACAGGGGAGAGAGAGCGGACCACTGCTGCTGTGCTACTGTATTTCTGTAATAACACAATGTATCTCCACAAAACTATTAGAAAAAAACTAAGAGGACTAAATAATTCCAGTGCCGTATGAATAAAGTCGAACCAATCGTAACTCATTTCTGTTGTTCAATTAAACCCTCTTCCCTTTTTTTTTTGTTTTTTGCATTGCTGCATCTGTCTCCACAGCCATAAGTAACACAGAAGCAATTTCAACCATTAATTGTTGATCAAGGCGGTTGGGAAAAGCGCCAAAGGAAAAGGATGACAAATAAGCGCCCACCATGCGAACAGCAGTACAAATTACACCACAAGCAGGATACGTTTATGCTTGATTGGAGCAATTTAATGTTTTCTTCCAAAAAAAAAAAAAAAGGCTCGCAAATCCTGGGAGGACAGTTAAGGAAATGACTTTTTAATCATCCAAGGAGCCGCTGCGCCTTGTCTCTCCTGATAGCCCCATATTGAAGACTTTGAGCCATTAGGGGAGGGAGTTCGTACGGTTGCGGCCATTCTTAGCAACTTTTTAGTCCAAAATATATCGGAAGAGTTTGAACTGGGGGTGAAACAGTGATGATACGTATTTTTTTGTCTCTTTTTCGTTTAAATGTTAAAATAAGACAAGTTAGGATAAGATAATCTTGAATTAGTCCAACTATGGGGGAATTTGAGGTGTTGCAGCAGCAAAGATGTTAGCAGATAATAGATAGAACTAATATATATAAAAAATGTAAACCAAGGGAATTCAAAAAAATAAGAAAACAATATATACAATGGAACAATACAATACAATTTTTCGAGATTAAATACACCATTATCAATACAAACCAGTAAACATATTGCCGTAACATTGTTAATTGTGCACTTGATTATGGCTCTAAATGGCGTAAAAAGAGGCTCAAAGACTTTGTAAAACAACCTAAGTCATTTTAAATCTGTCTGCAGCCGTCACACTCTGTAACCCAGTCAGGTTGGAGGCACATGTTTAAACAATGCCACCGTTACATGCACAATACATTACAAGGAATTGACTAATCTGCGCTGTGACATTATGGCCTGTACGAAAGTCATGATGAATTCTGTTTTTCCTGGGCCCCCTTGGAAAATATATTCATGAAATTTCAATGTCCGATGAAACAAGCCATCTTTTAACCAGAGCTTGACTGTGACATACCATTTATAACTATTCCAGGCAAGGCTTTTATTTGAGTCAAATAAATATCCATTTGTCTTGTTGTATTTATTTTCATTTTTTTTTTTTGTTCCTCTTTTTTCAAATTCGCACACAGCCCAGGTAATTGAACAGTAGTTGTTGGTGAGGGCCTCGGCAAATGAAACTGCCATTGTAGCATCAAAAATAATCAATTTGATGAGTCTTGTATATACTCCCATACTCAAAGTAATGTGATATTGATTCGGCGCTCTGATTTAGTACTCCTTCCCCGCACCAGAATGATTATTGGCTTTTGACAAATTCCAGCACAATCTTCAAACGCCCCCCCCCCCCTCCTCCTCCACAGTGCCCAGCGCCCTCTTTTGTCTCAGAGCTCCGGTGCCATAGCCATCAACTCCAGTTCAACTCTGCAGCCTGACTTTGTGTTTGTAACACACTTGGATTGTAAAAGACTTTTCTTTATAGCTGCAAAAATCGCAGGAAAACAAAAGCGATAAGTCTGCATCAAATTGTTTTACTGGCAACTGAATTTGCATGTGAAAGACATGGAATTTTATACACTCCATACAATATTTGTGTGTGTGTGTGTGTGTGTGTGTGTGTGTGTGTTACCTTCAAACACACATGCTTACCCTTAAGTTACTGTGTAATTGTGTATGTGGATAATAGTCCTACTCCTCATTCCTGTGTATTCACTCTTTTATTCCTATTTCTATGACAATGCGAAGGCCTTGAACGAACATACAGTATGGATGCAGTGATAGTTGGAGCAGTTGGCAGAACGTACAGGGGACGAAGGATGCACGGACTGATGGATAGATGGAATACAAGTATAGATAGGCAGGGGAGGAAAGGAAGGAAGGATGGTGGCGAAGGGTAAAAACGGATGATGGCACAGCAGAAGAAAAGATGGGCAGGTGGCAGGCCTCAACATCGGGCCAGTCTGTATTGAATAGTGAGTGAGTAATAAAGAGAGGAATACACTTGGCCCCAGAGAAGACATGGCTCACTTGGTGTCTGCTTTAACAAGGAGTATGCTGTGTGTGTGTGTGTGTGTGTGTGTGTGTGTGTGTGTGTGTGTGTGTGTGTGTGTGTGTGTGTTTGAGATCTAAAGCCACTAAATATGCCGATGCGTGCATTTTACACACAGAAATGCCTATGGGTGTCTACAGAAATGAATAAATGATGTATGTGTGTGTGTCTGTGTGTGTGTGTGTGTGTGTTCAAGTGCGTGCACCTGTGTATGTGTTTTTTTGTTTGTAACAGACCTTGTACAGTGCATGGGAGTGTGTGTGTGTGTGTGTGTGCACTGCAGGCTGCATCCCCTATGTGCCGTGCATGAAAACACCTCACACGCACAACAGGGGCCTGCTCATGGAAAAATCAATATGCTGGTGGTAGAAATATGCTAGAAATGTTCTCTAGGTGAGAGATTGATCTGAGCTCCATAGAGGATCTGTCCAAAACCAAATAATGGTTAGGGGCCAGCGACCTCCAGATCCCTCCACAGAAAACAATAATTATAACCACACTGTTGTATGTGAGGACTAAGCATAAAGGCCGTGGTCAATGAAGGTGAAATGCTAACAATGCAATGGCTGTACAACTGGAGCATGTTACAATATTTAGTTCCACAATGAAAGGTTCAAGATGTGTTTTAAAGCATCTTATTTTACCAGAATAACCCCCATAAGAAATAATATTTCATGTTGATAGTTCGGATATATTAGCCCAGGTTTTAAAACATGCAAAAAAAATTGGGGGGGATCTACACCAAATTCCACACACGTCTAAATATCCGACCCCTAAACGTGTAATCTTTGAGAAATCAATAAAAAATGCTGTGTCTCAATAAAGTTACAGAAAGTGATAAAAAACAATCCTGATCTGGACCCGCACCCAAATTGAATTGGTTTCTTTCTGACCCAAACCATAAACATGGTCGGTCAGATGCATATTATGCATGGTTGCAGTAGCACTAGTTAGCCTCTCCAACGCTGAGCCCAGTGCACTAGTTGCACACAGTGTTTCTCTTTTGTAAATAAACCAAATAAAAAGCATTTTCTCCATTAAATCATATCCATATTAAAACCCTTATCAAGCCTGCCTTTGCTCACTGATCGATACTCTGCCTTGGCATCGTCGGAGGCAATGCCTGTGTCCAGCTCCGTGTGTGGCAGGTGCAGTAACGTAAACGGTCTGTTTGGAGAGCGACCAGGCACATAGACACAGAGAGAGGGGGAGAGGGAGAGCCAAGCTGAAGCAGTGTGCTGGCGTGAGAAGATTTAATTCCTCTGTGTGATATGAAACTAACCTGTTCCAACACTCATCATCGGGCTCAGCCTAACGAAAACAAATTCTTATAGTATATTTTGTCGTTTTATCAGAATATGTTGCAGGAGGCCTAAGGTTTACAGACCAAGGCAATTGTTTTTTTTTTTTACGAATCTCTTTGAAATTATGATCTTTAAAATGCCTTTCAATTTTTTTAAGAAGTTCTTAATAATCCTATGTAAAGTGGTTTGTCGCACAGAACAACCTGACATTACCTAGCCAGCCTCTCATCAGCACAGCCACTGTTTGAGTGATGAGTCTCCTACAGGAACCAACAGCTGTATGTGCAAATCATGCATATAAATCAATTACTGGGGCCCTATGTACTTTAAATGCACCCATTAATTAAGCAATGTCAGACACAATGAACCGTGAAGTTCATTACATTTTTAGCATTCAAACCCGGGATTATTTGAAGAGTGCGTGCGGGAGAGGGAGACTGGTTTACCTAATGATTAGCCCCATAGCTCAATGTCAGGCAGACGCCAGCGGAAATTTCAGGAAAAGCTGTTGAGAGAGGAGTCGGAGCGGCGGCAGCAAGCTGTCTCAGCAATCTACGAAAACACGGAAGGGCTTGATCAAAAAGGGGGAAGCGAGAAACAACAACGAGCTACGAGCCGTGCCTACTTCTGAACTTTAAACTTCGGAGAGAGACTTTTACAACCACCAACCATCCGTACAAGTTCTGTCAGGTGCTGGATTGATGTGGGTCAAATACTCGTGTATTATGATAATAATAATCATACTCTACACTTACCTTTTCAGAGCACCAGTGTTCAAAGTTCTGCACAAAGGAAATGTGCAAAAATGCAGCTACAAACATAAGTATTCTGTGAGGAAATTGTTGTGCCAGCTTGCTCCAGCACAGTACAATAAAATATACAGAGTACAACAGAAAAACAGGAGTAAAAAAAATATGAGTGAAAAAAAAAATATACAGCGCATACTGAGTTAAAGAACCAGTAAGAGAAATAACAATAGAACAGTAAAGTCATACTGAACTGAAGTGGCAATAGAAAGTAGTAATGACAATGAAGGAGTAAGTAATATGGAAGAAATATTGCATATGATGCTGCATATTGTGTCGTGTCATTACCGCAAAGTAGACACACCATGCATTTGCTATGTATCCTGTAATTGGGTCTTAAAAGATGAAGAGTTTCAAGAATCATCGTAATCCTTTAAGTGCAGTGACAAAAAGAATCACCCGAGCTAAATCTAAAAGGCAGTGTGTGTGTGTGTCTGTGTGTGTGTCTGTTTGTGCACGTGTGTGTCCCTGACCTCGGCGCTGCCTCATGCCAGGCTGTAGTTTGGTTCAAGTTGCTGTGAGATGACAGGGGAGGTTGGGGGGGGGGGGGGGCGGGTTGGGCACGTTGCAGCAGAGAGAAGAAGCTGGGCCCAGATGACTGGCATTAAACAATGACCTCTGCATAATGAAAGATGGCGACAACGTTTCCCCGCTCATTACAAGGTTCCACACTGTGACAAAAATTTGCATATTCATATATTTCCCCCCCCCCCTCTCTCTCCTACCACCCCCACCTTCCCCTCTTTTCACCGCAAATTATTTTTTTTCCCTGTGAGCAGGACATCTGCCTCCCTGACATCGCTCTGGAAGAGGGAAAATAAATAAATATGTGTGCAGGGAGGCACATGATCCGTCCAGATGCCACAGAAATATGGCACGATGTTGACATCACCGCGCGCACCCAAGACCGTGTGTGTTTTCCGCGGCTTAAGCACCAGGAAATCACGTTCGGGGTCAACGGAGAAGAATACAGCTCGGGCGGAAAAAGCGACAGAGGTCCGGAATGTATATCTGCTTTGCATATTGTTGTTGTGCCACAGTGACATAGACGCCGCCACAACGCTGGTATTGCAGGTTACGCACAGTCGGGGCCGACTATCATTCATGTCACGGAGGAGAGGATCAATAGGAGGAGAGCTTTCTTCAAAAAACATCAAAACATAGCAGAAGACACAAAACCTTAAATACACCTATTCACATTCAAAAACACAAAATCTCAGAAGAAGTTTTGACATTTTATTAAGTGTATTCCACAACACACGCTGGAATAAAAAGGCAGCAGCATTGAGATTTTAATATTAAAGATTTTATTTGTCTTGTGAAAAGGCTGCAGGTAGACACATCAAAAAAGCATCAGAAGCTCTCCCACCCTCCACGAGACATAATTACATTTCAACATCAAACAGAAAAAGGTGCCATACATGAAGTTGGGCAAAAGAGGAAACACAGACATGTATGCAAAGACAGTAAATGTACAAACTTCTTCATCAAAAGAAATGCTTGTGGTTCCTTTATATAGAAAAAAAAAACAAAAACAGCCAGAAAAGGGTTGAAAAGAATGAAAGCAGCAAAAGTGGGGATTTGAATCCATTTTATTTAGTTGGGCAACTTTAATTCAAATGAATCAGGCTGAGCTGCTCCCGCCAACCGCGCCCGAAGAGTCGCCGATCTCGACGCGCCGCATAACGATCACCGCAGCACTTCTCAATACAAACTGTTTTATGTGAACACCTCAAGCTGAGGGCTATATAAATATAGAATTAGACAAAAGTGTTATTTTTTTCTTTTTATGTTTTATTTTCCCCCCCCCCCCCCTCTCTTTTCTCTTCTCACTCTCCAGCAACATCCCCAGGTCGGGCTGGCTCTAAGCAGATGCAGGCGCTGCACTTCCCTTATGATAGTTCTGCAAAAAAGGTTTTCTTTCAACTTAAATCAGCAAATTGTGGAGTGCAGACCTTGGGGTATGTTCCTCTCCCCCAGAAAAACTTGCTCGCAGGGATCAATTTGAAATTTAAATCGCAGTGAAATGGTGTTTGTCATTAACAATCAAATATTTGAACCGTTGAAATACCTTTTGCCCTCTTCTGCATCTGCACCCTCTGCCCCCCATTTGGAACCTCACCGCACGGGGCATCGTTTTGATCACGCATGATGAATAAAACAAAAGGTGGTGGAAAACATCGCAAAAGCAATTCATCACTCTTTGTAGATTTTATAAATCAAAAAGTATCAAAACAAATAATAGACGGGTAGGATATACATCATGTTGCATCTAGATAATTAAAGAAAAGAAGGCAGAGTAAGCAAAAAGCAAACCGGAGTTGGTTTAAATGGTGCAGCAGAGGAAGGTAGGGGAAATGGAGGGAGAGAAGAGGTTCCTGTCATCTCTGAGAGACAGCGTCTCTGCTTAATGTTCATTAGGGGCCTGATTGAATTGGGGGGTGTAGCACTGTCACTGTTAATGGAATGAACTCTAATTGGGGCGCATTAGCTCTATAGGATCTGGCTAGTGTCAAAGGCAGACAGAGGGGAAGGTTGCAACAAGACATCCTGGCTATGCTAAAAATACACCAAAATAAAGCGAATGTCATCATCTAATAAACATTTGCGTACACTGAAATTAAACATTAATGCATTCCGGGTAGAATTACGACAATGTGTACTTATCCCCCCATCCTACATCGTAGATGGACTAGAAATGTCAACTAACTTCTTTTACCTTTACGCCCATTTTTTATGAGGACAAGGCCTATGGCTCTATCAGACCCTCAGAAACTTAAGTGTTGGATGCGTGTGCGTGAGGGGAGAATGTGTTATGTGTTATGTGTGAGTGTGTGTGTGTCCATATGCACTGTGCGCCACACCCCGGGGCTATGACCGCGATGGTTTAGACATGGAGGTGAGGAGCAACTTCAAGGCCAAAGTAAGGTGTGCTCATGATAATGACGAGCACAAATGACCGCTATCGCCATCCAACAAGGCCCAGGACTTGATCCGTAATGGCTGCCCATAAAGGAGAATCATCATCAATGAAAATGACAGGTTATTAAGACCCAATTTTAATGGGGGGGGGGGGGGGGGGCTTTAGTATGATAGGTTAGCTATCTATAAAACCTTTACAGCCTGGCCCTGGACGACATCAGCCGCGATCCCCATCTCGCCGCGCCGTGTGCCAGAGACACATGCTAATAAGCTCACAACCTTTAATTAAGCAATATGTGTAAGTTGGTGGTCATTACTGCCTGATTTGTGAGCCACTTCATTACACTGAGCACCAGCTAGCAGACACATATTCAATACAAATCAAGCTGGCCGGAATATTATCCTGCTTAATGTGAGGCCAATATTGATATTTTATCACTCGTCTTCTGATTAGTGACTTTTAGAATCGTCATGTTTCACTGTCTTGCGGCTGGCCCTCGACACCGGGCCTTCATTAGAAGTGTTACTGGACATTGTTTATTAAATTACAAAGAGCCTTTAAGACAAGAATCTAGTGTATCGTATTTGGTTGCTGTTATTCTGATGAGTAGGTACGCAGGTTTGATAAACGTGGGTAAACGAAAAGGTGATTGACTTCTTTATTGCCATTCTTTTTTTGACCCTATGTCCGATGTCTCGAACGTACCAAGGCACTGGCAACTGAGGCACTCTCTCTCTCTCTCTCTCCTCGCTGTCTTCTGCCAAATTAGCACATTCACCGGGGTGTCTTGTTTCCATCAGTGACAATCAGAGCCTGAGCCGATTAAAACCTGCATCTACTGCAGAGTCATTTGACCCGGGAGAGAATGTTGATTGAATCCATTCCCACAGCTGACACAAGCCAGATATTAGTGGGTTTTTTGACCAGTGGAAAAGCGGCTTTAGACGGATTTGTTTTCGGTCATTAAACGGTAAAAGTATCATAAAGTACAACATAAAGAGAATATTCAAGTATTAAATAAATGTAAATGCTACTTTACAGAATCCTGCAGCGTCTTCAAGTCAAACAGACGGTTGATAAGCGAACTTACATCAGTTCAGGCTCCAACTATCTCTGTCTTTGCTCTGATGTCATTGGTTGAGGTCCTGCAGTGCAAAGCTAGAGCCACACCCGCTTCCTCCTACTGGCTCAACACGATGGGACCCTGAGGGAACCAAACACAGGATAAAAAAGATGTAAATCTGCTAAGCAAACAGAAGGTAGGAACACTTTGTACAAGTGAAGAGGGGGTTGAGATAAGGTGATGGGAAGTTCACAAATAAAGTGATTGAGACAATATCGTTGACACTCACGGCAAAAGAGTTTCTTCCGTTGGCGTAGCTGCTGGGGGGCACTCCTGCCTTCCTTGTCTGCCCTCTGATTGGTGGAGCCCTGACCTGGACAGGGAGCCATCCTGGGATCACTGTGCACCCCCTCGGTGTCACCTATCACCTTCAGAAGAAACCTGCATGTCAGCGATGCTCAGCCAAGCATGAATAAAAGCTTAACAATAAAAGAACTGGTGATACTGTTGTTAAAACCAGGCGGCGGCTCTGGGGCCAAACATGCCTCAAACATGTATCAGTGAGTGCAGGTTGAACTCGGATGACGGGGACTGAGATTGGCAGCAGGAAAACTAGTTTTCCTCAAGGCTCACGAGTGGTGTTGTCATGCAATAGTCTCTACCTCTGTCCTGGTGTGTAGAGTCAACTTGGAGGAGAAGCAGAAATGGAGACTACATGAAACTCTACCTCTGGTCCCAGAGGGGAAACCGGCTCTTACGACTCTGAATGGGCCTACTTCTGTGCAGTGATCCAAAGTTTATGACTTACATCTCGCAGGTATACACCAAAATTAGCAGGTATACACTAGTTATTCAAACGCGGGTGAACCTCCCATTGTCAGTAGAGTGCGCCTTTCTACGCTTTTTTCCCGGTGCATCATGTTTGACCTCACGAACGCACCAGAAACTGAGGAGCCCTCTCACCTCATTGTCTTGCCAAAGTAGCATAGTCACCCTGGTGTCTCGTTGTCATTACTGACGACTAGGAGCAAGAGCCAATAAAAACCTACTACAGAGCCGGGAGTGAAAGCTGATTGTAACCATTCCCATGGCAGACCAAAGCAAAATATTATTATTATATTAGTATTACCGGGTTTTTTGACCAATAAAAAGGGGCAACAAATTTGGCCACAAACAAAATGTGTCTACTGCAATTAAAACAAATTTAATTAATATGCATTACTTCCCAGTTCAAATCCCAGGTGGTCCGGGCTCTTTCTGTGTGGAGTTTGCATGTTGTCCACGTGGTTGTGTGGGTTTGCCTCCCACAGTCCAAAGACATGCAGAGCTTCTAAACTGACCATAGGTGTAAATATGAGAGTGAATGGTTGTTTGTCTCTGCACTATGCTGGTGTGTACCCCCCCCCCCCCTCTCACCCCACTGTCATGCTGGAATTGGCTCCAGCTCCCCCTGTGACCCTCAAAAGCATGAGCGGTGGATGGATAAAATATGCAGCAAAAATAATAACCAATTGAGAGTTTTCGTCAAAATGACTTCTGACAGGCATCAAGTCCCAAAAAAAAAATGTAGGCTGACATTTCTTAAACTGCAAATTACATAGATAGAGCAGCAATTGAGGGAACTTACAAAAAACACACACAAAATGTGCCACAGAGTGTTTCTTTGTCTGAAACTAGTATAAACAGGCCAGATAATTACATGCGGTGTACTTTGGAGAAGTCCTCCTCCTAAGCAGATATGGCTGCCAGGGAGGCATTAATCTGCTCATGCAACATACAGTGCGTAGCCAAGGACATTCCCCTCTCTCTTTCTCTCTCTCTCTCTCCTTCTGTGTGTGTCTCATAGCCACACACACCACATGCAGTGAAGACAGCGCACACACACACACACACACACACACACGCACGCACGCACACACACACACACACACACATGCACGCAGCAGACAGAGCAAACTCACTTCCTGTATAAATCATATTCATATTTCTGAGGGCTGCCGATGACCTCACGGCAAATGAAGCGTGGGTCCTCAGCTCCGCAGCGGCAATCAAACGTGCGGCGGAGTAATTACAAAAGAGGGGTAGGAGGGAGAATTGATGTGGTTTGTCAATTAATGTTGCTGCAAGGTGTTTTTTCGAAAGGTTAACTTCTTCATATTCTCTGCATGCTAAATTAGGTCAATATTGGTCCGGACGAAGAGTCGCCGCCGCCTGTCTTGTGCGTCGGCGCGGACGGTGGGCTGAGTCATGGGGAGCCGAGACAAAGACTCCTTGTTAAACGGGTGATTTGAGAGCATATCATGATGATGAGGTGTCCCCGATGTCAAAGAGCGAGTCTCTGCGCCGCCTCCAACTTTCCATCTCCCCCCGCTCCCTATTTCTCCCCATCATCATTCGATTTTACAGTTTGACGTTCAACAAATCTACAAACTACAAGACGAATATCCACTCATAATTATACAAACCATGCATAATACAACACAGCCATTTCCTGCTGATATTTAAATAACCAAATTAAGTGCTAGCTGAAAACTCGCTCTGTGAATAAACTGCATACCTTTTGTTTCTACGAACGGTTAAGCACATCCACCCCAAAAAAAGGAAAAGCGGCGAAAAAGCAGCACAGCCGAAATTGCAGAGAAAAGTGTTTTTATTTATAGAAGTCGCTGGAGATGCTCATCATCAGCGTTTTTTCCGAGCCATAAATAATTTGTGGAGAGAGGTAATATTCAAGCTGGCAGAGCCTTAGTTGTGCATCTTTAATGGAAGTTTTACAGAAGCCGAGCCAGTTCTTGCATATGCTGCTGCCTCCCATATGGAGGGAAGGAGACAAAAGGAGCACAGTTGGCTTGTCCTATCTTTTCATAAGTCCATCTACACTTAAATGCTAGCCCCGGAGAAAAAGCGACACAGGGGGACATAAACCCACTGTGGTTTTAGGAGGCAAGATAATGACTTTGCCTGCATTAATTTCTTCATCAGCCATCTTGTTTCTTCAGACGGAGTGGTTACGAGGCCCTCTCTGAAGGTCCTAGGTTATATAGATGCATTTCCCCCGCATAATTTCGGCCTTAACAGTTGTTGTCAGCAGTGCAGTTTGTGAGTCGGCAGCTGGGGAACATCTGTTTATAGGTAATGAGTGTTTCCAAAAGCTACACCTCGCTTTACCTGTAATGTCTTTTATTGGAGCACACTGATGGGAACGCAGCTTTTTCCTTTTTTTTTTTTTTTTGTGTGGTTTTGATTCAGCCAGAAGATTCCTTCAATGTGGTCAATATTACAGATGCTTGCCTTGGGCGCCAGACTGAACGAGAGCATATGATGGATCATTAATATTAACTTTCTTTAAACAGAATTCAATATGCGAGTCAATAAAGGCTTCATTATTGTTATATTTTTTACTGCAGACCCACATCTTAAAATTCACTCCTTCCTCTTGCTAACGACGCAACACAGAAAAAAAAAAATTAAAAAAGTACTTTCAGTCAACATAGCTAGTCAATAATGGCTGAATAAACAGCAGAAATATTAAGTTTCTCGTGACTCTTGCTCAGCCTCTCACACTCCGGCAAATCAAACAGGACACACCTCGCTGTTCTGCTCCTTCCAAACAGTGTCTAACAGTGTCTATAGCTCAGGGCACTTCTTCCAGGACTTGCTTTTTAAAAGGTGTTCGTTTAGACAAATTTCGGGTGTAAATTTGTGGGTATTATGCAAAGCCGCCGGACCCCGGGGCTGTGGTCATGTTAGTCTAAGGGAGGAGCAAGTCCTCGGGGGCATGGGCGTCCAGGACACCGCCTGAGAAAACAGGGCTCTTTTAAGGAAATAAGTCATCCGTCAATATTTCCTCAGTAAATGGAACCAGACTTCTAAGAGTAGCAGGATTAGCCTTTTAACTAACTGGGGATGGAGAATTAGGTTACATTATTACACAGTCAAATTAAGTTAAATATATTTTGTCACAGTCATCCTGCAGCTTTGAGAACCATCGTCGCTGATGATCAAGATTTCAAGATGGAATAACAGAGAACATTCTCTAGGTTACTTCTAATAACAACATAATACGTATAATGTATAATGTATGGTACTTAGCTCAAATGTTAACATGTTGCAAATAGGCCTTAGTGAACATACAGTACCTCAGCATATCTGGATTACAGAAAAACAAACTATATTGTATTTTATTGCCCAGACATATTTACATATATCATCTGTAACACAGCAGTGAAATCACATCACCATATAACTTGCTATTATGTGTATAAGTGACAAGCCTTTACGTGGGAAAAAAAATGCTTTAGAATGTCATAACAACTGAGGGGAACAGAGATGAACTTCTTCTTTAGTGTGATCACTGTGTCCTATAGCAGAGCACTCTACAGCAGTTTTTTTTTTTGTAGCTATTTAATTTTTGTATAAGTGGCCTGCCTGGATGTTATTTCTCTCTGAGGAGCTGTCACCTTACATCTGAAGGCAGTTTGTACACAGCACGCCGTCGCAGTGTGTGTGTATCGCTGCCAGAATTATATAAAGCGCTAATAAAATCAGCTCAAGTGTTCTTCCGAGTGCTGGGGATGCCCTTTGGTGATCCCTGGATCTTGCTCTATACATAAAACCAGTCTACATATTCAGGGGAGGATTAGTTTTGAATATGTAAAGTGGGGGTCTGCGCTGTGAGGCGAAGGGGGATTGGCGTATAGTGCTCTCTCGGCGGCGGCACAGAGCACGGGTGTTATCGCTCCCCACTACCAGCGAGTGAAAGAGGACGCCATCGGCATCTTCTGCTACTGGAGGCCCCTGCCTGTTATGTTGCGAGGGACAGACAGCAGCACCCAAGGGACACAGTGGGTGTGAGAAAAGAGAGCAACAGAGAGCCATAGAAAGAGGGAGCATGTGTGTGTGTGTGTGTGAGTGTGTGTTTTCCAAGGACAGTAACACCTATCTTTCACTTAAGGTGGCCTCTATGAAACTCCCTTCACAGCTTAAAGAATAGTGTGTGAGGGTAGAAAGGATTTCTCACAGCAGAAATATCAGGATTTAACTGTGTTTCTCGAGTAAACTGAGGGTGTGTGTGTGTTTCTAGGTTATTAAGTGTAGTATATATACAGTATGTCGGCATTTGCATGTGTATGTGTGTGTATGTGCTCTTGTTTTTTCTTTTTGTAGGAGGTGAAGAGCTGTGTGTGCTTGTGTCAATGTGTGCATGCTCTGTTTGGCTACATTAAACTTTCCCCAGATGTCTTATCTGCTATGCACAGGTCTGGAGGCTACGCACACACACACACACACACACACACACACACACACACACACACACACACACACACACACACACACACACACACACACACACACACACACACACACGGTGACACAGTGACAGTAATAAATGTGCCACGCTATACGTTCACTCACATGGGCTCACCATCACTCAAATGATGATGGAGAACCATTAGTACACGACAGTGCCTCAGAGCTAATTGTTTGTTACTCCTCTGACATTCAAACTTCAAAATATTAATTTTCTCGGGATGATCCAGGTCGCTCTTGGGGGACTGACAAAATGATCGAAGAAAGGGAAGCAGCTTTTTTCCCAGTTTTTTTTTCCATTACTGAATTACATTCATCCTAAGTCACAACACAGTGTTAAACAGGATTAGGTGCTGGGGTTTATATAACGTGTCACAACTTTAGACAGGTTATTACCAGCTGTGGAGGAACTTTTAGTAGTTACATACGCATGAAGTCTTGATTTGTTGGATTGTTGAAAGAAATAATAATTTCAAATATGATTTTGACCCCTCCCAAAATCTGTGTTGTAGTTATCCACCCTCAACAACTACAGTACTGAACAATTACATTTTACTAATAGGCTGAAGTACATTCTGTCCTCAAATTCAGATGTTCACATTAAATTTGACATTTTGTTCAATTCAGACTTCTCAGACTTCTAGAAATAAGTGTATTTCAATGCAGATCCAAGTGGATATATTTCCTTTTAAAAATAAATGCACTATGTTGATACCTCAACGATGGCCCCGTTAGATTGTCGGAGGAAGTGTCTGTATCTTTGTTTCTGCCCACTCAGGTACAGGGTGTAGACGACCACATGTGTGCTGGTCTCGCCCTCTGGGTGGGGGGCGCCCTCCCTCAGAGCGTCATTGCTGGATGCTGCAGATTCAGGGAGGGGGTCTTCTGCTGTCCAGATATAGTCATTAACTGCCACCTAAAAAGCGATCACACACATTTGTCGTTTTTTAAATCAATCATCAAAACACACAGACATTCACAGATATAGGTTTTCAAGATGGTATTTGATCTCAAAGGGAAAAACAAGTTCCTGTCAAACCAAAAAACACTTTTTCAGTTTAAATCAACTGAGTGAGTCAGGATATACATCAAGTATGTGTGGAGAAAACACAGCAGGAAGAAAAAAAAGTGTCAGTAACTTTATTCGATCGAGACCATGTATCCAAAATCAAAAACTTAGCCTTGCTGTTCATTCTAATTACATCTAACCGCAGCCACCAGACAAGCGCCACTGGTGTGCAGTACATCAGCACGCTAATTCCTACTAGTGCATGAGTCCTATGGGGCCTGATCTGTGGCAGATAAAGAGACAGGTTGTTTTTTGTAATCATGCATACGCGTAATCCTGGTGGCAGGCTTGTTTGTGACTCTTTGTGTGTGTGTGCGTTGGGGCCGCACACACCTGTAATGTGCTGCCCTTCTCCATAAGGATGAGACACAGGTAGCAAGCGGACCGTATAACGTGTTATATAGGTCATGTAACTCGAAGTCATCCATGTATGAAGATCATGGAAGCTCTCTCCCTCTCCGATAGTGTCAGCTGGTAAAGGCTCCAATGTCTATTTGTCCGCATGCATCACACAGATAAAGCAGCAAAATCCACATACTGAGTAAATATAATTATAAAATGACTAAAATGGGTTTGTCCTAAATTAATCCCAAATTCATATTCCAGACTGTCGGGCAAAATGTAGGTCCACATGTCTTGTTTTAGGACGTGATAATTAGTCGCTAGACCTCATCTACACAGGCATAATGCACATCTATAATCTTTTTCATTTGAACTTTCATTTTAAATTTCAGACGCAATGATGAAACCAGACACACACACACACACACAGACACACACACACACACACACACACACACACACACACACACACACACGCACACACTCTGCCCACATGGGAACGTCCTCCATTGCTCTACTGATGTGCACACACAAGCGATATCATGGAAACAGTGTGTGTGCTTTCATGTGTGTGTGTGTGTGTATGTGAGACCTTTTAGGCCCTACTGCAAACTCTATTACAAACTCTCACACGACACACATACACACACACAGTTAGAGTCACAAAGAGGAGTTTTTCAAGTAGTTTGTAAAACTCAAGGTGACCCTCTAATTGGCTGAGTAATTATGATTCGTCTAAAAATACAGGAAAAGGAAAAACGGCAGACTCATTCAGCGGGCCGTGAGTGGCAGGGTCAAGCTGAAGGAGAAGTTTAATTTAGTGGCGTATGGATGTCACCCCGCGCTTATAAACACTTAGCCAAACACAACTCTAGGCACTTCGCTGTGAAAACAGTGGGAGCCATTATCACACTTGTAATTAGAGGCAAACGAGACAGCCCCCATGAGTAGGAAAGGCCTCATTGTCAAAATGTCAAAAAGTCACGAGTGCATAGAGGAAAAAGGAGACTAGCTATGAACATCTAAAGAGGGTGGGTGTGTGTTTGTGTGACTGTGTGTGTGGAAGTGTTTGTATGTGTGTTCATGTGTGTAAGAGAGTGTGTGTGTGTGTGTGTGTGTGTGTGGGGGGGGGGTGCATCTCTTCAATGCTAATTCAGCCGCTCATTAGTGAAATCACCTCAACTGCGCCTTGCCTCTAGCTTGGCCTTGGTCCACACTGGGGGAAAGTGATTACCTGAATTCCGTCAGTAATCAGCACCTTGGCAAGTCGGCAATCAGTCTGTTTGGATAGTGTGTGTATTTTAATTTGCTCAAGCAGGAGAGTACAGAAAGTCCAGGATCTCTTCCTATATTGTGGTTCTCAGCTCGCTTATGATATGGTAAAGAAAAACACAAATATTTTGAAGTCGGGAAAGAGTGAGAAAACACTTTCCTGCTCTACTGGCCACAGGAAGTGTGCTTATAGAGATGCACTGATCTCCAAATAGTCTCCTGAAGTTATTGGTTATTAGTTATTAAGTCAGTCAATGTCCAAGTCAGTTGCTACAGACATTTTCCGAAGTTTCTCCTGCCAGACCCCCAGTAAAAACTCTGGATAATATCTGAACCGAACCCACATGAGAACACAGCAGGAGATTATCCGGAGGGTTGACCGCGAGAGAGTGGGCATGTTGATGACGTTTCTAACGTGACGGATACAAAGCAGAAAAAAAACAAAGAATACAAATATCTCAGGATGAAAAGCAAGAGCAAAGGAGTACACTGACGAAGATGTCAACTTGGAAGCACATGAGATCTGAGAGCTTTTGGTGCGAAGGGCCGACTGCGCTCTCAATCTGTTGTATACAAATAAACACGTGATCGCCGCAGCGCAATTTATACGTTATGTCCTCCTTCCTTCACGCCAACCCCTGGCCTGAATGCTCCACAGATTTTTGTGTTGTTGTAAACGCGTGTGACCGGAGAATCTCCTGCTGCGTTCTTCATATGTGAAGAACGGTTAAGTCAAGACCCCATTGTGTGGACATTCTCCGGAGTTCATGTCTGGAAGCAGCTTATGACCCGACCCCCAACCAGGATTTGCAAGAACCGTACAGTGGTGATAGAAACCTCATGGACTCAGCCCGTGTACACCTGTCCCCTTTGTGATGTGCATGTGTATGTATTTTGGCTTGCATGAAAATAGATTGTTTTTCATGTTAACCATGCCAGCGTCCTACGCTAATTAGCATGTGAAATCTGGTTGACAACACCAGACAAAAGCCTGAAAAGGTGTTTGTGCGTTCGGTTTGGGTGACGCCATTTCGTGTAACGCACCATGGCTCTCAGGATGCATCACCGCTGAGACACAAAAAGCAAAGAGCATTAGAGGGCCCGTCTGCTCTGCACTACTCTGTTCTGGTCTGTTGTGTTGCGTTATGGTAGTCGCCTGGCTTCTAGTCTTAGCCTGAGTGCTCTCTCCACTCCACCATTGTTCCATGTGATAGCACTAAGTGACTGATTTAGGTTCAATGCCTGCACGGAGCAGACAGGCCAGCTGTGGGTTAAGCAGATAGCATTCAAGTGAGCTAACCCAATTCAAACCCAATCAAGCTGGGATTTATTGTCGGGGTCTGTATTTAGAAATCTGATAGAGTCTGCATCAGTCCCTTGACTTTCATCAGGAGAGACAGGCCTTATTTCTTTTAGCGGATGATTATAAATGGCAAACCATGTTTTCCAGCAGGGACATAAATTTCAGGATTTGTAGACATTACTGCAAATGCACATGGCAAATGGGAGGGAGGGCCGGGGACACAGGAAGTAGGGATGGCACAGCTGCAGACATGGCTCCATGGTTCACAAATAGAGTCTGTCTGTCTTTCTGGGAGAAGATTTGATTTCACACCTGCAGAATCACACCATACCACACATGAATGCAGAAGAAAAGCGATCGGTTCTTAAATACAGGAGCCTGTGGAAAGGTTTTGTCTTTTAAAATCCACCACGACTAGTAATAAAATTTGACTGACCTGTCAATCATTTGAATTCAAGTCTGTGCAATAGGGATGGACCAATCGGACTTTTATAGGGAGGGCTTTTGCTATCAACCAATACTTATTACTAATCCAACATCAGTGTAATTCATCAAATGTATGCTTCACTGTGGGAACCACCATAGAACTGTTTGTGTTAAGTAAGTAAGTGTGAAATACTTCCAAACTGGACTTTTGCTACCTGCGTGTTAGCTCTAGCAAAATGTCTACCAGCCCACTGCTGCTGCATGACGTATGAGAAATGTCCGCACACCAGTTGATCCCACAAACCTTTTCTTTAGTTGACCTCTGAGATATATTGGTGGTTTTGTGATGTTCAGACATTTCTCGTTTTCTGGTTTTTCTCAAGTCCAGCGCCTCATGTTTATCAAGTTTGGATGTATGTCCTTTTCTGAATGACATAGTACCATGCACACATAGATTGAAACCTAGAACAACACAGAATTGAATAGATTGGCCCCTTTTGTTAGAGATACCTGATCCAGCTATTTCAGTCTGTATTGGAAGGATATCTGCCATCAGCGGTGAATTGCTGAATCCCTAGTGTGCAAATATATCATGTGATGAATTTTGGAATTCCTGTCGCTGAAATCCTAGTTTGAGGCTAAAGGAAAAAGGCATCACTGCCTCAGAAAGAAGGATAAATGCACTAGGATATTCTTTTGTGTTATATTTAAAAACTGACCCATATTCATACCTAAATTAAGATCTAAACTTCCAACTAACAGCTAAAAAGAGGGCAGACAGTATCTGGGAATTAAATAGTAATTT
Organism: Verasper variegatus; assembly: GCA_026259375.1. Taxonomy (NCBI): domain Eukaryota; kingdom Metazoa; phylum Chordata; class Actinopteri; order Pleuronectiformes; family Pleuronectidae; genus Verasper; species Verasper variegatus. The sequence goes on from CM048056.1 coordinate 7,576,072, forward strand.
TCCACTGGGTGATAGACTGGTCTGGTAATAGCTTTTGTCTGGAAGAGGTGCATTGCATTTTTATATTTTTGTCTCCCATGTCCTTGACTGTCACAAATATCAATGCCTGATGCTTTTGATGTTTCCCTGCATAGTGTCCCATGTCGGATATAAACACAGAGTCTAAAATTATCCCCAAAACCATCGTGACCCCATCAGCCATGTCTCTGCTGACGACCAAAACAGTTTGCTCACTTCACCCTATGACCTTGCAGCAAACGATACCAAAGCCAAATGCAAAGTGAAAACTAATCGCAGGGTCTAGACAAATTAGATCTCACCCACAGCCAAATAACGTGTCCCTAAATCCACCTTTTTAAAAACACTGCCATAAGGGGGGATGCATCACTGGTTAATACACACAAACTAACAAGGCCCCAGAGTGAGTTATCCACCGGTATTTAATATTAAGCTTTTATTACGAAACGGCTGTTATGCACGTGTGTCCACATAGGTTTGTATTTGAAAGCATTTGTTTGCATTAGTGTGATATATGGTGTGTTTGTATGTGTTGTGTGTGTGTGTGTGTGTGTGTGTGTGTGCGCTTGTGACTGGAGGGAAGAGAGATGGAGCAGTATCCATGGGCAGTCGGGCTGAGCCGGGCTGGCGACTGTCCGGGACAGGAGCCTAAGGCGTGGGCACGTGCAGGCCTGTCAGTCCCCCTGATCCTTAAATGATTGATCCAAACTAGATAGCCATCATTACAAATTATGCACCCTCTCTTCCCCAGGTATCCTTTCCTCTGTCTAATTTTACCTCGCATTTGCATGTTCCCACGGACTAATTAAATCTTTCTCTTCTCTCTCTCTCCTTGTCTCTCCACCTCGCTCTCCCTGTCTTTCCCTCTCTCCGCGGCCATTGGTATGAAAAATAATGCAGCACATTTTTTGGCACATTATTATGTATGAAATGTGGGGGCATAATGTATTCCAGTTGGTTGAAGTTCTCTAGACCCTGTCTGTAATGAGCACAACACAAGTAGGCTCATTACACAGCCTCTGCATGTTACACCACCTTTTTTCTCCCCTCTCTGTCTCCCACTCTCTCCAGTCTTACAGACACAAGCTGCTGACCTTCCCACTGTCTACCACCCATACACTCTCTTTCCCACCCTTCACACAGGAGGTTTTCTCCTGCCGCTACCATGATCCTTTTGGTTTGTGATTCTGTCCCACTTGGCTTTAATTTACAGTGGGAAAATAATTAGAATCTCACTTTTGCAAAGAGTGGAGTGAAAATGTAAACAATGCTTCCCTGCGGGCGGGTGCTTCATCACTTTGACAGGTGCATTTGAATTTGCCTGGGTGGCGGACAGGCTTGGTTATTTATGTGTCAGTCGCACATGGAAGCCCCGGCTGTGGCTGGGACTGTAGTTGGGACTGAGACTATAGGAAAGAGAGTGGAGCGATACGTAGGGAATACAAGTTTTGATTTTGGAGAAAACTGTGGATGATTCTGGTGCTGGACCTGGTGTTCAAGGCCAGATGGGGAATGGAGGATCATGTGGATCTTGTTTTGTGGTTGAGGACAGATTTTTAGCCGAGGATGGGGAAGAGTACTCACTTAGATCAGGGGAGTGAGATATAGCTGGGTGTGGGACTTTGGATGTGGATGGTGCTTGAGTATGTATCTATGTATGGGCTGGTACCAGCATGTTATAATATTAAGGAAAGCTTCTATTGTTAAAGGATTATTTTAATCTCCCAGATCATCTGAAGTGTCTGATAAGATGCCAAGTCACCTGGTTATCAACTCGTTTCTAATTAAGTTATGTTCTGATGATATTCAATGGATGAATCATAATTACTTGTGAAGTTGTCACTGTTGTTTGTGGGATACCACATGAGGACCAAGGCAGCCTGGCAGGGATGTGTGATATACGAGTTTAAAGTTATCAATGCTCCATGTTTTTGAAAATTTAAAGTATTGTAAAAAAGTTAAATGGAGGGTTTCATTTTGTAATCTAACTAAACCTGTGTTTCCGAAATGTAAACTGGTTGTGTTTGATAAACGTGTTAAAGCCAGGTATAGTTATAGCAATGGATTGGGCCTAATTGTGTCCATGTTGCATTTCATAAACGAGGAAAGATTGAAATCACAATACTTACTTTGGTAATTCAAGCAAAGTTAAGGGCCTGGGATGGCGTCTGGATGTTCTGGCGCCGCTTTTAATGCAAGAATGACCATGTTGGAATTTACAACGATGAGAATGGTTCTCATTAGTAAAAGCCTTGAAATGAAAAAGAAAGCAATACAAGTCTAATAAAAGGATTTTGCGAGATGTTCTAAAACATGAAACTGCACATACAGGTCCTGTGGCAAACCTACCAAGTCTGCATTGGTGAGGCCAATGTTGGTATGATGCCTCGAGAGAGTGGCACTATAAAGAGGATGGCATACTGGCCCAACCAGGCCTGGACACTGAATGAAGCAGGCCATCTCTAGTCCCTCCCTGTCCAACAAGACACAGAGAGGCAGCTACATGAGCAAACTGGAGAGACCCACCAAAGATGACAATGAGGGGACCGAAGGATCCATACACTACAGGGACTTGTCAAAATGGAGATGTTGACACGTCTCCTATATATCCACAATGTTACGTGACATACTGTTGTAGAGAGCTGTCTGTGTTATTCGAAAGATGTAATGAAGTATAAATGAAGTGAATGCATATACAGTCCATTGGATGTGGTGAGGCTTAGCAGTATCACTACGCACAGTGGTTGTATGTGGCTGCCGGTTGACAGGCTTAGTCGAGCCCAGAGGCCTATGACTGGATTAACTTGCCCTTGAGTAGGTGAACGTATATGACAGTTCAAAGGCACTTCAGGATGCACGATAATGTAAATGAATGCCTCACCGCTCAGGCAGCCCCGGTGTCTTCAAGTTCAGTCGTGTGTTCTGTGTGTTAGTGGTCCAAGCCGTTTCGTTCCTCTCAGAACTAAACTGACCTTTACATGCTCGGCACATAAGGTTGATAGCCCAGCAAGGCATTATTTATGACAGAGTTATCATATTATGAGTGTTTTGGTGGCTTTCATGGTCTTTTAATAAGCCGTTAATGAGGAAGTAACGTACTGTGAATCATAGCTGAGACGAAAACTGCACTCTTAGTCACTAGTGAGAGGCGTTCTGCTGCTCAAACCCACTTTTCTCTACTCGTATATGACTTAGGCATAGTGTCTAAGCATTTTTTGCACAGAGTCTATAAACATAAATGAAAAAAACACTATGAATTATCTACTGAAGAGCTAGGAAACCGTGGCCCTAACATAGGATGTTTGTTTCGGTCTCAGAAACTTTGTTTTTAGAGGTGGATGTATTTTAGGAATAGACATTTATGTTTTCATTAATGACAACAGATGTTCTTTTTAATGGCCCAAGTACCATTGTAACTATGGTGTTGCTTTATGGGTTATTTGCGCTCTAATTATATTGCCAGGCTATTGGATGTTTTTGAGTCCATCTCAGTGTTTTCTTTGTCCACTTTAACCTGCACGACTTTCTGAAGGCCGATGTTTCAGACTACAGCAATTTATGCCAAGTAAAACCTGGTTGTGAGTGTCTGGCACTCTCCTGCACCGCCTGAATGACAGACAGACAGAGAGGGCCAGTAAAGTGACTCGCAGGGCTTCACAGAATTTTTCATGGTCCACTGGTTCGCCGATGCGGCAACCCACTTGACTTCCCACATTGTCACGGCAGTCCAGATGGCAAGTCCTGACCATGAACCGGGAGAAAATCTGTCAAACAGCCAAGAATTACGTCCGTCCAGATGAGCCCAAAACGTCTACAAAATTTAAAATGTCAGAGAAAATGATTATACGAGGAGAATTATAGTGAGAGAGGACTCGACTCGCTAACCCGACTCGACCTAAACTAAATCAGCTGACTAGTGGCCACTGGGAAAGTGAGCGGTCCACAGAGGTCCAACCAAACAAAGATTTTGGGAATCGGCCAAACGCTGTTATATGTCAGCTGTGGGAGGATGAGAACATTTCAGTTCAAATCTTCACTATGAGTCTTGTTTTACCAAATTTATTTTGTATGCTGCGCAGTGCGAGGTTCATGAAATACCACCCAATTCATCAGTGGGCATATTCTTTTCGCTCTTCTCCTTGCTAGTTTGTTTTAATTAATTCATTATTTGAAAAACAAGAACCTCTGTTGTGATTTTACAAATATTGGAATGATAATGCTCCAAAATGATATCAAAATGCTAAATTACCCTGTACTATTCTCAAATGGCCAGACCCACCTCTGTCACATTTCTTTTATTGTTATCAGATTATTGTTGGTACTCACACTTAGCATCTCTAATAATAACAGATTCAGATGGAAAGGAAGATTGTTTTGTACAAAGAAAATATAATAATGGGAAAATTAGAACCTGCTTTGTGATGCTGTCCTGGAAGTTTCATTCATGAATATCATTCCTTGACTCTAACTTATCAGCTTCCTGACACAGGCCTCACGGAAATTTTGTGTTTCCTTATTGACAATAAGGATGTAGAAACATTGATTTCAGTGACAATATCCTTTCTTTTTTTGTACAGATACGGCAGCCACATTGTCACTGTGATAGTTTTATGTGGATATTCAAAAACAAAAGTAATCACAATGTTAAAATGTCGCGGGCACACACAGGTAGAGGAAGGAAAACATTACTGTGCAATAGGGTAGACATGGCTACTTCTTTTGTCCACAGATCCTCATCCACACACACACACACACACACACACACACACACACACACACACACAGTAACACTCATCTACATGCTACACACACACACATACATCCACGCTCACGAACAGACAAAGCCTCACACAGTGAGGCAACGCATGCATGCCTCTCCAACGCCTGCAGGCGCTTGGGGCTAGGCAGCAGGGAGAAGGGGGAGGTGAGGGTTGTGGGGAGATGAGGAGGGGGGGGGGGGGTGTGCACTGTGCAGAGGCTCTCTAAGCTATAGAAGGTCAATCCCTCCACTCCACCACCATCACCACCCCGTGTATCAGAGCTGGCCCGGGTTCAAGGCCTGCTCGCTGTGCGCATATCACAGACTGTATGTCGGCACACAAACAAATGTGCCAACAACACGGGCACATCGACACATGAACCAGAACATATGCACTGAGACCACTCACTCCCATACAAATTTGAAGGAATGGGCACCAATATGTAGTGCAGATGCACAAATCTTTATACATCATGGGTCACACCGCATAAGTGCACATGTTCATCCACAGCGATGTTGACGTATGGACATATAGTGTGAACCCAGTTACATAGCCACACACTGGCTTCATGGAACGCATACACATGCAAGGCCAAGCCGGGCTACAGCACATTGCACATGGCTGGGAAAGGACCAAACCACAAAGCATAAAAGACCACAGACATACATGCATGGATAAGCCAAGCAATGTCAGCCATTAGAATGGAAATAGATATGCTATTATTGTAAATTTGGCCAATATGTGGTCGGTCGGCAGATATAATTGGAGCAGCTTGAAAATGGCATGGATGCACACTGTCTGCGTTGGGCCTGATTTGGCTGAAGCAAAGGTCTGTGTCTGGTTAACGCACCACTGGACAAGACAAGCAACCCATTCATATTTGCATGCAGGGACACAAACATAGTGTACGCATCGCATAGTGACAAAATGGCTTGTATGCTACGGTGGCTCCCATCCACCCTCCCCTTATTACTGTGCCTATAAAGCAAAGATCACTGTCTATAAATATTTCAACTTGAATAACCATAGTTAAAATGCAATAATACCCTCTATCCTAAAGTAGCACAGACCAAATTGGACGTCAAGGGGAGATAAACAAGCAACAATGACTATATTTACAGTCAGAATAAACCGAACAACTTTAAAAGAGATTATCCAGCGCGATAGTATCTCTGAGTGCCTAAGATAATCCAGAAAATAAGATATGCATAATTCGCTGTAACTAATCTCCTTTGCAGAAAATAAAGCCTACTCCCAGCCTACAGTAAACAACTCAGATAGATAGCAGCCCATCTTTTACTTCCAAGCAAAGTCTGACTCACCCATGGGCCCCAAGGAGATCACTTTTCCAGGTTTGTTCTGGAGTATATTTTGGTTTACCTGCAGCTCAAGTGAAAATAGGTCCTTTGCATATTTTAATTTTAAATACTAATATTGTCTGCTAAGTGATAACGTCAAGGCATCATATGCATGAGGTGATAAAAGCCTTGAACACATTGAATTAATTACTGGACCTGCAAACATGTAACATCAAACGTGCATCCACTGCCATGAAAACACTTGTCTATATATGAATTTAATGTTATTTTACGAATAAATCGTTACAATTTAACCAGAGGCAGGAAAAAAAAAATATCTGACAAAAACAAGTCCTAAACCTTTGTATTATCACACCCAACATTTCTCGTTCTTTTGTGTTGGGAAAAGCACTCACTCCAGGTGCATGGGAAATTTTAAGATGCCATGCTTGGATCTAAAAATTTCAGGAGACCGAGCTTTGTGTTACGATGCCGCAGAGACATGCCAAAGTTGAGCATTGCCTTTGATATCCCGAAATTTGACTTTGGATTAGCTCAAATCTAATCAGGCCTCGGAGGCTGAAGGTGATAAGTATCCAAGCCAATAACTGAAATGATACTGGGAAACTCTCTCTCTCTCTCTCTCTCTCTCTCTCTCTCTCTCTCTCTCTAACACACACACACACACACACACACACACACACACACACACACACACACACACACACACACACACACACACACACACTGCTCTGTCTCTTTAAGGTTATGACTGAAACCCTTATGACAAAAAAAAAAAAAAATCCAAATGTCTATCTCTCCTTGGGATGTCATGTGGGGCTGTTAAGACACGACACCTGTCACAATCACCAGACCTTCCTCAACCCCTCCAGGCCACAGGAAGCGGCCAAGGTCAAACCCTTTAAAGGAAAAGGAAGGGAGGGACGGGGAAAGAAGTGACTAACGGCGGACAGTCACAAAGAATCAGATCTGTCAAGTTCAAGCTGTAAAACCTTTGTGAGTCAAAGGCTGCATATGCCCGTTTTGTATGTGTGTCCGAGTCTGTGTTACATACAGGATCACACAATTATTACATTTTATTTTCTTCTTGCAGAACCTCTATAAGTGGCTCGAGTTGAGCCGTCTTAATATCCGTTCCATTGTCGGCTAATATATTTTCAAATCCTTCAACAGTCCAATTTGTTTCCTTCCGTGTCACATTATGGGATGGCAGGGGAACAGGGCAGACCTCCCTCCTCAGTCGGGTTTTGGAGGATGAGGAGGGAAAGGGCGGAGAAGCGTCTGAAAGTGGTGAAAACCTGGCGTCCATTTGAACCTCCTCCATCTGGACTTGTTTTGACAGCTGATGGGCGAAGCTAAATATTTTTAAGGGGAAGTTAAAGGAACACGCTCGTCCTCAGTGACGGACTCATGAGAGACGTTGGAAGAACAAAATATTTGGAAACGATCTCTAAGCGTATTAGCTTGATCCTTTTATGTGACACAGAGGTTGACCAGTAGTAGTATTGGCTGCGAACCAAAACGCACTTCCTTGTTTTGACTTGCTATCTCTTTTTTCATTCTCTCATCCCCTCCCTCTTTTTCCCTCCGACAGAAAAGCCTGCCCAGGCCCATGCTTTCGTAGATAATGACATCCTCTCCCTGGATTAATTGTGAGGGACACATTAAGCAATGGGGCTGACACTCCCTGTAATTAAAGTGTTCACACCGACGAGTTCCTACTGGAACACTTTCTCCTTTCATGCTCTCCTGCTGGAACTGAGGGTTGGTCTAGATATAGTGTATTATTGGGATAGGGATATGATAGTGGAGCCGATCACCTTGAAATCAAGAAGAAGGGGGCGGTTTGAGGTCTTGGCCTGTGTTCATAGAACTCAATCAAATACAGTCAGATAAAAGAGTTCAATAAAAGCAAGGCGGAAAGATGGAGTGGTTTGAAAGTAGCCTACCAGAAATGAATGATTAAAAATTTATAAAATAATCTAATCTAATAATCTAATCATACAATCTAATAAATGATGGACGAAGAAAGCTATGATAGAATAGATTCTCCTCTAAGTGCACTCTAATATCTCTATGGCAGCAAAACAGGTGCACACCCAAAGTAGATGAGTCAGATGCTCCCTAAGAAGAGTCAGCATAACATTTAGTCCTGGCATTGATTGTAACCTTATGCAACATGAACACACAATCATAGTGATATTTTAAATGAGTCTGCAGACCGACTAGAATTCTGTGTCCATGCCTCTACACGCCCGGGTATCTTAGGTAACTGATTAGTGGGACAGGATCTGAATATTGTGTGTGGCCCTCTGCTCCTGCCAGCAGGTGCCAAACAGAGGTCAAAGAGGAGGCACGTATATCACAGTGGAGCCTGCTAAGAAAGGGAGGGAGAGTCCGACTAATGCAAAATAACTCATAATGTCGTTGCACACATACGCTCCCTTGTGACATGGTTTGAGAGAATCCCTGGCAGATGTTGCACAAACAGCTCTGAGGACAAGCTGCTACTCTTAAGCAATGGCAGAGTTAGGATTAGTGTATGAACGGTATTAAAACAAAATGATTATGTTGTCATACTACAGTTAAAAATCATACATCACCTCACTGCTATGCCTCCTGCAAACAGCTGTGTGTCTTTTTTTCACGCCTTCCAAAACAAATGCATTGGCTGGCCAGGTTTTTTACAACAGGAGACAGTGGAAACACTTCCACTTTTGTCCACAGAGGCGCCAAAATCAATGAAAATGTTCCTTGTAGGGGCTTTAACCGACAGAGCTGCCGAGGACATAAGCATATAAATGTGTCTCCCGTTGCCATGGGAACCGACGTCAAAGTATTTTATGTATATTTTATATTGAAATAGTAATCGGAAATTCTCCATTATGCATAAACATTAATTATTCATTAAATAATCACCAGCCAGAGTCTGGAGGGAGAGAGACCAGAGTCCGTTGCTCGACCAAATCGCAAGTCAGTCTCAGCTGTCAATCACAATGTTTAAACCTGTTTCTATTCAATCAAATAATTAATCAAAACCAAACTTTTCCAGAAAGATAAACACTTCATCAAAGAACTTCCTAAAATGACAGAATGTACTTTGACTTTTTACATCCATGTCCAATCTACTAACATGGAGGAGGCAGTATTTATAACCTGTACTGCACCCAGCCACCAGGGGACAATCAAGACACTTTGGCTGCAACTTTGTGGAGCAGTCCGGTGTGTCCATCCCTATAGACAGTTGATACACTGCATGTATCCAATGTTACCAAACACTGACACAAAAGGATAAGATGGAAGCTTCAAAACCCCCAAAAGTGCTCCTCAGGATATAGCGGTATTTGGGATATTCTAAGAAATATGATTTGGAGGGATTGTACATTTGTTTGATCTTCATCTGTTTTTTTTTTCTTTCTTTCCTTTTTCAACCACTATGCACCACTTTCACACATGACTGCCCAGCGAAGTCTGTGTCCTTTTAAGGGAACACAGGCATGTAGCGTTTGCAATCATATCTCATATTGAGCTCCCTAATGCTCAGACTGCGGATGCTGTGTGTGCTCTTACGTCACCCCTGTCCCTGCCTGCCAGCTTGCTGTTGCCCTGGGGCCATTGGGGCCCTCAGCGATGTCCACTAAAAACAAAACCATCCGCTGTAATTGAAGAAGCCACTCTAATGTGACATGCACATGGAGGCGCGCGGGCAAAGGTTTGCATGCACGTACCCACAGATGTGCATGGCGATACGCATACACATGCACGGGCATACTGTGTAAATGAACTCTGTATGTAGGTTAACAGCCCTGCATTCAGAGACATTCAGCTCGGCACATGAATACACATGCACGCATGCCCGCACACTGACCACATTGCTCTTTGGTAGAGGTGACTGGGGGGTTGGGAGGACTCCGGTGACCCGACACTTATGCACACGCTCCCACACACACACACACACACACACAAACACACACAAACGCTCACACACACACACACACAAACACACACAAACGCTCACACACACACACACACACACACACACACAAACACTCACACACACACACACACACAGACCATAAACCCATAGATGCCCTCTGATTCCAGATGACCCCTCCTGTGCCACGGGAGCACTCAGCTCCTCCTCTCCTCTTCTGCTGTTCCTGTGTTACTGTTATGGGTTCCTGCTCAGGAGCTAAGGGCTCTATTGTTAGGTGACAGCGGTTCCTGTGTATTCCGCTCCGGCCTGCTGCTCCCTGTGTCTCCCTCCCTCTCAGCGCTCCGTCTTCCTTCACTTGACATTAGATTTACGTCTCGGGTGGCCTGATACTCACTTTACTGTAAGATTTGCACAGCTAGACTGATAGAAAAGGCAAATAGATGAACCAGATGAAACAACATGTTATAGTGTGTATTGTCGCTTTGTGAATTTCAGGGATATTTCCTCCTGTGGCATGGTAGTAATTTATTTTGAGTATTTTATTTAACATTAGGGAAAGATAGAGGTTTTGGTCAGGGCTAAGGTCTTTGCACACCATGTCTAAATTATTTTTCTGAAATTGTCACATGTTTGAAAATAAATTCAACCTCACATGGTGTCAATCACGGATACACACTGAAAATAATAATGATAGTAATGATATTAACAAAACATTTGCAGACAAGAAATACACACTTTGTGTGCAAAGACCTGAAGGACTAGGATTTTATTTGAAACCACTATTAACGTTTTACTTTAATGACTTTAATCAAGTGTTGTGTATAAACACAAACATATTTGGCAAGTTACAAATATATAAATTAACAATGTATTCTCATTATCTAAAAGAAAATTGTGGTTGTGCTCGTTTGCTGCAAAGTAGTTGCATAGAAACACCATTTTCAGTAGTTGGAGTTGGATTAAGAGTTGCGTCTCCACTAGTTAATTGTCTTTTCCCCAAAACAGGGTAATATAGAACATTTCAAAATTAACTTTTGTAATGAGATTAAAACTATGCTTTATTTTGTCCTTAGATAATTAGTTGAAAAAGGATGACCCTGATTTCTCTGTGTGGTCAGGTATTACCATCCCGCAGTCGTTTTAGACTAAAATTAGAACACGTTTTATATGATTAACAGCCAGCCTCCCAGACTCAGGTTATCATTAACTCTCCAATCTGTGCTGTTTGACTCTCAACAGGTTTACTCCCCACCAACCACGCTGCTGTTGCAAAGCACCTTGGGTGTTCCCAAACTCGCCGCTGGTAACCCATTACCTAGACATATGGAGACAAACGGCACGACGGTACGCAAATGTTCAGGTTGCGAAAACATCTCCAGGGCCACCATACAAAACCCCCTCGCTCCTTTCTCCTTCCTTCCCCACTTCTTTTAATCGCTCCCTCTCTCTTTCAATTATCCCAATGTCACCACCACCACTGGGAAAGTTTCCATTTGTTGAATTAACAGCCAAAGAGCTTTGCAGAGGGTAAGCCGGCACTCTGTCATTGTCATAGTGGTGGCTCTGACAAAACAGTTTGCGTACCTGCTTAAGTATTACAGAAATTAACACCTCCCTTCCAGGTACAGTAATCAAGAGGGTGACAGGAGACAATTAATTAGGTCTATCTGCATCACTGCCTTTACATAATTAATGGGGCTCATTACTGAACCCCTAGTATGATGTGGAGCATGCTAGCACTAGCTCAGAGCATCACAGCACTATAAGCACTAGTAAAATGAAGGTTTTTGATTATTTGTTTTATTTTGCACATGTTAGCCTCGAACTGGGTAATTTGCCGTGTTGATTGCGGTCTCCTATGAAAACCTGTCAGCTTTTGATGAGCTTTTTCACAGGTTTACGATTAATGTTTAAAACTGTGAAAACTTAAACAACTCTACTGTTTGATGGTCCCTTCCCTTTAATATGAACCACTGGAGCATACCAATGACAGGTTGCCACAGTAAACCTAACCCTGAGTAGTACTGGGCTACTTTGTTTTCTTTTTGCCTATGCCACATTAAAGAAAATGTTTTCCATAGCAAGGTTTGGTATATTTTTTCTCAGCACAAGACTTGACTTGAACTAGTCATGATTTGATCATGCCGGTGTGATCGATCACTCTTGAGAGTTAAACACGTGCTCATAGTTTTGGCAAAGTCATGGTTAAAATAAATGACCATGGCTGTTGGCTTCACAGTGAGAAAAACACAGCTGGGTCATGGGTAACAGTCAACAAATCCTCCAACTCAAACACACTGTATAAGTTGCTCGTCCCTACCCTCAGAAATGATCCATAGGAATGTACAGGCAACCTCTCTCTTTTATGACTTTGAACTTCCGCAATGATCTGTTGTTCTTGGAGCGTTATTTCACATTTCCACTGCTTTCCCAGAGAATAATTCATGGTTCTTGATGATATGTTCCAGCATATTGAGAATATGAAGTGGCATGCTTGTATTTTAGGATAGGTGCCAAGTGACAACCCAATGAACCACATTTGGCCGTAAAACAAATGGATACAACAATATTGAAAATGAAATATATCACAACCTCTGTACAAGCTCTGAGGGGGTAGAGCATGGAACAACAGGCTAACCTGCTACAAAGCCTCATAGCAGTGGGGAACGAAAGGTGTGATGCAACCTCAGAAACATTTCATTTATGAAAACCACCTTAATTGATGGGTGAACTGATGCCCCTTCTCTGCTGTTCATCAACAACCCTTAAGGCTGTTGTTCTATGATGGGAACATATTCCTTTTCCTTCCTTCCTTCCTTCCTTCCTGAGATCAAATTAAAGAGCAAACAGGTTGATCTCTGACTGCTTCACCCTCTTTGCTTATAGCCACTAATCTCTGCTGCTGACATCTTAACCTGAGAGGAATAATCAAATGGAGGATGGAGCATGGAGGAATCTCCAATATAAAGTTAATTGTTGAGAAAGTACAAATTGGATCATGTTTTATGACCACCTTGTGAAAATTACAAGTTTGATAATCATAGGCCATTTGCAGGTTGGTTATTGAATGTGGATTTTTTTTTTTTTTTTTTTATTGTTTCACTGCTGGAGGGAGACGCACCATCAGAGGGATTGTGCAGAGGTGAAACACCGCACATCCACAAAACTAGTGGTAATCGAATTGATCATCTCATGATCATTTGTTATTTTGTGTCACTTGCTTTAACTTTAGTTTCCAACAAAAACCAATAGCGAAAGGCAAAATAATATCCACGATTTCTGATGTTCTGCCCCCTGCAAATACATGCCCTCCATTAATGCCACGTTTTATAACCTGCTGTCTAATGTAATCAGGTTATTGAACTCTGTTCAGTGTTTCTGTGTAAATAGAATGAACAGTCTGGTTGTTCCATTAGATCGTCTTTTTGTTGTCTCAATGAGTCCTAACAAACAAAGGATTCCAAGTCAAGCAAAGGCTTAGAAATGTCTAACTTGTGTCTGTCGCAGGTTTCCTGACTGAAACACACTGATTCCTTGTGATCCACGGTGGCTGAGACACCTCTATAGTGCGCTATATAGAGGATTCTTAAATATCTTGTGCATGGTATAGCCTACCTTAAGTACTAGATTAACCTTTCACTTGTGATTCTTCAAATGATTTTCCATTTTCAGTGGCCCTGACTGGCACCTGACATACAGCTGGTATCAAATTAGGTTAAAACACACCAGGGAGAATATGGAGTTCCTGTTTACCCCAGATGTGATTTGTTGAAAATGTCATTCTTGATCCTTTTAAGAGTGTACTGTTCAATAACTTTCTAAAATTGGCTCAATATCAGACTGCTGCTGCTGTTCCTGCGACTGCCTTGTTTTCTTCCTCCTCATCCCGCCTTTCTCTCACCCTGCTAATGAAGGCCTTGTGGCCTACTGTTATTAAAATTACGCCCTTGCCTCTGATATTAATTGGGTCCGTAATAAGGAATGCGTCGGATTCATTATTTAATTGCAAGGGCACATTTCGAATACAGCTTCTGAAATGTATTTTTAATGAAAAACACTACATCCTGACCTAATCATATCAACCTTATTCTATCTAATTAACGATGCAAAAAATCATTAGAGTTGCAAAATATTAGCTTCAGCTCTGTCAGGCTGCTCCTTTGCTCTCCTTCATGAATATATTTTTTTCCTGTCTATGATAAATAGTTAATGAGGGAAAAATGACAAAAATTAGCATGTCGGCAAATTAGTCTAATCGGGATATGTCTTTGCTAAGTTAGGAAAGTGACCCTTTTTAAAGGAGAAATTGTTACAATGATTATGAAATAATGGCAAGGCCCATCTTAGTTTGATGAAAAATGGCCCGCTTTAATAAAGTAGAAATCACAAAATGCAATAACCCTAAATTTTCATCATGCCTGTTAATCCGTTAGTTTAATAATACCAAATTAGATGCTGTAATTGTTGCTGTGGAGGCAGATATGAGGTAAGGCACAGGTGATTTAGCAGCAGCAGCGCAGCAGCAAGGGGCCATCAGCACCTAAATGAATCACAAACTTTGCTGTTTAACTTCTTTCAAAGTCTCCAAACATTGGGAAATTCAATTTTCTTTCAATAAACAGGCCCATCTCCATCTTATTATATAGTAGTGTAGTCACCACTCGGAGCCAGGGGTTGCAGTTCATTAAAGATTACAAAAAGGGTGTAAAGCAAATTAGCCCTTGGAATAAGAAGTTTAGAAGTTTATGTTTGAGCTTAGTTCTGTTCACAAAATCTATATGACGGCAAATTCAAACACTTGGATTGAGACTGTTGAGGGTAATGTGTAGAATTCGGTTCAGGACGAGGGTTTCGCTGGAGTGAGGCATTTAGCGATGATGGTGAAGAGGTAGGAACACACAAGGGTGAGCGTTAGAGTTAAATATATATTGCGCCCAGTACCAGAAACAATGTTACAGCATGATAATAAAGCGTCGAACATAAGATGGGATCAGATGGGAGCGTTTTACAGGCTTTACATGACTATATAAAATCCTGCTGCAGGAGCTCCTTCTTACCAGTAAATAACAGAATCAAAGAACGTGATGAGCACACTCACACAGCATTTGATCCAATATATCTATAGCTTCTCTGTCGTCCTCATCCCCAGATCCTCGACTGAACCACAGGAGGCTTTGATATCATCATGCCTGTTAAATTGTTTTAAATGAGCAGTAGGAGCTTTATTTTAAAACTATTAAGCATTGCCCTGACTCGAGTGACTGAACTATTCTCTATAATCAAATGACTAATAATTACTAAAATGTCTGTTTTCGTTGACTAAAACTAGATTCACAAAGTTACAGTTTTCTTCTACTAAAATGAGATTGAATATATGCAATTAAATTAAAGATGACATCTGAAACAGGACGAAGACTTAATAAAAATAGCTGACAAAATCATTGTTTTATGTCCTGAGTGAGTTATGCATGACACAAATGATCATATCTGGTAAATATGATACCAGAATGACAATTTCAACCAAGAGAAATTTGGCTTTTCAAGGAACAATGATGCAAGTAAAATCAATCTTCTTCTGTGCTATTCTCAACCTCAGTTTTCAGCTATGGATACTAGGATTAGTTGAAATAATGTTTTTATTTCTAACAATATGGATATTTGATGTGATGGCACATGTATAAAATAAAAGCTTGTGGCGCAGCAGGTCAACCCTCAAACAAAACCAACTTGTAAAGAAAACTGAACTGATCATTATTTCCAGTTGTGTTCAGACAGCACTGTTCTATCAGTGTGTCTCAATTACCCATTCACACACTTATATACACCAATGACACAGTGTCTCACTCTCTGGAGAAGCTGGGAATCGAACCAGGAATCTTGCAACTACTAGAAAACTGCTCTATCTCCTTAGTTGGGGACAATATGACTTTTCCTCATTGAATGGTATATTCAGATCTTGTATTTGTTAACACTGTAAAACTGAATCTATTGGCTGAAACACTGTCAATCATTACTAATAACATTTTTCTGTAAACGTCTAATCCTCTTTGTAACGATTGCTTTTCAGAGACACTGTTGAGCGTAGACCTTTTACGAAAAAGACATTCATACATCTCACAAACAGAGAACATGTATTGGTGCGGGTTAATATGTTTTCACAGCCTTGTAAGACAAACATCAGTTCCTGGCTTTCGAGTCCATCTCTCACCAGAAGCAGAACTTAATGTGGTTCCGGGTTCTATTTTTACTCCTCTGCCGCCACATGAACTCGTGCAAGTGCAGAGTGAGGGAGTTAATGGACATGGTGAACACCGAGCGATGGGTGCCACTAACAAATCCCCCAGATTAAATTAAAGGGAGCTGCAGTTTGATCGTCGCATGCTACATCCCTTATCTCAACAAGTCACATTTTCAATCACTATGCAAAGATTTTACATCGGGCGGAGGCTCTGTGCTAATGCACTGCCCTGCCCTGTGTCATCACAATTGACCTACGCTGGGCTGTCAGACATGTGACAGCCTCTCCCAAGCAATAGTAATTTCATGGGGACATGCATTTATGCAAAGTGGAATCCTGCCACATCAAGTCGTCCACATTAAGATGATTCCCAGTATAACATGTGCACGTACATCCCGCTATGATTGAATCGTTAAAGAAATATGTTCAGAAATAGGTTTCCACAGATTTATCAGACAACCTGTAAACCTAGCTTTTGTTTTTGTAATTATCAGATTATCATGAAACTTAATGGAAGGATGTAATATGGGTCAAGATAAAAGATTCATTCCATTTTTTACAACAGATCCGGGTCAGGGGGTGGATCCAAGATTTTTTTTTTACTTTCTTGAATGTTGCGAGAAGATTTTTACAACTTTTAATTTTTATTTTTTTCTGAGAATAATCAATAGATCTTGATTTTGAAAAAGTGTAAGCAATTCAATACACATCCAAATAAAAATCCAGATCTGGCGAACACAAATCTTAGTTTTTACCTCTAAATTTTAGTCCTTTACCTCTTTGAGATAAATTCCCAGTTCACTGAAAGGTAACTCAATAAATAATCTGTCACATCTCCAGCTTTAGTTTTTTAATCTGCATGTTTTCTTTTTTCTGTTTTATTTTGAAACTCACATTTTGTCTTGCATTATGTCATTTCACTTCCTGATCCTCTCCTACTCTTTTTATTATCCACACTAATGTGTCACATGTGTCTTGTTGTCTCTGAGGTTCCCTTTTCTTTGCCAGTTTTGAAAAGGTAGAGTTCAGCGTTCCAGAAGTTTAAGTATAGTTCTTATGACCTCTGACCTGCCTGATGATTTCTGCCTCGAGTCTTTTACCTCTGATCAATTTGATAGTGACCTTTAGGAACATTGTATTTTTCCCAAAACAGCTATGAGCTCAATTGATCACTAAGGGTTGGAGGTGAAGAGGCTGCAATGCAATGAGACGCTCACCTTGCGCCTCTCCCCATTGAAGCCTCGCCACTGCTCTGCCTTCCTGACAATGTAGCTCAGCTCCTGATTGGACAGCTCCAGATCTTGCGGCAGGAAGTACATCCCCTCTTTGGCTGTAAGCCGCTGAAAGATGTCCAGCATGTGGCCATCGTTGTGGAATCTGGAAGGTGCAGAGTTTGGAAAATAAAAGAAGCGAGGAGGATTAAGTGGGAGCAGGAGTGTTGTATATTGATTCACTGTTCCTGTCATGTAACAATCATATAGGGTTAAATGCCAAAGCAAGGAAAAACATACATCTTTGCCCGAGGTCAAAGATGTATGTTTTAGTTTTTTTTTTACAATTGGTTGGTGATTTTTAAACAGGTAGCATGATAAAAGTCTAATGCAGCAATTCAAAGAGAAAAAGGAATCAAACAAATTGGCCTGTGAGGGGGAAGCACTTTGGCAACACATGCTGACTGCAGACATGTCTGTGTATGGCTGCTGCAGCTGCGTGGTCGTACAAGTGTTAATGTGTGGGAGTCAGATCCTCGGATGTTCTTCACTGTTAATCCCGCGCTTCAAAGATGGCAGCTGCAACAGACGCGCTGGATGCAGATGTGTCAGGAGAGACCACCCTGAGTCACAGGGAAACGTTCAGCATGGCAGAGAAGCGTATCGATTCGTACCTCCAGATGAGCGCGCAGCACCAAAGTCTTATTTTTCTTTCGCCACACAAGGGTGCACGCAGCCAACCCCTCAAAAGAAATCACCATGTCTGTAAACAAACGCCTTGGCTGACCATCAAATCCTGCAGACCTTGTGCCCTTCCATAGAGATTGTAGCCTGTCAGAGGGTAATCAACTCTCAAATAAAACCAACATCAAGGAGACAGGGATTTACAGAAGACGCTGGCGCGGAGCTTTGAACTCAGCATCATTCCCCATCGCTCCTGGGAGAGGGATGTTTGTAGAATCTTGACCTCAGACACAGGAATAGCATTGCATTCATTTTCATCCTACACTTGAATTGTGCTTCTCATTCATTTATGCAGCTTTTCTCTTGGAGAGATTCACCATTGTTGCATCTCAGCGCTTCAAAGCAGGCTCATTTCCTCTGTGTAGGACGTGCTTAGAGATGTGAGATATAACCTGGATGATAAGACCTATATATCGCTTCTCTTTAAGTATAGGTGGTAGCTATGACAACATGTACACACTTATGGATTCAATTTAAACAGAATATGACCACTGTTTTCCCAAAAGACAAACATGGAAGGCTATTTGTGAGTTGGAAACCTACATTGAATACATGATGCTAATAATTCTGTATTTATTCAGCATACAATGTTAATATTCAAGCCGTTGGTATTTGGTATGGTCATTTTTGTATTTAGTTTCTTGTTAATTAGATTAGATTAGAACATTTTAAACAAAGTGACTTGAGAGTAAATAATGTGCTACATGCAATAGTTATCAATCCCATACTAACAAATATTAATTACACAAAGACTTATCATTGTAATGTTCCTGTAGGAAGAGATGGTCACTGAGTAATTGAGCTATGACCGATTACCTTCTGTGTAAAAGGCTTATTGTACTGAATGGGCCTCTATACAGATGCAACCTTTTATAACTGAAACCACAGTTTCTACTCATAATTATGTTTCCAGACAACTTAACTGCAAATATACGTTTTGTGTGAGATGCGATTGCAACCAGCATGGTGGTGCAGTGGTTGGTACTGTGGCCTCCCAGCAACCTCAAAGGCAGCTTAGATTAACTGGAGACTCTAAATTGAGCGTAGGTGTGAATGGTTGATTGTTGGTCCTGCAAAACACTGGCAAGCTGACCAGGGTGCACCCCCGCCTGTATCCCAATGTCAGCTGGGATTGGCTCCAGACCCTCCACTACCCTCTGAGTATCAGCAGTATTGATGATAAACATAATAAAGACACTTATTATTGTTTACTACTAATGAAAATATCTGAATTATTTAACAGTTTTATGTATATTAAGGCACTTATAGAACTTAGTTAAGATTAGGGAAAGATATATATATATATTCTTATTTACATTTAACCTGAACAACAAGCTTTCTGTAACCTTAAGGGGTTTTCCCTGCCTATCACAGGCCTATAATTGGACTCCCCATCCACTCTATGGAGACTGTGCTGTCATCAATAAATGTTTAATGCATTCAATTATATGTTGCAGGCAGCATTATGTTTCTTCTAAAACATATTTTCTGTTTCCATTTAGTTGTATAGACACAGGATAGACTGAATATCCTTCCATACAGAATCACTGTAGTAAGTGAATGTAACCTAAGTTTTTTTTATTTTTTGAACCTTGTAATTGTTTGGATGTGAACTGCCCCATTATCAATGTAGTGTTGCTGTTTATTAAGTTTCAAAGAGGATAGAGGTGTAAAACACATCACTGATATGTATTTCTGCAGCCAATGAATAAAGACTTCCTAAAATGTAATTAAAAAAGGATAACAGTCCATTCTATCTATACATATAGCCCGAGGCATTTTTTTAGAAATAGGTCACGCTCTGTGTCAGAGCCCCTTCCTTGCAGCCAATAGGAAACTGTAACCCATAAAATTATCATCCTTGCTTCAGCCTCGTGGCCTACATTCAATACAAACCCGAGTGGCGGTTGAGTGGCAGAAGTCATTATTACTAGCTGCTGTTTTAATATTGTCCATTTAGCTGGAGCCCGATAAGCGTCCCGCTTACGGAAATTAGATGGCACCCTCTCCTCGGCCGCCAATCTCGAACTGATTAATTCAATAAGGGTTTTCTTACAGTTTGAGCCTTTAATGGAGTTGTGTCTCATATGAGGGTGGGGGGGACACACCTTGGATGAATGCAGAGTTACATTATACAGTAATTTATCACCGACCCCTCAACATTTTACTGTCATATGCAAAACCTGCTGTCCTATTATTTAAAAAGCTTAACATTGCCGTTTTGATTGATATATTATATTAAATAATTTTATTATAATAAAATACTGACTGGCCTCCACAATGATCTCTATAGATTGAGTTCATTCTTTTTTATTTCTCTTATTACTACTCTTCTACCGACCATTGGATTATTTTTTATCTTGCAGCCATAAGAGTTTTAAGTTTCCAATTTTGACATTTGTATTGTTTTTTGAGTTACACAAAATCAGTTATTCTTATGGCCGACTGTGTGAGTGGACTGGAAACCTGATTATTCAGGGCTGAGGGATGATATCGGGCTCCGAGCTCTTAAACACAGACGAGCTGCTCGATGGCTTTGTCTGAGTAGCTGCTTCCGAGGTACAGACTATTTCACATATAGTTTGTAGTCTTTGCTTTCCCCAACACTGCTTGATTACCCAAATCCCGATGTCCCCAGTGGTGTTGGATTCTGGCAACACATAATGTCTGACCCTTGGTTGGCCCTCGATGCACACTGGCACCGTATCGGCACGCCAGAGGGTCTAGCAGCCCAGGAGAGTATGGCGGAGGCAGGAGTAGTGGGCTCCACCACCTGCATATGACCTGGATGTTGTAATAACATCACCTCAACACTACCACACGATCCTGGGGTTTGCACCAGAACCAGACCCAATTCTCCGGTTTACAGCTCCACACTGATTCCAGCATTTTAGTCAGAATTTGACAGTTTGGTTTAATTCAGTCTTCTATCACCATGTGCATTTACCAAATTGTAAATTTAGTAAGCAACAATAGTTGGCAACAATCCGTGACTGTGATGGTGCATTAAAACAACAGTAAGTACTAGGTACCTAACACAAAACGCCCTGTGAGTGTAAGAGAAATGTAAAACTACACTGGGATGGTTTTAATACTCAAACAAATATATATTTGAATGGATATTAAAACCAGAAACACCAGAAAAGTACTAATAGGTAACCTTTAAGCGTCAAATTCTGAATTAGTAGAGCACAGTGCTTGTAGAAATCTGCCCTCTCATTGCACTGCAGTGTCATTCTCCTGGGCTTTTATGAAATTGAGAAAATAGGCGATGTTTGACTCAACTGTATGCGTAAAGCGTTTTTTAAATTAAGAGATTCACACATTAATGTTCCGTTTTTTTCCAGATGTCTCAGTAGAGACATTTGCTGAAATCTGCTGTCTGAGGTGTTAAATCACAATACAGACCCAGCAAGTAAAATGCTTCAGCATGGCTGACCTTAATCTGCAAGACATGAGTGGAACACACAGCGCATTAAGATAGAGTATGTGCATTCACCACCATGTATATGCAGTCCATTTCACTATGTATGAAACCTGCAGTGACACCAACCATGCAAAACATTCAGCCTAATCGGATAATGTAAGGGGGTTACATGTTCACGCTACATCAAAACACATATAACTTTTGAATTCGAAACGCTTTCAATTTTCCAACCAGTTGCAGAGAATGCTCATGTTCCCAAAGAAAAACTGTGTGGTGCATTTGTGTATTTCCGCTCTTCTGCTTGTTTGTGTTTAATAACTCAGTGTGTGTCTGTGTGTAGATGTGTGAGGCTGATGTCTAACCCTCAAAAGTAATTCCATGCCACTACATAATCAAAATGGATTAACATTCATTTCCATTTTTCTGTTGTTTCGTGCTTCTCTGTGGACAGATAAGGGAACGACATGGCGGATGCTGGGGAATGGGCACGAGGCTGCGGGGGCGCAGGGACTTATTTCTGAGCGGGTGCTCGAGAATAGTTGGCTGCTGAGTCCCAGAGTGTTTGAGAAATGGTCTTCCTCTGCATTGACAGACTGTCCCTACAGACTGTGTCAATTCAAAATCAACCAGGTGATGATTCCACACATTGGCAGCTCAAGCAATGTTTGGATTTTCAGTCACCAGGAGGGTCCGACACAGCTCAGGGTCAGAGGTCAAAGAGCAATGGTACATGATAAAGAAACCCAGTCTACCCAGTCTACCCAGTCTACGTGTAAAAACCTGAACCAAGATGTTTACCACTATGTTTGGCCTCAGTGATAAACCATACGACTGTATATACAACTATACAGTCATATATTCTGAATATATCCTTTGTTGGTTTACTTGTTTGTGAAGGCAAGTCAGGGAAGAACCCATTTTGGTGCAGATCCAGGAATTTCTTTCCACTTTATTTAACATTGCTAGTTGTTTTTCAACATTTTCAGCATTTTCCCATGGAATAATAAATACTAAGAAACAAATGGCGCATTTAAGGGCCTGATATCTATGAGTGTGTGAAATTTGGTGCAGCTTGATTGGACTTGAAGAAACTATTGGCCCTTGGCGAGGTATGCGCTCTACTGAGTGCCATTCTAGTTGTTCCAGTAAACATTAACACGATATTACAACAAAGGTCTGGTAGAAATTAAAGCAACAATTATTTGGGGGTCAAGAAAAATAAGGGAACTGAAAAAAGATGTTATTTCCTTTCTAGAAATCAAGTAGTTTTTCAGTTTGGGGCCTAGAATCATTAGATTCCTTATTTTCATCTGTATGATGACTCTTATAATGTCTTATGTACATTGAAACAGCTTGGTTCTTTGAACTAGCAGATTGGAATTAATTACATTAGTTGTATATGTTTAATATCAATTGTCCCAAATGTTTGGGCTAAAAACTAAATCAGGTGTAAGAACAGCAAGAGGGTAGTATGGACACCAGATATTGGTGATATCTTATAGTTTAAAGGTTTGAGGGGATTGTATTTACCTGAAGAAATCACTGTACCTAAAATAAATAATCACCATTAACTGAGACATTGTAAGGGACTGTAAATGTTATCCTGCAAGGCTGAAAATATTATATGTTTTCTTAAGTTTACGTTTTGAAATCAGCCGATTAATTAATTGTGGTGTTGCTAAATAAGAAGTAATCGTATTAGCCATACTTGATTTATCCATGCTCATTGTTTTGATAAATTGATTTAAATGTTATATGTGACTTAGACATTGGGTTTTCTTCTCCCTTCTTGCACTGAAGGCAGACTAGCGACATGTATATTCCTCTTCACTGCGATTGGGAAGTTTGCTCCAAAGTGTGCCTGCTGTTTGACCTATGACCCCTGTCACGGAGCTTTACTCGGTAATACGCCTCTGTACATGGCCACTGTTAGATTATGCAGGATGGAATTCATAGGCCACTGGTGTATCCAGTTGGGTTGTGGTTGTGGTTCTTACGATCAAAAAGGGAAGAAGTGTGGTGTGGAATTTACTGCAACATGCTGTATGTGAAACTGCTGCATCACTGTTAACCTTTTGTAATACCTCACATGGGGTCAGTGTAACCTTTGACACCAGAAGACTGGAGCGTCTGCAGTGTCTTCAGAGATCCTTATTGTGAAGCGTTCTTACTGGAATTTATTATTCAGAGAAGAGACTGACTATGACCTTGGCCTCATTGCAGTTTTGTGTAGTCGGCTGGTGGGGGAAGGAATGGTTAAGAAGACTCTACACTATATATTCATGTGTGCAGTCCTATTTCCTGGGATCAGAATAAATAACAATAATTTGAGACAACAGAGACTGACCCACAGAGTGTTTGTTCGCTCGTCAGCCATCATCTCCCTATTTGTCTCACCTGAGCAGGTAAATGGAGAGGATGGTGATGGAGAGGAGAAACAGGACCGCATAGAGGAAGAGAGTGATAACCAGCCCGGCTGCACCCGATTGGTCAGCACGATAAAAGTGCCAGTAGAGCTTTGCCGCGTCCCCCACTGGTGTGTCTGGGCTGTAGGTGAGACGCTGTGGAGACAGGCATTGAATGAAAAGACAAAAAATACAAATGTGTATGAGGAAGGACATTCATAATATTGGAAAGATAAAAAAATCACATTTGGCATTTCAAGCTGCATTCACACCAAACGTGAAGTGGATCATCATGTCACGTTACTTGCACTGTGTCATTTATGTTTAATCCCAGTACTCGCACAAGTGACAAGAGTACGCCCGACCCGCAAATTCCCTCATTGCCCGGAACTGTCTCCGAGTTTTTGAAATACAGTTCAGCTGGTGCTGAATATAAGAAATGATTTAATCTCTTATTAATTAGTAGAAAATGTGTTATTATTGTCAAATGATTCACCACTGTGAGCTGGCTAAATCACTTCATGTCTTCCTCATAGACAAAAAAACACACCCATCTCTCCTTGCATAGTTTTTGTCTCACCCTCACCCCTTTTTTTTTGTATTTAAAGTCACTTTGCCAAGATAAAGTGAACTCCTATTTAAAGTGCACAAGTGTCCAAGCTATTTTTAAAGTGACTTACCCCAAGGACGGCGTCCACTGCAAAGACCGCCAGAGGGTCGAGGACTGTCCACACTCCCTGAGCCATGATAAACTTTGACGTGAAGGAAGGGAGTGAGCCAAATATCTGTTGACAGCCCCATCTGATCAGAACCAGCAGGAACGTTAATGCGTTCAAGGTCAGGGGACCCACCACCAGCATCGCCATCTCCTCCCAGATGTGGAGCAAGGAACTCTGGTATACAAGCTCCACCGTGTGTGCGTGGAACTGGAACCTGGCGGGAGAGGAAATGGAGGCGGGTGATGTGCATATGTGTAGCCTGTGTGCACCAGTGTTGTATATTTGCGTTTGTGATGCTTTGCAGCTCAAGGGCAACTGGTTCCAGTAATTCCCACACAATGTTACATTGTTTGTGCTTGATTCAATCATATTTAATTAGTCTGATGACAATTAACATTAAAACTGTCTGTTTTACTAGTCTCTGCTGCCTTATTGATTACATGGTTTCATGTAATATGTATTAAAAGCTAATTTTATTGGCTTTATAATCTGTAGATATATTAATTCAAGTAAAAAGCATAAATAAAGGAACAAAATCCAACTGACAGACGCTACAAGTAATTGTACTAACACCTTTGCTTCTGCAGACCTGCTATTGTAAGTTAGGCTCCCCATTCACAGCAAGCCTCATGAATTTCTTAATCTTGCCATCAGTCACGAGGAGGTAAAGCCAGTGGTGGGAGAGGAAAGGTCCAGTTTTTGCTCATTAATTTCCATCTGATTTGCTCCAAGAGTCGAGTATTCCTCAGATTCTCTCCATTAATCTGACAGTAGAGGTCCATTGGTTTTTTTATCTAAGGCAAATCTCTTAAAGGTACTATATGTAAGAACAGGAGGCGATTTACATGTATTAATCGCTTTTTTATATAGCCAATGTCTGAATAGACTGTAGCGTAACTTCAAAAAATCAGACCTTACGTTCTCGGTTGCCCGTAACGGCCTGTGGACTGATGTGCAAAGGACTTGGGATTGATTTTCCAAGAGACGTGACGTTAATGCTTACAGTGCATTGTCTCAACGTCTCTCTTACCCACAGTAGCCAACGTCAACCAGTGGCCAGCTCCCAGCACAACTCAGACTCCAACACAGAACAAAAAAGACCTATCTCCAATGTGTCAGTGGCACAGAGTCAAATATTGTGTGTCCTCATATTGAGTATATAATAATCCTTAAAATGTTTGCAGTCCCTATCAACCTTTGCAACCCCCCCCCCCCCCCCCCCCCGGTTTGAGTGCAGAGATGTGAGATAGATGTAGGCTACTGCAGGTTGCTTTATATTTCATGAATGCAGATTATTGACAGCCTGGGCCCTCCAGAGAACTATACCCGATCACAGCGGAGTACTGCATGTATTTCAACCTAATGCGAAACCTTTTGCTCGCAAGTTCAGCTTTTATTACATAGTCTATTAATAACCCTGACCCACCTGCAACCTGCGACATTTTCTTGAATGCTGGCCCAAACCCGTCCGACTAACGGATCAACCTGGTCCCTTCTGAGTACTCAATTGGAAGCAATACATTTAAAACACAAGACTTGACTGTTGAATTATTACTTGTATTTGTTTCAAAGATAAAAAAAAGAGCTCACAGGTTCCTGAAGCAAACTATGGGGTCAGAGGTTGGATTATAGGGAAGAAAGAGGCTAAGAGAGACTGATGAGTAACAAAAGAGGGTGAGGGAGGCTGACAACACACCAGCTACTCTTAATGTCACTTGGTCTCTCTTTCCCTCTCTCCCTCTCTCTCTCTGTCACTGGGCACCACCAGCCCTGGCCACTGCATGGAGAGAGAAATGCTCGGAGGGAGAGCGGCAGCTTCGGACATGTGGAACTTGTCATCCGACGTTGACCCCCTCTGTTTTTGCATTTTCATTTTTTTTCCCACCTTCCTATCCGCCCCCTCAGTCCATCCTTTTTTTCCTTCCATTTGGCCACATAGTTTCTTTTCTCTCTCTCTCTGCCTTCCTCTATCACTTTCCATGATTTAATGTGTGATGTTTGCACCCCACATGTTATTGTAATAAAATCCTGCCCGCATGCATGTTTGCAGCCAGCTCTTTTTATAGTGATGAATTAAATCAGCACCATATGCTGTGCTGCAATGTGATTTAACAGATCTGTGGTATTTTATTGCTATTTATTATCAATGCTGTGTACCAAATAATAACAATAAATTCCTTCCAAATAGTGTAGCCTGTTGGGGCTGAAGGCCGGGTGGTGAAATCAACAAACTCCTCCAACAATGGTCTGTTAATATTGAGAGAGTCTTGTTAAACTGTTAATGGGGGGATTCCAAACCGATGATTTGGATGTATCCAGTGTGTGTGTTGTGTGCGTTTGCTATCGCACACTCAGACACACTGCACATCCTCGTTCTCTCCACCGCTCCGGCCCCCTTCACATCCCATTTCACCACTACCGTACGTGGCATGTGTGTGTGTGTGTGTGTGTGTGTGTGTGTGTGTCTGTGTGTCTCTGTGCCTGCGTCAGTGTGTGTGCATCTGCGATTTGCCTATAGGCCTCTGTAATCTATGGATGTGTCCTCCTCATGCAGGGGTTTATGTTAGTGGGGATGGTGTCTGTGCACAGGTAGTTCTGCTCCATGTTTGTGCATGTATTCATATGCTCCCCCTGCCCACATGCATTTGTGTGTGTGTACGTGTTTGTGTGTGTGTGTATGTGTGTGTGTGTGCAGGGCGATATCAAAGGAAGCAAACTCACTTGTTGACAGGAACTGCTATGGCCTGGAGGTAGAGCCACTGGCTGCAGTAATGCAGGTAGAGCCTCACAAACCACATCAAAGCCATCAGCAGCATAATGAGGCTGAGCTGCCGAACAGAGCCGCGCCAGCTCGTACGCGGCTGCTGTTGCCCCGGCAACGGCAGGCCCAGGTCGGACGACAGCATGTGCAGGGCCAGGCGGGCTCGTTCGGACAGGCGCGGGGGGCGGGAGACAGGTCCTGTCAGTGGTGATCTGTTTTTGGACACATCGAGATTGACAACTTAAAGCTTAACTTAATGTCTTGCTTCCTTATAATATTAACAATATAACTCAAATGGATACCTGACACATCAAACCATAACACAGGATGATTAAATAGCTCCTGTACATGGGCGACAGCATCAGAAATGATTATTTGAATAAAAAAACATTTACATTGAGTTACTACCCTTGATCTCGCGACTTCAATTTTGGGGGATTTACAGAGCAAATCTTTGCATCGCGGAAAATATTCAAATGAATTTTTACCATCATCAGATACACATTAAAGGTAGGGAAATGTAGCATTAAAACTGACACACATGCACACAAATGTACTACACACACACACACACACACACACACACACACAGAGATAGGAATCCCTTCCAGCAGTGCTCGGCTTCCCCCAGCACCTCTGCCTCCTCTGTGCCGCCCTTTGTCAGGCCTGCTCAACTATTCCCTTTCATATAGAGGGTACAGATGGAGCAGAGGAGGAGAGGAGAGTAAAAGGAAAGAAATTACAATATCCAAAAATTCACATACTACACACGAGTGTATGGTGCAGTAAAATGTGTGAAGCAAATGAATGTGTACCCATGCAATGTGCATCGCCCTACATAGATGCATGATATAGTTTACACATGTCCACAAAGGCTGACACCGCTGACCCCTATCCTCTGGCTGACAGTAATTAGACCAAGGCCAAAATAGGTGTGTACAGTAGAGATATGGTGTGAATCACAGAGTGTGACTTCAGGCCTTTGCCTGTGGACATCCCTGTGTCTTACCACTGTGTCCCAGAACAAAGTTGGAATTCACTTTGTAGTGTGTATCTAGGGAAAATCACACACTGCCTAAAGACAGAAACAGAAAAAAAAAAATCAGTTGTATTGCTTTCTCCTCCTCTCTACAAATAATTAGGGCTAGACTTACATCAAAATGCAGCGTTGTGTTTTTTTTTTCCCCTCCTGCCCTGCTTGTATTGCTGCTGAAATACAAACAGTCCCACAGTTGCATTTAAAACAAAACAAAAAAGAGATAATCTTTGCTCTCCCTGTGAGGTGGGCACAATCTCTGAAGTGTTCAATTATTTGAAGTTGTCAAGTTTTCTTATTGCGCACACATGGCACTGTAGGGTGTAGTGGTAACATGTGGGAGAACTCAGAGGATTCATCCTGAGTTCAGACAGTCAATTCGGACTGATAAACATTCATAGCTCGGCTGAAATAAACTCAGACAGAGGGAGATAAAAACCTGTGATGAGAAGTCAGTTACTGGTCAGTTGTGTGGTTGAGATTTTAATAGCGCAGCTGGTTTTTCACTGCATATGTTCTCAATATATTCTTTATGAGGTCAGTGAGATGATGATAAGAATTACATTGCATCTGTTGATTCTTAATTTCACGTTTAAATTGTCTGAGGGACTTATTTAAAATATTTAAAGCTACTATTCAATCAGTGATGACAACACTGTTAATCAACATAACTGCTAATAAAGGTGTCTTATGTCTGCCATATATGACAAGGGTTAAGCAGGGATTGATGATTTCCATATGTTTCTATGGATCAAATACCATCAAAACATAAAAAAAAGACAAATATAAATATCAACCTAGTGGTTTTCTATGTCCCTAAATGAGCCCTGAGGTTAATATGACTGATTAGTCAAAGCATTATGAGGACAAACAAATTTAATTATCATAAACATATGATTGACAGTACAACTAAACTAAGCTTTTATTTGTTTATGTTTTTCTGTGTCCACATGCCTTTTGGTTAACCCAAGCCGGTTTGGTTATGGCGTCGTGATCTTCGGATCTACTACTTCTGTATATATGTATCATCGGTTCCAGAAGGTTCATTTATCGCACCATAGAATATATCACAACATGTCGTTGTGTCCTGAGTGTCTGGCTCTGCTATTTTGGGGGAAAACCTGCTGTACAGCACTTGAGGTTCTACACAAATAAAACATTTTGCTGCGTTTTTGAAAAGGATATAGTTCCAGCGTCAAGTGTCTTGGAACGATGATAATGTACGAACGTGCTTCTGCTTCTCTGTTATGATTGTGACCAAGGTACGTCCGCTCTGTTCCAAGCTTCATCCCGACTTGATTCATTGCGTGATAAAAAACTGCTGCCCACATGTCTGCAAAAGTGGAATTACAGAGTAGGCAAAAAGCTTGCAGTGTGTCGCAGACACAGGCAAGATGCTGCCCTGTCAAGTGGCATTAAAAGAAAACAGCAAATGCAACCTGATGCCCATCTCTCATGTAATGAAGATATTGATGATGCATGAAAGAGGAATATTTTTAGATTTCTTCATGCGGTGGCCTCTTCCGAAGTAACATGATGTGAAATCTGTTATCGCCACTGATTTGATTTCATTATGGCACCTCCAATTACAAAGGTACAGCGCAGAAAAGAAGAGGGGAAGGCAGGGGGTGGAGGTGTGGGCTTTTTATCTTGCAGGAAAGGAGGATATTTCATTCCAATATCACAGCTCGTCTCAGCCTCGACTGATAGCATGTGGCATAGCGGCCCCGAGATTAAACCAACCATTTCAACGGGCATGCATTGGCACATAATACTGTATTTTAACTGGAGTTTATGTGATTTTTGTGAAATCCAGGCCAGAAGCTGCTTCCTCATTATCCTAGTTGTGATATGTTTGTTGCTCATTCCCATGTCATCAAAGCACATTGCAAAAGGACTCATCATCCTCTCTAAACCTTTCCCGAGTGTGCCAAGGCCTATAAATCAGATTTAACTCGCGTGTATCTGTCAACCATTGGAGCAAGAACCATCATCCTGGACTGGTTTCTCCCAGAGTGTTTCCCTGTGTGTCGTACGCCATGACAAACAAATAGCTGCGCCGTTAAAAATAGCACCAAGTGAACAGCAAGTACAGATCAGTATTAAACCTTTAAGATGGCATGGGTAATGAGAGATGCAGGGGCCGGGGGAGGAGACGGGTACTGTGGGGTGTTACATTTTAAATAGCAGATTTAGTGTGAGGAGGCTCCGGGATCGAGGAGAGTGAAGGTAACTCTCTGAATCCCTCCACACAGCCCTAATGGCTTAAACCCTCCAGTCTGAGGCCACTTTAAGTATTGGACTTATCCCTTTTATTTAGAGGATTATTTTCTGTCACTTTCTTATTTGGGCCACCGGCATTGTTTATAAATGTACCAAAAAAAACCCCACACATCGTTTCCCCTCGCATAGTCGAAGAATGGTTTGCTGTTGGGGAAATAGAGAAAGAAAAGAGAAAGAAAAAAAAAACCTACAGTGTGAAAATAGACTTAAAAGATTGACAGATAACGTGATTGTTTCCTTCGTGGCCCAGATGCACAAGCGTTGTGGTGATTATGCAAGTTTGATTATCTTAGGTGTCGAGAGATGGAGGTGAAGATACTGCAGCTTTGTTTAGACCTCGTTTTTTTTTTTGGATGAGTGCTGTTAATGCGTTTGTTTTTTTGGGGATTGTGGCGGCGTTTGTCATCTGTCTTCTGTGGGTTGTGCAGCCATTTCCTTTCTGAGGAGTTATTAGGTCAAGTCGAGGCACCTTAGGTGAAACTTTGTAACTTGTAAACAAATGTGCATGTGAACATTTAAAACTATTTCTCAGGATCTAAAAACAACTTAGGAATTGCAATGCTAATTTAAAAAAAAAAAAACAAAGAAAAAGATTAGACGTTTTAGTGTGATAGGAAATACCTACAATGACAGAAACCATCCTTAAGAACAAAGTTTATGTTCTTAGTTTGGCACATGCCCCATCCATTAACATGGAGGAGGCAGGATTTATGACCTGTACTGTGCCATGCATCAGAGGAGCTGTCATGTTGTTCTCCCTTGTGTTGTCCATCAAACCAAACCCAATAACAAACATCGGGAGAAAAATGTCGAGCTCTCAAACCAAAGCTTTTCTGTTTCTCTAGTTTACAGGATGTCTTGGATGACGCCATTCATGATTCACACATTCATTAAAGTAATTTAATCACAGATGAGATTTTGCACGAGAGTTTAGATTTATTGCATATGACCGTGGAGGTTTATGTTGATATAAAATGAAGAATACCACCATCATAGTGACACATGCACTAATCAGGAAATGTTTTTTACAAGTTACCTCAAGGGTCAGTCTACAGCAAGTTATATTTGAGCCTGTGAAGCATTTTGTGATGAAGCAATAAGATGCTCCACATGAATCCAGTGCACTGATGCATGAACACACACATGTTCACGTGCACAGAGCGAATGACCTTTACAGACCTGCTCACAATTACCAAATCCAGCATTCTACCATTACCATTGTGTAGAGTTGCTATGGACTTATATATATAAGTCATAACTCTATGTTGCAGAGTGCACACCAATCCAGATATACAAGTACAGATGCTTTTCATTCCCAAGATACAAAAGTTTAGCTTTAACTGCCTATTAATTGCATTCACGCAGAAGCACCTCTGAAATGACTTTGCACAGGTGGGAGAAAAATAAGGCAGGAAAACATCTCATAGTGGAAAACACAAAGAAAAACTACTTCACCAAAAGTATGAAATGATAATTATTGATCATCGCGCTGGTCAACAGGTTGAACAGAGCAGTGCTTTTTGCCTGCTTTTAGAAAATGAAGTAGTTTTTAAATCCCACTTGTACAAAGTTTTCTTCCCACTGAAATCTTTTCTTCAAAAAGTCCACAAAATGTCATCATTGTGCGCTAACTTTTACTCTCTACCTTATTTCTTTTCTAAATCTAAGTTGTTCCAAGAGCAATTACTTCACCATTTGAGGGCTTTATAGGCCCCGTTGTTTACGGAGAACCTGGCAAAGCCAAGAATACACATAAACTTGAGTTTCATTGACAGTATGGGAGTACGGTGGCAGGTATTTGGGGTGTAGTTAAAAGAGAATTATGGAAGTGTGACTCAGCTGCAAAACGAGAGTCCATCACCATGTAATTAAAATAGTATAACGATGCACGGCCAAATTATCAGAATTATTTGCTGACAGGGAAGTGGAGGAGAGCATAATCAGAGGCAGCGGGGAAAAAAAACTATGTTCCACTTAATTAGGAATCCATGCTTGACTAATAGTTGGCTGCTGGTTTTTACAATGCGAGAGAGGTTCTCACGTACAGGCAAGCACAGGGCGGAAAAGGCCACAAGTGCTCTCTGTTGTTGATCAGCTCGCAGTGCGTGAGATGCAATGGTTGCATAGAGTCTCAACCTGATAGAAGTGGATTAATGACTATATATAAGATTTAAGGGAAGAGGAAGGTGCAGATTGGCAAGAAACATGAAGGTGAGCAATGGTACGTAAGAGTCGGACATGGGGCTAATCCAGAGCCTGTTCTCAACCTGCTGCTGCACAAAGAGTTATTCACCTCTTTATTCAAGGATCGGTGAAGATAAACTCAGGTCCGCAGAACCACGAGCTGCAGAATCATTTGCAGTCAACGTCTTCTTGTCATGATAGACCACAGGATCTATATGTTGATGAGTCCTATACCTCATGGCTGGTTGCCTGTTTATTCAGATTTGAATCAATCCTGTGTCCATATCGCACCAAATTGGAAACTGCACTTCTTTGGGCCCCTTAACAATACACATGCCAAATCTGAAGCTAACAAGATGAATGGTTCTCAGGATAAGCAGGCCACACACACACAGACAGACAGACAGACAGACAGACAGACAGACAGACAGACAGACAGACAGACAGATGCTTGTGGAGTTATTAGATAGATGAGATAAGATGAATGGAGGCTGGACCATCAAACTGATCAGTTACCATTTCTTTAACACCGATACCATAGACTCAAATAATACATGCCCCCCTGCTGTGTAAAAACTATAATGTGTCATTCTTTGTTTTTCTTTCTGTTTCCAAGTTTAACTAAGCAGCTACTGACTGTGGCTTTACATTTACTGCACCAAGGTGAGGATGTTATAGATTTTCTAATCAGACCCTCAGCAAGTGACGATGTTGATTTATCCCTTTAACACACTATAAACACATGAACAATTTGTGGTGTGGTGCAACAAGCCCTGCCTCTTTCTATTTTAACAAGCAGAAAAAGTTATCACTAAACTGTAATACTGCACTATGACAAGATCATTTTCATATAGATGTGGCTATTTCTCCAATTATATCCTTTTCTCACTGGCAGGCCTCTGAAGCTACCGGCCAAAGCACCATTCCAGAACAATAATTCGATGAGCAACACTCCAGCATTGCACCAGCCAAACAAATCCCTCCTGCAATAAAATATAAATAAATAAATAACTACAAGTTTTGGCCTCCTCGCACACCTTGGAATAGTTTCCATGCATATATGAGGTAGCTGTTTCACTGCCGTGCAACATGTGGTGTTTTTTATGGAGCGCCTGACTGAGCACAAGAGGGGATTAAAACATGGAAATGGCAGGTCCCTTGGTGCACCATAAACCAGGGTGGAAACATTTCAAATGCACATGCACCTGGGATCGGCAAACACACAGAGGGACTTCCCAGGCACTCGTTACTCCAACCACCATAGGTCTTTACAGAAGAGAACAGGTTGTTTTTCAACTCTATAAACTTTCTTTTCAGGGAATTAAGGAAAACACACACAATATAGTGCAAGCAAACTTGTAATGTAACTTGAAATGTATCAATTCATCAATTTGGGTGAGGCGTAGAGGGAGGAGAGCTGCAGAGGCTGAGCATGGGCCTCCAGAGAGTTGCATCAGTATTTAAATGGATTTCACTTCTCTGACCTTGCCTCATTACTGCAGGACATTGTCACCAGAGAGATAGAGACGCAGGGAGAATGAGGAGGGGATGGAAAGAGAAAGATGGAGGGAATTAAACTGCAGAGAAAGTGCGATAAGACAGAATTAACAGGAGGGCAGAGAGGGAGTAATTATGAGCCAAAGAGACGAGCTATGGAGAGCAATTAAGTGAGTGATGGACGTAGAAATAAAAGAAGAAAAAGTTTTTCTGTGCAGAGACATGACCTGAAACGTCATCCAGTGTCACAGAGAACACCTGGAATCTTTCTCTTTTTCTCTTCTGCCAGCAAGTGCAGAAGAAAATGGGCCTGAAACAGGAAGAACCACTGCCCGACAGGCATAACATATTCTGAATGTTGCACTCAGATAAAAATTCTCCCATGACATTGCTTTCCTGTATTCCTAGTGTATTACCAATTCAAACTTTCATCAACAACAGTGTTTGATGCCCTGGAAGATATATCACAACAACCTAAATTACCATGTAAGTCACTTGTCCTGGATATTATACATGCAAACAAGAGGCAGGCATACTAGATGATTGTTGTCATGGTAACATTGGACCCACGATACGTTCAATATCATTTAATATCATTTATAATTAGAGTTAAGTGTGACTAACTGTCAAACTGCAGGTCTAAATCACTGCCAAATCATTTTGATTGTTTCGGGGGGGGGGGGGGGGTTATTTCACCATATCGGACAGACACAGACATTTATGGGAGCTGTCAGTCTATATGGTAACAGTCATATAATCACTTCCTCTTTAGCAATTACTCTTCAAAGTAACAGCATGTTTCTTTTGTGGCTGCAATGTTTCATATCAAGCTAAATTGCAGAGCTGTTATTTTGAAGAGTTGTAAACTTAACAGCATTCAAACTCATTCAAACGTATATATATATATAAACCACAGACACCAACAGTAATGAAGCAAATTCAGTTTCATTTTGGGAAAAACATTGACTATAAAATCTTCGATGCAGTTAAACGAGGTAGGATGCAAAGTTTTCAAACTTCCCTCTGCACACAAAGGGCACAGCATCCAGCACACAAACAATAAAAAGTGACAGTATATTGCAGAACTGTTTGAGGAGGACTCACTAAAGACAAGGAATAATTCTGAAGTCGCACCAGAGCTTTAACACAGGACAAGAGAACAGACAGTGCAGTCTGTTACAGGTTGGATATGTTTACAACTCCAGTCCTGTTGAAATAAGCACATCCTTTGGGTTACCTTCGTTGTCATGGCTACAGTCATAAAAATGTACTGTGGATCACATCAAAGTCATGTATACACAAACATTACACTGCGCATCAGATCGTGATTACATCGACATCTACAACTCGTCGGTAGTATTATTAGAGCCGTCTGTCAGGGATGTTTTCCTAAAAGTTCATATTTATTTGCACAGGGCACGGTGCATTAGTGGATGTTTGTACTACAGTGCATTAGCTAATATGCATCTGCATGTAAAGAGCGACTTTTGAATTCTCAGGCAGTTGTTTGTTGACTTTTGTCGTCTTTTTCAGATGTTTATGTCACAGTGATTACATGATGAAAAAAGAGGAGCGAGAGGGAAGCGGCACCTCTGGCCTCACTCTGTCTCTCGCACACACTCACACTCACACACACACACACACACACACACACACACACACACACACACACACACACACACACACACACACACACACACACACACAATCTCTCGTGCACGGATCTGTTATATGTTCTCACACTTAGTTTCTGTTAGTTTTTTTCCCTCCTCGATCTGAACCTCCCCTCTCCGACGACACATTGGGGTGGGAAAGACATTCATTTGACCCAGACCACCAATGGGACCGCAGTCAGCTCTGACTGACACCCACAGCACCGCAGATTAACCAGTCATATTGCAACGTTAGCCTGTCAGGGAGCTGACAGCTCTGATTTCCATAAAGGAAGCAACACGTTGATTGTGCATGTGTGTGTGTGTCTGTGTGTGTGTGTGTGTGTGTGTGTGTGTGTGTGTGTGTGTGTGTGTGTGTGTGTGTGTGAGATCCAAAGTGACCTAGGGCGCGTCTGGCCGCACAAAACCCTAACATGTGCACTCGGTTGCAGTAGCCAGGGGCCTCTCTTTCACACATGCACGCACTGACGCATGCACGCACGCAGACACATTCCTTCTCCCTCCGAACAGGAAAAGAGCCCTGGAAGGCGCTGGAGACCACGGGGTGACCAGCGCTGCCATCTCCACCCACCTCTCCTACCAGCATTACATCAGAATTGATTGACCCTTGCTCTGAGTTGTGATTCGGAGCCGCAGTGTGCAGGGGATTGACAGCCTGGAACTAGCTGTTATTTCAGGTGCTTTTCTCTCTCTCTCTCTCTCTCTCTCTCTCTCTCTCTCTCTCTCTCTCTCTCTCTCTCTCTCTGTCTTTTCTTTTCTGCGGGGCCGATCTCTCTTTCTCTCCCCGACAGTTAATGGTTCCTCTTTAGCAGAGGAACGACACTGCGGGGTGCGCGGCATCAATGCATTATCCAGATGATCCTGTGTAATTAGCAGCATATAGACCGGTGCAGATGAGCAGCCTTGAACGATACAACTGTACATTCTCCTGCTAATCTTACTTGAGCATGTACACAGACAGAAACAGATGGAGGGCACAGAAAGATGGAGACACAGAGGCACACAGTGGGTGAGTGCTCTGATAGGCTTGGCTGGGGGAAATGGGTGCAGAGGAACGTTGGTCCCCAACGAGGCGAGCTAACTGGGGGAAATTAGGTCAGTGTGTTCCCACTGACTCCACAGCAAGAACAGGCTGTGCGCGTGTCTGTGTGTGTGTGTGTGTGTGTGTGTGTGTGTGTGTGCGTGTGTGCGTGTGTGCGTGTGTGTGTGTGTGTGTGTTTTGCCGGTGCACCTCCACTGCCACACTGCACCACTACATCAACATACTGTGCGTGTCTGTGCTTGTTTGTGTTTGTCTACAATGCTTCCATGTCCATGTTTGGGCCTGTTTTCAATAGAGGTGATAATAATTTCCACCGCAGTCGCCTCCTACAGCTTCAATCCAGACTCAGGAATCGCGTTGTTTGTTTTGACACATCACTCGCCTCATTACTCGGATGTAACTAATCATAATGTAACATCATAATCAATAACAAAGTCGTTCTGAATGTGAAACAAATGAGTTAAAGGTTAACTGACGTGAATCCCCACATGGCCCGACCAGTCTTCAGGAGTAAAAGCTTCGGGGACAGATGGAGTCAGTTCTGCTGCGACTCGGCCTCCTGAGGACGATCAGGATACACTCTTCTTCTGTTCTTCCCCCCTGCAACGCTTTGTCTTAACTCTGTCTCTCCCTCTCTCGCTCTCGTCATGTCTCCCGACCAGGACAAGTCAAACATAGTATAATTGATATGAGATTTAGGGGGTATATTTCGATGTAATTAGAATCTTGATAATTGCACTAATTAGGTCTAATTGCCGTGTGAGAATGACTTTGATTAAAACAGTTTTCTCTCTTCAAAATCAGACGAGGAGAAAATACTTAGGTGACATTGATGGGACGCAGCGCCGAGGCTGATTGACGAGGATCGAGGATGCATGAAAATCACAAGCAGCATGTGGCACAGCGCACGTGACGAGCTGCTCTTTCGGAAAAATAATTCTCTCCGTGATAAATGCGTAAATGCAAGTTAGTAACAGTAACTTATCGCCCCGCTTAGTGCAGAGCGCAGTTAAAGTCCCCTCTTTAGTGTAAAATTAATTCAGTTTGAGCGTGTTTACCTTTGCTAGAAGTTGCCACGCGATTCCGAAAGCATTAAATTGGCCCTATCGAATTACAACAGCCGTATTGAATCAGGTGCTTTGATTTTAGCTCGGCGCTGCTCTGTGAGAAAAAAAAATAAAAGGTGGTTAAGATTACATAGACATCAAATAAGCTGGAAGGTCGGCGAGAGACTTTCATGCGTGTTCAAACAGACGGCAGCAGCATTGGAACAAAAAAAAAAGAAAACAGAGCGAGAGAAAAAAAGAAGAAGGAGAAGAATCATTCCTGGTGTGTATTCATGATCTTTTTTAATTTACAGAAAATGCACTCGCAGTTGTCAATACTTGCAGTAAAATGTATGTTACATTATAAATTTTAATATGGTTTGCAGTTATTATGATACCATACATACCACGTGCTATGTTTTTTTTTTTGTTCTTCTGAGGTTGTGGATGAAAAAGTTCAAAAGTAAAAATCAAAGTAAACCTAAAAATTACAGAAAAGTTCTGGCCCTATCAAAATAATTAAGATAAAACAATTTTATAGATGGAAAATATAGTTATAATCAAAACCAAAATCCTGAACACACTGTTGTGCTTTCAGAAAGTTGTACTTGTACGTGTTACATGACTTTGCATTGTGCAAACTGTTCTGAAATCTTCATTAGATGCATTCATGCAGAGGGTACATTGTTATTGGCCCTACCTCAAACAATACCATCATCTATATTAGTCGACTGAAGTTGTCAAATCCCACCTGCTGCCACAGCCTGAAATGTAAAGATTACAAGTATGTTCTGTACTCAGCGTGACATTTATACATCTCATAACCTCTGCAACACCTTTCCAATACATTCCATTTATTTGACAGGGTGAGTAAAGTGCCCTCGACGGTGACGTGCGAGAGATGAAGCTTTTTGCCCGATTCTCTGACGATCCCCACGAAACCTCCCTGCTCCCGAGCGCTTGCTCAATAATGCACGAGCATCTGATTTGCACGTTTGTGTCGGTGCGCCCCGTAAAAATCTCAATGAGCGCCGTCTCCGGTGGCTCAATAGATGGCAGTAATATCCCCCAATCACTGCAGTATGAATAGTCATCCCACAGACACACAGGCACACACACACACACACAGACACAGTCAAGCACATGCACAGATGCAACACAAACACAAAGAGAGCTCTAAAAATACCACAAGAGCCCAGAAGACAGTCACACACACAACAGTGGGGGAGATGGGTGAGGGTCTTAATTGTTGAAGCCAAACGCTGGCACCATATCTCTCTAATGATTCCTCCCCGATTAGGTGAGGGCATAAAAGCATTTAGCCTTCAGCTCGGAGATGCTGTAACGTGTGTGCTTATACAGATGAAGTCAGTAGCAGGGGCATTAGGGCTCCGACTCAGAGCAATCCTCACAACCTAAAACTGACAGAAATGTCTCATCTCACTGAAACCGGTGACTGCTCAGAAGTAAAAAAAAAAGCAGCACTATGCATAATCGTGAAAACCATTTAATTGTGTCCCTTTTGTGCTCAGCCTGCATGGGGTTCTGTGTTCATTCTTTTTTATTTTGTATTCGCTTTCCCTCCAGATAGTCCCTGTGTCGTCAGTTATTGGCAGGATACGCTGGTAATCATTTGAATTCCCCAAGTATGTTCAGAAGATGTCAGGGAGTAGTCTCTGATCTTGTTTAATATGTGACCAGCAGCTATAAATTACCAACTCCCAGAAATGAGGAAACATGGGTTCTTTTTAAGTCTCCGGGGAGCGCTCTCTCTCTCTCTCTCTCTCTCTCTCTCTCTCTCTCTCTCTCTCTCTCTCTCTCTCTCTCTCTCTCGCTCTCACTCTCTCTCTCTCACACACACACACCCTCCCCCCGTGTAGTATGTGTGTGTGTGTGTGTGTGGCCAGTCCCCTCCTCCTTAATTTAGTTGATTTCCAAATAAAAACAAACCTGTGACTTTCTTCTCTTTTTTTTGTTGAAACAAGCAATTTTGCTCTCAGCCTATTTTATGTTGCTTTTTTTATGCTTTTAACAAATTTGAGCCAAGTTGTATAGAATTCTCTGTTTATATTTCATCCGTCCCTGTTTTCTCATTAAAATCAAACGCTGTGAGCCACGATGAACAAACCCGCTTCCTTTTTGAGTTTTGTTGTGCAGAGAAAGAAACAACTGAAACACATGGTGACAGCATGAGTTTGGTTGGGCTTCAAATTCAATATTGTGACAAAACAAATTAGTTTGAATATGATTTAATAGAATAATGTCCTTTTTAGAACTTCAAAATTTTATTAAAATTCCCTTTTTAAAATTTGTTATCGACAATTAAGTCCGTATTAATACAAATGCAGATCAAGTGGCTAAACTGGAGAGTAACTTTTTTTAACTATCAAAGAATTATGGACTAAATAATTTATTGACTTTCCTACAAATTGTGACTTTGTTTGACTTCATTTTTTAGTTTAGACGAGGCCAAGAGGCTTTGCCTGTGACTTTTTAGGCTAACATATCGACACTATAAGTTTAAAGCTCGAGCGGAATCAATCTGGATTTCCCCTGAGCGCAGTGTGACGGGTGCATCTCTATGGGTTGGTGACGTGTTCTGGGCACATTGTGTTGTCAGCGTCTGTCTGGTTGATGCCATGCACATCACTGTCTGAGAGGCACAGGAACCAGTTGTCGCCCATGTTTCTGTTTTTTCCCTCGTGTTTCGAGTGTTGCGAGGCTGAGGCGGGATAATGAGTGGTGAGACTTACTGTAGGGAGAATGTATACTCCTCCATCTCCTCCTCGGAGAGGTTCTCCACTGAATGCCGCATCCTCTGTTTGCCTGCCTGCCGAGGCGGCGCGCTGCCGCTGCTCATGCTGGGGCCGCAGCTATTTGTCTTCTTGATTGGCTTCTTCTGTGAAGGGCAGAAATCGGGGGGGGGGAAACACATGCGGATGTCATTTGTAATCAAAGCAGGAAACGGGCCTCGGAATTTATCTTGGGGGATGCACACGGTGACAGTGACAGTGTGCGTGGCACTTTGGAGCCTCTCCTATATCTCAGCCGCGCCTCAATTGACACGAGACAAGGATGACGGCGAAATCACATACGGCACGCCATCATTCAAGCTGAGTTCATTTGGGAAATGTGTGTACAGTGACGGTGGCGTTAAATATGTGATATTTGAGCAGCTGGCACTGTTTTTTCCCCCACACAAGTCGTTTACTGTCATCGTTATAAACACAGTCAAATGGAGTTAGGAAGTGGGGTTTTAAATATTTCACCAAGGTACTTGGGAGCAGATATTATTTGTTAAGCCGCCAACATGTTAACGGCTTGCTTTCCCTGGCCCTGTCAGTCCCGCCTGTGTTGCCCTTGGGTGGGCTTAGTGCCTTTCTGCTTGAAGTTGTGAAATACTCACTGATGTATGTTAATGAGATCCACAGTTGGAATAAGCAACCTCTCTCTTTCTTCCACCCCTGTCTCACTCTCACTCTAATTCTCTCATTTATTTATTTTTTCATCTTTTCCTCTCCACCTCCTCTCTCTCTCTCCTCTCTCGGAGATAAACTAGGCCTCAGAAGTAGTAAATGGGCAGGGCTCCATAAAGGCTCCATCAGTTTTCATAGGGCAATCTTTGCCAAAGCAAGCTTGGATTCCAGAGTGATGATCACAATAAAAAGGTGGAAAGGAAAGGGGAAAGAAGGCAGGAGAGAAAAAATGCCCAAGATATATAAACCGCAAAGTTCTCTGGTGTCTCCCCACAATAAATTTAATGCAATACCTTAAGAACAGATTCTGTATATAGCTGGATTCCTGCCCTGTGGGCAAAGTGGTCGCCTGGAGAAAATTCATTTTAATTAGGCTTGCACTGCAGGTTGAAGGGTTGAAATCTGATCCCTAGCACTCCCAGGCTGGGGCAGGTTGG
Organism: Verasper variegatus; assembly: GCA_026259375.1. Lineage (NCBI taxonomy): Eukaryota > Metazoa > Chordata > Actinopteri > Pleuronectiformes > Pleuronectidae > Verasper > Verasper variegatus. The sequence continues at coordinate 7,618,285 of CM048056.1, forward strand.
AGATCACACCACTTAATCATTAGACAACTGGGTTCCACGCCACGACATTTGACAGATTTAGCAAGGTTTTAAAGATAGGGCCAAGAGGAGGGAAAAAAACCACGGTCTACAGGGGCTGCAGAGAAATAAAAGCTCATATCAACAAACTCATTTATTTAACAGGACATCGCTGATTAATGGCGGTCTGAAGAGCCTCGTACATCAGTAGTAGGAGGTTAGTGAGAATAAAGACTTGGAGGGACGGAATGTGTGTGTGTGTGTGTGTGTGTGTGTGTGTGTGTGTGTAAGATTTGATGCTGCTGGTAGCCACACCACAACAAAAGGCCAGAGAGGAAGGACAATGGCAGGGGCAGGCGAGGAGGCAGCGATATGTCAGATCTGCACACAGAGTCATTTTGCTCTAACTACTTCAAAGTACGGCAGGTAACATGCAGGCTTTGATTAATTTAGCTTAAGTCGTCTGTAGCACAGGAAGAGGCGTGTTCACAGTGACTTAAGAGAGAGAGGGGCCTGCTGGCATCGCGGATTTCATAGAATTTGAGCTGCTTTGGCTTGACAAGCACATCAAAACGGGCTTTGAAGGCCTGAAAAGTACCTGTTAGTGTGAAATGTATTTTGACAAATCTTAGATAATAAGCCAGGGAGGTGTGCGCGCAGGGCGGGGGGGGGGGGGGGGGGGGGGGGGGCTACAGAGGGGAAGGGGAAAAGGGTGAACGCGTTATTTCGAGGGCGGGAGCACTTCCCCTTAAATCACAGTGTTACCTTGTAGTGGATTCCGCCCTCTGCTTTCACCCTGCCGCACGGATCACCCTTCTCTCCTGTGTTCCCAGAAATGGCTCCGGATGAGGAATTCTTCCCTGCATCCCAAAAAACCCCCAAAACAAACGAGAAGTGACGAGCAGCGAGTGTGCACGAAGACAGAAAGGTTTACGTTTGTTTTCATTCACAAACCACATCTGGTAATTATGAAGAGGATCAGGAGTGGTTGAGTAATATTTGTATTCAAACATCTGAACTCGTGTGCAGTCGATAAAATAAAGGAAAAAAACCCACAATAACCAGTGCAATGATGGAAATACACATAATTACCTAGAATAATATATGTACATTTAATTTAGCAAAATATAAAACCATAATAAACCAAATAAAAATCCAGGTTTAATATAGCAGAATAAATAAAGAAGGACTTAAAATCATGTTGTGTACTAAGAAAGCAAATATTCTTGCATGTGTGTGTTCTTCTATTCTGAAACAGGTATTGACGATGAATCTGGAAACTTGCAAAATAAAAAAGATTTTATAAAAATCGGATTTTATTTTGTCCAGAGAGAAGTAGTAGTGTAAACGTAGGGATCTCCCACTGCACAGTCATCCCTGTATCTCAGAGGTGAACCTTCCCAGCCTCAACCCTCTAATGTACGCAATTTGAAATGATGAAAATGAAAAAGAAATTAAATCTGGTCGTCATACATTTACCCATTCTTCTCTGCTTTGGAAAATTACTTTTGAAGTGTTTTTTTGTTTAATCCTCACCCTCTCTCTCTCCCCCCCCCCCCTCTATCTGTCTCACTTTTTTCTTATTTTGCTGTAATTTAAATGGTAAGCGGCCAGATGTGTGTCTCATGCTTGACGAGTCAGAGATCTGCATTATTTAGCATATTAACATTCGCAGAATTTAAAAAAGGGTTCCTGCGTCGCCTGGAGGTTGTAATTAAGTAAACCTTAGCTTGATACATGTAAAAATCTCACTGTGAGAAACTTTGTTTCCCCCTGTGGAACAAGTCACATCTATATAATACATATGGAAACCTCTGCGATGATATAATTTATCCCCTTGCTCTGGGATTTAATTTATTAGCAATAATAATTTCAACATCGGCAACGCAGAAATCTCTTTGACAGCTAAAATCCTCTTGAATGACAGAAGCCTGTTCACTAAATCAGATTTTATTCGGGCACAGATATAGTTTTTAATTACTACCACATTGCTCATAAACAGAAGTATTGTGTTTTTTCTATTTACAATATACACATTTTTTTCTCATAATAATTTCATAGCAGAAATAATTTTTATGTCATTATTAAGATTCCAATAATTATTGTGTATCAAGTGTAGTGTAAACATAGCTTCTGTTTAATAAGTGCTTAACAAAAACTACTTATGAAATATGAAAACATGATCCTTTCTGTTCTTCCTGAAATAAAATGTATCGGACTCTGTGCTTCTAACTTTTAAAATAATATGAAATCACTTTTTTCATTCAAGTTGAAGTGCACTGTTTTATTAGTTTATGGCTTAAATTCTTAGAGTTAAAGTGCACTTGAGCAATATTACATTACAAAGTTGACGTGTGTTTCTTTGCAGACAGTCAGAGCCCCAGTAAACCAGCCCTTTGCCAGCTGCACACACGCACAACACACACACACACACACACACACCTCAGCTTCTATTAGCAACAACAACTCACAGACTCGGACCACCATGGATTAGAAAGCTTTCTTAGACTGTACCGGCACACACACACACTCACACACACACACACACACACACACACACACACTCATTACACAAGGCCCCACTTGCTAATGGGCAGAACGCTGTGGAACCAGAATGAGCGCGGAGGCAGCATCGACAGCTTCGACAGCTAAGGGCTACGTCCATGAACTAAGAGCGCTGGAGCTGCCACAACTCCAGCCTCTCCGGGCACTCAAGACCAACAACAAACTCCTTGTTATCCCCTTGCGCTCTGAGCTGTGTTAAAACTGGCACACACAAACTCATCCAGTGCGTACACATGCACCCACACACAGAAAGGCATACAAACAAATATATTAATATTGCATACATGCACAAACATTTTCCAGGGTAGAAAGTGAGTGTAGCGTGTACCTCACAAATGCATAACTCAACAGCTCAACACACCTCTTTTTTTCTCCCGCTTCACACACAGGAACAGGCCGAGGAAGGAGAGAAGCCCGAGGGCTGTAACACTGTCGAGATCCCATCACCGTGTTGCTGGATAGATGCAACCAAGCCGGCGATGGCGGTTCTCGCTCACCTAGGCCCCTAATTGCCTGATGACTGGTCCAAAGTTACAGAGGAATCAGAGGTCAGTGACTCACGGATTACCCCTGAGTCCATATCTGGTGTTTGGATCTTGTGTTAAGGTTGTTATGATCCAGCGAGGACTTGGTTTGGCTAAACACAAGAGTGTTTTTTTTTCTTCTTATGAGCCTTTGCATTTCAATGACAATAACAGACACGCAATCCATACTGATATGTATATTTGACAGCTGTATTTTCACTCACTGGAAAAGTCTGTCGCGCTTTAAAATCAAAAGTCTCCATCATTGTGAGTGAACCAAAACTGGCCTCACTTGCATTTTGGAGGCAAGAAACTGTCACTTTTGCATGTACTAGTCCTGCATGTTATGTATTTGTCCTTCTGCCTTGTTTACTGCAAACCACTGTGAGGGATCACATGTGCATCTCCGCAAACCGGCTTCAAAGGTTGAGTCCATTGGCTTTGAATCCGGACATTGTTGAATTAATTGGCGGGATGCAGAGTGCGACTGATTGAGAGGCTATGATGTCACGTTGTGGTTTGAAACCCTGATGACTGGGACCAGCCTAGAGGGGATGACATCCTGAAAGTGCAGGGCAGTGCTCCAAAGCAGACGTTAGATGAGGAATCCTCGAAATCACCCATCTGTGCCCAAAGGGATGGATGTTACCATGTATTTTTTAAGAAACAAACAAAAAAACAAGGCAGAGAAATGAGGCAGCGATACAAGCATGGCAGAATCCTCTGCGTGCTCATAGGGATCCACTAAAGACGATCATGAAACGAGATGCTAATCGAATTAGTCATTTGGGTTCATACAAACCCAATGTAACTGGATCATGCAGTTAATGTAAAAGGTCACTTAACCCAGTGGGCCTCTAGCTAATTTCAGTGTTAAGAAGCCAGATACACTCTAGTATGCTCGGACGAGTCAACTCAGGTAATTCTGAATTATTATCGTCCCATGGCAAGTTAATATGAAACCAAAAAAAAAACACCCATCAAACCAAATGAAAAGCTGCCAGTTATTATCCAGGATTGGGATGTCAGATTTTTCGCTCTGTAATAGACACCTCACCATTCACTGCGATTTTTCAATGGGGATTAATTAACTTCAGGCCTCAGGAATACAAACTTCCAGTGTTACTGTCAAACTCTGCTGTGTGCACGTTATTGCACTGACAAGAGGTCTCCGTCTACTTGTCCCGAATTCTGAGACAAATGGGTAGTGACGAAAATCCTGCCGTCACATGCACAGAGAAAGCGATCGCGGCGCAGCGCACATTAGAAACAGAGGGGCATGAAATGGGAAGGAAATGCCTGAAACCCTCAGACTTGACAGAGGAACAGGGAATAATTTGCTCCTCTTTTCCTCGCTGAATTGGATTTCCATTTTTGGCTAGGTTGAAGTTGTCTGTCCAATCGCTCCCTTCAACCTCCTCAGAATCTCGTCATCTGAATGCCATAATTCACTCCAGAAGTAATGCAACACGAACGGATCTGTATGCAAATGAGACGCAGACGTCAGGTTGGCTTATGGGGAACGGCGTGGATGAGGTGTTGCGCGGGACACCTTTTGATCCAGTATTTCACTTAGGGATTGGGTTCACTTCCCAAGCAACCTCCTCACCTGGCAGCGATGATGTGTGTCCATGACGACCGAGGCTGCGTGTAAGCCGGGGTCTGCAGCAGTGTGTGTTAAAGAGGTGCCTTTTTTCCTTGTGTGGCAGAACATAAATCTCCCATCGTGAGCGGCTCCCTCCCTCGCTCTCTCTCTCTCTCTGGAAAGGCGGTCGGTTTGTTGGGGACACTTCCCTTGTGGGCGTTAGGATCTCTATGGGGGGTCACAGGTCAGCCGGCGGAGGAAGCGACAAGCTGTGAAATGTAAAAGACCAATTTCTTCCACATGTTTCAGTGCTGGGAGAACACTGCCAAGCTGTCAGCCGGCATCATGTTTAAAATGGGCCAGGGTGCTACCCAGCAGACCTGTCACAACTCATTTGTAATTAAAAAGCCTGTGTGATGTTTAAAGCAGAGCACCCCAGAAACTTTTGAGGACTGTTAAATAAAGATGAGCTGTGCATGCAGGAAAAAAAAAGAAAGGAAAGGGAAGGAAAAAGAGGGGGAGATGTATTAATAACAAAGAAGCTAGCCAGTCGTCTTTGTAGTAGATCAATACCAAATGAGGCTGGATCTGATTTCTGGCCAGGATGCTGGACGACTTGGAACTAGGTGGGAAACAAGAAAAGTGTGTTTTTAAAAGAAGGAAGTGGATACAATTACTATTAACAGAAGTCATTAGCCTCCTCCAGATGTGGTTACAATTGTGGTGTGACCTTCTGCGGACCACCAGATAAGAGGGACTACTGCGCCAGGATCATTCCTCTGCACAACTGATGGACTGTTCACGGTCACGTTGGAGCTTATCCCAGCATGCACTGAAAAAAGTCCATCATAAGACTATAACACAATGTAATCTAATCAGATTCACACCTGGGAATGTGAGTTTCAAACCAACCCCACCTCTGCGTCTTTGGGCCGTTGGATGAAACCAGAGCACTCTGAGGAGAAGTGCAAAAAAACGCACAAGCTCCAAAACATAAAGACCATTCTAGAGCCGAATGCTTCGAGACGTACACTTCTGCCATGATGTCCACATCAGTTTAGCATTGTTATTTCAGTGCATTACCACAAAAAGGTTCCTCCACACACCATCTTCCTTTGCCATTATTTATCGATTTTCTTTTCCTCTTTGTGAAGCACTTTGTAATGGCTGTTTTGAAATACAAATTTTGCTATACAAATAAAGTTATTATTATTCTAATGATTATTATTATTATTATAATTATTAAAATCCCAATAGCTCATGAAATAATACACAGTTATACAACATTATGTGACAGCCCAAAATGTAACAATGCGAGCAAGAAGTCACATGTCAGGATCATTTCAAAGATGACCCCCGAAATGTTTAAGGCCAGATCCGCCCAAAGAAACTGACACATTACAACATGTTTGGCAAATGACTTGAAAACTGAAACTAAACTAAAAGTTTAGCGTTCCTCCATCTGCTACTATGCTGCATGCAACCTGAGTATAATGTTGTCATCTCTCTGTTCACGTCAAAGCCTCTGGAGCTTCAACTTCATATATATTCAGGAAAGCCCCAGACTATTTTTATTTCTGATGGAACACCATCAACTAACCCACTGTAGTCGCTGCAGTCGGCATTTTTTTGCTATTTAAAATAATTTCATCATCTGTTCCAGGATAAGAATTTAGGGTAATCAGATTACATTTGAAACTTGAATGTTCTTACTGGATAATTGGACAGATTACAACTTCAAGACAGTGATGGATTACTGCGCATCACTCACTGAACTGCAGAGGGGATCTTAGTCAACTAGAAGGAACAGACTGAAACTGATCTGCTTGATATTATTGTGAGTATTTGGGCCACAGAAAAATAAACAGAGATTTGTGAATATGGTCATAATATTACCTGAATAAACTCGTAGTTTTAGGACTATTTTAGAGGGGAAATGTCAGATCAGCCTGTCGCATGCGTTAAAATGAGGAAAGTGGAGCATCTTGCTCAGCTCAACTTTAGCTTTGGCTGGTTGTTTCCTAAAAAAATGATTTTGTTCTTCTTTCTCTTGTTCTTCAATATGGCCCTAACACTCCGTCACAGTATGAAGATATATAATAATAATTTGCAGTCAAAAACATTTTTACTTTATATTGCTTATTCAGTAGATTTGGTGAACTGCATTGTCCTGTTTGTGTATGTAAGAGGCCTAATATTTGTCCAAGACACAATTAAATGAATTACCTGTCAATTATAGAACCTACTGCCAATTTACATATTCTTTTTTATTTTTTTTATAGTTCGATGACTGGAGCAGAGCCATGTATCCATTATCCAATCCTTATTTTCACCACTATCTTAAAGGTATCATGAGAACATTTAAATTCAATAGTTTATTAGCTTCCATAATGCATTTGCATGTCTTTGTACTGCAGCAGGTTCGTTTGAAGCGGGCCGTGTTGTTGGTATTACTGAGAAGTTACAGGTCCATCAGCTGCATCTATCAGCGTTTGTGCTCGCTGTTCAAATATTTCCCTGATCCAGCACTAATGCCACAGTGTATCTGTTGGATTTTTACACATCTTCTAACTGAGAAAACATCCTTTGTTTTACGTTACCTCTGCCTGTCAAGCTTGACCTACTGTCTCTAATCAACCCTACCCTGCAGCACCTCAGCGCAGTGCCGCTCTTTAAGTGACACCTGCCATTCTCCTCATCCCAACGCTGGTGACATTAGGGTGACATTTTCTCCCCACTGTGTCATAGTTGGGGGTTCACGCGGTGGGTCCCTACCTGGCAGAGACGAGGAGGAGCACGCGGAATCAGCTGACAGGTGGAGAGGAGACCCCCGGTGAGAATACACCGCAGCGGGCTCTCCTGCTCCGCTGCTGGGGCCCGCGTGTGGCTGCTGCTGGGGGTATAAGAGGGACTGAGGATGAATGGACTGGGTACAAAGCTGGGGCTGGGACGAGGGCTGGGGCTGCAGTGGAAGCTGGCTCTGGAGTGGGTCATGTTGGGCGTCAGGCTGGGGCACCACTGGGGGGTTAGCAGGGGGGATCAATGCAGTGGTGCCGTGCGCCGGCCCCCTAGATGGGAGCCTTTTGACCTGGAACACAACAAACAAGAAGGGGGGTATGTTTGTGCGTCTTTTCGTTTTACAGGGCAACATATGGGTTCAGTGAAGATTAATATAACCTCTTCATGTTAATGCCATCAGTAGTTATGTTCATAATATTCCATTGCATCACGGCCGTTTGTGGGGAAACAGCATGTGTGCATAATTACACTGCAGGTGTTAGTGATCAACCTGCAGCCATTGCCAACTATTAGTGGCTGTCATAGTGTGTCATAATGTCATAAAAGAATTCAATTAAGAGCCTAATTGTGACGAGTACGAATGTCGTACATGCCCTTCACTCGGCAAAGATGTTCAAAAGTACGGCTGTTTACATCCATCAGAAATCAAAGCAACTGTACACAACAGTGATGATAATACAAACAACATGTCACAGTCAGAGGGACAAATAAAGAGACAAACTCCAAGACACAGAGCTTTGTTCTGGCTTTTAATTTGATTAAGATGTTTACTAATCTAATCATTGCATCCGGTCAAATGCATCCAGGATTGCATGGCTAAAAAGATGTGGTTCTTGTTTGCTCTTTGTTTGCCGTTTGCTCTCTGGGACCAATTTCCAATTTCTCCGTGAAGGCTTTGTATCATAGAAAATCCCCCCCCCCCAGACCCACCACCCTGCCTCCTGAATAAAAGGGTTAGGGTCAGAGTTAGGGTAAAAAAACACACACACACACACACACACATATGCTAGTCAGAACTGTAACGTATACCTGCACACAATCATATACATAAAATGCAGACACAACAGATTAGAATCTTCAAAAGAAACATGCACACACACATGCACACACCTGAAAGTACATGTTGCACAGCCAGTGGTCGAGATCAGAGGAGAGGAGGCCTTCAATTTTTTTAAACTGGTCCAGTTGTGTGTTGGGCTCCCCCCTGACAAGAGGCGTCTTGAACCTGGTTTGATGACACACAACCAGTAGTGACTTCACAACCTGATGCATGACTAAAAGGTTTAGTCCAACAAGTTTTTTTGTAAGCATTTAATCTGATAATTAATGATCATTTTGTGTAATTTCATGCTTGAAATCATAGTGCTTAAGTGAACTGAAATACCCCTGAGGTGCAACAGCTCACCTGCCCTGCACGAGGCCGAGGCTTGGGCCGCAAACAGGAAATGCCCCCCACGCCACCACAGAGCTGACGTGGTTGCTGGCTCCCGGCAAAGCGATCAGTTGGAATATCAGCACCATGGAGGGGACAACCTCACGGGCTGCAGGTAAAATCTGCACAAACATAGAAAAAGGCGAGAAGTCATTCAGCGTTCGCGCACATTTACGCACAGACATCGACGCCAGACATGGAGTGTCTTTAACATGCAAAGACTTGCTCGCAATGCCAGAAGCCAATGAAAAACAGAAACGCGGAGGGTAACTAACAGGACGGTAGCCCTCAGGGAGCCACTTAATTACATCCTAGACTTGAATCCTCTTTCAACTTCTTTCCATGTTCTTTTTAAGAGCTTTCACAACCGCCATTGTCAGCCGTCCAACAAAACAAATTGCCTAAAAGGAGATGTTGCGAGTGATAAATACTGTCGTCGGGCAAACACAGGGCGGAGAAGAACCTGAGAGTGCCGTTGCAGTCTGTGGGGTTTACCGTTTACTGGATTTGTGATGGAGTAAGGACGCCATAAATCAACCTGATGATATTAAAAGTATCTCGCACGAAGCAAAAAGTGTTAGTGGTTATAGCACTGGATGGCAAACACTCTTATTTACCCAGAGAGTGGAGGCTTCGCTTAAAAATGAACTGACAGTGAGGCGGGTGCCACTCCATTCATCACCGGGTGGAAATATTTTATCCCTTTATTAGTTGTAATGGAAAAAAGCAGAGGATTTGTTTTAACACATAAATCATGTGTGTCCCTCCCGCCCCCATGCTAATCTGCTGCTGGTGTGCACCTGAGAAATGATGGGTAGTCGCATATGACTCAGGACACAAATTTATGGCATAATATCACGGATTATGGATATTGAGGATATTTCATATTATTCATTTACTGTGAGAAATATGACCTGCATAAATAGTGATTTGTGTGCGTGTACGGGTGCATACGTATGAAGTGCCTGCATGTAGACGTTGGCATGTGTATGGTGCAGGGTTTGTAAGACTGGATCATGGGAATCAGAGGGTTTTCTCACTGCTGGGGGAACGTCTTAAATCATTAGAAATGTCCTGTTTAATGCAAAACAGGCTGTGTTCTCTATTTTTTGGGTTAAAAGTGAATTTGTCCGCAAAAATGAGGGAGGAAAAATATGGCAATCATTGTGAAAGATGGCAAAATGCTTTGTCGAATGTCGAAAGACAAGACACAAAACGCACTTCATCGCGGATCGTAATTTTTACCCCCCCCCCCCTTCCTCGCTCCTTCTTCTTCTTCCTCCCATAACATCTACATTTGGAATCATATCTTTGCATTTGGTGGGAAAAACTATTCTCGAGCCTACTCCCACCCCTCGTTGCCACCCCCACCCCTTTGCCGGCATATCCAAGACATCTCCAACTGAACCGCACTGTTTCTGTCTAAATCCAAGAACCCAGACAAACAAAGGGTGAATGAAAAAAAAGCGACAGAGAGTGAAAGAGAGGGAGGAAAGGAAAATAAGCTCCTGGCTTCCTCCTACCATCAATAATTCCTCATTTCCTCCTCAAAGGCACTGCGAGCACTCCTGAAATCACACGCCACAGTGTGGGCAAGGGGGAGAGAAAGCATCCGGGCCAATCCTGATAGTCTCAGACAAATCTGATCAGCGTCTCCACTGCTGTCAATGAGGACGACAACAACAGGTTTGTTCTGTAAAGTGCGCCTGAGCGTCTGTGGAGGGAAGGAGCAAAGTAAGAGTGACATGAGGCTTTTACCACGCCGCACTTAAACCCTTTTTTTTGTACCCCTGAATCAGATCCCAGGTCCGCATTCAGTTTATGCCAGGGTTTTACCCCGTCCTTTATGTTTGATGGGAGCCGGAGACAATATTATCTGGATGCTCTGGCTCGGTGAATACGCCCACCAGTGCATTGACAGTTGTCCATATGTGCTAAAATGCTCCTGCTAAGGCCTTTTAGAGTTGCCATCAGAACAGCGACGGAGCCCTCGCTGAGCCTGAACAAAACTCTATGGGATCAGGAGGGACAGTGGATTAAGTGGCTTCTGTTTCATGGGTCTTTTGTACCGTGCGGCACACATGAATGAATAAACCCAGACAAAGATTTCTAATCCACTGGTCAATTTCAACCATCCAGAATTTGTATGTTGTTTTCTTTCTTCCGCAGATTCTATAGAGGATGTTTTTCCTTCATATGAGGAGGTTTAGGAGAGAGGTGGGGAAATGTGCACATATTTCAATTACGTTGCTTCTTGAAGTTATTTTTTTATAAATTTTTGCCTTGGAAAAAAAGGTTGGGACTTTTACTTTACTTTTACTTTCATACAATTCTTTTATAACGTATTCTCTTTTTGTCCCCCCCCCCCCCCCCCCAACTCCATACCTCTAGCCACGATCCAGCTCAGCTAAGTTACAGTTGCTCAAAGACACACGTAGAGGCGACACTAAATTTTTCACTGCATTTGTACTTCATTTTCATTCCAATAAAACACTACTTTCTTATATAAATGAATAATTGATCTCGGGTTTGATTTACATGCATGGATTAAATGTCACGTTTGAAAAGTTGTTGTTTTATTCATATGGAGATTCCTGGTGAGAAAAAAAAGAAAGAAAGACACAAAAACCTAGAGGCTGCGTGTGGCACATTTTCATATGCCGTCTTTTACGGCAATATAACTTCTCATAACCCCTTTCAATCCAGAATCTGCTCCGTCTCCGCCGCAACTGATGAAACCATGGGAAACAGAAAGAGTAAGAGGTGTTTGGAAATACTGTGGTTTTGTCATATCAGCACAGTATGTTTTATTGTTTGCTTTTATCCGAAGGGACTGTTTTTTTGGGGGGGTTTTTTACGATTTTTCAAAAACTTTCCATTGAATTTCATATGAAAGGCTTCAAGCATGTCATTGTAAGTCAGTGTGTTTTAATTCAGTGTCCCTAAATGGCAAAATTGCTTTCAGATGACATGTTTATATTTATTCAAATTTTTTGGGGGGTTGAAAAAGCAAAAAAGCCCACCAGTCAAATTCAGCTTCTCCAAGCAACATATAAAGGGGTTTTTATTCAGTCACAAATCACAACCTGATTCTGTTCTTCCCTTGTTGACTAAAACCATATTGTCTGTCAAAAATCGTAATAGTGGACGTGAGCGCAGAATTATTCGATTTTTAAATTATGTTAATAATCTTGAATGATCTACGCTTTGTCACACTGAAGAGGTTACTCCTTCATCAATCTCAAAATTTTAAGTGTCTAATAAAAATTCAAAATTGGTAATGTCTTGTGGAAAAATACTTGAGATTCTTACAGTCCCACCTCTACCCATTGGCTCCATCAGTTACATATTGTTGTCTTTTAAAGGTGCTAAGTTGCTACTTTTGATCTCATTTGTTGAAATCTTCTTCACTTCCCGATAGCCATCACCAAATTAAGTCATGTGAGAGAAAAAAGAAAAACACAGGTGGCTCTCACAGTACTGTAATAAACTCAACCAACATTCGGACCAAAAGAAATGATTGGCTGGCGTACCTGTCTGTCACTAACTTAGTTAGCGAGCCAGTCACAGAAAAGTCGGCTTCTAGCAGTTGTCACAGTACACGTTCATGTATTTTGGGGCCTAGCTTTGACAAGAGGGTTGTCGGGAGGGGGTGGAATGTATCAGTTGCCATTTTTCAAAGTGTAGCCTGCTCTTGCTAGCTTTTCTAGGATTACCTACCCTAGCTTTAAGGTTGTGTGCGGGGCAGAGCCAATCTGTCTATCACAGGACTGACACATAGACACCAACAACCATTCACACTCACATTTATACCTACGTGCAGTTCAGAATCCCAAATGAACCAAACTTGTGGAAACACACTTACTCCCTGATCTGGGGTTTGAACCGACAACGCTGGTTCAAACATCGTTAATTTGGCAACATTGGCGACATCGTTAACCATTCAATGATCTCCCTCCTCACCGTGAACAGGTTCTGGTTAATGTGCAGGTTGGTGTCGTAGAAGCGGCCCTGATGCTCGACCGGCTCGGTGGTCACAGCCCATTGTTGCTCCTCCTTCTCCCTGCGCCAAGCCAGAGCTGAACCCCCGAGACGACTGTACAGGGACACACTGACAGCGTAGAGGCCCCTGGGTAGTTTGTCTCTGGCGGCTCTTAGGCAGCACACACACACCTCCACAGGCTGGGGAGTTGTGCTCTGGTTCATCTGAAACATAAGATTTGATTGTAATATCCCATTAACTATTTTTCATACCCTTTAAGCGAGAGTAAGACCATAACGTCAATACACTGTAAAGCTGGCGCAAGTGCAAATCAGATGAATTGAACTAAAGCTGTTAGTAGATCGTTCCATCACACACCTGTAAAGGTAAACAGCTCACCTGCCCCCAAGACAAACTAATGTAAGGATGATGTATTTAGAACTGTCATGTTATCTAATTTACAATCCCAACTCCCAACTCCCAACTCCCAACTCCCACCACACACACACACACACACACACACACACACACTACTAGTTACTTTATCATTTCCCCCCACTTTTCCAACATTGTATGTTGGCCATGCAATGAAAACAAAAAACAAAAGAAGAATTGCACATTGGGAGTAAGGTTTTGTTAGGTCGACAGTTTTTCTGTGTTACTGTTTATATTCAGTAACTTGGCTCTTCCATCATCTCACAACCTCTAAATAATTCATTTTTACCCAGAAAAATGTGATGATATAATCCCTCACTTTTTGGTAGTCATCTTCTTTAACCTCAGGTATGTTTCCTTTGTCCAGCTGCACAGTCATGTACTGTTTATAAGACAATGACCAGTGCAGCTCCAGGCTTCCATCCACTGATCTCCATTCAGCTGTTTAGGGGCTAAGTGCCTGGCTCAAGCACACAACTCACTGACCTTCAAATTAAACCCTGTCTCCTTACATTCATATACATTTAAACTACAGCAGCTAGAATGGAGCACGTACCACCACCGAGGCCTAACAGCACCCTTATGCAACCACAACTAAGTTCACTCAATCACGATTTTTTATTTGGATCTGCAGCTAGTTGCACACACTCATAAATATCAGTCCCACAAATAAATGTCTTCACTATCCATAAATTGTTCTCTAGGGAATCGGTGAAATGTTAAGGAAGCTGAGAAAGATTCATAAATCTGCCACTTTGTGCAGATTGGTGTCCAAACTTTATGTTCTTTCTTGAAACATGTTGTCATCCTTTCACCAAGTTTCATGGAAATCTGTAGTAGTTTTTGCATAATCCTGCTGACTAACAGGCAAACCAATGTATTTATCTGTGTCAGACCAAATGATTAAAGTGCTGAAAATGCAAAAGTAACCATAAAAAGTTTAATAACATTTAATAGTGTATTTAAGTTGGGTTGTCAGGCTACAGTGACACATGTCCTGATGCGTTGATGTGTGTTGACATCAGTCTCTACGGAACCAAAACAAACCCACGTCTAATGTTTGTTGTACAGTAGATTTTTGCAACCTTAGAGTTTTCTTACCCGCGTTACAGACACACCTCACACACATTTGCCTCGCAGCAGCTTGCGGTGCCCGATACTTTCAGCAGTCAGTGAGGGGGGGAGGTGTGTGCTAAGCCCTGCAGGAATGCCCTCAATCTCCCAACTGTGAGCATCCTCGCATGCCAAAACAACCACAACATTTTAAGCAAAAGTGAAATTAGTGAAACTGGTGGCAAAGCAGTTTAGCCCACACATCTCACATTTGGAAGGAGGTGACGCAGGCCGTCAAACCCTCTCGCTGGAAAGAGATGTGTGCATGCAGACTGGAAGGGAAAAAAAGGGAGGGGGAGGAGGAGGAGGAAGGAGAAGAAAGAAGCAAAGAAATAAAAAATAACATCACAATTTGCACTCTGTGTGATTTCAAGAGGTATTGTTATTATCTTGCCAGCGCGCTTGCATAGGCATCGTGAGAGACAGTCAAGACGTCAAGGCAACGGTAAAAGGTGAAGTGAGCCAATTTTCCATATCAGAGGTGGTTTGTTTGCCCCGAGCCTGAGTTGTGCCTAAAGTGCCATAACATTACAGCACTCCTACAGATGAGATCAAAGGCTCGAGCGAGGGATCCTCCGTGGTTTTTGCTGGCAAGCGGCCGTCCTCTCGCTGAAACATCTTTTCAGGGCTTTCCACACATTGACTGATCACACAAAATGTGCTCTTAATAGAGACAGGAAATGCCACATACAAAAACTTCCTTTCTTTCTAAGTATGGGCTAATATTCAGAGATTAAGCTTTCTCGTTAATTATTTTCATTTTAATTAGTAAATCTTAATTAACAATGAACATTTACCCTTAAAATTTTTTGGCTTCGGAATGAAGGAGGGGGGTGAAGAAAGGAGAGAATAAATATGACAATCTTTTTGGGACCTCCAGGCAGGATTACTGATGCAGGCTGCCTTAGTTATTAAACACATTCTAAATTAAATGCCTTCATGAATTTTGCACAGAAATATATTTTCATAGTTTTGCATGCCAAATGTGACATTTTATATTTCAGATTCATCTCGCTGCAGTAATTTTAGGGAAATGTCATATAAACAAAGATTTTGTCATTTACCAAAGGAAATTACTATGCGTGGCAGGTTTGGCCATTGGTTTCTCTCTCTCTCTCCCTTTCTCCTGTTCCCTCTCCCTCCTTTGCCCCTTATTCTGCCTGCGCCGGTTGTTTCAAGTCAGCAAGCCATAAAAAATCTTTATCTCAGTGAAACACAGCAATTTGGGAGATAATCGAATGGTGACTGGGGGGCACAAATGCCAGTCTGAGGAATTATACCACAATCTCCCCTGCATTTACAACCTTCCTCAAAGCCAGTTGTCACCCTGGAAGGAAAGCCCCCGACTGAAGATTCATTACATCTTTAAGCCAGCACGGTGGCATGGCAGCCTCATCCCCAGATGCAGCACAACAACACACTCCTCCCACAGCTGGAGACGCTACCGCTAAAGCTGCAGCTTCCCTCTTTCCCACTTGATTCTCTTTTCTCTCCTCAGTCTCTCCCAGTTTTTCCCCTTTTTCCTCCAAAAAACTCCCTTTTTTCCTCCTACTTAGATGCAGAAAACTACAAACACACACACAAAAAAAATCTTTATATGCTGTATAAAATTAATGGGATTGAATAGGTATAAGCAAGCCTTTTGCTCAGTGTTGAACAGTGCTCTCTTGTGACAGTGTGTGCCTTTGTGTCGCCGTGCACATACAGTACCCGCTCCTGTCATGAAAGGAATGAAGGAATAGAAATGCTAGATAGTGGGGAAGATAATTTCTCATTTCCTAACATGTCCCATTCATCACAGCATTTCACATAATTTCATCATTGGACTGTTTTTGTACAAACAACCCTTCTTCTGAGATTCGTAAACACTTAAGAACCAACGTCTCCGCCTGCGAATCCTCCCGTGTGGAGATTAGGGAACGTGTCACTTCCTATTTGTGCGTTTCTGAGTCCACAGTCACACCTTACCTGCCACATGGGCCGTGACGCCGAAGAGGAGGATCCCGGGAGCTCCGTCATCTGCTCAAATTTGGCCATCGCCTCCTCTTGGCCTTCCCCCAGCACTCGGAGCGACGGGCTTTCGGTGATTCTGCCGCTGCACACACAGGCACACAGGAAACCCTTTTAACAGCCACCTGCAATTTGGACCCCTCTGTTGTTCCAATCTGTATCAACTCAATCTAATAAACACCACAACAACCCACCCAGCAACCCCCCCCCCCATCATCACACCACCCCCCTCTCTCTCTCTCTTTCTCGGCCTTTCAATCTTATCAGCGGTAATGTAATAAGCGGTTGCTTCGCTCTGTCTCCTCGCCACCTCTCTTAATTCCTCAAAATAAAGCAATATCACAGGGGCCCCGGCCTGCCTGTGACTGGGGATAAGATGCTTGTAAAAGGAAGGATAATTCAGCAAATAAATGCTCGGCATCAAAGGCAGGCGCTGGCTCTTTCTTTCCCTTTTCTCCCTCCTCTGTGTTCGCCTATCAAAAATATTACATGTGCTTTCATCAGTTCACAACAAGGCACAGTGTGCTTCCTAATGCAATTACTCGACCTCCATTAAATCAGAAACAGTGGAAACAAATGAATTACACATTTGTTACAAAACTACAAGTCAGCTCCGCGTCTCTCGTCTTTATTTATTTTTCCTCTCTCTCTCTCTCTCTCTCTCTCTCTCTCTCTCTCTCTCTCTCTCTCTCTCTCTCTTTCACAGGCTTGTGGAGAGAAAAAGTGAAATAATTTCTCATTCAATTTCAGGCAAATGTAGCCCTAGGTGATGCATAGAAAGTCTCCCATGTCTAATAGCCACCCACCATTGATATCAGAAGGAATTTGCAGGGTTCAAGGCTGTCGAGAGGAGGTCATCTCGCCAAACTCCGAACCACATTCATCTGACAGGGCTGGTGTCTGACAACCACCCACCCATAAAGCAACCAAACACAAGAGGAGATACTGATGTGTACAGTAGTTTCTTGATTTTATCATGTCAGTTCGGCATGGTAGTCCATAATTACTAAAAACTTAAACATGCTAAGCGAATCGCCCGCGGGGCTCTTCGCTCGCGAGATGTGATGTGTGATCTCTAAAGTGGATGGACCAAGAATTGATGCGCCTCCAAGCCCAATGACATGGACAGATTTCCATGCCCCTGAGCCAGACTACCCACAATGCAATTCCCGCCGACAGGAGAAACCATGCAGAGGATATACTGTATGAATTACATTCCTTCTCGAGTGTCAGCGGGAATACAAATGGTTTTCACACAAGTAATGATTACAGTCATGTGACATAAATTGTACATATGGAGAGAAATATGAAATGGGCGGAACGTACCACTGGAGCAGCGTGTTCAGCCCGGGTTGTGGCGCTTCTCCTCCCGCTTTGTCTCTTTGTGAATGGGGCTCCTTTGAAATATTAAAGGGGATGTATTAACAGATAGAGTTAATGCGTTAACTATGATTCACATTAGCAGCTAATTGACAGTTTCAATTTAAATGGCATCACTCTAAATCATAATGTTGGTTATTCATTTCTGTGGCTGACTGTGAATACATATTTACAAGCGAAGTTTGTAAGCATCACAGATTTGTCGTTATGGACAAATGCAGCGATTAAGAATTTGGATTAATGACTTTTGCTCATGAAATGTTAATGTTATACCGATAACTTTAAAAACAATACATCTTCATATAGTTTATGGATGTTTACCTTTATATTCCCAGTGAGGAAGGCTATTAGTTTCTTCCTTCTCGTTGCCCACTCTCTACTCTTCACTGGTCCCTTCTGAGCCACTTGCTGGAAATACATGTAAACACACATGCACACTTCCTTTGGCTGCCGCTTTACGAAACAGTGCAGTGCACCATAATGGCAGAATTAAGCGCAGGGAGCAACTGCAATCTGCAGGCGATCTACACCGAGCCAGACCCTAAAGACATGGAGCGTTTGATGAGTACTTCTGCCGTTTTTGTTTTTTTTTCATTCAGTCAGCACATTCACTCTCGCCCATTCAGACGCATCGACACTGCTAAGTGACAGCGTCTCGCTCTGTAGAGGCTTTGTGCGGCAGAATAGAGAGCGAAGAAAAACACTATTATTTTAAAATAGATGTGAAATCTCTGGTGGATAATGTGTTTTCAATGGGAGGTGGGAGTGGAAACAGTAGGAGAGCGCACACATATTGTGGCAGAATAAGATAACGCTGATCCCAATACTGATACAGTACACCATGCCACTGATTATCCAGTATGGGAGGATGAGTCAACTGTTGCTGTGGCTTCCAACTGATGGTAAGACATTGTTGAACCTTTTTTCTATTGCACAAATTACATTTACTTTCTATTCATATAATTTGATACTCCTACTCTCCTTTCAAGTGAGATTATAACTAAAAATACAGTGGATAGAAGTTCCATGTTCTGTTTACATATGCGTTAATGTTTGGGTTTCATTGCAATCTAGATTTGCCAGCACAATGGAAACCCCCATTTTTCTCGTATCTTGAAATACAAACACTTGATTTGAAAGAAGCTTTATATCTTAACGCTAGTTCACAAAATCCCTCCTCCCCAGCTGGGAAAAATAAAGTAGTCACGCTCTATTTTTTCCTGAAAAGACCATAAGGTAATTCAGAAACAAATATGCATAATGATGCAAAACAAAGTTCAAAGACAGAAAAAAATAGTGTCTGCACAAATAAATTAATTATGTGAGGAGATCACAGCGTAGATTAAGAAGTTGAAATCCGTGCATGGATTTTAAACCGAGAATGAATGAGTTATATAACCTCTGAAATATATGTTCCACAAAAATAAATAATTTCATTCAGCTTCAGTTTATTCAGCTGAGATGTGAATATAAAATGAAATGCAGGACTTCTATAAAGGTAAAGAAAAGTAGAGCAAATACACAGACATAGAACAAAAGAGAAAGAAAATTATGAAGTGACACGCGCATGTACACTACACAGAGGCTTCTATAACCAGACGACAAAAACAGATAAATGTACGTGCACACATGCACACGCTCCGTGTCCATTAGCCCGAGCCACTGATACACAGCATAATGGACATGGCTGATGTGTTGGTGAGTATGGGATGATGACACAGATATTCCTCTTTGTGGCCCTGACCTGCTGCAGTGAAAGGCTGCCAAGCGTGATCATGTCAGGCTGCACACGCTCCCTCAGCTGCTGGGTGTAGTGGGGGATCACCTCCTCAGCTATCCTCACTGCAAGAAGCAGTGGATATGTTCACATATTATATATAAAACACAATAACAATGACTGCAAGCATTAAGCATACTTTTTTTGTCAATTCACAAATTAACTTTATTGGAAGAAAATACTGTACAGAGACAAAAAACATTATGCATGTATCATGTATCATGTTTGCCCAAAGAAAATACATTTTACTCTACTGTAGTATCGTAGTATAATAGTGTAATACTATACTAACACAATGCTTCTCCACTGTAAGAAAAAGCAAAAACAAATAAAAGATAGCATTACTTTTTACAGTGCTCTCGCTGCCCATTACCATCCTCCCTGCTTCAGGTCCAGCTTCCACTTCCAGCCCAGCACCAGTCCCAAACTGGGTCCTGGCCGTGGCATGGGGCTGGGAGGGCCCGGAGCCCGAGGCACGACCACCACTGTGGAGCATCAGTCGCCGCTGAAGCACCGGATCACCTGACTTCACCTTCAACACCTCCTCATCCCCGGAGGCTTGCAGTGTACCTGGAGAGATACGCATCAGTGGGCAAGCACAAACACACAACCAGAGAGAGAGAGAGACACACACACACACACACACATACACACACACAAATCAGCACACATAAACATTAGGAAGACGCATGCACAAGGATGTGTATATTTACCACATCCACAAATGGACACAGACACAGACTTGAGGCCTTTGATGGCCCCCAACTCTTCTCTTGGATACAATACATGGCAGAAAATAAGGACAAGCAACTAAGGATGAAAAGCTGATATGCAAGGAATCACAGGAAGATGTAATATCTTCTAAATATTTTGCTTCTGTACAACTTAACTCCAACTCCAAATATCTTTAGTCTTTAGTAATTACTGAAAACATCATATTAAGAGGGAATGTATTTGAATGAAGAAACCACTAGTTATTAAAGGAGTTTGGATCCAGAGTCCTGTCTGTGGTCAGGTTTCTGCAGTGGCTTGGGAAAGGTTGTGGTCGGTCCTGGTTAAATGTTAAAATAAAGTGTGAACTTTTTTCTGTAATATACCATCCCATAATATTTCGCTAACCATAACCATGTGCTCTGGTGTTGTCACTATAGTGGATAGTGTAAGATCGGACATATTTGTATTTTCAGTGTCTTCATATAAGCAAATTACCAATTACCAAAATTAACCAAATACTACTCACATCAACACAATCCAGTTGCAATAAAGTTTCCAACAAAATGTACATTTTACAAATTAAACAGGGTTGAATATAGAAAAGCACATAGTAGTTTAACAGTTAGTCAGTTATAGACAAACAAAGAAACTTTGGATCCAAACTATATAAAGAAACATTAGTCAAAAGATAATTAAGATATCACCCTCAACTCATTATAGAAAATTGACTGACAGCTTAATGTTGCAAGACCATATTATAACTTTCTTTGAAGTGGTTATGGCTCTAGGCAATTTTTACTGTTATATATTACTAACCAACCTCCCCCTCGGATTTTGTACACAAACTCCAGCCCCACACACCAGCCTATAAGAAAGTTTTCCTCTGCGTGGTGTGTGAACTACTTTCTACTTTAGTAACCTAGAATCCATTCACTGAAGGCAGAGAAGCATCGTCTGCTGGAGCTAACGCGCTCGCTGCGTGTCTCAACAGTTACGCCGTGCTGCCTTGTCGGTAGAAAGTATTTAGGTAGCCTATTCTTTGAGGATCTGCGTATTCATCGTGTGCAGTCCAAAATGTGTAACAGCCAAATCTGTTATCACTGCCTAATGCTTTTCACAGCGAAGATGATATCAGCGCCTAATGCCTTACAGAGAACTAGAATGAACAGAATGCCAGTTCTGTGGTCTTTCATCTCCAAGCCAAAGCAATAGAATTTATTGAGATAAAAAGGAGGAACTGAAGATCTTAGACAGACAGACAAGGGATTTCTCCAGGATTTTCTTTCTGAGAACACGTCTACAGCACTGGCCACTGTCCATTTCATTAATACTTTGTCTTATTCATGCTCTTTTCTTGTGAAACGTGTAAGGTGCTTTGTGACAGGCTGTAAAAGCAAAGACAAAAGCCTGAGAAGCAGTCACAAGATGTCAGAATCAATACTGACATGCACTGAGCTGGTTCTTCACTTGCAAAGACTTGCAGCCTACACCAGTGGGAGGCATCCATACAACGGCGTAAGGTGATTGTCTTGTGTTCCGTTGTAGCTCGGTGAAGTGCTAACTGGCAGTCGCCGCAGTTGGAATCCAACAGTACAGAAGTAAGAGCTCTCTCTTTCCTTCCCTGTCGCTCAGCCTATTGCATGGAGGAACCGCTAATCCAAGATCCTCTTTACTTTTTCTGTGGGATTTCATGAACATTCCAGGACAATGGATGGGGCTGCTAATCTCGGTGGTACAGCTAAATCCGAGACAATGGCAAATAATACGAGTCTGCTAAATTCCATTGCGTTGAAGCGGGCCTAAACCCATCACTTGTGCACTGGAATTACAAGGGAAATGTACGTTATGTCAACAGGATCTGGTGCGACTGTCTTCACCCAGAACAATGCAAAGCTTAAACCACCTCAATGTTGCCTGGCTGGCAACATATTTTAAATGAAACTGAGCTAATGAGAAAAGACACGCCTACTGCGAAACAATGGCAGTGCTTAGAAAGCAGCGACTTCTACGAGGGTTCGTTTCCAGTCCTTGTCTTTGTTCCATGTTCGCGCTGCTTCCAGTGTTAAGAGGAAGATGTAGCATCTTGTTTTTTGTCTGGGTGGTTTATGATTTCACTGTCTGAGCTTTTCTTCCAGATAATGTACCTAAAAAAACTGGAGTCCTCAGTGGCAACTGTTTTGGATTTGGCAACTTTGGTCATTTGGTTTGATAGTTTTATAAATTGTATCAATACAGCACCATCTGCAACTGCAGAATTTGTAAATATGCCTTATTTATTATCTGTTTATAGTTATTTATGTTAATGTCATTACTGTTTTTATGCTATAACAAGTTTGCTGTTTTTATTTTCATGCTTATATTTTTCTATATCTTTACACATTAATGTATCTGTCTTTGACTGGAGACAGAAGCCTCTTACAAATCCAATGTACCTGAGAAACAAATGTTATTCCTGTGACCGGAATTGCAAAAAACTGTGACTTCGTGGCAATTATATATCTGTAACTGATTCATACACATTTCTAAAGAAATATCAGGACATATCAATTATAGGCAAATTATTAAAAGAAGATGTATGTTGTTAGAATAACATTACAATAATTCAAAATTACCATAATGTAAATAGAGTAAATGTTCTTACCAGGTATGTCTATGAAGGTGTCGTCCTCATCCAACAGTGCGGCCATTGTCTGATACAGTCTGTTTTCATCTGCATTTAATAATGGTACAAGTTAAAACAATTATAAAATCACTACACTCGCAATGGTGTGAGAAAATGACATCTATTTGTGTGTGTGTCGAAATGACATCCTGCTTATCATACAAGTCAATCTAGACCACATCTTGAGATATTAGCCGTGGCTGGAGAGGGGTGCAAATCAAGTGTATGCAGAGGAGTAATGAAATAGGAGCATTAACATGCCTGTTAGCCAGCCTGTCATCATGTGATGAGATTTGGTTTGGCGAATCCTTTGATATTACACGGCAATGATATCCAAAAGATACAGGTGAAATGGCTTCTCCATTAATAGCCATGTTTCATTATAACATGCATATTACTTGGCTCCCAAGAGCTCGCTTTTAATAGGCCTACTTTAGGAGGGGGGCTGCAAACTATTGATATGGCTCTACGTGTGTCACTTGACAGGGGGGGGGGGGGGGGGGGGGGAGAAAGCGCCACGCTGAAATGCAAACTGACCAAAGATATGTGACCTTCACCAATGACACCAAGTTGGGTATCCAATCTAGCAATACCATCATTTGGTGTATTTACATAGACCGCCCTGTCGTCTCAAACTGCTGCCAGTGATCTCTCTCACCTCACTTTAATGAACCGAGGAGAACTATTATCACTGAGAATGGCATACTTAATTCCAGCTCATCTTCAGCGCTGGCCCCAGCCATCCTGCAATGTCTTGGGTCCGTCTGCGCTGCCGACGATGGGTCAAAGTAATTTTGGGCATGTTCATCTCCTGTGTAAAGTGTGAGAGGGGAGAGAATGAGAGAAAAGGGTTGGGAGTTGGTGGGGGGGGGGGGGGGGGATCGGTGTTGTGATGAAGGGAAGAGGGGAGTTGTACAGGTTCAGGTTAGTGGTTATTAGAAGCACATGAAGTGAAATGTTAATTTTGAAACCCACACTGTCGAAGGGCAGGGGCAGCGGCTGCTACCAGATAAGACAGGAGCACACGGGCAGGGAGGGAGAGGGAACTGGGAGAGAGACTGCTGGGTTTCTCAGTGCACCTCTCCATGGCCTGCGGTGCTCTGGGGCCTAATTAGCATGCTGCAAAAGGTCACGGCAGGCAATCTCTTAAATACGACCGCCATATGTTTGCCATGTTCAAAAGGAACTAATGAGAAAGTCTACAAGCTCAAAAGTACCTGGAATTTCAAAGACAATACCTTCTAAATACTCCAAGGTCAGTGGCCTAGAGGACTGGGGAAGTTTGGAGGTGCAGATCCAAAGGAAAATAACCCAAGCCCATGTCTCATTGACTTCTTATTAGCAATCACTGACCTATGGGTATCAAGCTGCTCCACGGAGTTTATGGGAATCCAAATGGCTGCGGGCCCACCAAGCAGCTTTCTTAACCCCAAATCATTCTCATTACAGACCTTGAATATTTCACTGAAATCTAAATTGCTTTACTTGTATGTCTCAGGTTGTGGGGCAAAAATATGCATGGTGTATTAAATCATGTTACATATTCCACACAAGGATTGCTTTTACAAAAGGCTGAGGGTATTGGTACTTGGACACATCAAAAATCTCTGTGTGTTTGCATTGGAGCACCACTGGCCCACTGGGCCGCAGCCCAAAGAAAGCTCACTCAGATTTCTTTGTGCTCATGAGGTGTGTGTGGAGGGGGGGGGGGTTACACTCTGTCCTTTGAACAGTTGAACAGTCCGACTGAAATACTTATTAAACAAGGAGCAGCCATATGACTCCTCAGTGGCATCATAAATTGACTGAATCCCTTCTACATCGTTAACAGGGAGTTTGAACAATTTCCACGCAAATAGCTCGGAGGTTATGAAACCCTTTCTTCAAACACAAATTTGCATAATGGTACGAGCTTCCTGGATCGCCTTTTGAATCATATCTGTGATTTACCTCAATAGTCTGGCTGTCCTCCAGTTCATCTCTCTAATGAAAATATCAATTGTCTCTTCCCACATGTGTAATATCAATAACTAGGGCACTTCTTGCCAGCCAGAGTTACAGTTAGCGGAGGATGAGAGATGACTTTGGTAAAGGCCAAACCGAAGTGTCACACACGAGGAACAATCTTTGTGATATTCCAATAAAGGCGCTGAACTATAGTGCACATTCGCACGACCCAATAAAAGAGTGGATTGTTGTTTGCGCCGAATTTGGTTACTTACTGGATTTATTGTTTGTTTATGCAAATATTATACTCGGTGCAATAACCAATAATAAATGAAGTTAAAATATATAAAACAAATAGTGAGAGAGAAGTAATGCCCAGGGGATCTTACATGTGCTGCTGCAACTGGACATTACACAGCAGTGTCAATAGCAAATAAGTAATAGATATGAACTGTATACATATGTTTAGGTTGTAAAATTAATAAAGTACCAAAAGTTCATTTTGTATGCTTTAAAGACTAGTAACTTTTTGATACCTGCCTCCAGGTGACGGGGATGATCAGACCCCAGCTTGTGTCTGGTTGGTTACGTACTAACCAATGAAATGAACCTTGTCTTCTGTGCTGCATTGGTGAGACTGTACATGGCTCTTCTTTTCCTGTCACCCTTGATGTCCCTGTCTGATGCAAATGCCCTGCATCTAACCTGACAACATCTTGTCACAGGGTGGTAGCTACAACATGGTTGGGGAACTTCAGCTGCTGTTTGGGGTCCATCAACAGCTGCTAAGCCCTGGCTCAGGTCAAGATGTCTGCAGATGTTCTTTTTTGCAGGTTTTGACTGCTCCCCAGCAGGTGATGGCCTTCTTGCTTTACAACTCCATCCAACTCCTGCGCTGACGGCCTCAGCGATGGTCTTCAGCTCCTGATTGGGCCCCTCCTCTCTGGGTTTGGACTAAGAATCCAGATGCACACTGGCTTTAAACTTCTCTGGTAGACCAAATATGTCCATGGATTTCAGCCATCTATCTAACAAGATGCAGGTTCACTGGATGGATGATATGTCCCTCCTCCTTCCTGGACTGTTCAACTGCCATTGTTGACAATGACTGTTATTGTAGCTTGTGCCATTTGATCCATCTCCTCTTCGCTTGAGTTTGCAACTCTTGGAGGTTCTGGGCACTATGAGGTGACTACAGTCCTGGACCCTCGTGTCTCACCAGACTGAACACCAGCTCCTACCAACCATTTAATCTTTGCTTGGTGGATCTTCAAGCAACAATCATACTGGCAGATTTTGCCACATGAGCAATTTTTGTTCATGCTGTATTTTCGGCCATTCTGTCTATTTATGTGGAGATTCCAATAAATCACAGAGCCACATACATTATCCCTTTGTCTAATTGTTCTCAGTTATAGTTAAGAAAGTTCATCTTCACACTCCTTAAACCAGACAGCCAGATATAACAGAAGTCCTCTCTCTCTTATATTTGCAATCTGACCTTCATTATGTATTGGACAGTGACCATGTTATCATTGTTTTCAACACCAAAATAAATGATAATATAACGGTGACAAAATGCTCCCTTGTTTAGATTTAACATTAATCATTCATGGTATGTTCACTGTTTTAATTTGTGTTCATCCGCTGATTCAATACACCAAGTATGACCTTTTGTGCATGAAACATAATGCAAATAATTGCTAATAATTACTTGCCATGTACAGCAAAAACAAAAATATACCACATTAAATCAAGAATCTAACGTGACTCATCCCTGAGAAAACTGGCACGCTTGCAGCCTTGAACGCATCCTAATTTACCATCCCATTCCTCAAGAGTTCTCCCTGACATACTGAATTATAAGGCGGCATATTCGTATGCCTGATTGGCCTTAAGCCGTGTTTCGGGGGCGTTCTGAGTACACCACAGACAGTGGATCGGCGTGGTAGCGTAGTAGCATATGTAAATGCACTCTCCTATGACTCTAGCCCACCACAAGGCATGTAGCCGAGAGTGGGAGTTAAGGCTGATTGTGTCGAGGGTACTTCTAGATAGAGATAGAACACCCACTACTGTTGCGTTCTCCGGCAGAGGAAGAACTTATACGAGGGTTGCTTGTTAGGACACGCTAGCTTTGGAATGCAGGGACCAAGAGCCTCTCGAATGGAGAGAGAGAGAGAAAGGTTAGATCAGGAACACATCTACTGTCAACAAATTTGAGGCTAATGAAGAATGAAGCTTCACCTCTTTCTTTGGCAGGGGCTTGCAGCTCCATTTTTTTGGGGTGAGCTGCAAGGGTGCTATCCGGCCTGTCACCTCGAATTTCTCTTCCCAACCAAACCAGAGGAACAGAAGGCTTGGCACTTCTTCCTCCATTAAAAGCTGGGTTTTCTATGCCTACCACTGCATCCCTCTCTTCTTCCCCTGATCACATAAGTAGAAACATGTTTAAAAAATACAAATAGTGACATAAGAGGCCAATACAACAGTTAAGTCAAAGTGACTTATTCAAAAATGCATTTTTAATAGCAGCAATATTTTTCTGTTGGTGATTTCTGTCTTAAAATGTTCAAGTTCATCCCACTCAAAATTACACTAAAACACATTTAGGTTAAAATTAAATCAGAATCTTGCAAGAGGAGGAGAAAAAAGAGAAGAAGAAGAAATGATTAAAATAATTACAAATTGCGCCCTGACAAGCAAGAGCAAAATTTAGCCCAAAGCCATTTGTCTGTAATTAGTTAATTAATCCTTACACAAATTATGAGCAATAACTCATCAAGCAGGACTCACCCATCAGAAATTCAGCCGACTTGGATTTCTTCTGCTTAGGTTGCTTCAGAGCCTTCTGCTTTAACTTCTGGAGGGAAATTGTTAAATGAATAAATTAGCTGCAGAGTGAAGATCATCATTTATGATCCGCAACTAACACAGTATTTTAAATATGGGATGACACTGAAATGTCATTTAATTTACATCGCCGCTAAAGGGGTCAAGCACTAATTGAACAACAGGAGTGGAAAAATTTTTAATCATAAATAGATAAGAAAAGTTGACATGAATGTGTAATGAAGGTCACATTAAAATACTTCCTCCTTGTTTCTGAACTGAATGGGCACCAACACTCTCTCCTGGAAAATTATGCATTATTGCACAGGCGGCATGAGTCGGCATAGACTTGTACATGTAAATAAATATGGAAATCCAGACAGTTCTCGTTATTTTCATTCACATGACCTCAAACCAAAGTCGAGAAGGAGAGAGAAAAATAGGCTCAATTGTACATATATACCACTATACCCCTGTATATGATGCTGTATAGTGTTGTAGGTGGTCTACACCAGAAAGAAAATAAAAAATGATATATGAAAGCAAGTGTGGGTTTCTTTGAAATCAACTGCATGTGGAACAAACTCCGCAGTCCCACATTTCTCTCATTTCTGCGGACAAGCACAACAATAAGAAAGCTGAGGAAAAAGACATAAGTAGTTGTTTTCGTTATGGATATGTTTACATAAGAATGCACCATATAAAAGGGCTCCATTGCTCAAAGCGTATGGAGCTTTTTAAGCATCATTTTATGCAGATTTCAATGATGAACTGTGCTCATGCCCATGAACAGCATGTATTTGTATACAATATTTAATTTCAAAGACAAAATCAAGGGACAGAGAGGGTGGGGGGGCTTATTTCGACTCTAAATGACAGAGCAATTAAAATAGAGGGGGACTACTTCCAGACCAATCTGGTAAGAGGAGTTTTTGTAAATCTGTTTTTACATTCAACAAGCCCTACAGCAAGACATTCATTTATACCACTGAGATTAATGCTTATCTAATTGTAACTTATTTAAAAACCATTTTCTTTTCGACTGGGTACCAATCAGTTTTTTTTCTGAATTTCACATACGGCGGCGTTTGAGACTGGCAAATGCTGCATCACTGGTGACTGTGGCTGTGTGCTGTGTTTTTTCTTCTATATTAATTTTTGTCACACGCTTTACACACCTTTCTGCAGGTTATACATTGTTTGGGTGCGTACAGTGCGCAAATTGGGAATCTCCCTGACACAATTACAGGAAAATTAATCAGGTCATTTCGCTCAATAAAAATAATTGCAAACAATCACCATTAGTTTTGTGTTGTAGCAGGACACTTAACACAAAATTGTGTTGTAAACTAAAGCAGTCATTTAAATTAGCTTCATGATATTTACATCCATTATATGGTATTGAATTTTTGATTGTTATTGGATCCTTAAAGTCATTTCTGAAAACCCTATTTGGAATAATGTCCCTCGACAGTAAATCCTATTTTTTTACTTGACACTTGAAAATTGTTCTTCCGTCATTTAACAACAGACACCATGAAAGTTATTGTCGGGGTTGATAGTTTGTTTGCTAATGTAATTAATCATCAAATTAGAATGATGGAAAATAACACTCCTTTATTTCTGTTTGCCTTTAGGGCTAAAGACATTTTCAAAAGACCAATGAAGAAATTCCATTAAGTTTTATCTGAGGCTAAACAAATTTATTTTGTTTATCACCCACATTGCTGCATCGAATAATCCAGAATATCATCTTCTTTATATATCACTGCCTTTAATGCACACACATAATACAGACACTATCATATAACATCTGTCATAACATTTTAAGACTATTACTTGAGTTATTTATTTTCTTAGAAATATTGTAAAGTATTTATTTTGGGATATTTTCCCCCCGTAGTTCTTCTCTTGTCTAAAAGTGGCGATTTCTGGCGCTATGCAAAGTGCATTAGCTCCATGTCCTGTAAATGTCAATAACTCCTCTGATTACTGTGAATGTATTATCGCCTTAAGTTCAGTGGAAAAAAAAAAAACACTTAGTAAACACACCAGCGAAAGTACACAGAAGGAGTACAGTACATACTCCCCAGGCCTAATGCTTTAGGTCATTGTCACAAAAAATCTAATCCACACACGGTCCCATGTAAGCGTCTCTGTCTGGAGAAAGCTAAGAAAAATGCCTGGTTCTCATCTCGCTCCCTGGGCCCCACTGACATTGACAGCATGCTCTTTGTAATAAAAGGACTGTTGTTTAATGTGCCATAACTGGATGGAACAGCAGATGTTGCATTTCTGAAACGATAAACAACAATTCAATCCCGGGGGGAAAAGGTATCATAGAGGTTTCTGAAATAAAGTGGATCTTCTGATGTAGAAATTGCAATTTAATACCTAAGAAGTATGATATAGCAGAAATGTAAATGGACTCAGTGCAGGATTAGATTTCTAGTGCCTTGCCTGTCCCACTGCACATGCATCTATTAAACACATGGGGCTGCATCGACGTCACATGCTTAGAAATTTGGGTTCAGTATAACAATCATATAAAAGTAACACAATGCAATAGCCTCTGTTTATTCTCCTGTCATCCCTCAGTGTAAACCTCCTCACTGCTTTCTTCATTCCTCTGTGTAGCAAACAATATGCCTACTTTGCAGCGAACATGAGAAAGAAAAAAGAAAATCATTTATAGCTGGTGACAAAAAAAAAAAAAATCCATGACATTTTTTTTTGACTGTTGTCAAAAAGAATTGAACACAACAGACCCTTGTTCACTTCTTGCTGCATTCACAGGCATAGCTAGAAGGGCTTGGGGAAGACCGCTCGCTGCTAGGGGCTGGTGGGCACAGACAAGCTAGAAAGTGAATTTTGCATACTGTACGGATCATCGCCCAGTTCAGCCCAGTCACATTGAATCTGCCATCAACCAATTGTGCTTCATGAAACCGTCAACCCTCATTTACGTCTGCCTGTTTTCTTCCCCGCGCTGCTGTAAACAAGACCCCGGCTTTGAGCTGTCGTCCTCTGTCCCTGTGCGCGCTGCTTGCCAGGGGAGTGCAGACAACCACGTCTTCACAGAGCTACTTGGAGCTACCATTTCCCGGAAAGCGCCCCGTGCGAGCAAAGGCAAAGGATTCAAGGGCAAGAGTGCTTCTGGAAATGACAAGGGTCTTAAGAGCTTTACACAGAGACAACTGCATATGCCTTGTGTCTTACTTAAAAATCACGACATCGTGTTATTCTGTTACTCCGTGATTTTGATCCTAATCATGGCAATGTGAAGGATTGTACATATATTGATAGTGGAATTAAATAATTTCTTA
Organism: Verasper variegatus; assembly: GCA_026259375.1. Classification (NCBI taxonomy): domain Eukaryota; kingdom Metazoa; phylum Chordata; class Actinopteri; order Pleuronectiformes; family Pleuronectidae; genus Verasper; species Verasper variegatus. The sequence continues at coordinate 7,649,365 of CM048056.1, forward strand.
ATATAAATATGTTGTATGTGTAAATATACAATATATCTTAATGGGCTGTGGTGAAATAATGACAGACATGGTAAAGATGGGGACTGAATGTCAACAAAGATGTAACGTAGATTTATTCTTTTTAATTTTTTTTAAGTGTCATTTTTATCTTGCAACATAATTAAGAATGGCCGTCTCGATAAAATGTCACATGAACGTCTACAAAGAATCTTCATGTAGAAAATGAAAGATAAGGTAGCGCTTTGTTTCAAAGGCATGAAAAAAAAACAACTCAAATGTGAAACCATGCGAATTTATGGAGCAGCCTTATACATGCACAGTAATTCTGACCCACCAGAACGGTTTCTTATTAAACAACAACGGCGTCAGTTGGTGTAGACAGAAAACATAATTAGTATTCAAGCTTAATTAATCTACGCTGGCCCCCTTTAAGTGAATTACTCAATTATTTATGCATGTGTGCTCCTTTGATGCTAACAGATTATGTATGTTACTGGGGAAAAAACCTTGAAAAATGACTTTGAAAACTTTCCACCATAAAATGTCACTACAGGCTCCTGCACCGACTCAGAAATGTCTGTGAAGACCATGAATGCTGAATAATTATGAAAAAAATAAAAACTTCCTGGACTAAACTGCCAAACTTGAACAAAATGTCATTATTGCCGAACCACCATGCCAAATATTTCAGGGCCTGTCAAGTAAACCATTGCAATCCACCCTCCAAACATCCAGTGCACAAGACAAAATAAATCAGCCAAATATGTACTTTCTGTGTGCCCTAATGCGAGGAATGGAAATCCAACACAGGTCGGATCAAGGTCTTTCCTGGGATCATGGGAACTCTTTGGGATTTTCAAGAGCCTTTTTGTTTTTACCCTTGAGAACCAGGCTCTGGCCTCTGCACCCCTCAATCCCCCATTGAGAACCCAGAGGCAGCGCTGAGGAATGCTAAATGTCAATGGTCAGACTGCACCAGCACCTTCAGAGAGAGCGAGATGGAGGTGTAGCCTGCATGGCCTGGTCTCTTTGTGTTCGACTATACGCTGCTTAGAGGGGCCAGGAGTGAAATTGTACTCACGGTGCCAAAGGTGTCCATGTCCATAAACTGCAAAAGATCATCGCCCGGGCGACCGCGATCTCCGATCAACGGCAAGGACTGAAGAACATGGTGCAGGAAAATATGATGAGAAATCTGTCAAAACAACAACAATGTAAAACCTTTCAAGAAACTGAACTGCACATGAAGACAATATGTATATACATTTTAAGTGCAGTTTTAAATATGCCTACAAATTGAAATTTTGTTGGAGTTATTCAAGCTAAAATTTGCAGAAGAGGTCCTTAGCTTCATTCCCTCATTCCGAGCAGAGTTACATTATCTCTCCCCTGCTTGTGTGTTTAAAAGTGTTATCTCTGCAATGCATCTCGGAGAATAAAGGACAATAAACACTGTTTATTATCACTGACAAATTATTTGCCCTGATTATTCAAATAGCTTATTCATTTATATCTGATACAATAGGGTTTGGTTTTTTATCATCTTTTCCTATGGTAATTCACATGGCTTGCACAAGTTTCTGCTGAAATAGCAAAACAAACCCCAGGCAAAATGTGAAAGATTATCCCATACCATGCGAGCTAGGATGAAATGCTATACTTTTTCACACTGAACACTGCTCCACTGGGTGTGATTGAAAAACATGTAAAGCTATTGAATCTGTGGTTTGTCTATGTGAGGGAAAATGAGTGTTGTAACAAGTGGGCCAATGTTTTTGTAATTGTTTCAAATTACACCCGGTGTAATAACTCAGTGAAAGTAGAGCCAGTGTGCGGTCCGTGCACATTAACTAGGCAAAGACCACAGGATATCCATGCACCTTATCGTGGCCCACGAAAAAACAAACAAAAAAAAACAACTTGATTGTGTAAGTGAGGGGAATAAAAATCTCGGGCTATAGTTCCAGCTGTGTCGATTTGTGTCCAATGGCACTTATCAGCAACTACACAACGGAAGGATAATATGTTCAGATAAAGAGGTGCTCTGCTGCATTTCCTCTACATTTGTATTTTATTGATTTAAAGACACCCCAACATTGCTGTTTTTAATTTGCTGAGCTGTTTGTGTGAATTACTGATACGGGTGTGTGTGTGTGTGTGTGTGCGTGTCTGTATAAATGTTTTATACGGGCTGTAAAAATTGTGATGTTGTGAGAAAAATACATCCATTAGTTGTTAAAACTGCAAGCCTCCTGCCAAATACTGGCTCCCTAACCAATGAGAGTGCCAGCCCTATTGTTAACCACATAAATTACTGATTCACTTTTCCACTTTGGGTTCAAGCTCTCTGTCAAAAACCATATGTGAATATATTACAGTATGTGCGTGAAAACCCCTGAAGTCCTACCAGTGTAAAGCCCTCGCCGGAGTTAGCAAATGTCCAACAAGCTATGTTTGACTTCACTGTTATATCAAATTATCTCATGTGCTTACTAAACAATACATTAATTAGAACACGCACTGGCAACACCTGCCAGCAAATGAATCAGACACAGAGGTTTTAAATCCATGCGCCACAACACTGTTTCCTTGTTTGATCACAACAACACAGGGGTAAATCCAGGGGTGGGGCCAGGGGGACGCTGGCCCCGGCTGAAATCTGATTGGCCCCTAAAGTGCCCCTGTTCTGTCAGTAGTCTTTACAAAAACGCTGCTAATATATAATTTATATATCATATCTTTCTTCTGGCCTTCTTTCGGAACCAAACTCCTACTAATATTTTTGGATTGTTGAAATACATTTTATATATTTGAATGATTTTGATGATGAATAAGGAGGTTGTGTGTTATTATCCCAAAATACAATGACTGAAGTTACAAACATACAGCATGAGCCACACACTGGCCTATACCGCTTATATCACACAATAATACTTGATACTTTGACATCTGCTATGACACGGTACTACATCCGAAGTACGACCCGTTTTTTCCCTGTCTCCCTCTCCTGCCCTGAGAATGACCATCTCCTCTGTCATCTACTCACCTAAGCTCAATCAACTCCTAATCCACTATGACAGTGCAGCCTGTGTTGCACTAGAAAGGGGCACCTCCCCTTTTCAATGGCATGCGACCTGAAATCTTCATTTGACATTCTTCCCCCCCCCCCCGAACACAGATAAGAGATGTAATCCAATAGTCACAGAGGGACAGGGCACCGTGCACCAAAGAACATTGTATTTGCTTGTGGACAGAGGCCTTTTTCTTAGTGTTTGACAACAACCATGTCTCCCTCAAGACATAGAGTTAGCACAGCTGACAGTCGGGGTAGAAAAAGGGCAGTTTTTCTTCGTCGCTGGGCAATGGAGACATTTTACATGCACATTTACTCTAAATCTACTCTTTGCACTTTGAACTCCACTTGCAAAAGCGTATACATCCGCAGTGTATTGAGAAGTCCACAGCAGCACATTGTTGTCTCGTATATTTGAGTGAATTCATGCGAGTTTCGGCGACATGTGTTTCGTAAAAAACTGCACCGTCTCGGTTAAATTTCAATCAGCTAATACCTTTGTTAGTCCTTTTTCAACTAAAATATGTTATTTGATCTCACTGGATTATTCAGCAAATCTAATGCAAATAACTGCCACATTATAGGAGCAAAGGTATTGTTATTGTTTAGGATTAAGAGGTATGTTACCTTGTGCAGCCCGAATTCTTCCTCTCCGTGGTTAGCTACACCGCAGTCGTCAAGGTGATGATGACGCAGGCCCTGAAAACACACACACACACACACACACACACACACACATACACACACATATTCTCAGGTAACCTACTCATGTTCACTTTCACTCACTGAAACAATAGGTTCAACAGAGAGTCTGGATTAAATTATATTGGATGTATCCAATTAAATCTCACTAGAGATACTTTACACTAATTGTTGCATGTGCTGTGCATTATTAAATACATTAAAGTACACATGAATTGAAGTAGGAACTGTGTGTTATTTAACACCATAACATCTGAATCATACCAAGGCCAAAGAGTCCCATGGGTGTTGGGGAGTATTTTAATTTCACATTTTGGTGTAAACTGAGTTGTGTCAAGGGAAAGTTTCAATTGTGGGACATTATTTACCATATGGCCTTACTGTTTGTGTATTAAATGATGTTTCATTATTAATATTGAGCATGGCATACAGTCTAGAACAGAGATATAAGTGGTAAAACAGGCTGCTTTGTCCCTGTTCAGTGCCAATAACAATAAAACTCCCTCAAACAAAAAGCAAGGAGCTCATAGTGCTTTGTAAACATCCATTATGTAGCATATGACAATTCCTACAAAGTTCCCCCCATGCATTATTTAGAGGGGACTCCAGACGAACGTGTTTCTAAGCCAAAGACAACCCAGAGAGCTTTTACGGCTGCTGTGAAGAATAGGTACACAGCGCCCTACGGACACGTTTGCTCACGTTTGGAATAAGGCATATTAGCACTAATGTCCCCCTCAGAACAGATCATGAACTACAGCTAATGATTCCCTCGGAACCAACAGTCACACTGTGCTTTACTTATGACTGCGAAGCCATCAGGCCATTGGTGGCCTTTTCAACTGAGGAAGAGAGATTGCTCATATGTATCCGCAATGAATAGTCCTCATTTGTTTTGTCAATATGGAGCGGTGAATGTTGTGTTTTATCTAAAGTATATCTTGGCTGCTAGTGGACTCTCCTCTGTTCATCCATGGTGCAATCTCTCCATGATTATCCCGCAATACTGCAAACAATCAGAAGTTAACTATGCACAATAATACATCGTTATTGCTCATTTTAATCAATGCAGTTCATGCAAACAGGATTTCTGCCGCACCTACGTTAGAAACCACTGGGATCCTTTTTGCTCATTAGGCTGGTTAAATTTGATCCAAATAAGATGCCCACCGATGTGGACCTCCTATTTCTTGTCTAAGCTGTCGTTGATCATTTATGCGATTAAATTTAGACCTAAATCTCCATCTTATCCAATTAATTCTCTGTGCAGGCATGAGAGTGGCTAATGATGTTATCTTACCTAATTAACCTGTATAGGGATTCAACTCCAGGACAGGGGATTGTTCATCCCTCATCCGAGCGTTCATTATTATCATTACAATCATTATCATAAAGGGGCTAACTTATGATGTTGGCCATTCCACCACCATTAATCTAGATTGAGTCCTCTTTTTTTCTTCTTTTAGGGGAGGGGAATCCTTGGGGTCATTTTTAATTATCACTAAAAGGATGGGAATCCTAGCAAAGCCCAATAAGTTCAGTTGTGGTCACAGCAATCAACGGAATCCCATGAGAGCACATTACACGGATGTGATTTGACTGCTTATGACTGAGGGGACATTTCAGATTGTGCCGCATTCGAGGCCTTTGCGTTCAGTGGCTGCTGTGAAACTGTTCTCTCTGTGTTCTGTCAGCTTCCCCATTGAGTGATGGCTTCAACCTATTAACACAGCAGACTTGCAGCAGATCAATAGCCCTCATTGGGCCATGTGTCATTAGTTAATCGGATATTGATGAGGGTATTGACACGCACCTAATTAATCTCAGGCCCAGTGCCGGCTTTCATATGTATCCTTAATTATGCACTTCATCTTAGTTCCTACACATCAGCAGGCTGCCACTTCCTGTTTGACAGTGAGTAAAAGTTAGCTGTCTTGTCTCACTCCCTTTTATCCCCTTTCTTAGCTCTTTGTTTTCCAGCAGCAGCGCAGCAAACATGCATGTTAAGCACCTTAAAGGCTCATTTATGATCAACTATACTGAGCCTTCTGTCCATACTCTATCCTTATATGTCTTCAGAAAGCTTACGGTTAGGCACGAGACAGGCAAAATGGAGCAGCACCACTGGAAATCGTGGGGGGGGCAGTGTTGCCAAAAGCTCAACCAAGACGACCACAGGAGACAAAGAAAAACATTTCAACACTGTTGGAACTTTTTCAAAAGAGACTTTACAAGTTGGGAAGTTGGACCCCCCACCATTTACAATGCAGCTAACTTTGCGCTGCCCTCTGGTGGATGCATTACTTAACAACCACGCCAACGTAAAGGACGCACGGTGGGCAGTAATGGTAAAATTGTTTGAAACAGACGTATCTGTTTTCGTACAGAAAAGCCGCATAAATGAGCATCAAGTCACCTTATGTTAATGTTCCGTCAATAGCATTCTGCCAATTACGAAAACCAGTAGCATAAACCATTAGATGTACACTCGAGTAGTTAGAAAATTAGCCGCTGACAATCAGATTACATGCTTACATTTTTAAACTAATATCAAAACAAATACACACGTATATATATATATATATATATATATATATATATATATATATATATATTATATACGTGTGTATTTCAATGTCAATGCATGAGTACACAATGTATAATATCTAGATATATATTGAAATACAAATTACCTTTGATGTCCACGTTTACAATGCGGCATTGGCCAAAGCATCTCATTATCCTTGTCTGATGTTAAGTGTATGTAAACAACAAACTGTATGTGTAGGGGCCTACATTTAATCTACATACATGTAACCCCATGTCAATGCATGAGCTTTAAGATATGAGCTCATTTCTGTCTAATTTGCACCTGCATGTGTGTGTGTGTGTGTGTGTGTGTGTGTGTGTGTGTGTGTGTGTTGATGTGCACAGGCTGATCAATATGGCTGTGCATAAGCACACTAGTGCACAGATGAGAGAGCACCTGAAGGTGACCCTGACTACTGGCATCACCACAGGGCTCCAATAAGCTGCTCCTCAACCGCTGCTCTGCAAACCACAAATCTCTAACTTTTAGCCTTCTGCTGTTGGTTTGATTATTGTTTATAGATACAGCCGAGAATTAAAGTATGGCCCGCAGGCAGCATAATTATTTACAGCTGAAAACTCATATCATTACCAGCATGCTCCTAATTGCCAGAAGTAATATCAATGTTAGTTGATTAAGTGTATTTTTTTTTTCCGTCTTCAGTCTCCGTAATGTGCAGAGATTGTTTTCCCTCAGCATATGGGGTGACGGTTTATCTCAATACAGCTGTTCATCTGGCTTGACTTCTGTTTTTCTTTTTTTTTTTACGCTGTTAATTCCAAAACAGTGTTGTAGCATCTTCAGAGGGTTGCGATCAATTGCTCCCCTTTTTGTAGTTTGCTCACAAGGTCACAGAAAACATATTCATCCTTCACTGCTAAAAAATAATTCATCTCTGTAAAGATTTTTCCCTAAATAGATACAGATGTGAATTACGGGAGCAACAGTGGACCTTTTGACTTGAGATGATGTCAGAGCTACAGCGAGTGGCCAGTGTGCTGTAAAACTATCTTTAATTCAAAATTATGATTAATTAAAACAAATGTTTATTTGGCCTGGACCTCCCTCCCTCCGTTATCAACACGTCAAAATATTTCATTCCGTATTTAAGGCAACAAGAAAGATGAGGTTATAAATAACGCTGCCTGTGAAGGGAAAATACATAAACCTTGAAGGCTGCTTTATTATTCACATATAGATTACTCAAACACGAACGTAGCGCGGTAGCACAAGAAAGCTCTTTCTTAGATCTGAACTCTGAAATCTCCCATCGCAGAGTTCATGCTTTGTGTTTTTTTATTTCAATTTGAAAAGGGCAAAGGTCAAACTGTTCCTACAATGAAAAGTCATCTGATTTACACATATATTCTTTGTCTGCGCTTTTTCTTTTTTGCTGCTTTCCGAAATCACAATCAGTCATTAAAACTATTGGCGATAACTTTGAATGTGTTGCGTCTGTTTACAGAAACAGGAGTATTTTGGTCAGAGTGTCATTTACAGAGACTTGGATTCTTTTTCAGTTCTCAAAATCAAGTTATTCCTGTCATATTTTTTGTCTTTTTCTCTCATGTGAATATTTTTTTAGAAGGCATATATGTGAAGCCTCAACTTCGCTTCAATGATACTTGAGAACAAATGCTTTGCAAGTGAGCTCGCCTTGCATTATACAGCATAAGTAATACAGTACATAGAGGGAAAAGTCATAGGCGATACCACTACATTTTTCAACATTTCCTTTGAACGGATTCATGTCTGACATGGCCCCGAAAGGCCGAGTCTATAAGGCGGTTAACAATCGCAGGGATCCATCTCATGCTTCTAGAGTTAAAATTGTGCAGAGGAGTGGAATAATTGTTTAAAGGGCAATGCAAATAGTGATTAAAAGTTGGCCTAGGGTCATCATTAGGGCATGATCTCAGAGAAATTGAGAGCAAAAGGGGGAGTGTCTCAGAAACATCTTGCTGACCAACCAGGGTATCTCGCATGCTACTTACATCGCTCCGACTAAGATGTATAATGCGACTTTTGACAGGCGGTGAATCTTCCCCGTTGATGAGCACACTGTGAGTTCACGCACAAAAACACTTGAGGGAATTAGACGAGCGCCGCGATGAAACTTTGCGCTACAGATAAATTTGTTTCCTTTCTTTGTCATTCGTTCGGAGATGGGGTGATGTCATTTGCACGGCGGAGGTCTTAAGCTCTCTTTTAAAGATCAAGAGGCCACAGGCGGTGGTGGACCCGTGCCAGAGAAGCATATGACAGGAAATACAGTCTGAGATGTATCTGGCGGGAGACATACGTTGATGGATCACGATAATGAAGAGAAATATGTCAAACTGGGTGATATTGTTGAGGATATTGATTATAAGCAGATCTGGTTTATATGATATCTATAGATAATTATTATCTTATTTGGACCACCAAAATAAAACTCAATATGGATTTAACGTATGAAGACAAGCATTTACCTTACGGAAAATCTTTACACACCTTCATTGTAAAGATTGAGGGTGTAGGGGTAGAGGGCAGGGGTTTGCCTTCTATTTTTAGTATAAACCTTAGAAGTTGTTAATAACTTCTTATTTTACATTTCTGTACAAACAAGCTTGTGCCATAGAACCACATAGATCCAGAACTATTCTTTCACTCTCTCGTTTGAATCTGACCATTTCTGAATATATTTTTAAGTAATCATTAACCTGCTAGTGCTTGCCAAAATAATGGTGTGATTTTGCCAGTGCACAGCCACTGGTAAACTCACTTCACCCCTCTTGTTCCTCTCAAAGTCCAAACTGTCAACCAAGCTGCTAACGTTGTGATTTCCTATGTAAAATGTATCTGTGTCAATACATCATTTTTTAGTTTACTTTTTTGTAAAACTCCTGTTCATTGCAGCAGGGGTGGAGCATCAGCTACAGTGTTAACAGCTAAAACTCTTGTAAATTGTACTATTGGTTTGTTCAACAAGATTCAACGTTTCAGCTCACGTAGAATAAAAAAGCAAACTTGAGTCCTCATAGCACAGCTTTGTGAGCTCGAAAGGTTCATTTGTTGGTGGCTCATAAGGTTGTGAGCCTGTTTGAAAAAAATACCAGGAACTAGTTTGTCAAACTCCTTCTGCAACAGCAACTGCTCACCTGAAATGAGTCGACCCTGAGCTCCCAGGTCACTAAGCTAAGCCACGCATCTGTCTGAATATCTGTGAGAGCGTTTGAAATGTAAATGCCTTCAGTGACCAACTGCACTCAGCTTGTCTTCAATGGACATGCATCACTGACCCTTAGGGCATTAGCAAGCTCATTGGACTATTCATAGACTGTGTCCTCTGCCTCCTGCCTTTCAAGTTTTTTAAAGGGTATAATGTTCACTCTGTGAGTTTAACCTGGATCTCTTTTTAACTTTTAATGATCTATTTCCTACAGTTAATGATTCAACACAAAGTTTACTACTGTGTGTGTGCACTGACATATTAATGCCCAGGAAAGAAAGGACACCAGTATTTCTTACTGTTTGTCCCATTCTTGAACCCATTGGACTTTTTTGTATTTGAATTTGTTTCATGGAATGTAATTTTCAATAAACATTACCCCTGTAGACAGGGGCAGCGTAGTCGGGGGAAAGGTGCGACTGACTATCCAAGGCCTCAAGGGAAGAGGCCCCATGAATAGCCTGAAACAAAACCTGTTTATTTACAGTTTCTTATTTCTAAGGAATTTGTTATGCTCAAAAAATTTAATTGACTGAATAAATGAACTGCGATGCTGAACTTTAAGAAAGTGCAGACACTTTAAGGCTCTACCCAACCCTTACAAAAGATGACAAATGGTTTAATCTGATCAGCTATGCTAAACGCTGATCTAGCCACATCACTCCTGAGGTTGGAGCAGGAAGCTGGATCACCTGTTGTTAAGTCAAAATCTAAATGCAAGAACAGAAAACTGAGGGCAAACAGGCTGTGGTGAATTTAGTTTAAAAGAAAGATGAGCTCAACTAAAACAGTTTAAGAATGGTTTGAATTGATATTAGTAGTTGTTAAGATTGAAGGTCGTCAACCAGGAATCTAGGTAGGAGGCTAATTGCGTTGTATAAGCATCATAGCTACAATGCCATATGACCTTTAACATTATGAAACTCAGGGCCAGAGTTGTAAGACACCCAAGACTATGCCCTGATGAGAGCATTAGATACTGTCTTATACTGTAGATTCGTCCCACTGCATATTTAAGAAATATCACCTCGTCCTTTTTTGGAACAACATGAAAAGCGTGTTTAGCAAAATGTAAAACATTTAAAAAAACAAGCAACTGCAGTTCAAGCTACACGTCTTCCTGAAATCACTTGTTAGTTATTGGTTCAAGAGGCTACAATGAACAAAGTACTGCAAAGGAAAAGTAATTTAATAACAGTCCTGTAGTCATTTATTTATTGTGTTGGATGGTCAGCGTGGTTGGTGTTAAAAGTTAACTCTGATTCATCTTTTGTGACGCAAGCTTTTCTCAAGCAAGCCAGGTTATTCTCTGTAAATCCTACTGACATGTTTTTTTAATTCACCTACACAAAAATTTGGACAAATAATGTGGCTGTTTAGTATTATGATATTAACCAAGTGCCACAAGAACAAGTTTTTTGAAGCTGACACCCATAACTCTTTCTTGGATGAACTTGAACCTTTAATATCGTAAAGCTTGCTAATCCACAGACTTTGTTTGTTTGCTGTGAGATGAAGAGCATTAACCGTTGCTCTGTGGAAGTTGTTTAACCAGAGATGCAAAGGACATAAAAGGCAGGGAGTCAGTGGTAATGCGGTTGATGCATGTTTGTCAGCGCTTATTCTTTAATTGCTTATGTCTTAGTCCACATTCCAGCTGCAAATCCATTTATTTATATCTATATCCAAGGATTTTCTTCAATACAAATTTTATAAATCTATATAAAATACATTGTATTGCACAATATCCCACTCTCATTAGTCATTAACAAGTTTTTAAAGATTAAGAAACACTAGGTGAATTTAAAGGCAGGTTATCCAAGTGTCTCAAAGCACAAATACTGAAAAGAAATGTTAATACCCATAATCCAACACTACTTATATTGAAAACTATGCAGCTCCTTTGCAGCTTTATCATTGCAGTGTTACTTCAGAGTGATGACTGACGCTCAGTTGAGCACTTTCCCCTTTGTGTTTTTTTTTTTGTCACATCTACCTCTCTTTTTCTCCATAGGGCAAAAAAATTTGCCACCAAAGTGGGTGTAGTCAAAGCCGAGGGCGATCACAGCTCCATTTTCACATGAGCGAGTGTTAGATGTGAGTCTGCGTGGGGCAGGTCTAAGAGCTCAATATCTCCAGCACATGAAGTTATAAAGAAGACAGAAGCAAAGCATCCTCTGTTGAATAAAAGTCATACATCGCTCGCAGGCACCAAAACACGAAAGAAGTTGAGTCGTGAACGTATTATCAAACAAGATTGGAGAGTGGCAAATTGGTAATTAGCCCCTACGTTGCAAATGAGCATTACAGTCTTGCTTATGACTTTCCTCTCTGGTCCCCAAAGCCTCTTCTATTAATTTAGCTCTGAGCGGCCATCTATAAACAGGCTAAATAAGCTGTTAGCCTAAACGACGAGTGCAAATGAAGGGCTGGCTAAATATGCTGAAGGTAAGAGAGATAGCGAAACATCCAGGACTCAAATTATAGCAAGTAGACAGGGGAGATGCTGGAATCATACACATATTGTTTGTGATTCCACGAAATGAAAAATTTACTTAAAATCAAATTTAATTATTTACAATTCGCTTATTGCTATTTTATAATGTTTTGCTTTCCAGAAAAAAAAATTAGTCAGGTCAATAATTAGATAAGACTTTATTTATAACGAAGGGAATTCTTGTGCCAGCTTGCTGCAAAATTTAAGTGAAAATAAAAGTATAAAGTGTATTATAAGTGAAGATGTAAATCGTATACAGAGTAAATGCAAAACCAGTGCCAGTAGAAATAACAATAGAAATGAGAATAAAATACGACAGTGAACTAATACTAAACTTGTATTGGCTGTAAGTAGTAATCATAGGAGAAGTAAGTAATATTTAATACTGCACATGATATTAAACATTGTATGATGAAAGAATTACACATTAATACTAATGTACATGTGGGTGATTCCTTACATCTATTTTCTAAATGTTTGATGAAATCCCATGTGTTCAACCAAAACAAGTTTGATATAAATTATAGAAATTCAAATACAAATCTTTGTTCATTGGATGAAACAGAAAAAGTGGCACCTGACTTTCTCAAATTAAACTCCCCTTCACCCATGATTATTATTATCTAATCACATAAATTCACTGAATGCAATTTAATGAACCAGAAAAATAACGAATGTAATGAAACATCCAACAGCATAAAACATGATTAGAACTTAAACAATATGCTGAATTATTTGTTAAGTTAGATAAGTTATTAATTGATTTGTGTGTGAATATGCCTGACGTGAGAAGCCCGCCATCCTTTGGCACATATCATGTTCTGTTTCTCAGCTTTAATGGAATTGCTCTGAACTCTTGAAAATCCTGCCTCCCTTTCTCGTGAGGTCAGCTTCCTGCTTCAGAATCCATTCAGCCCTCTGGTTGTCTTGCATAAGAACAAGCTCGACCCATTACCGCAAAATGAAAAGGACGCACGGCAGAAAAGCCTCCAAATTAATTTACAGTAGCACACACCTCACAGGTAACTGACTCGAGTTTGATGTAATTACTCCTGAAACCATAAATGGCTGTAATTGAGAAAAAGCCTACAGCACACAAGGATAACAAATGGCAAGATAATGGAGGCAGTGAACGTCTGAGGTGCTCAGATTGATATGAGCGGGAGAAATACCGGGCTTCTTGCAATTCTTGCAAATACACCTCACCAACACTGGTAGCACTGCTGCCCTGTGCTTGCCCTCCTCTCCAGTATGCCGCTTATATTCAGATGAGCCAGCCATTAGCTCTAAGTGGTCTTTACCCCCAAATCCTGCCATTTCATAAATGAGTCAATTTTCGGCATTAGACATTAGCCCGTGGCGAGGGTCAAAAGGTCAGCTGTGGTAAATATGAGCTGCAAACCTGCAATTAGAGGGATTAATAACGGCTTGTTTTGAAGCTCTTAAACAGAGCACGTTTTACTGGAATGGAAGATGGGTACTGGCCATTCAAGATGAGTGACATGTCAGCTTCTAAAATGTTCAGAATGTTTCCCCCGCGACTGAGCTATGCCCTCCTCTGACCTCAGCTGTGGATGTCAGGTTTTAAAGCCATCTCTCTCCCCGTCTCTCCCTCTCGTTCTGCCGTCCTGCCCACATTGTGTCCTAAATGGCCACTGCATGGTTTAATGCAATGGACAAAATGGCATTAAGCTTTTTCCTCTATGCCAGAGTGGGAAGAAAGGCTTGTCAGCAAAATAGACTGGAAACAGAGAGAGAGAGAGAAAGGGAAAAAAGGGAGAGAGAGCACTCTCGCATCCCTGCCCTTCCACTCCATCAAGTATGCACCGGGGCAGACGGACATATGGGTGACGCTACATTCTTTAAAGAGAGGAAGCATGTTCCTGACGACAACTCCCCCCCCCCGTCCCCCGTCCCCTCTCTCTTGCCCCGTCACTCACAAATTGCCCAATCCGAATGTCAGCCCTTCTCTTTATCAAACAAGTCCATTGTCTGCCAATTCATGGGCACTGACGAGAAGCGGCTTGCAAACTCTGGAGCCTCTCGTCTGCGTGCGCGTGTGTGTGTGTGTTTAGATTTGCTGCCTAGCTGTTATTAGTAGTCAGCTTTGTTAAAATGGGGGCACACAATCAGACACACAGCCAAAAAATCAATACAGCTTTGCCTGTGCCTGACCCACATACAGGGAGGCCAGTCGGGGCGCTGACATTATTTTGAAAGCGAGCGTGCGTTTGGAGGAGTGCGTGCATGTGCCAACGTGCATGTCTGTGTGCATGTGTGAACGTATGGACATGCATGTTAGCGATCATGTGCATATGTATATACATGTGTCGTTGTGTGTGTGTGTCCGTTGGAAATGCACATAAACACATTCATTCAAGTGTGTGTGTGTGGTGAGTGGTTTTGTTTTACCATACTTGTGAGGGTTTAACAGCTTTGTGGGAACCAAACTTCTGGATGCCATGAGTTTAAATGGGCTGTTTGTGGGTTAGGACTTGGTTTTAGGGTTATGAGAACTAAAAGTTTTAGGCAAGGGGTTGAGGTTATGCAGTTAGTTGTGGAGGTTAAGGTTAAGGTAAGGGGCCTGGGAAGGAATTCTGTCAATGACGGGTCCCCATACTGATAGGTGTACAAGCATGTTTGTGAGTGTGAGAGTGTGTGTGTGTGTGTGTGTGTGTGTGTCTAAATGTTGGGCCTGAGTGGGTGTTGAGTTCACACAAGCCCTTCCTGCTGCCTGACTTCACTGTCACTGATTGCAAGCGACGCAGAGCTAATAAAAGAGCAAAGCTGACTGTCAGCAGCGATTAGGCTGCCTACAAAGACAAGACAAAGAGAGGGGAGAGCACAGCGGCATTAGCTATGGTCATTAAACAACTTGAGTCAAGGAGATTTTCAGACTAACCTGGTTTATTAAAGGGGAGGAGGAGAAGCAGCTGTACTGGAGCTGTTTGCTGTGAGTTTGCAAACACGTTTTGAGTCCAAAGTGTTGATGACTTCAGGTCGGAAATTGATAGATTTTTATGATTTCTCAACAAGGTAGGTCCACTGTGCACTGCAAAGAGTCAAGGGGTCGGAATCAGTATTGCAAAGGGAATTATTTTATCGGGACATCTCAAATAATAAAAAATGTAAATGTGAAGTTTGTCATTATGTTTGCTGAAAGAAATTTAAAATGTGTAATTACCGCAGAGGTTTTTAATTAATGAATCTCAAGTCAGAGTCAGTGTGACGACCCGTGCAGACTACACTCTCACTTCCTGTTGTTTTTCACTCACTCCAGCTTCACTTCCTCACATTGTTGAGTTTCCCACCACTGCACTCACCATACCTGCACCTCATCACCAACCACTCACTCAGTTTACATGCACCTGCTCACGCACTTGTCTCTGTACGTTATGTCGATTTGAGCTTCGCGTTTTTGCCTCATTCCTGCACGTGAGTCCGTGTCCTCGGTCCAGTCGTCACACTCAGGTAGACCTGCTTTATTTCAGCTCATCAGATTCTCACAGTCTGTAACAGCTTCTTTGGAGCTCCTTGTCATGGAGTTGGTCTTTTTTTTGGGGGGGGGAGTGAAGTGAGGTCATTTTCCGACACTAGTACAGATGAGTCAGCATGAGATTCATTCAGTTGCATTAGTGTTTCTGTATAATTACACTCCATCGATTTCTCCTGATCCGTCCTCTTATAGCACGTTTTATTGTGGTTGCATTGGACAGTCTGTGACAAAGCTGTAACCGCACATCAACACAAACACTTGTATGTATGCAAACATACTAATAGTCAGTTCCGGGATTTCTTCCAGTGGCCCTGTGGCCGCCCTAGCAGGTACCTGTAGCTCTCCTGACTGACAGGGGGTATTAGTCAATGGCCTCTCTTCGCCTTTCAGCAATGTTCGCTCTCTGGCTGGCTGGTTCACTGGTTCACTGGCTGGCAGCAAGGTTACCTCCCCGTCTCTGGCTTCTTGTTTTTTTAACCCACCTTCACTTTAACATCATGAGTCATAATATTATCCATAGATATATCAAGCCTGAAAGCCACCCATGTCCTTTTTTAAGCTTAAGTAGGTACAGTTGTGTGCAAATGTGAACAAGAAGGGAGATAGTGAAGAAGAGGACAACCTAAGCTGCATTTACCATTTACCTGTCCGAACCTTCTGTTTATTTCGTCCAAACTCGACTCAGCCGCGGTTAATGTAACCAGTTAAAGCTAATTTAATGGGTTCCTTTTGGTCTAATCCTTGCATCAAGTTAATGGACATGAGCAAAAAAACATTCATCAGCCACAGAAAAAGGATGCAAGTGTCTAACTCTTGCAAAAGCCTTAACTTTCTTGCTTTGGTTGAAGAAGCAGGAGGAGGAATGGATGGATGGAGGGAGGCAGGGGAGGATGGACTGAAGTAATTAAAGAAAGAGGTGACCTGAAAGCCCAGACAGGAGGCAGTAAAAGCTGCAGTCAGGCCAGCATGTGGGAGGTCTTAGGGCAACTTGTAAGTGACATGTAAACGGATATCTTGCTTTAGACCTTCTTGTAAACTTTCCCTCCGAAACTACATCACGACCCTGATAAATTTAAAATGTGTTACCGGGGACACAGGTTGACTTGTGCATTACTGTGTTATTTTCATATGCACCCTCTCAAATACACAACACCTAAAAGCTACTCGTATTAAAGGAAGAAGCAGAATAGCTCGGATATGGAAATTTTCTGTACAATCCAGACGCAATGTATGAACTGTTACAGATTTCTTTTTTTTTTTGCCCCTGAGGCAATTTAGCCCAAATAAAATGAGAGGAATGAGCACTCTTAAAGTTTTGATTCTGTCATTTATACATTCACATATAAATCTAAAATTTCTCTTTCACTTTGATTAAAAATGAAGTGGCAACAAAAAAGTCGTGCATCAGAACATTCTGAAATCCTTTTGTTGCATGTTCAAAAAGTCAAGGGAGGGTTGATTAATTTTTCAGAAATCGTGCATGTCAAGTTGTTTTTGGATCTTTTTCTTTTTCTCCTTTTCCTCACATATGTATTTTTTTGTCATCGTCTCTATTTCTGTCTATTTAGAGATTTATTTTTGCTTCCATCGACACATACACATAAGAAGTTAGGAGTCCACATGCACACACACACACACACACACAAGTTACTGTATCACAGAAACAAAACCCGTATCAAATGCACATGCCTGAGATGCAGGCACGCTCGCAAAAATACACTCGCACTCGAATAAAAACAAAAAACTCACTCATATGCAGGGTGAGTCATACACACACGACACACACCGAACACACTACTCATACACAAACCCAAAGCTTGTTTTTCCAGCTTGTGTTAGAAATGACTGCCAAGAAGCAGGGGTATCCCACAAGCCCTGTAGCCAAGAGACCAAGGCTGATAACCAGATTGAAACTTTCTGTGTGTGTGTGTTAGTGAAAGGAAGAGGGTTTTTTCGTTTTTATTTTATTTATTTGTTGCTATGTGAATGAAAGTGAGAATCCCATCTGGAGCTGTGTTCAGGTGCACACATCTCAATGTGTTCTGATTTGTAAAGCTTGTTTGTTTCCCACATCTGGCCGTGCACTAAATGTATGTATTTGTGCTCTGCTTGTTTTCATAAGCATGTGGGTTTGGCATTAATATACTGTAGACTCGGCTCGTCTTTCCTCCCTGGATCCCTCCGACTAACATGCCTTTGAAGGCTCGGTCTTATTGCTCCCCTTTCCCTCCGCAGGTCACCCTCGCTGCAAAGAGGCTGGCGGGCTGCCCCCTGAAGCCGGCCTCCCTGGGGGTCTCTTGCAACTGCACCCCAGGAAGTGTTTTGGACGGCTCTGTTACAATTGTTCTGTTGCCATCTGTATGTTTTTGCTGCTGCAAATTGATGTGTGCAGAAATGTGGCAGTTGTTGGATGTAGCTGAACGTGCAATATTTTATGTAGACTTTCATCAGCGGCTTTAATGAAATATGGAATTTATTACAGAGGGTGAGGTGAGAAAGTACCAGCGATCACTCATTGCTATGAATCAGAAATTAGAAACGTTTTCAGGATTTATTTTATTGTCTGAGTACACTACATCACTGTCTCAGAAACACAACACACACACACACACACACACAACATAAGTCTGCCATTCCCGCTACAGTAACAGTGCCTCCCAGGCAAAAGACAGACCGTGAGGGCAGAGAAGTTTTTCTACTGTTCAATTCTGCTTTGTAAAAGTTATATCTTGCAAAAAGATATAAAGTAAATGGGAAACAGCCAGATTCACCTTCCGAGTTTCTGAGTTTCTGAGTTTCATACGCAAAGGAAGTTGATATAGATAAAGTAAGAATATATATTACAATACAAAACACTGAAAAGTGAGAGAGGAGTTGATAACAGGAGTTGATAGAAAAGAGTACCCACTGTTCTAGTTGATATTCCTGCACTTTGAACCTACTGTAACTCAGCAGCTTAATTGAAGCACTTTGACAATGATTCCACTAATAAAAACAGGTGAAAACAAAATGGTGAATAAATATTTGATTATTATAATAATATAATATTTGAGATGAGTAGAATAAAAGATACATCTGTAATGTTAGCAATGTTGTATATTTCGTAGCTGAAGAAAACAGGACTGGGACAAGCTCATCAAAGATAAATCTCAAAAATCTTAGTGAGATTTTATACTTGAGGGAAATGACCCAACGCTGTAAACTGACAAACCAAAATGGCAAAATAATTAGGCCCGATTAAAAATATTTCAGATTAATCGGTTTATCATTGAGGTAACAGAGATATGTCTTGAAAGCGGTGCAACAATTGACCCAGAAGAAGCATAGTCAGTGAGAAGATGAGTGGTGCCAGCACTTAGCCCTGATGAACTCCATGTAGCAGGGGCGCTCAGGAGGACACATGATTGTTAATACAAACATAAAAATATACATTTGTGAGATACAATTGAAACTTCAGTGCTCAATATAGTTTTGACTTGTAGTTGTTATCAGAAAACGAGGTTCAGCCATATTAGTTCAGTTACAATATCTCACTGTCAGATCAACTAACACCGATGACTAACGTTGTTACAGTACATGTATATCTATCTATGTTTCATTTTTGGGGGGGTCATCACATAGAACTCTCACCATTGATTCATATTGATATGTTATCTAAATTGCTTTTTACAATTTTTCAGATTAAGGCAGCAAATAAACTAGACAGTGCAGTGGCCTTTCTATTATAGACAGAACCCTGAGGGACAGAGAGAATGACACTGCTATGCATTCAACTATCACTTCCTGTCACATTTACTCATATTATGCAGTTACACTTTGCAGGTACAATAAAGACGCACCTTCAGAATAAGTTCAGAACTCAAAAGTGCATCTCCTGCTCTTTCACCTCAGTATTTAAACTTTAAAGCTTCCTCTAAAACTCAACTTTAAAAACCTAATGACCCATTTTGTGTCTGCAGCCCAGCACTGATGGGAACTTGGTCAATACTGTGAGTGTACACAAACCTGTGAGTGTCACAATCCAGAAACACAAGCGAGCACAAGTACTCACATGCCTGCATCTAAATACACATTCACAATATGAGAGCTCAGAAAAACATTATCAACAACACTTTTTTATAACTGCTCCACATGCTCAAGAAATCAATACAATTATCTTTTG
Organism: Verasper variegatus; assembly: GCA_026259375.1. NCBI lineage: Eukaryota > Metazoa > Chordata > Actinopteri > Pleuronectiformes > Pleuronectidae > Verasper > Verasper variegatus. The sequence continues at coordinate 7,669,096 of CM048056.1, forward strand.
TTCTTGAGACGTCTTTTCTTTCCCAATAAAAATCGAAATGTATTTTTATATTCCAAACACACAGCTGCAAAATGTTCAATGACAACACAGCATCTGGGGAATGAGGTAAGTCTTTGTTCCGGCAAACAAATATGCGCGTGCTATTTTCTGCACCGCCAAGATCAGATATTTGGGGCAAGGTGTTCGCAGTTTCCTCGTGGGTCTCTCCTGGGAGTTTGCGTTTTTGTGCTTCGTCTTCGGTCTGAGATAAATCAAAAACCTTTTGACTTTCCCTCCAAGGAGAGAGTGTGAGCGGGGGGGAACTGTGAGCTACGCTGAGGAGAATGCGCGACGCCTCCAACGTAGAGAAAAGGGGAGAAGAGGGGAAAACATAAATAAAGCGATTTCCTCTCATTATAATGCCGTTCGGCTTTCTATTTTTATTTTTTTGCGATGAGGAACCTGCATGTCACTTTAACTGGGAATGATTTGACACAGCAGCCCTCTTCAAAGTGGAACATTGTTGCATGTTTTTGTTATTACCCAATGTGACTTTATTGTGACATTCCATAATGTCTGTTTGCCTGGTGAAATAATCAGCAATTTCAACGCTGTTCTGTATCAAGTCAGTTTCAGACTTAAAAACACATGTTTTTTTTATTCACATTATTAACTGCGCCCCTGTCGGGTTGCCAGAAATATTTCCTGCATTGAAACTGTATTCCCTTAGGGATGGGGGTAACAGGGAAGTGCTTCTTATATCTTAGCTATCTTGTCTTTTGTCCAATTTGCCTGAAATGCCCATTAATCTAAGTGACATGCCATTAACTTGGCTGTGTTCACGAAAAAGAATCAACTTCCTTTTCTAAATAAAGTCATCTCTCTCTACAGCTCCAATTTAATTTACATAAACATTGTGTGAAAACATTGAGTATTTATGTAGTTATTCAACAATAAGCAGTCATTAATACAGGATTTAATATCTGCTGAAAGAAACAACCTAAGTGGAACTTTTCATACGTGTGTTGCTTCCTAAGTGGTTACGTGGCAGTTCAATGAATATTGAACCAGTGTAAAGGACAAATATCAAGAACTGGAGCCAGAGGGTAGTTACTCTATTGTAAAAGTGTATTGAGGCCCCCTTTTTACTAAAATAAAAAAAGATATATATCATAACCTAAACTAGCATTACTAACTCTCAAAAGTTAATAACTACTCTCCAATGAGTGTGTTCAAATAATTTACAATATGCATGGCCTAAACCAAATGCTTCGACCATATTTCAATAAACAAAGGGAAAGCGGCGAAAACATAACCTCCTTGGCAGAGATGACTCTGACTGACATCAATCCAACTTTTTGCTTCCCTTTTGTGAAACAAAATACCGGTGTACTGGTTACAAAACGTGTGGTTTCCAATGGGTTGCTGTGAGTTCAATTTATCCTGCTTTATCAGTGCATAATCTGTGTGTGTGTGTGTGTGTGTGTGTGTGTGTGTGTGTGTGTGTGTGTGTGTGTGTGTGTGTGCACGCTTATGCTTGTGCGTAGGTGTGATGTGGAGGGTAAGAGGGGTGCAAGGCAAAGAAAAAAAAAAAGGTGTGGCGTTATTAACCAGCTTGTTTCCACCTGCCAGAATCCCAGGTGGGTAGTGCTGGGCCATACCTGTCAATCAATGAAAAGACAGTTGAACTTAAATGAAGATAAACAGCGGTGCAATCTTCCCACGGTGGTGGATGCACTTATATAGTTTCACAAACACACACACACACTTAAAACTTAAGCGAACTTGTGTCCACCTTTGATTTTATTTGCTCTCTCTCTGTGTTCCTGTAATTCTCAGTAGGTATTGTAATATCAAACTAATCCTTTTTTTTGGCATTGAGCTGTAATTCATATTTGTCTTTAGTATTAAAAACATGTTTAGTCGGAGCTCGAACCTGAGCAATGCATTGACACCAGTTGTGTTGCAGAGCTCCAGTACAACACAATATGGACATTGTGAAAAGAAATCCAGAGCAGTGAGTCACCTTTAGTTCAATGCTGAACTCAAGGTAATGTGTAATTCTAATCTCTGTTGGATATTGCACATTATTAAAATACTATAAAAAAGGTATAATGTGCAGTTAAATGGAAACATTATGTAACTCTCAATCAAAACAATAGCAAACGACTTAGTTTGAAGCAGCTTGGGATCAATGGAGTTGTTGTCTTCAACATGATTTACGTCTGATTCACGTCAGATGAGGTCATGTATTAAATTTGGTGCAGCAAACGACAATGAATATTTGTGATTCATTATGTGTGACCAATATAAACTGCTAACTGGCTAGAAGTGTGTTTTCCTTCGTCATGTGTCGTTTATCCCGGAAGTTGGAGCGGAGACGGACAAAGCCACAGGAAATGACGCAATTTTAAGGCACCCAAAATTAATAAATGAATAACTGGAATCAAAGTGGGGATTTATCTGGGTTTAAACTTTGTTGGAAACATTTTGGACAATGTAATAAAATAAGTAAAAAAAATAGTTGTTTTTAGACATTTTGATGAAGGCAAATAATTTGCATGAATTCATTTTTTTGTTCATTTTCTATCTAGACAACGATACATTGCAGACCCACTGATTGTGGATGAAGACACATCAACGTCTCCCGACAGTGTGAAAGGTAAAAGACTGGCCATCTTTTTTCTCCATTTCATAACGACTGGGAAGAGAGAGAGAGAGAGAGAGCCAAGCCACCCCACCTCCATCATCTTCATCAAAATGCCCTTCACCACATGTTGAGAGGAGAGAGAAATCCTTTAAATTTGCTCAAGTGGAGGTGTACGTTCAACTTAAGGCAGGGCAAAAACAGCATTAAAAAAGCTCAATGTTCCCCTGTAATCCAATCGCATCACACCAGTCCCTAAATCTTTGTCAACAAAATGCAATTGTTTTAATGTGTTTATTGAAACTTGGGCAAGGTTTTATTTAATCATGCCGTGCTCTAACAGCACTGGTGGTAGATGAGAAAAACACACAATCTTTCATCGCACCATCATCATTGGGAAATCCAATTTGTTGCTGTTTGCTCTCGCCCTGGTGCACGCCACACGTGTGATTGCGACGTGGTGCAGCTTAGAACATGAAGTGAACTCAATGTGTTCCATGTATCTTTTCTCAACTGTCTTGTTGCATTGTGTGTCATGGCAGTTTCATTTTTCTGGTGATCATCAGAGTAATTCTGTTTGTTGGGAAGGTAGCTTGCTGCTAAAGAAGTGTTACGTGCACGGCTGTATGTCGGTGTGGAAACTAAAACATTCACCTTCATTTGGCCGGCGCCCCCCACACCAGGAACTATATGTATTTAGACAGAAATAAACAAAATACAATTTGAAAACTATTTCTATCGAATGCATTGTGCAAATAAAATATTATGATTTTATTTAATTAAATTTCCCCCCCACTAATGCTTATTAGTTGAGCCAATTCCCATCAGAAGTTTATTCTGAAACGGACATGAAAATACATGGTATAAAATATTTGAGAAAAACCCACATGAATGTCTCCTGATGACTCCCAGCCACTGTTGCTCTTGCACAACTTACATATTTAAGGTAATAGTGTTCTAGTGTTTCCCAGTCTTTAAAACAGTACCTGTCCAGCAGACACTGTTGCACATGGTCCAGGAAACCTCTGAATGTGGTCTGAGTGATCAGATCCCAATGAATCCTCGATGCATCATGGGGGCAGGTATTATCAGTGCTTTAGTGTATTTGTTTTTGTGAGTGCATGTGACATGGACAGAGACTGCTCAGCGAAGAGTTTTTGTGAACACGTAATAATGCACAAACAAACAAATGCAAATCTCTTCACATGAATACAAAACGTTTCTACACATGTACAAACTGTCAATTTCTCAAACAGAAATAGTTTACAGGTTTACAAAGATGTGGAATTACAACAACAAACTTTGGAATTATGAGTTGGAGCCTCGAAAGTGCTCCATAACCTTTTTGAAACAACATCACAGGCCCTGTAAGGGTCCAAAAGTCTAAAACCACTTTGTCTGTGTGACCACACTGAACACAGAACCACATCACAGCAATGCATTGATGTTTTACAGTTTTGTAGAGTGTGTCTGGTCTGTGTGTGAATTTTGATTGTAAAACAGTATTAGGTCAAGTGTGTAAGTTTGCTCAACTGCAAAAATACTGCATGCACACTCTTATATGTGTTCTAGTGTGTGTGTGTGTGTGTGTGTGTGTGTGTGTGTGTGTGTGTGTGTGTGTGTGTGTGACATTAAGGTGCTTCAGATGTTCTGGAAGCTCAGCCCCTCTGGCTCTAGCCAGCTGGAGTTCTCCAAATTAGCCCAGCACTTCATTATGCAGCTCCTCCGTCTCCTCCACCTCCCTGCTCCTCCTCGCCCCTACCCGACATCTATCCTTATCCTAACCTCTCTCCACTGGCCCACTGTACTCCCTCCTCATCTCTAATTGACAACACCCCCCGCCGCCCCCCCCTTCTCATTCTTACTTTTCCAGCACCCCCCATTTAGTCTGTAACCTCCCCAAGTCACCCCTTGTCCGTGATCTTTCAAAAAATTCTTCCTCCTAAGCAAAGTTTAAAATGATAATGACAAGAGTCTACAAAACTTTAAAATGTCCTATCCAGCCACACAATGGTTGCGATTAACCACCTGCTCTCCCCTCTCTTCACCCTACTCCTCCCTACTTGTCCTGCCCCCCCCACCCATCCATCGCTCTCCCCCGTCCCTCCTTCCTCTTCCACACCTCCCTCTCCTCTCTTGACTCCCCTTCACTTTAGATATTTAGCTCCAGGTGAAACAGTGAGCCAACCCTTATGTTGCCTCGGTCTGTGAAGCTTTTGTCCTCCTCCTCATAATTGCACCGAGGCTCGATGCAGAGAGAGAGAGTGTGTGTGTGTGTGTGTGTGTGTGTGTGTGTGTGTGTGTGTGTGTAATGTACATGCATGTGTCAGACAGAAAGACAAGAATGAGGAGGTTTGGTGGATTGGGGGTTGTTGGGGGTGTTTTGGCCTGTTTGTGTGTGTTCTTGTACTTCCATCTTTGTGAGAACCACTTTTAGTTTCAGACCATAAATAATGAGGCCATGTTGTGATCAGTCCTCACAACTTAGGTCAGGGTTAGAGTAAAGGGCCATGGAATGCATACTGTTAATTGTGTGTGTTGCTTTTCATCTGTTGCCTGCGGTGCAAGCTACAGCCCCACTCATAACCACTTTCCCACTACACACACACATGCACTCACACACGTGCGCTCATAGCCCTGCAGTGACGTTCTTGGCAGGTGTGTTTAGTTTATGTTAGCATTAGCAGCGTTAGCTTAGGCGTCGTGCCCCCCCCCCCCCAGTGAGTCTCAATGGAAGCCAGGGATTTCTCGTGGTTTCAGGGCTGAGGGGAGGGCCTCAGTCGTGCATGCACACGCACGCACAACCAGACAAATTCAGGGGCCTGAGGGAGGGCCAGTAACTGAGCCACCAGCCAAGGGAGCTGGACCAATTACATTGTTAGGATAAATGTAGCGCCGGCTATGCATGGATTGTGGTACTTAACAGCTGGCGCGAAAAAGAAAAACCCTCCCTTCCTCCCTTCCCATGCCTTCTGCCGTTCGCCTGGGCATTTTTTAAATGGAGGGGAATTTAAAAACAGATTTATGGGTCAGTTAAATATAGTAGGCATAACTGATTCCCTTACCAACCGCCCCTCCTCCATAACTCCCTCCATCCATCCCTCCCTTGTTTCACCGCCACCCTTCCATCCCCCAGTTTTTGTCTCCTTCTTCCCTCCCTTTGGTCTTTTATAAAATGATATATCTCTTAAAAAGAACGGAACAGTTGTCCCAGTGGAACGCTCAAACACAAATTGACAATCCCGGCCTTGTGGTTTAATAGGCACCCTGTATCGGTCTCTTCAGCACTCCCCTCCTCTTTCTTTCTATCTTCGTCTCTCCCTCCCGCCTCCCTCTCTCCCGTCTCTTATTCTCCTGACCAACAAGGACTTATTAAATGAAGCCTTAACTAAATTTGAGTTAATGAATTATTCTAACACCTACAATGTGATTATTGTAATTAATGGGCCACCGACGTACTTACCTTCTCGCCAGGTTTTCCTAAATGAACATCTTGCACGGGTCTAATGTCTTTCTTCTTGACACAGATTTAAAGCTTCCTGTGTGCCTCCCCCCCCCCCCCCCCCATTAACTAGCATTAACATCCCCCAATGCATTGTGGGATAGAAATCTGGGTCTTAGATTCAGTTTTTTAATACACACGAGTATTTTTTTATATATTTTCATTTTTAATAAAATCGAGGGCACTTAAATTTGTGTTCAGGGGATTAACGTGATCTCAGTGAGAACATTTTGATGTCGGTGCTACTTTCTGTAAGGGAGTGTGACCTCACAAAATGTGTTTTCCTTTTTGTCAGCAGGCTTAAGTCCATGTGAATCAGGGAATGTTTGCATGTGGATGACAAGCATCATTTGACAATTTGGCAAAGTTTTAGGGGCAAAGAGAATCCCTCCTCAGTGGCATCGCTGTTTTGTTTCTGTTTTTTTTTTTTTTTTGTGCATTTCCTTTAAAAACATCTTCTCGGGGATGGGGGGGGGGGACGCTTCACTGAAAATGTGTTTACCTCACTATACTGAGACTTGTAAATGCAATGGTTAGCAGGTTTTCAGCAGTGTGCATGGAGGTGCGAATCTCCCTCCTCACCACACGCTAGCCTCAAGCACCAACACACAGACATGCATAAATACTTTTTTTTTTCACACACACACACACACACACATTGGCGGGTGCTGCCTTCTGCTAATCCACAGCACCAGCACAATCCACTTTCAGGGCTTTGCTGCTGCAACCCCGCCAAACAGGCCACAAGTTTGGTTCCCTCTCCAAGACACACAGTTCCAGGCCATGTTTGAGATTCTGTTTCAGCAGCAAACACACAGACCAACACTGTTCAAAGTTCCAGTAGAATAAAAAGCAGATAATTTAGACCCCCCCAAAAAAAACCTTCCTGGTGTCACTGCTAGTTCACAAGCTCGGCCAAGCCTTTCATCCCAAAGCCAATGTGTATGGGGCAAACATTCAGCTGTGTGCTTTGATTTTCAAACCACTTAAGAAGATTCGGTCATGCTTAATCCAGTTTCTCAGCCGAATTTCCCTCCGAGCTCCTAGTTATGGTTGAATAAAGTGTATACTAGAGCTATTGCTGCGGCTGCTGTTGTCATAGAGCCTGCATTGGGTGTTGTAACCTTGTAGTCAACCTATCCAACCTGGTCTTCTGACTGAGACCAGTATCAGTTCATCTTCAAGGCAGTAAATCTACATTTGTGCTTTTCCTTGTGTCTGGATCACAGCCTAATTTTAAGAGGACGGCTGAAGAAGAAGCAAAAAGCCATTATTTTTGTGTCTGAGTTTGTTCGTTTGTTAGTTAGCGGGATTACGCAAAAAATACTGGACAGATTAACATGAAACTTAGTGGGTGGATGAAGTATGGGTCAGTGACAAACCCATTAAATTTAGTTGCAGTTTTCCTCAGAAATAGTACATGGATCTTGGTAAAAAAAAACAATCTGCCTTATTTAGGGAGCTGATATCTATGAGTGTGTGAAAAGAGATGCAGCTTGATTGAACGTAAGGGGACTGTTGGGCCTTGGGACAGATATTCACTCTACTGAGTGTCATTCTAGTTTAAGGTGTTTCTAGTCATGTGTTTATTATTGTAACCATGATGACGATGAGGTCCTCTTGCCTTCAGGAAGTATTCACTTCAACCCAAACAGAGATCCGTAACATAACAAAGTCGATTTTGTGATTATTCTAAACAAACTGTGACAGTTCCATAAGCTTAAGTTGGTTGAACAACAAGCAGTTCTAACATAACACTGCCTGGACACTGGAGTTTTGATCACTTGGTCTGCAGTAACCTCACTCATCAGGTGCCATGATTTACTTTACTTTCAAGGCTGAAAGGACGGATGTACAAATAGAAGGATTCATTTGAAGGAATCCTTCCACTATGATGTTTTCTTGAAGCTTGTGCTACTTTCCTTCCATTTGAGGAGCTGTAATATATAATAGACAATGTCACCAAAAAACAATTGACCTAAGTGGAGATGCAATACTGTTGGTGAGACCAGCTTGAATGTGAGAAAAGATTATTTAATGAACACCATCTCTGAATGTGGGTTTACAGGTCGTTTTCCTGTAGTCTGACAGTAACAAGTTAAGTTGAATTTCAAGACATGCAAATTATATTGCTTTTTTATTTTAGTTATATATTTTATATAACATCACACCAGTAAAGTTTCAAAACGCCTTCTATTGTATTTCTTTAGCCAGCTGAGCTTAAGAAAGACTTACCATTTTGAAGCTGCTTCAGTTTGTTTGCATGGCCCTTGTCACAGTTTGAATGCTAATACATTACGACCCAGTGTTGCAAAGTTGCTCCATATTTTAGATTAACGCTCAGTGCATTTTCCATTTTTTGTCTTTCATATATCAGATCTGCAAAACCAGCCGTACACGCTGCATCTCCCATCTCCCAGGTAGGCTCATTGTGTAGAGATGTGAGGGGTACAGAGTTGACCTATGCGGACCCTCAGCTGGTCTGTGTGCTCTGCGCCTGCAGCAAGAAGGCAGGCCGGCACTGATGAGAATCCCTATAATTGGCCCAAACCAGCACACAGGGCCTCGAGGTCCAGCACTCCACATCACCAATGAGAGCGTGGAGCCAACAGATAGAAAAAGTATATAAGCAGAGAGAGAGCGAGAGCTGACCTGACTGAAGATGCAGCCACATGCTCTGGCTCTCTATCTGTGAAAAGACTGGAAATGGAGCATCTCACGAGAATAATATTTTTTGCAGAAGTCAGGTAGCCACCAAACAGATCCTGATAACTCTCAAGTGAAGGATTTTTCTATCTCTCCCATTTCCTTGTCTAATATGTGTTGTTTTCTCTATACCTACGCTGTATTCCTTTTTCTGAGCACAATTTCTCTTCCGTTTTGATCCATGCATGCTCCATCCCCTCATTTTCACCGTCGGTGCATGTGTGCGTATGCTGGTGCACCGCTGCACGTGGGCCTGCTATCTCCTAGCCACACTTCTGGGGCTGGCAGTGGGACAGAACAACCGGAGGGCTCTAACTTTCCCCAGCTCCCCCAACCCCACTCCCTCCCTTCTCCCTCGCTCCATGTCTGTTGGCCGTCCAAGAATATGCCAGTCAGGTCCCGGGCAATCTGCATGCTGCCCTCCTGCCATCCTCCACCTCCTCTCTCATCCACTTTTTACTCCTCTGCTCTGTGTACATCCATTCCGAATTTCTCCTCTCCTTATCTTTGCATCTTTCTGGACAATATTTACTCTCCCGGCTCTTGTCCTCACTGGCCTCTGGCTGCCACTGTAAACCCGCTACATGCAGTGGTGCTTGTTCATAGCTCAGTGCAGTATGTGTGGTGACGCCCTCTGGACACGCTGGCACGCTGGCAGACAGCTTGATTTGGATCCGCTGTAGCAGAGAGAAGCAGGACCTAGCATTAGAACGCCTTTGAATGTAAATATACACATCAGAGCGATATGGAAAGGGTTTTATATGTTCATCTTTGATGAATTGGGTGCAAACCAAATGTGATTATGTTCAATGAGATCCAATAATTTTGCGATCCGTGTTCTTCCATCTTGTGAGGGCCCACTCACTTGTCTCTTGGGTGCACAGGTTGAGTTGTGCCTTCTGGGACCATTTCATTTGTCCCTATTATTGTAATAAGATTATGTTATTATTAATAATTAAAGTAAAAGGGTTAAAAAGATAAAGTTAAATTTGTGACCTTCCTGTGGTTTTCGGTTATTTTCTCTTTCTTATATTTGTCCCAATGTGTCGTTTTTTATGTCTTAACTTCATATGTGTTATTGAATATAAAGAATGTACTTAAATTATACAGAGCAGATAAATACACTGAGAAGCTATTAAGAGTTAATATGACATCCCTTCATTTGTACATTATATTATGTATGCTGTGTCTTTGTTTGTGTCTCGACTACATGTGCCGAAATGTTGCAGGTTGAAGGATTGGTAAGAATTTTAGAATTAGAATTTGCCTCCGTCAGCAGTTGGGTTAGAAGAGTGAACAGACCAATGTCCTGCTGCTATCGAACGTTATTGACTGGCTGCGTAACCGCACTGTATGAGGATTGATGTGACTTCACCGTGGGGCCACATCTGCATGGTAACAAATGAGAGGAAACACAACAGCTATACTGTAGCAAGACCTCCGTCGGAACAGGACTGATTAATGCAGACTCCTCCAGGGGTGAGGATGGAGGGACGGATGGATTGATGCTAAAGAGGAGAACCTGGCAGCTGGCTCCCAATGCTACGGGGAGAGTGACGAGAGGGAGGGAGGGAGAGGAGGAGAGAGAACGTCCGGGGGCAGGCATGCAGGAATGAATACACATAAACTACGCACACGTGGGGAGGATTTTGACTCTTTAATCTTGCCCTGTGTTGCTTTGATAAGGAGAGAAATCCCCCCCTTGCCACGAAGATAGAGCTGTTCTCCTTTTGTCTTAAAGTTACGGGCATATTTATGCATGAGCTGTTTATTTGTGTCAGGCTTACAAATTAATTTCTCAGAGTCCCTACAAAAAAAATAAAGTGTTTTCCCAAGTTAAATGTGACTTTGCAGAGTTTTTGAGACATATCTCCACGCTGATTGTGTTGCATCCGCCGTTAATGAATTGCCTCGTCGGCCCGGAGAATTTATACAAATCCACGAGCAGCGCAGAGTCACATTCCTTTTTATCTTTCAATCAAGTTTCTCAAGAGCAAGTGCATTCCAAACCTGCAGTAGGTCACTGGATGTCAAGTGCACTGCAGCTCTCGCCCGTCCTCGCTCTTAATTTTACTCCCAAATTAAGTGCAAGAATTGGGGCAACGACGCTGACGACTCACAAAATACTCACCGTTCGATTTTAAATCTTAACCGTCCTCGTGTCCCTTTACATTCAAGTGCTGCTCCACTAACCACCCACGTCCCACAACACACGAGTATCAAAGTGTTTCTACTGTTGACCCATCAACATGAAGCAACAGTACTTTTTGGCAGGCTTGCATGTAAACCCATTATTCAAAATTCCCCCCCCCCCCGCCCTCATAACTCAAGCACACGTACACAAATAGTGTGTAGTTGTCGGAGGTGTAGAGCTCTGTCTTGAAGCCGCTTCCAGGCTTTGATGTCCCTGACCTTTTGGTTGAGCTCGTCACAGGCCGATGCAGAACCGGACTGTCAAGTTGCCATTGCCTTCTGCCACATTCCGCGGTGACTGCAACCAGGAAACCATTTTCCAAAAAAATGATTTCTGTGTCACTGCCGTTTGACGGCGTAGAACAGTCAGACGTCGTGCACTGATTTAATTCAAAGATTTAAAGATCTTTGTTGTAAATATACTCAGGTGCAAGGAAATTCAACAAGGCTTCTCTCCACATATGTGTATTTTGACATATATAAGTATAAAAATATGTAGAAGTATAGCATGGAAAACAACAATAATTGCAGCAACAGCAAATTGTATACAGGCCATAAACTGTATGTAATCCTGGGTGGTCTATTCTAACCACATTGACATAGGAGCTGCGGACACAATATCTTTTAACAAACCCTTTATAAAGCTACTAATTATTGTTGCTGTGCAGTTATACACAGATTTGATATAATATGTATACAAACATAGCCTATTGTGATACTTTTAGTAGTAGGTAAGTAAGTATGCCTATGTGTGTGAAGGAGACCATCATACATCTGTTTATGAGTGTGTCTGCTGTCCTTTTTTTTCTCCTTCTTCTAGACAGTTACTCATGCACCTAATTTATGGCACACCTGCAGAGTGTGTGTGTGTGTGTGTGTGTGTGTGTGTGTGTGTGTGTGTGTGTGTGTGTGTATGTGTCTAACTGTGTGGTAACTCTCAGACTCACAGTGTTGATGAAGGAATGCTGCTCTCTCTGACTCACCTGATGATTTGGCTCTTACCTTGTGATCAGTACAGCGGGCAAATCCCACACAATAGGAAGGCGATGAGTAACGCACAACAACAACATGGCCTTTCTTGTCCGATGAAAAATGGAAACCGGTCCCTAAATAAACATTAAGTTTTCAGATAATAGCTACTGTTTATCTGCAGAAGTTAGACCGAAAGTAAAACAAAACAGTATGTTGCATGTCAACCTCCCGAAACGTGGGATAAAATAAATGAGCCTGTCTCGCAGATTTGACGAGTTGCACACACGTGAGGTGAACAGTGGCTGATCAAACGTACAAACATGTCCGCCTCGACTCCCACTCATACTAACCCATACACATAGAGCATCACAGTCCCGAGGAAGAAGCCGGCTCCTCGTGAGACGCGCCACAGAACGACGTTAGATACACACTCAGCCAGTATAATCACATAATCAATGACTAAAGAGTTCAGTCCGCTGCCCTTTGTGAAGACAGGCGCTGACAGACAGGCAATGGGAAGGAGCTGGGTGGGTGGTATTTAAAGTTCACATGTGTAAAAGCTTTGAGCGCAGCCTTGGATGGATGGACGCGCTCATTTACATTTCTGCTTCTTTACGCTCATGTCTGTCTTCTGAAGTGTGGTCTGCAGAAGATCACTGCAGCGTGCTGCCATCTCTCTTTCTTTCTCTCGCACACACACTTGCATTCTCTCTCTCGCTCTCTCTCTCTCTCTCTCTGTTTCTGTCTTGCAGCCTCTCTCTCTCCCTCAACTGTCAGATGTGTAAATACAAGCCATGCTTCCAGTAAAGCCTCTAGGCTAGCGAGAGTACAGCCTAATTATGTGCGGTATTATTTAGAGGACGCAGTTGTTAGAACGGTTACTGTTACTTGGCTGAGATAAGGAAGACAGATCTCCACGGGGACGACAATATCTACGTGCATATACGTTCACCTCACAGGAGTGACATTCTCATTTAGAGTCTCCACCTGCGAATATCAGTCTAAATCGACCTTGCAAGTTCAGATCAGACGTCAGGGGCCTAAACCAGATTGCCAGAATGTGCCCTATTACAGATAATAGAATAACCAATAAGTATACATTATAAATTAATAAGTACCCTTTAAGGTAAAATTATCTATGAAGCTGTAAAAAAAGAACCCAAATGTCAGTTTTATTTATGGTACGTGGCCCAACGTCAAAACTCACAAACTAATCACTACCAGTTTCATTACTTGTTGCCGATGAGTGAGAGAGGTAGTTTAGACTATGGACTATATGGTGAAAGGTGTTCACCGTAATTATTTAACCTCAGCTATGTCAGTGTGTAAAGTTGGCATAATGGAACGCCTATAAAATTCCTTTGGGGGTAATAAAAATGCCTGATACCTTGAGTCATGATTTACTCCAGCCAGACTGTTGACTGTTGTTCTGAGTTAAGATGTGGAGGGTTGTTTAATGGAAAATTAGCTATGCTGGTAAAACCATAACCCCAGATACATACTGAAATATCACAATGACACAAGCTTGGTACACCTGGATTTTGGGGGTTTTAGGCCATTCTTCTCCACAGATCCTCTCAAGCTCTATCAGAGGACGGCCATTTTCAGATGTTCAACGAGACTGAAGTCTAACCCTCTGAGATTGCTATAGGTGCTGTTTTTGCCAACTCCTAGCAGGCTTTCATGTGTCTTTGACTTCGAGGAGAGCCTGCTCTGATGTCCGAAATTGGTTTTGGGCTGCAGTGCTGACTGTCCTTCTGCAAGGTCATCCCATCTCCAAACAGGATCTCTGTGGCGACCTCTGTGTCTCAGGCCACTGTGCTCTTGTTGACCTTCAATGCAGCGGAAACATTTTTGCAGCCTTCCCCAGATCCGTGCCTCGCCACAATCTGCAACAATCCCGTCCTTGAGCTACACAGGAAGCTCTTGTGACCTCAGGGTTTGGTTTTTAATCTGATATACAGCAGCGAAGCCATCCATAGACAAATGTTTGCCTTTCTAAATCATGTCCAATCACTTGAATTACCACAGGTGGACTCTGTGGATGGATGCAAAGGGCCTGAAAAGTTTTAATTAGATATTTTAGTGTTTTTCCTTTCTTCTAAAGGAAAGGTTTTTTGGGATTTGATTGTGTATTCAAACTACATTGGTAAACAGATTGTTAAAAAAGTTGCAACATAACAAACTGTGACAAATGTGATCAAATATGACAATAAAAGCAAGTATGTGGCAAAAGTTACAGTTTTTATGTTACATATGTCTTGTGAAATAATTCTAGACGTGAATGTTCAGAAGAAAAATCGACAGTACGTAGATGTTGGTCTGTGTTTGCTGTAGCGACTGCTCGCCGTCTGCCGTCTGCAGAAATTAAACCATATGTTTGTGATAAGTAACAACACATGGCAGGAGTGTGGGATCCTGGGAAAGAACGGAGAGAGATGAGGCCCATACATCCTGGGTCGGGAAGGAAACAGGAAAAAAAAAAAATACAGACGACAAAGCAGATCCCATCTTTATTAGCAGGACTCGGACAGCGGGGTTATGCGTCCTTTTGGGCTCAGGTCAGAGCATAGTAAAGGAATACATATTACCCAGATTTCACTTTGCAGCATTGTTTAACCCCACTGTCTCACGAGGAGATGAGAACATTAAAAGTACCTGAAAGGGATCAGCGTTAGAAATGGCCATCGGGTAGTGACAGTCAGGAGCAGCGGCGGTTGCGTTGCTGCTACTCCGGGCCCCTGCAGCCATGTGACAGTGATTTGGTCTAGTTCAAATAACAGCTGTTTGTGATTCCAGGGGAAATTAAGAGCAAGATTCCTCTTGAGATGACAGCCGCTCGCTACTCCAGTTATCTAAGCGAGGTGTCCTCACATCTCAGGCTCGATCATGTTGTGGAAACAAACAAAACTTGGTCTTAGTGGTTTCTGATGAGTGAGGCTGCTGACGGGACTTTATCTCTGTCTCCAGTGGATCAAAACAGAAACTGTGTCCTTTCAGGTTGCATGGGAATCACCTGTTGTCATGCATGTGTGCGTCCTTATGGGCTCGAAGCCATCCTGCCTGCCTGCTTCGGTGCTGCACTGAAATGATTAGTGGGCCATTTTTTCATGATGCCTTCCTGCTTTCTGGGCATGTGAATACTTGCACAGGACTTACACCATGCTCCTCTCCATCCCCCAGCCTTACCCTCCAGCTATCCCTGCCCCGTCCCATAAAAATGATGCAGTAGAACTGAATTAAAGAGGCCGAGATCATCTAGAAACATAGAAGGATTATGCCCCCTAAAAAATTGCTTTAAATTGCAAAATATGTTTAATCCGAGTTTCCTGTTTTGTGTCACATTTAACTCCTCTGAGAGTATTTTTTATAGCACGAGGCTTTGTGATGCTTCACCCCTGAAACGTATTCGTGAACTTCTGAACACCATTATGAGTGAGGATATTGATTAAACATACACATCTTAGGTGAATGTCATATCTTACGAGGGCTAACACCAGCAATTAAAGTAAAATCCATTCTAAAAACAAATGTTGGCAATATATTTAACGATAGTTCAGTTTGGTGAACTTTGAAACTCATAGCACGACTGTAATAAAATTCTGACTATTTGATGGATTAGCATGTCATGTTGAGCCTTGATTCAATCAAAAATACATCATCCATGGTAATCGTCGATTAACATGAGAGGAAAATCCTTCATCTTCAGTACTAGCCACTGACAAAAGCATGAATTCCATGCTGTTTGTCTTTAAAGACTTTTAAGCACACCATGTTCAAGAGGGTCAAAAAACCTGAATAATGGGCGATCCTTAATTAATTTAAACTTGCTTCAAATTGCTCCAGTGTAGGAAAACATTGGTAATTGTAAATTGGACCTGTATTAACCTTTAAGTGTGAGGGCACTCCAGCGTTCTTGGGAAACTCCAAATTCCAGCTAAGCCATGAAACACTAGAGCGACCTCAGCCTCTTTCTTCTCCCTCTGCACGTCTGCACCAGGTCGTATTGTTCCGTGTTAAGTGCTTGTACCAGCTGACGAATGGGTGTGTTTAATTAAAGTTATATGGCCACCATAAATGGAGTTGCCATTATGGATAAGGAACCTTTATGGGAACTTAGAAAATTAAGCAGCTTCTTTGAAGTATGAACCGCATCGTGGCTACAAATAGTAAAAGTCGCGGAGTAAAATGCATTGAAATGATATTTCCTTTTTGCCATAAAACACCTGGGTTTGATGTCAAACTTTATTGTCCTTGTTGAAGTATTAATTGGTTATTTTAAAAAGATTATATAGGCCAAGTTAAAGAGTTTTATAAACTGAAAGGCACATTGACAGCATATGTGTCCTGATGTATGGGAATGGGACATGGTGCAACACACTGCTAAATGGAAACACAGCCTGAAACACTTTGGGCTAAGTCATCAGAGCTTGAGGGAAGATGCTATAAAAGCCCAACTTTGTGTCTGTCTGCGTTTAACTCCTTGTTTGACACCTGTGTGAATTCAGACTTTTTAACCCATTTAACGAAATGTGAAAAGCTTCTCATTATGCTGGGGGGTTTCTTTTGTTTAGATTTGCATGAATTGCAAGAAAATACACTTGATAAAATTATACCCTCACAGTCGGTTGCTGATTGGGTCTTGTCAGTCATGTCAAAGCCTTCGCTGATTCTTCAGGCTCCTATCTCATGACCCCCTCCTGAAGAAAACCACCGGCATTAGCCTCGACTGCCAGTGTAGAACTCAACATGGATAATCAATAACAAGCATTGCTGACCCCGTTGTCTTTGCAGCTGTGGTGCAGCATTTTACAAAGATACAAATGCTTTCATGCGTAGGAGTCGAGCTGTTATTTGAGCAATCTGCGCCCCAACCTGTTTACGCTGGCATGCTTATGCTCAGTGTACATGCGTGGTCACGTGATATGCATTTTGAGACGTGTTAGTATCTGGACGTTCATTTGAAAAACGCCACTTTCAATCAAAAATGTAGCAGTATGGATGTAGCCTCAGAGACTTCTCCTCCACAGCAAGTCTGTGTGGGAAAACAACATCTCTGCTAGCCACCCAGTGAACTGTGATTCTTGCAGCCTTGCGCTCAAAGCTACAGGCTTTGTTGTCAAGTTACAACCACAAAAATAACTTCTCGCACCAGACTGCACATTGGCCACCAGTACTCCCTCAAATATGCACTCATTCATCAAATCAATGCATTCCCCTCCCATTCACAGAGATCTCCTCCAGCAGAGAACAGCACAGCCCGACGCAGCAGCAAGCTAGACATGTCTGTTGGAGACTTCACAATGGTTCAGCAAGCAAACATACTTCCCTTAAGGCCCTTGGGACAAACACAGCATCAAGCAGAGGGACTCAAGGAGTGGTAGCTGCTTTTTTTTTTTTGCTTTTTTGTGTGTGTACATCTCCAAGTGTGTGTTTCTCACTGTGTGTTGTGCGCTACTGCACTGTTGCATCTGTACGTTTCCCTATCCACAGATCGTCCACATAGCACAATTTCCTCCCCATGATTGCTCCTCACTGTTATTAGCTTTGTGCAAAATATAGAAAATATTTTTTGGGCTTCTTTTATTCTCCATGTTTTGTCGACCTTGCGAATGTCACTTATGTAACACGCTGCAGCTAAAACACAGGGGAAGCGCGAGGAGCACGCACTACTTGTTTTGGAGAAAAGGCATCACCACAGGGTTGGCTGAATGACGAGATTTTACCCTCAGGCGGTCTTGCATGTATTAATGTGACTGTAGTGAAAAATGAAATAGATGAAACAGAACAGATGAGATTTCTTTTTTTCTTTTTTTTTTTTTTTTTACATTTTGGGAATTATTTTACTTTTTTATAGCCTTTGCTGATCTGTCTTCACTTAAACTACCAACTCCTGTGGGCATCAATTATCTTTTTCCTGTTGATAACTAATCATTAATTATGTCATACAGTGTCGCCACAGCCGATGGACGGGAAGTCAGGCAGACTTCACTTTGGGCACAGTGATAGTCAGACATATTTTGCAATCAAAACTGAGTTAATTTAATAGGATATCAGTTTGGCCGAGCAACAGTGTTTTTTGGTCCTCAATCTAAAAGTGTGTTTGACACGTTCATCTATGTGTTGGCATGAATCGCTGCGCAGTGGGGTGAGACGTGGGGGGTCCACCCAGGTTACCACTCCTCCACGCTGGACGTGTCAGGGAAAGCAGGAGGCGGGAGACATTCTTTAACATTCCGCCGAATGACACCTTCCAAAGCGGATCCCCTGTCTACACGTTCCCAGAGCTCCAGATAAGAAGCTCATCCGTCATCTACTGGAGCCGCATTAAATTTTAACTCTGGTTACCAAGTGTGGCCATTCAAACTTTTATCTCAAACCTTCTTTATCTTCTTTTCATTAAGTTCTCAAGCACTAATAGCCCTGCGAGTCTCCGCCGGGGTAAGGATGATGTTCTGAATAATGAAAGCTCATTATTTCTCCACAGAATGCTTGTTAATTCAAATGATGATATTAAAACTATAGTAGCCCTCAGCAGTCGAGTGATTTCTAGCATACTTTATCATGTATCAATATATACTCTGTTTGTCAAAACTGCCCCGAGCCTGGGCTGACATTCTCCTCCCGTGGAGTGGAGTGCTTCAGCAGGGCCTGCAATACTCTAAGGTGACAAGCGGCAGAGTTTGTGCCTTTAGGAAAGTGGGGAAGGGAGGAGGGATTAAGACGGTGATGGAGAGAGGGATGAAACTCAAAGAGCCGTCATTGTGCTCCCATGTCTATTCAACGTTTTTCCATCATGCGCACAAGAACACTCCCCCCCCACACACACACAAACACACACTAACATCTGTCATCCTCATTTCTCTTGCAGACATTTGCATTTTCTTACTGTACATACACACAGCACCCATGGCCATTAACCTTATCCCTTATCTGTTAGATAACATAAGCCCACGAATGTTAGTATAATGGTTCAGAATTAATTTTGATATCGTTCCGTTTTCTGTGTTTGTTCCTGATTTTTTTCATAACTCCACCATCTCATGAAGTTTCCACATCGTGTGGTTATTTGTTGATCTGTTGAACAGTCAGAACAGATACCCAGGCCTTGACATGAAAAAATAATGCTGGATTAGTTATAAGTAATCTGCATTGGATCAGAGTCAAAATGCTGCAATCTTTTATACAAGATTGTTGGATTCTGTGATGCCTCACATGCTTCAATACTGCACTTTAACGTTCTCTAAACAAATCTCACACAGTCACAAGTGTGAGTTTGACCTTTAGCCTTTAAAAAAGAGCAAATTTGCTTTGCTCCACTTTCCCCAACTTTGTTTATCACGCTTAAATTAGCCTGACACTTTCAAAATAGCCCACTGTTTTCTGTGCAGGCGGCCTGTGTTTTTTTAAGGCCACCTAGAACCAAATACTCTAGGTGATAAAAGGAGGAGGAGGAAAAATGAATGAGTCAAGTTTTGAAATCCCACTGAGGATCTCTCTGCACTAAATAAATCCCTCTTGTTTCATAACCTGAAGTGGAGCATTTATGTTTTGGCATCTCCTAAAAAAAATGGTTCTATGCTTGAAATGCATATCTGGGGGGTGAACGTGATGACAATATGTTTCAAATGAGTTTGGAGGGCATATTTATTTTGGATTCCTTGAGAGAACAAACCCGGTGAAAAACGAGGGAGGAGAGGGAAATGTTCAGAAAGGCCTTGGGTGTCAGAGATGACACACTTTGATAAGTGCGCTGCTGGACATGCCTCGTTAACATTGGGTCTGATGCAAGCAATCACACATCATCAACGCGCTGCGTGTGTGTACAGATACATTGCACGAGGCATGTGTGTGCAACCTTATCTGAGTTCCTTTGAGACTGATGGGTGGCCATATGAGAGGGAAAGTTATAAGTCAAGTAACCACGCAGCAAAACGTAACACAACAACAAGCCACACAGGCCTGACTGGTTAGTTCACCCCTCTGTAGCCTTCAGGCCGGCCCCAGGCAAACCCAACACGACTATCTGTGAGCTTCAGCTGCAGGCGTCAGGTTTCAAAAGGGAGCGCCTCCGGCACAATGTCACTAAGCCACGGGCCCTGAATGGTATACACATCTGCACAACTCACATACCCACATATTCATGTAAATGTGTGCGTACAAAGAGCCAAAACCTACTGGCAACTTGGAGCAAACTGGTAGGTGAGTGCATGACTGAGGGGAAAACATTTCTTTCAATAACTAGTGTGGTAGGATTGGAGGATGAGAGAGAGGGTGGAGAGCGTGGGAGGGGATGAAAAGGTCAAAGGTTAGGGGTCTAAGCAGAGGTGGTAAAATTCAGGTTTGACCTCGTGCTTGTAAGTTGCAACTGTTCCTACTGGTTTTATATGAGGGGATATGCTTTCATTGCATTTTATGACAGAGATGTGGAGCACAGGATATAGACTGAATTATGGGAGAGTAGGAGGGGGCACGCATGAGAGTAAAAATAAGAGAAGGAAGGTTTTTTCCCCTTAGAGTAAAGTCAAAAAAAAGTCCGGGGAAGATTTATTTTTTCCATTTGGAGAATAAAGCTGAAATGTTGAGAATATTTTCAACTTGTCTGGTCCATCAAATCTAGTTAGCTAAGTAACTGACAAAAAATTCCCAACATTTTGACTTTATTCTCAAGATTTGACTTTATTTTAAAATGTTCGACTTTACTCTCAACATATTTTCTTTATCCTTAAAATTCTGACTTTCTTCTGAACATTTCGACTTTATTCAACACATTTCGACATTGCTCTAGAAATACAAAGGGAAATAAATTAGTCCCCTCATATTTTCTAAGGGCCCTAATACTCTTAGGTACTGAATGGACAATATATGGAGGAAATGCAATTTCCTGTTTGACCAGCTACTGTTACCAAGTAACTTTAATATTAGTTTGTCCCTAAAATACACCATGATCTTATTAAATGAACCTGCCACATTATTTTTATGCATTAACATTTAAAATCATTCTGTCTGGTTGCCTCATACATGGTGCTAATAATTTACCTATTTCATACAGTATTTATTCATATCTACATAAAAAAAATACATTTTTCTTGTGTCTTCCTCTTTTCATTGTTTTATCTTTGCTCTATACCCCTGTACTCTTAAAGTAGCATCGTGCAGTACTGAGAGAGTGGCAGGCAGCCAAGGACAATGGACCTGGGGGGGTAGATGGCATTATTCGGGAATTAGACACACTCGTGCTCAGACTGGCACACTGGCCGTCACTATTGCTTCAATGGCCCCTTGGTTAGTCCACAGTGTGGCTGTTGTGTGCATGTATGTGAGAGCTGATGCCAGTCGCCAGTGGTGTTTTTGAGATTAGCAGGGGTCTGGCTCGTCTGCCTGATACACACATGCACCTGGACAGAATAGACTGACTTTAAAGCTATAAGCAAGGACCTATTAGTACAATTTAATTCAAGGATTGGTCAAAGATACGGGGTCCAAAAAGTTTGTGATAACTTTCCAATTCGCTGGTTATTTAAATGCAAAAGAAACAAATCCCTTAACATACCTCGCCCATAATTATGCCTCGTCTCATCTTATGTCTGCAATCATGCACGTAATACGTCTGAGTAGCTCAGGTGTCAAAACAAATCTTGCACGCTTGAAGTAATTTGACTATATTCAACTTTTTGCACCGACATGTCCTGATGACTCTTAATTGGCCTTGAAATATTATAAGAACACTGAGGCACGGATAGAGGATGGGTGTGATGGATGTAGAGAACATTTATTTTATGTTCTCTTTATGCAGGATCACACTAGTTACACACAGTATATGTGTAAATATACGCCCTTTAAACTGCTCTTAGACATGTTTAATTTATATTTCAATTGGCTCATAATCTGGTTAGTGCAGTCCCCCCCCCCCCAATCTCCTCCCTCTCTTTCCTCCGTGTAGTATATAGTACGAGGCAAACAGAGTGGAAACTGTTGTCCTACCTGATAATGGATTTGGTGGCCCCCCTGCAGGCATGCAGCATTGGCAGATACTGAATACCACTGTGAGATCAATGCGAGAACAGGAGGACAGGAAAGTAAGGAGTCGGAAAGGGAGGGAGAGAAAGAAGACGAAGAAGGGATGAGGTGGATAAAACCAGAAATCCCGAAGCCCCTAGTATTTGCGAGCGGGGTAGGGTAAAGCCGTCGTCGTAATCTGTTGTCAAGACACAAGGCCGCTGTAATGTCTTCCATCAGCAAGTGGATTATGTGCAGGGGAATTGTAATTTACACCAGCTTCACTTTTATGTGTCGCTCGGCTTAAAAGTTAATAGCATTTAGCTCAACAATGGCCCAGCCACATCAAACCCGGTGTGCAGCGTAGCAATCTACAAGTGAGGTGCCATTGAAGTGCAGTTGTTCCGAATCCTGAACAATGGGGTGTTCCCACTGAGCTAATTAGCTGACGCCTGCCTATCTCCACACCACACATGTCCATTGTTGCTGTCGCTGCACGAATCTCTGTCCCACTGATCAGAACAGGCTATTGTCTGTTCAGGTTGTCTTCAATAATCCTATGTAACGCCTGCATGTTTTGTCTTTAGGTTGCTCGATCTAAGTCCTGACGTGACATGACCAGACGTGCCTTTATAGACGATACTTGATTTTCCTCTAAATTCCTCTGTTTTGGCCTTTTGTCTTGAAGGAATTATAAAACCTTAAGAGGTAAAGCCTCATGTTCACAACTACAAGTTATTGAAAATAACCTTCAAGGAAAATGCAGATATGTGATTTAAAATAAGTCTCCTTCGTATTTTAACGCCATGCTCCCAAGATTATCTTAAAGCCACATTAGAAAACCCTGTTTAGAACAAAGCAATATATACATAAAAAAGTGTTTCTATTTAACCCAGACAACATGTCAGCCTCTTTAAAAGATAAAAAAAAAAAATTGGAGGGCAAGTCTGTTATTTTGATCCATGACACTCAACACTTCACATCAGACTATTGCCTGTGAAAATAAGTTATGAGATCATTAAAACACAGTAGTTCCCAGCTCAGGGTTGACCCTTACGAGTCACATTCCAAAAACCCATACCACCTCCAGTGTAGCACTCTGCGGAGAGAAAGAGTCAAAAGGGAGAGAAAGTCAAGCCCACCTCAGATATTTTCCCAAGCTGTGTTGCCCTTGGGGAAGACAGGTGTGATGTTGCGAAGTGTCTTCTGTTCTCTGTGCGAGCAGGTGAGGTGCAGGGAATTAGGAATGGGATGGGTGGGTGGGGGTTGGCGGGTTGAGATGTACAGATAATCAGGTAACCTGAGTTATGCGTTTGGGGAGAGTGCGGAAACCTTTGTGTTCTTTCCGTGTGAATCCTTATAAACCCTTATTGCCGCCTGTGGTTTTATTGCCAGGAATACTTCATACTGTGCATTCCAGCATGAGAAACCAACATGAAAGTGTTTTAAATAGGTTGCTCCTAATACAGGAACATACCATGTACTATTATATCATGAAAAAGTAATTATATCTTAAGATATCACTATATATGATACAAAATGCACATAGATAAAGATGGACAGCTCACCAAGAGTGAATCCACCTGGTGGCTGACTGCTGTATAGATCATATACCTTACCTCCTCCATGTTAGCAGATGGGAGTTGGATCAAACTAAAAATGACAAAGTACGCCTCAAATACTATTATTCTCAAAGATGGGTTCTGTAATTTTTAGGATGTTTTGTTTAAATGCTAATTTACCCAGTAGGTTTAGTTTTAATTAGTTATTTGATAATATTAAAAACGGGATGATTGACAGGTGAGACTGGCTCACAATTGGTTGAGAGAGTGTATTGGCGGCTCTATTCCTCAATTGCACCAAATGGCACCAAATGGCACCAAATGCAAAAGATGGCAGAGTTCATATCCAGGATATTTCGTCTCCAACAACATCGTCACCCAATTCTAGTTTAGTTATTTTTCATAAAATACTTTATATATAAATTTGTTTACACAATTCCAATTTAGGAGGATATTATGTCCCTAATAAAGTGCTGTAACACACACACTTTACTTTCTCGGGTTGTAAGGACACCCTAGTTTATCCTAAACTTCAACCATCACATTTGAATGCCTACCTCGTTTCTTAACCTAATTCTCACCATAACCTTATGATCAGGTCTTAACTCGCAAAAAGCCTTTTGAAGTTTTGAGCTCGGGCCACAACGTCCTCATAATGATGGTTTTGAAACCTACAGTTGTCCTCACAACCATAGAAAGACGTGTACCGCACATGCACGCGGACAAAGACACACTTATTGACACAATGCATTCCTTTAACTTTATGAAGCAGCTGGATTTCTCGAAACTGAGAATTCATCTTGCCAAGCTCCAAGCTGTTCACTAGATGCCAAACCACAGAGGCTCTTGATTGTGAGAACAGCAAGCAGCGACTGGTTATTAACAAAAATGGCAGCTGATGAAGAGGTTAACATCAATGCTGCTATAATAAGCATCAGTTATATCCGAACTGGAGCCGATTTCTTCATTGAAAAAGAAGTAAAGAGTGGCACTTGTTTCAATGGAAAAGATGTTTTGCGCTCTTCCCCCCGTCTAGTTTCCAACAAGGCCTTCCAGGATGGTTCTGTGCATTCAACCATCTGGCACATGAGGAGAGCCTTCACTTGCCCCTGACCCTATCTAAACGCCCTAACCCCAACCCATATCCTAACCCTAATCTAAACCTAAATCTAAGACCCTATTCCATTGGACCAAAAACCCACCAGCACCCATTTACATCTGACTTTTGTCTCCAATTGCAATGGAGAGATTAAGCATTCGTTACCGGGTCAAATGCTTTTCATAGGCTCCGGCTCCAATCGGCCTATCGATATAAACACAAGGTGAAAGGGCTAATTTGGCTAAACAGCAGGTGAGACAGTGCCTCAGTTTTCTGTGCATTGAGTCAATCGCCTTCTTTTAGTTGAAAACATCTGCATATACCTGCTGATTGTGATGTAAAGGAGGCAAAACCCGAAGCTTAAAACAAGGCTTGACCCTAAAGTTGTAAGAACCAAAAAGTCCTGGCTTTCCAAAAATATGCTGACTCCATAAGGTCTACAACTCAAACTGGTCCTCAGAAGGATATAAGTGCAAGCGTATACACACACACACACACACACAGTCAAAGCCTGATATACAGTAAAGGTATATGAGGCAAATAAGTGCGGTCTTGAATAAGTAAAACTCCATTTCAGCAGTCTGCTCTATTATTAATACCGAGCAGGCTGATCTTTGATTAAGCTACTCAAGTGTTCTTCCTGTGTGGGATTTTGATTAAGACTGGGCTGTGTCTTGGAGGAGGAGAAAATGGCGACTCTTTCCTCTCTATCCTACTTGCTCTGTCTTTATGTCCGTCTGCCTTTGTCTGTGCTTCGTCTCTGTGCATTTGCAATTCTCGTTTTTTCCGACAGATCACCAACCCCCGTCCTCAAGCCGCCATCCCTCTGCAGCGCCGATGAAGGACGCAGATCGCATCCACTGTATATTACGTAAGGCACCACCATTAGTCCTCTGTCACATTATCAACTGTGAGTGCTCCACCTGTTTTCAGCAACACCACCACTTAGAGCCTCTTCAGCATTATTCCGTAAATCAACTCGTTAGCATTCTCATTGGATTTTGAACGTTTTGAAATATGCGGCGTCCCTCTCATCGACAGGCCCTGTCGTTGATTCTCTTGACTGCCTTTGTTTCAGAAATATTTCTTCCTGTTATGCAATTTCATTTTGAAGTGACAGGCTAATGGACACTGTTACAAAACCAAACTGGTGTGGCGTGTTTCCCGTCTGTCATGTGCAGTCTTCGGCTTGGTGCATGCCTTCACTGAACTAAACTCACCTGTTTTGTCTCTATGGTGTTTTGCTGCCGAGTCTAACAAGGTTCATGTAACGATACAACAGCAAACAATGTGTGTCGGTTGTTTGACTGGACAACTGTAACTCAAAGACAAATATTTCTGTTTGCAATGAGAGGCCTGATGAAAGCTGTTGATTGCTGTCGAGATAAGGTATAACTCAAACAACGTATGTTGTGCCTCAGGGAGGAAATGTACGTTACACCAACGTCTTATCTGTATTTACTTAGTGGGAAAGTTAAACCTCAAACATTGGGCTAGTTTACTTTGTGTCATGTTATCTGTTTTTATCACAGTTACAGGAGTGTGACAAGAAACCTGTTATCTTGACTGTGCACAATTATGGATTGCGAAGAAATAACAGAATGATGTTCATCCTTCATATAATTCTGAACTAATCATGAGCAACGTTAGGATAAAAGCCACTTCTATAAAAAGAGCCTATATATTTGGTAAATCTGCCCTGGATCATTCAATATAGAAACAGTTTTTATCGGAGCGCAGCCTGAAGAGCAGCAGAACGCCGATCTTTAGATGATGCTACAGAGAAAGTGGAATACATACTGTTTCTTTGTGTGTGCATTTCATATTTGTGCTTAGAAAACCTGAGCGTCACATTTCCCCTACAAGCACAGTTTTTCCTCTTCAGCTGGTTTGCCAAGGTCTCTTGACGTTCATCGTCACATCTGTCGTTAATATGAACGGCGTGTTTGTCGCATTGAGCCACCACATCAATCCCCTCTCATGCATTACATGCGCTACACACACATGTACACACACATGACATGGAGGCACAACTGGGGAGCGATGTCAGTTGGCTCCCAAAGTCTTTATTCTTTTCCTCAAGGTGTTTTGAACAACATCTCAGTGTGCTTCTGCCGCTCTCCGCTTCTATCCTCCTCATGCAAAGCTTCCCTCTCCACTTGGGGCTACTTCTGTTCCATTATGTATGGTGGTGGGATTAAAACTGTAGACGCGATGGCTTCCCCCCTTTTTCGGTGTCACGTGCAGGCACCAGGCGGCAAATGGCGTGCGAGAGTGGCACACAACAGGGCACCCCGCTTGGCCACCCACACATCTAGAGGAGTGGGGAGTATGTGTGAGGAACACGGTATCAAACGGGGAACATCTGTGGCCACTGGGCTGTGGAGACCGGGGACAATGGTAGCCCCGGGGCAGCCGCAGAGCCCTGGCCCATGCCGCAAAGGCTAGACACAGGCTAGAGAGCCAACCATACACACACACTTACACACACACCCATGAGCACATACAGACACACACACATCCCATTTCAGACGGAAACAAACCAGTCTGGTGCAGTCTGCAGTACATGTAAAGGCCTGAAACGTTTTCTAATAATCTGCTGTACAGCGCAAAATAATAATGAAAGATATATGCCACCATATCCTTTTTCAGAGCTAATCTTTGTGCGGAGTGAAACTGAAACATGTTGTGACAGTCGATCACTCTTCGAGACAATAGTTCAGCTATCAGAGAGTACGGTGGCCAGCGAGCACAAATAAAAAAAACAGGCTTCAGCCACTATTCACATCTTCTCCCTGCGCTTACTATCTGAGTAATAAATCCCTTGATTATTATTTTAAACAGCGATCTGAGTCTATTTATGGTTTCCTCTCCCACCCTTACCCCACCGTGCAGTGAGATGCGCCGCCACGCTGCAGTAAATGCAGAGAGGTAAGTGATTCTCTATAAGCTCCCCGCAGAGACACATCAACGCTGTTTATCCCTACAAGCAGAGATGATAACACACACACACACACAAACGCCATGACGCACAAACACACAAACAGTCATATACCATTTGAATAACATATTCCGCAGCTGCTGCCGCTCTCAGTGGACCTCCCATGTGGTTTTTGTGTGTGTTGACATGTGTGAAAAGTGTGGGCACGGAAACAGACACAGATGCGCACGGACACGGACGCACACTCGCACATACATAGCGGCTTATGCGCTGTTATGTCACCTTGTAGGAAAAGCCCCGCTCCACCTTGTCATGTTGTGATATCCCATGTCTGCAGTCAAATGCCCACTGACATGAAATGATGTCTGAGCAGTGAGTGTGTATGTGTGTGCCCAGGTGCATAGACCTCCCATTAGGGATCTGTGGACGGGTGGTGCTCCATCTTACTCTACCAGGTCCCTCGTGTGTATATGCACACGCACACACACACACCTGCGTTGCACTGGCAGTCGCTGGAGTTGTGCCATGAGTGACAGTGCGGCGTGTAGCAGGGTTTTTGTAATATGGAAATGTTGCAGCTTTGAAAACGTTCAATAGTTTTGGGGGGGAATTAGATTTTCACCTTCAACGCTGCATGTTTGATTCTTCAGAATTCACATTCAGTGGTTTACCAAGGTTATTTAGAAATATTTCAAAAATCCAGACGCATGAAGGTGATGATCATCTCCAAGTCTATCATTCCACAGGAAATCTAGGATATGCAGAGTGTAAAAATGATTATCTCTGAAAATGTCAACTGAAGACATTTGTGCTATCAATCATTTTTGCGAGAGGAGATGTCAAGCTTTTTCAGAGGGTGAAGCTTTCCTGTGGAATCCACCGCTCCCTGAGATATCCCGTTCCCCCTGTCTGATTAACTCCAACTCTGTCTTCTCCTTTTTCTCACATTTTTAAATGAGCGACTCCTCTCATCACTCAGTTATTAGAAATACACCAGCGCAGTTTGACACGGTGATTCGTTTCAAGTGGAGACAACAACGCCGTCATTTATTTGAGCTTCCTGTTTGAGTTTTAGATTTCACACGCCATCCTTTAATTACAAACACACAAGTAATCAGAGGTGCGCAAACACGTTTTCTCCACACACACACACACACACCCTTTTCACACACAACAAAGTCATTGAGAGGGTTTCTGACAACTGATTTCTTCTTGTATCGACCTGTTTCCAGATAAGACTAATCAGCGAGATAACTGTGGGAAGGAAACCACAATGACAGATATGTTGAAGCTTTCATTATGGGTAAAAAAAACAGTAAGTCCTTCAGGAGAGGTTAACCACCATATTCGAGGTTGACTTAGGAAATAAGGGATGTGTTTTATTTGATATGCCCCATGAATAATACAATTTAAGTCCTTACAGGTAGGAATTGGAGGAGCAGGGCCTGTTGCATTGAAGACTAGTCTTGTCATTGATGATTGCTCTCGCAGTTCAACCACGGCTCGCCTGCTACCACGATGGTAGCATAAAGCCGTGGAGAACTGTGAAAAAGATAGACGAAAAAAGAATTATACACTGCACATATTTTTGCAAAAAGAAGACAAGCCATGCAAATATTCTTATAAAATCAACAGCTTTAGTTGATCCTTTTTAGTAAGACCCTATTTTGTTGATGTGCCCAGGAAGAGGGCACTGTGCTTCGAAAGGAAATGGGGGAAAGGTTTTTAAAATTTGTTAAAAGGTACATGATGGAATTAATGAAAGGTTGGTGTAGACGTATAATTTATCCAGTCGCTCACATCAGAGAGGGAAACACGTGGCCCCGGAGGAAAAGCTTGCTGCTGCTCTAAAGTAAATAACACAGCGTGAATGTGAAGTGCCATTTCATTTAACCAAGGCCTGCAACTGATTGACGTTTGACCAATGCCATGTCTCTTGCCTTCTCCCCACATTAATCCCACTTCCTTGAACAAAATGCAATTTTGATCTGTTGATTTATGCTGTCATACAGTGTGCAGCAGCAATAGTTCACGGATTTGAAAAATAACAACAAAATGTCATTTTGCCTTTCTTGCTCTTGACATCTTATAATATGTGCCTCACCTGGAGAGTGACAGAGCGTGATGGATTGACTTACGCACGCACACACATACAGTACAAACCCGCAAACACACACAGAGGGAGAACTTCGGCAGGGACAGGGAGAGAGGGCAGAGGGTGTAAATGGAAAGAGAAAGAGGAAGAATGGAGGAGGGGAAATGGAGGGGTGGAAAGACGAGAGAGGTTTGAGTGAGAGGGGTTTGATATTTCTGTGGCCATACACTTGTAAGCTCAAGCAGTTTCTTCCCTCCGAGGGACAGGGTCCGTTAAGTAGCTCTCCAGTGCCTACAGTTTAGAAAAGGACCCAGGCAATACTGGACTAATTTAATCAAAGGTTACAGGCCCAGGATAGAAACACAATATTATGGCGTGATTGTACAGGAGGAGGAAGGTGGGGGGGGGGGTCATTTCACCAGGCGAGGCTTAGGCCTGCTACTTTATCTCAACAGTGTAATGGCAAAGTACCTCAACAGTGTCCAACAGCTGGCACTAACACACATTTCCATTTTAGCTGGGGGGGCAGCTAAAGAGGCTGATATCTTATGACTGGCGAGCAAGATGACTGACTGACTGACTGACTGACTGACTGACTGACTGACTGACTGACTGGCTGCCATGGCTGTAAGAAAGAAGACTGAAAGATTGTTTCTCTTTTCAAACTGTGTAAAAGGTTTTGCTAGAAGTTTTGGAATTGAAATATTATTTCATTTTACTATCGGCAGAAATGTTGCAACCACTTTTACATAAGTACATGTCCTATAATGTTACCTTAAAGGAGACATAAGCTGTGTCCCCATTCAGTCGCCACCTCATTTCAGAGGATGTGGTCTACCCATTCCACGAAGGAGGTAGTCTTCATGGGCCGGGTAGACTGCAAAGGCACTAGCTCGTCCCACCCTTAAACCTGTTGCCTAGGAACAGAGCTGAAGTTGGACATGGCGACAAAGTTTTAATGTCCCTTGTTTTGTTTTTTTTATGTGTACCGTTAGTTGTTCCGTTGAGTTAAATCGTGATTGGACATCTCATCGCTTTCTGGCACCATTACCGCTTTGAGAAACTGCAGATTGTCAGGCCAGGCACCAATAGAATGAATCCATGAACCCAACCGGCCTTGTGTCAACAGTCCAGGTTGTTTTTGGTGTTGTAACATTGTGGCGAATGTATTACTGCTACTCTAAGTCCCCTAAATACCAATCAGCCGTTGCTTTAAATTTTATTTGAATAGATGTTGAATTGGAAAAGCACTATGAAGTTTTTGGTGGATCTGCAGCCATTTATACTGGCAGCATTCAGACAGATTGTAATCTGTTTAGCTCATTGGCTGTGTCACTGTATAATAAACTGCCGTTAAGTGTCAGCTCTCTTTACCCCTTGGGGACAAATGGAACAAAACGCTGCAACCAGTACACAATGCACGATAGATACTGACAACAGGGGTGTGTGAAATGATAAGTTACATATCTATGGACCATGCATTTAAATACGATATCTACGGATTGAGAGTAACAATTTACTCATAGCTCTGTTTACCACACAAACCACGTATCAGATCAGCACTAATTCTAAATCATGCATTCCAGGAGATAACAACAACGTGTTGTATTCCGTTTACATTATCAGGGGACAGCTGTCCTCGGTTCACTGGAGTTAAAGGAGTCCTGTGTCACAGTCAGTGCTGCGTCCATAGGCAGAATTGATAGGTCGGTCTATTACGAGATTATACTCCTAATGCACGCTCCGTCCCAGCACACACATCAAGCCATAAATACCTCTCGATTAAAACACAAAATGATGTGCTCCTAATCATTCTGCATGCAGGGAAATATAACTGAGCATAAATGAGGTATATTTAGACTGTGTTTCATCATTTCAGCCATGCACCGAGCGGCTTGGCTGTTCTGGCTCCTGGGCAGCCGGGAGAGTGCAGTGAGACGAGGGTAGTGAAAGAGATTATCGTTTGTGTGTGTGTGTGTGTGTGTGTGTGTGTGCGTGTGTGTGTGTGTGTGTGTTTGTGCGCTGAAGAGAGTCCACACAAGATAGACAATAAATGGTACGTTCCGTTTATGGACGTGAATGACGCACTGTAGAAATATTACAACTCACTAATGAATAGATGGCTGAGATGTGAACAACCGGTGCCGTGGCCTTGGCTTGACGGTGATATGGGGTTGAGTGGAGGTGGGG
Organism: Verasper variegatus; assembly: GCA_026259375.1. Lineage (NCBI taxonomy): Eukaryota > Metazoa > Chordata > Actinopteri > Pleuronectiformes > Pleuronectidae > Verasper > Verasper variegatus. The sequence continues at coordinate 7,700,981 of CM048056.1, forward strand.
TGATGGAAGGTGGGGGGGTGTCGGTGTCAGGGCTTGAGCCTATCAAAAAGAAATCAGCTCGCCGGCTCTCTGGGTGCAGAAAGGCGCATCTCATCGGCTTTCATGGCCCAAGATTGCTTTCACCTGCATTCCCCGAGGCGACGTGCAAAACACAGGCCTCAGCCGGCCTGCCAGTCACACACTCGTGCACGGACACAGACACATACATGCGGACACACACGCGCGCACGTTCTCTCTATCTTTCATGCCTGACTACAATAGAATCATATTAACTCACTCCATGCATTCCCAAACATACAGCATTACGTGGGAACGTTGGATGGTGCAGAAAATCACAATTATAAGCGCATACATTTAGAGCGCCTTTGTTCCTGTTCCTGCTTGCACTCGTGAGCGTGTGTGCACGAGTGTTTTCCAGCATATGCGTTAGCCGTGCTTGCTTGTGTCAATGTGCAGGAGCATGCAGGAGCATTAGAGTGTGTGCGTGTGTGTTGCGTGAGTGAACGTGTCTGATAGCTAGTCTGAAATAGTCTGAAAGCTGTATTCAGTTGATTTTCCAGGAGGTTGGAAAAATGATGTCAAAAAGGCAAATCTGTATTTACCGGCAGACAGGTATCCTTGACTCGACAGCTATACAGTCATTATCTGCCTGTCATGTGTCGCCCGGGGCCACCCTGCCTTCTCCCAAAGCCCTCGTTCCCATGCATCAGACGCAGCCCTATTAGCTTACCTGTTTCCAATTCAAAGGCCATCGCCAACCAAAAAGACGCCAGAAGGACAAAACAAGGTGTCATATTTATGAATGTGTCAGCACGGGCTCTCCTGAAAACCCAGCGCGCACCTTGAGCGATGAGCCTGACAACTCAACAGGGGCCTTTTCCAGTCAAGAGAAATGATACCTACAAAAACCACTGGCGGGATGAAACCGGAATCTGTGCGGCAGCGGTAGCAACACGGGGGGGGGAAGTGCTCGTAAATCGCCTCGGTATTATTCAGCCCCAATTAGGAGAAACTCAACCTATTACGTCGAGGGAGAGTGAATATCAAATGCTGGATAATGACGGGGTGAGGTTTAGAAGTTGAACAGAAGACGAGAGGTGGTGTTGGGCGGGGGGGTGATGGTGATGATTACCTCAGCAGTGACTGCTCAGGTGTGTTTTCAGGTGTGTGTGTGTGTGTGTGTTGAGAAGATGACATGCTCAACTCTTGAGTGCATCCAGGTGCAGGCCCTGTTCTACAATCCTGCATCCGCATTGTCAGTGAATGGTTGGGTAATTGCTTCCAATTAACTTATCCGATTGCAGATAAAAGCCCCATGTTCTGCCAAGGAGTCATAATTAGACAATGTTATAGTGCGCCGCTTTAGCTGGTGATAGGTTCCCATTACCTTCTAATCCTAAAGTGCAACTCTACCAATACTGCCACATTGATGGGGGTGGGAAACAAGTGTTGCAGGTTGTTTTTGAGTTCATAAAGGGAGCTTGTGGTTCACAGTGGACATGTTCACATGGACGCAAATACTGAATAAGACAGTGCCATGGAAACTCCATTTTCTGATTACCGTAACCTGAATAAGGTCATCCCTGCAATTAGCAATAATCTCATAAAAATGAATCCAGTATTCTCAGTAGCATTATGTAGATATGTTTGTATCTCAATCACAGTATAACAGTGATACTTTTTCTAGGTGTTTCACTGTGTCCCACACGGACTGTTAACCTGCAGGCAACCAAATGTGATTGGTCAAACTAGAAACAGAAACCAGAAAACGTGTCCATCGCCCACAGATTCTGCAGTGTGTAGCCGACCTCTACCCAATGTCAACTGGGATTTGCTCCAGCCCTCCCCAGATAGATAATGGATAGCTATATCGACGAATGGATGAAAGTTGTAAATGGTTGTATACATAAGAAATGACACAACTAATGACCATTTCCATCTTCCTTTCTTTAAGTTTGCAGGGGACTATCTCATTTGAGACAATTCTTTTTACATTTAGCTAATATATAAGTGCAAGAAGTCACAAACTATCATATCATTTCCATCTTTGGAAAGGGTTAGACACCTCTTAAGCCTGTTACCTGCGGCAATGTATATTTGGCTTGAAGAATTCTTTGTCAAAACTATTGATGAGGAGGCCTACAACATTAATCTTTATATATATATATTTTTTTTTCCCTCCTGTGCTAAGGTTCTTTGCTGGCTCCATCTGCCATCCTGAGAGCCAAAAGCATTACAGCCGGATCAATACAAACTAGCAGCTAAGAATTTATATCATCAGCAGCGCCATTGATCTTTATCAGCAGTTATAAAGTTTCTGGGGCAAAAAATAGCACGCAGCTATTTCTCGTTGCTTCTTCCATTTCTTTGAGTGAGGCGAGGGATGCTCGTACATTTAGTGACCACGCAGAGGATAAAAACTCTCGACACCACACTGTTTCATTTGGTAACAAGATAGTATTTCATCTGCCCACATGTTGCTTTGTGTCAAAGAAGAACATTATTTATGCTGAAAGTCGTGCAGGTAGTCTGCTTGTCTCAGTAGCTGCAGCATAAACATTCTGCTTATTCTGGCGTGACTTTTATTCAACTGTCCTAAATAAGAGAGGCAAAAAACTGAAGACAATGCGTACTGAGTGAAAAAGAATATGACTAGATCAACGGAATAGAGCTAAACTATAACAATATCCAAAACATTGAGTACTTCACAAATACTGTCAAAATGTATACGTCATCTAGGAATATATGTAAATTGCACTTTTTTAACTGTTTTCCCCGGGAAAAAGCAATTAGAACTCAAATAGCGTCACTTTTAAAATGGTAATTGAAAGCAGATGCAGCGATGAATAATCACGTTTCATTGTTTGATATCTGTGCTGATACCTAAAAGTCGCTTACACACCACAAGACACAGCCTGGTTCTCCCTTTCTGGTGATCCACGTAACAAAAGACCACCAGCCCGTGAGTATACGCGTTTGTTCATTTGTTCACATTAAATGTTGAGCGCCAGGTTTTCACTGCATATGTCCAAATGTACTTTTCACTTCACTTCTGTTCTTTATTGGCATGAAATTAAACACACTGGCTCCCTCTCTCTCCCTCTCTCTCCCTCTTTATGTCTCCCTCTCTCAGTCGTGGGAGAATGACAGGTGTCCCCATCCAGCACTGTGGCCTCTCTGGAAGACAAAGCAGCTGGTTAGGACCTCGGGCAGTGTGGGCGTGTGTGTGGGCGTGTGTGTGCGCGCGTGTGTGTGTGTGTGCGTGAGAGAGAGAAATAGACAAAGACACAGAGAGACAGAGAGAGAGAGAGAGAGAGAGAGAGAGAGAGAGAGAGAGAGAGAGAGAGAGAGAGAGAGAGAGAGAGAGAGAGAGAGATAATTGAAGCCTGCCACTCAGGTCTTGTAAGTCATGACTTTGTGACAGTGACAATAGCAGTACAGAAAGCTGGGGGTGAGGATGGGGGTGGTCTGTTGATGGGAGATCCATTTATCCATCAGTGTATGGATCAGTGATCGGGTTGGATGGGTCTATGACAGGGCCTGGCTTATATCAGAGCTTGGTTGTTTCCCAATGTGCTTGGACTTCATTTTCATGGATTTTCCATACTTCTTTATGCACTATATATCCCTTTAAATATGAAAACAAATTAATTTGGTCATATATCCATTTATATAGATGATAGTCATTCAAAATATATGTACCTTCTAGTGTACTAAGCTTTTGCCCTTGTAGAAGTGGAGTACTACTTAACTCTGATATTTTAAACACAAGTGAACACATATTGCATAATTGTATGAAACTTAGAACACGTGTGAATCTCTATTAACTCTGTCTGTGTTTGTTAGTTGTTTATTTTTCAGTGATTTCTCTGAGAATAACTCATGGATCTTGATGGAAAAAAAAAACTGTTTAGGGGACTGATATTTATGAGTGTGTGCAATAGGTAATAATAATAATAATAATAGGTTCTCCATAGGGTTGTTGCTCATTAAAACCCAAACGGTATTTCCACGTTGACTACTACTACTAAAATAACAAATGTTCATATGATAACAATGTCATTTGCTCTGACAAACAAAATTTAAATGAAAAAATTCATAGTGTGTGAAGTGAAGAGATCTCCTCACACTGCACAACAGAGTGGTGTAACTCAGTTGATTCTATACTTCAAAGGCTTTGACCTTTTTATTGATTCCCCCATAAAATGCTTCACATTAAGTAATTAGGGCTGTTTAGTAATATATTTAATACCAACATGTATTCATGAATTTGTCCTTGTTCAAGCTCCATGACGTCTTGAATTAAACGCACGTGTAATGTATTGGTTTATGCCGCAATCGATATTCATAACGGTGGTAATCACACTGCATCAGCGCTGTGCAGAGTTTCTGTTGAGGTTTCCTGACATTGTTGAACTCTAAAGGTTGAGTTATGAAGGACACTGAGTACGGTGATATATGATGACTCAGACAAAAACGCCTCTGAAGTTTGCAGATTCGTGCCTCCTGGTGAGTTTCCTGTGTGAGTAACTCCTCTGTCACCAGTGATGAAGGTTTGTGCTTTGGGGCCGAGTCCTTTAGAACAAACAAATGTCAGGATCTACCTCACAGCTTCTCCGTCCATGTACTCATTGTCATTCTGCTGCTTCTATTATCTTTACCCAATAGATAGATATACAGAAAGACAGACAGACAGACAGATATATATATATATATATAGATAGATAGATAGATAGATAGATATCTGACACCACAGAGAGAAGAGACACACTAGCCTGTCACTCTGACAGCTGAGATCTCCCCACAATCCCGCTCAAGGAGCAGATGCAGACTTTCCCAGGCCCTGTTTCAATATAGGCACACACACACACACACACACACACACCTGCCTCAGTGGGGATGGTGCTCAAGTGTTCTGGAACAGAGAACATCACAAGCTTGCTGCTGTCATGGTACAGTCCCAACTGCAATCCTTCCCCAGACTTGTCAACCAGCCAGCCAGCTACTGGCCGATCAACTCCCTCCTGCTACCAGCGGTGGTGAGAGAGTAAAGAACATCACAGGTTCCTGACCCACAACAACATCTCATATTTATTATAACTAATGCAGTGAACAGTGCCCATCAAGCTGGAGGATGATGTTTGATTCCGTTATGAAAGGGTTGTGACACGGTTTAGATGAAAACAGGGCTACCAATGACAACAGCAAGTGCAATTTAAGGCCTTAACTAAACGATTCACTTACTTAGGTCCTGAGAAATACATGAAGGAAATACACAGCAGTACAGTCTGAAGTAAAATTAAAGTAAAAGGACAGACAGACAGACAGACTGACATCCCTCTATTCATAGTGAGATTGTTCACGGCCCCACAGGCTCAGAGTTCAGAGTTCCAGAGTCAGTGGTTTGTGCTTATTTGAATGCAAATGTGATGGTGAATATTCAGCACCTACTCACAACCTTAATTGAAATGCATAATTATTATCTGCTAGACGTGTTGTGTGTTTAAAGAAAATGTTCTACTTTTATCATCTGGGTCCAAATAGTTTTCACCATCATGCCAGTAGATTGAGATTAGATTAAAATCAAGATTTTATAAAGTTGTGAATAAATGTCAGTGATGAGGAAAATGAAAGATAATATTTAACAATTGTTTTTTATGTAAAATCTGCAAGAAACGCATCAAATTCAGTAGAAAAACTGCATCAGAGCAAATTTCCCAAAAGGGTGACAGAGGACAATATGTCCTACAGCTTTACTGCGATGGGGGATTAGTGAATGTGGATGAAATCAATATGTTTAGTGCCGTTGGTTTTTGGGGGGGAATAAAAACAGAAAGAAAAAAAATCGATATTATTGGTCACAACTGTCGGTGATTCTGCCAAGCAGGAGAGCTTGTGCAACTTTTCCTGCACACACTCATGTGCATGTTTGTTTTTCCGCTTAAAATCCAAATTTCGTCCATTTCTCCACGAATTGAACAAAAACTTACTTCATATTAAGCATTTTAGAGGCATAACAGGATGGAGCTTATAACGGCTGTTGAAAGACTCATTTTAATTGAGTGTTTGTGTATGCACGTGACCGTGTTGGTGTGTGACTGTGTGTTTCCGTGGCCGTGTTGTATGCCGAGCTTGGCACCTGTTAACAGTGCCAAATAATGTGCTCTGTTGAAATTTTAATCACCTGCAAGTGCAAAACAAGAGCAATGCAATCAGGACCTAATTAGCACAGCAATTAACACCTCTCTCTCTCTCTCTCTCTCTCTCTCTCTCTCTCTCTCTCTCTCTCTCTCTCTCTCACTCACTCTTTATGTGTGCCAGGGCTCTCACAGTCAGCTCGCGTGATTGCAGGTTCTCTTTTCATTAGCATTTATGCTTTGATTGAATATGTTTTATTTATCAGCAAACATTTATTTGTCGTTGTTGTGGCGGCACTGCTGCCTCCCCCGCTGCCTGCTGTTTTTTTTTTTTTAAATCAACTATTTCTTTATTATTTTCAAACACTTGATACATGCTGGGTATTTTTAACTGTTTATTTTATATATTTTACTTCTTTTAATTATTGGACCATGTGCAGAATCAGTAAAACAAATATTTTATAAATAGTTTATGTCATTTTCCACAAGTACAGGTATGGAATTACAACATAAAACAAGAAGAAAAACTTCATATATTTCCTTGTATTTACACTAACACTAACTTTAAACTGTAAATAATAATAATAATAATAATAATAATAATAATAATAATAATAATAATAATAATAATAATAAAATTGGTTTTCAATTACCCCAAAAAGTCAAAACATTATAATCCAAGAAATTAGGTATATCTATCTATCTATCTATCTATCTATCTATCTATCTATCTATCTATCTCTCTCCCTGTCTAATCTCAACTCCCCCATGATATGGCAGTACATGGTTCAGCCCAGTCACCTGGCTCCAGTATTTCAGTGTCCTCAGCCCTCTGACTCACCTTTTGCTGAACCAGGAAGAGACCTCCCCATGTGATCACAGGTACTCAGACACAAAGGTTTAACATGACAAGTTAACACAAATAAAAATAGCAAAGAAATTTTAAAAAGTGTACTGTTAATGATTTGACTGTATATGACATGAACCTGTGAGACAAACTGAGGAGATAAGAAAATGAATGAAAACAAACATTTGTGGGCAGCAAACCAGTGAAGCGAGTGTGGTTTGGAGGCCTTCACTGAGGAATCAGTTGTTAAAACAGTTTTAAACACGGTTTAATGGAAATTAGCAAAATCCTGCTAGAAAAGTTGCTCAATGTCTGATGTTGATAATTCATTTACTCGCATTCTGGCTTGTGTTTGAGCCCTTTATCTGTTTCATCTCTCCTTTCCTCTGTGCTCATATACACAGTGAATTAATTCAGTTAAATAAACCTTGAAGCTGTTCTCAGTTTCATGTTGTTTTGTGTTTTTGTTGACCGACAATGGAACGAGTATGAAAAAAGTAACTGAACTGCAGCCAGTTAAGAGCCAACTTTAAGCAGCAGTCACGACCAAGCTGCTGCTCTGCTCTCATAAAATCCAGATTTTAGAACCTCGACACCATCTGACAAAATCACCAAACACGTGAGTTAAAGATAATGGTTGTGCAGTCGTTTAAATTTATTTGGAAATTTAAGCCCAGTTGAAGTGCAATTGAATGAGACATATATTGTTGTGCTAGCGGACAGAAAGTCTGATCTGTTGTGGTAAAGGGATTTTTCAAAATGTCACAAGCTTCGGTGTTTGCCTGAAACTCTGCCAGTACATGCCTCCCTGATGATGCAATAGAATCTGTCCACATTAATTAATTTTGAAAGAGCGACAGCCAATGGGGAAGCGGCAACACTCATTGGCCGGTCGACCAATGCTGTAACTGTATAGTCTGTCACTCAGTCGGCGACACACAGTTGCATTTACAAGTCTAACTCTGCTGCTGTGGTCCATCCTAAAATATTCGGTGTAAACAACACTGCCTCAAAAACCCAAACCCGTCTCTTGTTGACTGCCTAGTTGCTGCTGTACCTGCGAGACTACCCGTGCAATAATTGTAAAATAGTTATAATTAGATTTTGATCGGCATGTGTGACAATTGATCAGCGACCCAAGAAAACAATTGATCCCTCTAATTTGACACCCCCATCGCTTTCCTGCATATTTAGCAATACTCTTGATGTGCACCCATGAGCGAACCCTTTTTTCATTAAGACTTATGAATGAGGCACGTCAAAGCACAAGTGCAACGCTTGTGTTTAGATATCGAAACTCGTCTGTCGCCTTCATATAAAAAATAAAATGAGTACGTTATAGCAACTAGACATTGAAAGAATGGCAGAAATGTGCAGTTTGTTGAATTTGGGTCTTACACTTGTGGTTTCAGTGATGGCCAAGTGGACAAGGTCAGTGATGACTATTGATCAGGCAGCTGCTCAGCCAGCCGGCCCCGTCTCTCATGTTGGGAATGGGGATAGATTTGTGTGTCACTGTCTGTCTGACTGTTGGCCTCCCGGGGAGCGGACATGTGTGTGTTTTCATTTGTGCGCCACCGTTTGCATGTGTGTGTGTGTGTGCGGTACACGCTGGCCTCATTGGGTGATCCATTACAGCCTGTCCAGGAAACCAATAAGCTTCACTTCAGCTTGAGAAATATTAACTTTCCCCTGGATGGCAAGCTAATTATGGCGGTGGAGGCGAGCTCGCACCTACCTCGTCCAAGATGCTCACTGTCACTGCTGTGAAGTCAAGTCCCAGTGACAACAGGTGATCGATACCTCAGCATATAGAGATGAAGGAGGGAGGGATTTGATTCTGTCTGGTGTCACTGGTGTTTTGTGGATTTGTTAAGTAGAACAAAATGAACTAGAATGGCAGTTAGTAGAGCACATACCTCCACCAAGGCCCAACAGTCGCCTTAAATTCAAAAAAGCTGCACCAAATTAAACACGCTCTCAGATATCAGTTCCCTAAATATGCCAGATTTGTATTCATTTGATGATGAATGAATTATTCCTCTGGGAATTCCGTGAAAATGTCAGAAATAATCCTGGATCCGCCCCTTTTCCCAGACCTTCAATCATCAAATCAGAGGCTTCATACATTCTCCAGAGTTTTTACAGCCAGACCTTTTCCTAAAAGTCCAGAGAATGAGGCAGTATTATATCAGCTGATTCAATGCCCGTGTGGATGAGGTGTAAACAAAAACATGTGATCTCTGCTAAGAACATCCTCCTTAGCAGATATAAATATCCAATCCATACATCCCACTTTCTCTGGTCCTTGCAACATGTTTCAGATTTCATTGCCTGTATTGAGTTTGGATAATATGCACAGAATAGACATATCAAAATGTACCATGTTAAAAAGTTAGACTCCCTTCATTCATAGTGAATGCCGCTTTCCCTTTCATGAGCAGATGAGGAATTTTGGAACAATTTCCCCAACAACTTTTTTCATTCATCTTTTAAGCGATGTCTTCATATCAATGGCATTTAGAGATTTTCAGACCCAGACAATGGTGAGGAAAACCGTCTGCCACTCCATTCAGACAGTAAGTCTACTCGCTACAGCTCTCGCTCAATGTAAGAGACTGTGTTAGCGCTCCATTTGTCCACGCAGATGTCAAATGACGGCTGCGTCTTTGGTGGTATTTCCGGTGTGGGGTATTTCGGGTAATTGAATGTGCCAGGGCGCCATAGATCTAATTTGATTTGGACAGATACAGTTTTAGTAGGCAGCAGTGACATCACTTCCTTCTCAGAGTGCATACTTTGGTAACTGTATCATCTGCCGACTTTTTGGACATCAACAGATGACTTATTGTAGTGGGATTGTGTGCTTTAATCATAACTTCTGTTAATGTGAACTCCAGAAAAGTGTTGGCACAGGACAGAGACAGTAGTCATGAATGTTGGACGTATAAAATTGAGGCCTCTTCTTCAGGGGGACATGGACACGCACAGAAATGTGAAAACCCGATTAAAAGAAAATAACCACAGGATGAGACGCAGTGCACTTTTTGGTTTGAAAAAGAAATCACATGCTACAGCTTGAGAAAGGGCCGACACACAAAGTACAAGAGCGAGCGAGATGTTTACTTCACCAACAGTCATCTGATCTGATGCCATTATGCAAGAGCCACACTTGTTTTTAAAAAAAAAGAGAGAAGGGGCGGGGGGGGGGGTTACAGAAAGACAGAGGCTTGCGTATGCCACCAAACGCCCTTGGGGCATCTGTGTTTTTCTGGTGTTCCAGTGCGATGCGGAAGATCAGGCTGTGTGCACGACCATGACTCCTCAACACTGCCGCCCCTCCTCGGCCGCAGTTCAAGACCAGAGGTTGGGAAGCTCCCTGCGTCTTTTGACATGATTTTCTCAATTCTCTGCTCAACTGTGATGGGGTTGGAAAGTATGAAAGCGAGCTCTGTGCGTTTTCAAAGGCTTGGTGCATGGCTGAATCCCCCTCATCAATGGCCCTATGTCGACTGACAACTGCTGCCCCGGACTCCCACGGACGGAGGATGCACAAGACAAAATGGCAGCGACATTTGAACCGAGAGTTCGTTACTTCAGGCTACATCCAAACTATTATCGTTTAAAAACTTAAACGAATCTCTGTTCACAGCTCCCTCGTCCATACTAACACATCTGAATATCATGTGACCATTCTCGTACACTGAGCATGTGCGTGCTAGCCTAAACAGGAAGCAGTAAGAGCAAGGATTTCTTTTCTTGGACTGACAGCTTTCACCACTGTATACGTCAAACTTGATCGATTTCCTATAAGATTTGAAAAACGCTGAATAAAGGCCTTGATATCTGCACGCTACTACATTCAAGCCCATATAGTCCTATCTAAAACCAAGACCTCCAGTATTTTTATAACCATTTAAAGGTCAATAGCCCTCATATCTTTAGCCAAGTACCAGGAGTAGACTGCTGAGTGTGGAAGGCACATGCTAATGGGTTTTGGTGCTGGAGTTTTACTACTACACACCAGTTGTAATGCCACATTTACACGCTTTTATTCTGACTTTCTATCCGCTCTCATTATTCTTACTCAGTTTATTATTACACCGAGCGGAAATGATGCAAAAAAATAGATAATTACAAGAGCATTGCGCAAGACCCTATTACAGCCAAAAGTCTTTTACTGAAATCACAACAGTTTTAATCTTCTCAATGACAAATTCATTCATCCGACTTGCTTTCAGATTTAGAGCAAAGACACAGGGGACCTCTTTTTAGTTGTTAATTTGGAGCATATTTGCACCGGGGAAATCATACTTTTTTATCTCTGTCTCACCAGAGAGTTCAGTGCTCGCGTAAGTGAGTTTACTAACAGCTCGGTACAACGAGGCCTTCAAAGCCAGTCGCCTTATTTGGGAGGAAAATACCAAAAAAGAACTAATTGATGTGGAGCAGAGCAGATTATTTCATCATCTTACTCACATATTTGTCCATCTGTGCATTGGATGAGATTGCTGTATTATTCTGGTGCGCGAGAAACATCTGCAATTTGCACTTCAAAGTGTGCATCAAGTGTAAAAAGTTTAGACTCTTGCAAATGTTTCTTATTTTTAATTCCTCTTTCTCTATCTTTTTCTGCTTCCCTTTTCCTTTCACCCCCTACATTAGAGTGCCTGTTGTAATTGGTATTTGCGTTCCAGGCTGGGTCGGTCATGTTGGCTGGACGGATTTATAATGCAGGTGTCTATATTTGGGGAAACCGAGCAATAATTGTTCATATGAGGGACGGGGGAAATGGCCGGGGCAGACTAGACGTGTGAGCGGTACGTGTTGTCAGGTTAGAGTGGCCACACTGCTCATTTCAATCCACAGTTTCAATGTCTACTAGTTGAACATGTCACAAAGTAAAAGCACACATTTTCTGGCATTTTCTGTTGACTTAATCCTTAGGCTTTTACTGTGACATGCCTGCAGGACTGTAACATGCACGGCTTCATACCGTAGTGTATGGAGTACTATAGTCAAGCTTCTCTCACATTAATTCATTAACTCAACTTGCAGCTTCTTTCCTCACCAACTGATTTCATACCGTCTTTCAGTATTTCCCTTGACCTCAGCCAATGAAATGCTGGATCAGCTATTATCAAAGCTTGGTGAATTTGAGAATATTGCCCAGAGACAAATTTATCCTATATGGGGATGTGGGGGATTTCTGCCAATGAAACTTGGTGCGATCATCTTGGGTGCCTGAACATCCAATTTGCATTACCACACTCGTCATTAGCATATTCGTGATTTACAAACACGTACAGATCGGAAAATTAACACAAATGTGACTTTTATACCTTAAAATGAACGCAGCAAGTTTGACTTGTGTTTTCTTCTTTCAGTTTCCAGAGCAATATGGAGGAAAGGAATGTGTCAAGTTTATTTAGATGCCTCCCCCCTCCCATCTCCATCTCTCCCTCTCACCATTGGAGGTGTGTAATTAGGAGTGAGAGCATGGGGACGGCGGATTTTGGGGGGGGGGGGTAAGAGGCCCTATAATCTTTTGCTGAGAAAGCACCTTGTCCTCTCCCCTGTTTATAACATCATCAAAGTTGTGCCTCTGGGGGCCCCCAGCTTCGTTAATAATTTAGGTGTTCATTGGCCTGGCTGACTGAGGCAGGAAGCCCTTACTTATTGAGTTTGTAAACCATGTGATGATTTACGAGAACATCTTTGCGTTTGTCACGCTCATTAAATGAAATACTCTAAGTTTCCTTTTCTTTCTCTGTGGCCTGTTTAATCAAAAACATGGAGGTAAACGCCGGCTCGCTCCGTCATGTACAGTTGTGCTTTGCAGGATAACCAGGCAAGGAGATACATGGGGAGGAGGTGCAGAGGGTTGAAGTGGGCAAAATGACACGGCCACGTCAAAACTTTAAATATACATATAAAAATGTTTTTTCTACATTTTCTTTCCACATTGCCATAGTCATTCATTGTTTAATCTCTATAAACAGATTCAACATGTAAATATAGTTGGACAAAATATTTGGGACGGAATGCTTCTAATTTCACTAATCACTTTCTAACTGGTTTTGGTTTCCCACTGGTAAACGGTCTGCATGGAGAGCAAAAGAGACCGAAGACATTGACACTAATGCATCGACAAACGGCTTTTTAATTTATCTGCATTCATAAGATGGCTGTTAATAGAGATCATCTGGATCTGAACCACTTTAAACAGTGTACAAAGAACAGAAGTCAGAGTCTTGGCCGAGATATCTGACGACATCGATAGCCACAAAATACTGGCCATTGCCCCAAGAGGCTTTCAACTATGTCTTTTATGAATGAATTCCTCATCTGAAGACAGTCCTGTATCTTAGTTTACCTTATGATTGAATGGCCAACCCATCTAAAATAATTTCATTAATCTGCTCTGGTATAATGTGCTTTCACCCTGATGAAAGTAAGGTTCTTCTGCATGTTTTGCATTAAATGGCAAATTAACATTTACACAATATTGAAAAACGCTCAGTATACCTACAGTATACACGTGTTGGGTGAAACCCTGGAGAGAGTTACAGTGTCAGTGCTGGGAGGTGGTACATTAGGGTTTGCTTGGCAGCGAGCGTGGACATGGTGCGGAGGGTGAGTGCATCGTGCTTCGTGCTCAGATGGTCTGACCCTCATACAGCACCTCACTCTCCAGTTCAGCTCATGGGATTGATTATGATATGACACAAGGGGGGGGCATAGAAATACTCCGATTTCTGATTTTGGAAAGTGTAGGCATGTGGAGTGGATGATTGAACAGTTTCTGTGTGTGTGTCTGTGTGTGCATGTATGTACTGTATGTATGTGTGTGTGTGTGTGGTGTAATCGAGAAGGAAAGTGTAGTTAAGGTGAGGTTAGATGAATGTGTGAGGGTGTAAAGATAAACGGGGAAGAGATAAGGAAAAAGTAGCACTAAATTCATTTTAAATATTTTCACCATCATATTTGCACCTTGCCTAATATGTAACTGAACTATATATCTTAATTAAATGTAATAGAAAAAGTAATCCAAAACAAAATGCATTTGCTTTTGAGGTTTAGTATTACTGAAGAAATACATTTTTTAATAGAAACACTTGCACGTCCATGCCACCGTGTGAAAACTGCTGACCTCTGTGACCCATAATATGTCTGTGTCATGTTTCGGCATTATTGTGGATTATACAGGTTAAGATATAAGGTTGTCGTCTTGTTTTGTTCAGAAACTGTAAAGAGCGACTTCACGCACAAGGTGTTTGTTTAGATTTGGTGCGTTTGTTGCCTAAACCAAACCGCAGACGGGATCCTGGCTGCAAACACACGTCTCTGAGGTGACAGTTGTGCCCTTCCACCCAAAATGGCCTCCCGCTGACTGTTGCTTTTAAAGTAAAGAGCTTCACTCCTTCAAGAAGAAAATGTTGGTCTGTTGATCCAATCCTGTCTGTGGTTACATTTCGTTGCCACTCCAGTTTTATGTCCATGTATCATATACATAAAACTGACATGTCATTTCAAAGAGACGGGCTTGTATGTACAGAAACTATTCAGCCATGTAAATGTGAGATGGCGAAGATAAAATGAATCATAGCGCTAGCCGTTGCTCAAAGCCCAAAGTGAATAGGATGCTGGCAAATATTTAGTGACCTTTGTTTGAGTTTGAATTATGTTTTGAAACTCCCTGAAGGCAAGGCAGCGGAGGGGGATTTGTTTGTTTTACTTGCTCGTCCGTTGTTTTAGAGTTAGTTTGACCAAATTAACACCGTTACATCTCTTCTTTAAACACAGATTACGCTGTTTAAACCACCTATAGCGTGTTTGCTCGGGAAACAACCATCTATCTGGCCAATTACTCCGACTCTACGCCAGGAAATGTAGAGAGTAAACACACCACCCTCTCCTCCTCCTCCTCCAGCTGCCACGTTTATAAATCCACAGGCTTCTGTCGCAATTTAGAGGCCCTCAAAGTTCACTTTTTTTTTCTCTTCTCCTCTCTCCTGCTCTCTCTTCTTCTGTGAGGATTTAGATGGTGTCACTCTAATGGGTTTTACAGTTTTTAAAGAGATTATACTTTAGGATTACTACCTGAGCGGGAGGGGGCTCGGAAAAGTTCAGCAATGCTTTTGATGTCCGGAGTGTAAACACAACCTAAGGCTACCTCGCAAAGAGGCGGCCCTGTTTTGTTATTCAGAGCCGTGGCCCTTAATTGTGGTGGTCAGGACAAAAGGGGTGGGGGGGGAGAAAAAGGTAACATTTTTCTATAAAGCGACAGGGGAGGGGCACAGCGAACGGTAAAGAGAGGCTGTTTTTGCATAAATGTTAAGGGACAGTGATTCCACACTGAGGTCAATTAAGCACATAACAGATCTTAGTTAAACTTGTGTTCATTTAAAAATGTCCTGGGGACATTCGCCTTAAAAAGGTATAGGAGCCTATTGTCCTAAAAAAAAAAAAACGACTAATGCAGACAGTTGGTATAGCGTTTAAATCATCCAAAACAAGCTATCGCTGGGACTCATTACTTGTTCAATGCTCTGCTTCCCTGGAATATTTAAACCTACGGCTCCACTGAGCCCAAGTGCAGAGATGGGGTTCTCAGTTGGCGTTATGGACATGCAAATAGGCCTTAATGTGTCCACAAGGCCCTCTAAAGGCAAATACCTCCACACTCACTCACGGAAAAGATGAGCTTCCTTCTGGTGCAGGCGGCACTGAGCTCTGCTCCGCTTCAGAACCGAATTAAGAATGAAAGTTAATGTCTGTTAACTTCGTTTTGGGTAGCGTTTAATATTTATTGATTCATTCTGTCGCATTTGCATGGGATGGGGAGTAAAACACGTACAAAAGACATGTAGATGCCATTCAACATGGTTACCAACACCTGACTGAAGGTGGTTTAAGGGGTCATTTTGTGTAATAAATACCGTCTACTCTTGCACAAACTATGACACAAGATACTGAACAATCCCCTTAAATCTTCTCCCTGACATCCTCTCTTCAGAATTAAATGTGCTATTGAAAACATGTCACAACGCAGATGGAGCGAAGGCAGATATGCAGACGGAAGACGAGGAAAAGAGCGAAAGACGGAGCGGAGATGGAAGAAAAACGGCACGTCGTGACAGTTATAGTCCCCATTACCTGGGATTCTGAGTCACTATTCTGCCATGTCACAAAAAAGCAGAGGCAAATCAATATTGTCATTCACAACTCCAGATTAAACTCCCCTCGCTTTACTGCCTCCATGTTCTTTTGTGGGCCATTCAATGTGCCGTAACAGTGACAAACGCATCTCAATCGATTGTTGGTGAGATCAGCGAATTAACAAGTGGACATTTTTTTGTTCGCCCTCCTTTTTCTCTTTCTTTCTTTTTTTTTTTTTTTTCTCTCCTCCAAAATGGGCAAGGAGTGAAGCAATGGAGCAAAACACATAAAAAGACAGCAGTCATCAACAAACACAATAAAACCCTGATCTAGAAACTACTTTCCGAGGCGAGTGAGTATTGCTGTGCAAATGTTTTTGCAATTTAGAGTCAGTTGCCACAAACCACTAAATGCCCTTAAATAGTACTGTGCAGTTAAGGTTTTCAACACAAAAGTAGTTCCAGTGCTTTATGTGGGGCCAGACGTGGGAGTCGTTTGAAAAAGAAAAAGGATGTGGGGTAAAAAGCAAACACAAAGTAAGTATTGAAAATATCCTCCCAGATTCATGCCAGACATTCATATGTATTGACAATGTGGTTTTAATAGACCCTCATTGTTCCTCACGGCATCTGCGGAGATGTAAACAAAAGTCAGCGGTGTCTCTTTGCCACATGGACGATCCACATGTGTTTCCATAACAGATCAAGTGCACTGGCATCCCAGAGTTCTTTCCTAAATCCCCGGTAATGCCGATACAAAGACGCAGCTCGCAAAACGGGATGGAGAGGCACACTCGGCACGCACGTGATTCGGTCCAGAATGAGTTTGGCGGAGTGGGGTGGGGGGGGGGGGCAGGTAGGTGTCTGATCAGGTTGGAGCTTTGAATCTGTCAACTCCAAAAAAAAAAAAAAAAAAAAGGCTAAATTGAGGATGGGGATTGGAGGACGGCTCAGCCCCGTTTGATGGAAAGTCTCCACAGTTAGTCCCAGTGGATGAGACAGTCTCAACTGGGGCTGCAGCTGTACACTTCTTTAGACGTTGCTCATAGCCGGGCTTTCGTGTGTGTGACTGAGTCGTGGGACAGGCTCCAAAAAAAAAAAAAAAAAAAAAGGAGGAAGGAGGCAGCTTTTTTTGGCCGTGAGAGGTGCAGGTCGGGGTCACGGGTTCACATTCTCAGTGGATCAGTATCATTACGTGCTCAAGTGCTGCAGTAATGCTCGGGTCCCACCTGCCTTTGTCAGGTAGTGAAGGGAAAAGACAGAAAGGCAGAGAGGCCCCTCCCACACAAATCCTCCTTCTTATCACTAACTCAGGGGCTCTACTTTCATCAGCGGCGCTCTACAATCTGAACACAGTGTGTGCTCAGAGCACGTCAACAGCTCAGCGCGCGTTTGATTCATCGTATTTTGGTCACTTTAGTGGCAACCACATTTTACAAATCTGAGGTAGATTGACGATTTGTAACACGTCCTCACTATATTGACACATACATTCAACTTTTGTTGTCTTGTTATTGATGAATATGATATTGCAACAATGATAGATATTGTTTTATTGCCCAGCACAAAATCTATCTACAGTGGTTATCTAATGTTTTGACACAAGAGATGTCAGAACCAGGCAAAACTAGAAGTACAACTTTGAGTAAAATGTAGCTGGAGCTAAAAGTCAAAGGTTGCAGCACATTTAAGTTTTGTTTTGAGTTTTTCATTTATATATTTTGACGGTGATTTGATCAGAAGTTTCTCAACATGTCTGACGCCTTTTTAAAATGATTTAAAAAGGGTATTCTAGAGCTGTAAGTATTTACAGGCAGTGTCGTGTGTGTGTGTGTACTTGTGTGATTACTTACATACGCTTATGTTTGTATGTGTTTGCATAATGTGAACGTGTACAGTAAGTGAATGCATGCGCGTGTGTACGCACATGGCTGCGTGTTTATACGTGTGCATGTCAGTCTGATGCGCAGTAAGACTCCCTGAGCTTGTTTAGCCGTTAATTTCTCCTCTTCCAGTGAGAGGAGCAGGGGTCGCACATCAAAGCAGCCGCTGATGACTGAGCGACAAAGGTCTGAGTCTTAAGAGCCTGCCCGAGCCTGCTCCCCTGGATTTACACACTTAGCAAGGGGATAAACAAAAAGCACTGGAATTTATTTCTCGGACACACAATCAGACCCATGTACACACTTTTCTACACACACACACACACACGGGGCATTTTTCAACATTTCTCTTGATTTCTCAGAGAAAAATCTGGCATATTTCGGGGACTGATATGTATGAGTGTGCAATGTGTTCAATTAAATGTAGTTTAACAAGGGGACTGTTGGGCCTTGACGTGCTCACTGAGAGCCATTCTAGTTTTCTTCTGTCTTCTTCTATCCCATGTGTGTCTGTGTGTGTTTTATAAAGATAAGGATTTAAACAGCAGCAGATGTGAACTGTGAGAACATGCAGCAGTTGCAGTGGAGCAAGAAACATTATCGTGACCAGAATTGAGTAATTAATGCTCTACTGTAAAGCTGCTTTCAGACACTGAACTCCGCAGTCACTCCATATTTTCTCCCGAGGAGGTGCATGTGTGAACGCAAATTTCCAAGTGAGAAATCCAGGGTGTCAGTACGTCACTCCATGAAAGGCAAACTCTGAGTTAACTCCGGAGACAATTCTCAGGATTTTACCCGCAGGTCATGTCTGAAAACAGCTGATGAGTGCTACTTTTGACATTAACGAGTGTAACTAATTACTTTTTTTATTTTAGGCAATGCAGTTAGAATTACTGGATTTTAGACGGATTAGTTATTTTATTTCATTTAAACAAATGCAATCATCTGACTTTATAGTGACATAAATGAGAGAATTTGTCAATCAGTGTTTGCACCCACAATGGCAGACAGTCCGAGCATTGAAAGCTTTTTTTGCTGGAAATACGAACATTCATTTTCCTGAATATTGATTGTTGTTGTTGTTGGGCCAGCGTGAGGCCTTTCCCTGCATCAGAGAACAGTGCCTTAGTTCTGATCTTCTGAGGAACCTAAATGTTAGAGTTTCAGATGTTATTCTAGTTCACACTTTCAAAACTGTATGACTGACTTGGTGCCTAGTGCGAAGGTCTGTTGAGCCTGCAGCAAATAAACGTCCTCATACAGTCGTGATTGTGGGAATAATAAAGGATACAATTTAACAGATGTCCCACAGGGTCAAAGACTCTGCAACATTAAATAAATGTGTGCTATGTGTTAATTGCTATTCTTCAGGAACTTTTAGAAATCTGGTCATGACGGAGGGATACTACACCATCACATGTGCAGTTGGAGACTTGACGATAAACATCACCCAAACAACAAAGAACAACAGTCACGGGATCAAGTTAAGTTTCCCACTGACACACGCTCGAAACATGCACGTACCAATTTCAGTGCAAAGTCAAAATGACAGGGAATTATACAGATTAAAACATGTGCACAGGAACATGCACGGACTCTCACACACACACACACACACACACACACACACACACACACACACACACACACACACACACAACAAGGTGCGTCCTCTTTGCAGTGGTGTCAAAGTAGCCAGGTATTTATGCGCCTGCTCGGCTTATCAGATTTCAGTAGCTGCCCTAAGGGAACGCAAAAAGATAGATAGCCATCCAGGCATGACCTCTCTCTCACACACACACACACACACACACACACACACACACACACACACACACACACAAACACAAAGATATAGTAGACAAATGACAATTCAGGCATGACATCAGGCACCATCAGAGATTAACCAGTCACAAAAGCCAACATTTAACAAAAGCTTCTGGTTTTAAAGCTGCTGACTTATTTTGAAAAGTGTGTGCGTGTGTGTGCATGCGTGCGTGCGTGTGTGTGTGTTTTCTCGGTGTGTATCCGTAAACACTATAGATATATTGTGTAAGTGGCTCTGTGGCCTCTGTGGCTTTTGTCCCGCTGTTATCAGCAAATCTTGGAAAATAGACCTTTGCATCAGATTGATCATTTAGAATTATTTTAATCTGTCCGCACATTGTACACACTGATAGGTGTCTTAATGTCAGCGTGTGCGTTGTTGGGTGGTTGGAATCTAAACTAAAGGCGGTTTACTTATTTTTCTGTCGCACACCACTAACCTGCATGAGGAGGTGAACTCCTTGTATATTTTTTTTCCCACGCTTTCTGGGTTTCCCGGGTCTCTGCCACGCTTTTAAGAACAAATGTATGTAAATCGCGATAATTAAGCAGGGTGCGTAGCAGTTGTTCATGCTGCTGTTCTTCTTGTTGTTGTCGCGGAGCCAGGTGAGACCGGCTTCACCTGGCTGATAGCATCTGATGTCACATCAGCTCTGTCTCCGGGCCCCGAGGCCCCACCAGCGTTTATTTAACTGTAATCATTTTAAGGCATCTTCTCTTGACGATCACTAGAAGATAGATGGAAGGAGATTGAGGGAGAGGGAGGGAAAATAGAACAAAAGAGAATGCAAGAGCGAGAGAGAGAGAGATGAGGCGCACCTTCCAAGTTGCAAATGCTCTCCTCTTCCTGTCCTCATGTGAGGATAAATCCACAGTAATGCATTGTAGTTTAAAAACACATCACTGTTACTACATTTACATCCAGCGTCCACTACTCCAGAATTTTTCAAACCCGTAAAATGGCGACTTTTGGAAACACTGCTGACCCCCATTATATTTTCAAAAAGTGGTAAAATTGTTGCATGTAAATGAGTATATGAAAATATATATGATATGATTGCACAGAACAGTATCCGCAAGGGAAAAGGGATACTCGCATTTCTGCTCCCAACCATCGCGGTTCAGCTGCTCAACACCTGCCCAGCAGTCGCTCGTCGAGTAGAATTTTGAGACTTTTGGAGGCGGGGACAGTGGCTGATGTTCCCTCCTTCGATTAGTCACTTTCTACACTCGATTCCCCAGTTTATCTCTAATCTTCCCTCGAAAGCCTTGTGTTTAGATGTGTTTGTTACCTGCATGAATTTTGAGACTGAATAAACACCATAGAGGTTGCATTTTAGACCTTTGCTGATTCGTCAGGCTCCTATCACATGACCCTTTTTCCAGAAGACAATGAATGGCCCACTCCAGTGGAGAATTCAACATTAACAACAATTTGCGAGCAACACCAATAATTAATTTTACCAGAAAGGGGTTCACACATACAACACACTGGGATATTAATATGATGATGGGCTCTGTGGGGGTGAAAGGTCAAACAATGTGGATGACAGGTTGGACTTTGAAGTTTCGCAGCAGGTAGTCCTCCACCTTCCACTCCTTCCCCTCCCATCCTTCCCCAGGCTCCCTGTCTCCCCCCCCCCCCCCCCCCCCCCCCCGTCTTTCTTTCTCTGTCAGTCAGCCTTTTTATTTCTTTCCCTTTCTGTCCGTTCCTGTCTGAATATCTGCTCATCCTGCTCGAGGACGTGTGTCACTTTACTCTGAAAGGTGAAAACAAGGCTCGGATATGTCCCACTTCAAAACTTGTATTTGTTTTTCAAATGAAACATGAATTGTTCTTGCGGCTCCGGCAGCACGTAACATGGCGATAAATGTTTTTGCAAAGCTAATTTTTGGTTTTGTTTTGGTTTTATTCGTACCCGTCCATGACAGGGTTTTGCTGAACGGGTATGCTCCACTGCAGCTCCACATGTCTCGACATTTCCTTCACAAACTGCCGTCGAGGTGTGCCAATGTAAGCATGTACCACACCCCAGTCAGATTTTAGCAGCAGAAAACAACACTTTTTTGGGAGAGTTACAACCTAAGTGAGAAATAGATTGTTTAGTGAAAACACTGGAAGAACGTCTTTGCCTAAGGGATGGAACTGAGTGTGTGTGTGTGTGTGGCCCCCCCACAGTCACTCCAAGGCGAACATGCACAAACTTATTGCACATATTAATACATATGCACAAATGTCCAAGTGCACACACACACACACACTTACATCAACACACTCCGAGACATCTGTCATATGCTTGAATTTACTGTACTTGAACAAATCGACACACTTTGTCTCTCAAAGATTCACACACACACACACACACACACACACACACACACAGTTTTTTTCAGATCTGCTCCTTTGCAGCAAATCTACAAAGTTCCCCGAGTGCCAGGGCTGCACCGCACAGTGTCATCCAAAGAGCAGAGATCTGTACCTGTTACTGCCTCACTCTGATGAGAAGCTGTGACGCTACCACCTCCAGTCGTTCCCTGTGTGTGGGTCTGTGTGTGTGTGGGAGGGAGAAAGGGGGGGAAAAGAGTGATAGACCAGTGAACAGGGTTTAAACTCAAATTTGCGCTTTGTAATGGCACTGTAACAAAACAAAGTCAATGAAGGCATTTATTCCCGGCCTCATATAACCAACGTCTCCGTCACAAAAGACAAAGAATCACATGACTGGTGATAATTTCTCTCATTAGTGAGACTTTTTTTTGCGGTGAGAGATCTTTGACTTTAATCCTCCGTTTAGTTACAGATTCAATTGACCCCCGGGGGATTTTTCGCAGTGGTCGTTTAGGGTTCAACACTGGAGGTAGAGATGCCACTAGGCCACTTTGGTGCTCAACGCTTTAGCTGGAAAAGTGTCAGAGGCTCTTGGAGATGTGGTGTCCGTTTTGACCTCCTCCAAGGTGTCCATGTTGTCACCCCTGTCCGCTTGTATGTTGTTCACTGTTTTCCAGGGAATAATTCATGGATCTTGATGCAATGGGAAGGGTTATTTGTGTGTGAAATGAAGGGAACTGTTGGGCCTTGGTGGAGGTATGTGCGCTGCTGAGTGACACGTAGTTTATGGGTGGATCTTCACAAACTTATATTAAAACCTTTGATTGATTTTGAATTTGGAAAAGTTCACCCGTCTGACTTTTAAATATAAATACTAAGTCATGGCTTAAAGCAAACTCAACTTGTGATCACTTTACCTTATGTGATTGAGTTTACTTGTGTATCTGTGGCTTTGTATTATATTGCATTCAATGTGTTAATCATACGTTATTTGCTTGTTTTTATCAAGTGCATTGTGTAAATCATGGGTTTCTTGTGCTGTGAGTTTGGATGGTCTATTTAATAGACATGAATAATCCATGGATATCTGTAATGATATAGGATCGGCAACATTTTTTAATATTTCAGTTTGCGTTGTAAGAACTGGCTAGGGACCACAGATGCAAATGAAAGCCAAGATGAAATATATATTAAATATATATATATATATATATATATATATATTTAAAATTATGAATCACCATCATCTGGTGGAAAGTAAAAAACTAAAAATCCTCATTCCTCAACATCCAAACATTACACCAACTTGTTTGACCCCTCACTGAGGTGGATGCATCCCTCTCTCACGTTCATTTGTTTCAAGTTGCCCTCACATTGGACCCACTAATGGGTCCTATTTCTCTCTCTCTCCCCCCTTCTCTTTCAGCCTCTCTCTTTCCCTCCTCAAGCTGTGCTCCCACTAATGGACAGATGGCATCCCATTGTTTACTGAGCCAAGGTACAATGCCTTATCGGCCATAGCAGCGGAAACTGGGCTAGCATTTCTGCTTGACCCAGCTTAAATCTGCCACCAAAAAAGGAGGAGGGGAAGGAGGGCAGGAAGAAAAAGGAGGAAGGGGAGAGAAGAGAGTTGCAATATGATTTCTGGCCCTCTGTTTTCACCTCTTTGACCCTGTATAGTGTGTGCATTTATGTGTGTGTGTGTGTGTGCACATGTGTTGTAATGGTCAAACCCTCCCCCCTCTATTCCCCTCCTCACCTTCCAGTAATCGAGTGAGCTGTGACAGCTCCCATCATATATACTCACACAAATACAAACACACACACACACACACACACACACACACACACACACACACACACACACACACACACACACACACACACACACACACACTAAGCCTTGAGGCAAGAGGTGATTTCTTGGCGATGGGATGCAATCAACTCAGAGCCAATCAGTAATGAGGGTTAATCAGTTGATCGATCGGAGAGGAGGGGCTCCGCAGCCACGGTCCTTGCCTCCCTGTGACTTCAGTGTGCCAGTGACAATAGACAATAATTCTTCTATTTATTTTTCAACAAAATGTTGACACTGCTCCTTCAAATATTTTGTACATCATACACTCTTAGGAATGGGAGCTTCTGCCTGAAGGGCTGTGTACTAGAACCGCTTGCTTCTGAAGAACCCTTTTCAAAAAATACTTTCAATCAAGGATTCTTTGTAAGACTAAAGGTTTCATCAAGAACCGTTTTTATTCAAAGAACCCTTTTTGGAAGAAAGAGATCTTCAAGCGTTATTGAAAGCATGTAAGATAAGAGAGGGTTCGAAGTCAAACCTTTGTACCAGGTACCAAGGATTCTCTATGGGGACTTGCCAAAGAACCCTGGTTCTAGTCAGCACTTTTATTTCTAAGAGTGTGTTTTAAATTCTCATAATGATATTGCATGCGCCAGGTATTCATAACAGGAAATGCAACAAAAAGAAAGTTGTAAATAACCAGTTTTGGACAATCTTTTATTTATCTGAGATTATTGTAAAATAATGAATGTTTTAAAGGCTAAATACTAACATACTACCTCAACTTCATGAAATCGTATCAGATTGATTCTCTGTCCCCACAAAAGAGCAGTTTGTACATCACTACCACTGAGGGCCCCTGTTTCAGCCCCTCACACCCCCCAGCTTCTCTCCTCCTTTTAACCCCTGAGGGCCAAAGACCTGGGGAACTTTTAATTATCCACAGACCCAGCTCTGCTCTTTTTTTTTTTTTCTCCCACTGGCCACTGAATGGTCAACAGGCTTTTTACTACTCAGTGAGGCATCAGCGCCTGAATAATAATAGAAAACAATGTCAGCGTGCGGGGAGAGGTGTCTGGGGGGAGCCTATGGGCTGAGGGAGATAGATAGACAGAAAGAGAGAGATTGGGGTATCATTAGATAAGCCTGTCAGTTAATTAGCCCTGCTTCAGGAGGAGGGGGACCCCCACGCCCCCCCTCGATGCCAAGAATGGCCATCAGGCATTATCAGTGGTCGCCTACTTTTTTATGGTCCTTTGCAGACTCTTCTGACGAGGTTGTTAAGCAGCATGGAGGGCATATGGTGCCAGGATGGACACACGCTGTCGTCAGTCAGTTGCACATTAACAGGAGGGAAACAGAAAAGATTCTGACGTCGTTGCAGTGGTGGAGGGACATAGTAGCCATTTAGGTCCCCTTCAGTGATATGGAGGCGTGTGTGCTATTCATCAGATTAGTTGTGTGGGACGTCCTGTGAGCTGATGACAGTCTGTTCCGAGACAGCGTCTGGATTTACGGTGGCCAGAGGTGCAAATCTCAAAACACAATAAATTCCAAAAACACAATGGCATTAACCAACAGAAAAGGTGCAATCGCAACCTGGTATCGACGAGGCTCATCGCTGATTGGATGCACGTGTTTTGTTGTTGTGTTTTCTTAATTGCTGTTGAGATTTGTGATTTGACGTTATGTTTTGTGATTTGCTGTGTTTTCTTAATCATCGTCGCGTTTTCTCATTTGCTGTTGTGTTTTGTGTGTTGTTGTTGTGAATTGCACTTCAGGGCCACTGTAGAATTCCCAGCGTTCACAATACATTCATAGTGGAATATTTTCCAAAAGGCAACTGCCAGAACCAGTGCTGTGGGAGATAGTTTAAGTGTTGCAGGGTTTATTTGGCTACGATTTTCTCTTATTGAAAGGGTCACTTCAAATACCAAAAAAAACTTATTTTCCTACTTATTACTGATGGAATCAAGATATCCAAAGTTTCATTTTATTTGGCAAGTTTTTCCGATCTTCACTGACTGTTGGCAGAAACAACGGTTCTAACTGATCGGACAATATTGTTTCTGGAAAGGGATGTTTCAAATGTCATTTTTGGATGCTGCAAGTATCAAATGGAAAATACCATTCATCTCCACTGTATTAATGTAATAAGTCCAGAGGGGATCTCAAAAACCTGCCAAGTCTAAAGTAAACCCCACATTATCTGTATTCTGCGACAGAGTGTTAGGGCCACTTAAGGGGAAAGAAGAGCTCAGATTTTGAGAATAAAGTCCTTATATTGCAAGAAAATTTATAATTTTACAACAATAAAGTAATTTTACAAGAAGAAGATATAAAAAATATTACAAGAGTGAATATATTTGATTTGATTAGAATTCATGGGGCAATATTAAGTATCTTGTTCAGTTATACTTAAGTATAGGTTTCACAAATATATATTTTCACCTCTCCCAAAGAGGTCTGGTAAGAGCCATACATAAAGATGTATCAGATTAATGTAGTAAGAGCATTGAACACTCCTTTATATGATTGTTTGCAGCCACTTCCTAATAGTCCACTTTGTTCCAGTTAAACCCAAAGAATTTGTGTTTTGCCTGCAGCACATTCAGGGGAACACACAACATATGTAAAAGCACACAACTTTCTTTCTCTCTTTCTCTTTTTCTCTTTTTCTTTCTTTCTTTATAGGCCAACAACCCCTATTATTTCTCTGTCTTTCGTTCCATCACTTAGTCATCTTTCTCTCTACCCTTCCTATCTCCTCTGTACTTTTTCTCCTCTTTCACCTCTCTCTCTCTGTGAGCTTTACAGGTTTCGCCCCTTGACCGCCACCTTCTCCCTTCTTCACTCTCCTCCATTCTTTCCCCAAATCCTCTCTCTTTTTTTTTCCAATCACCTCTTCATCCCTCCTCTCCCTCCAATCCTCCCCTCTTTCTCTCGCTGTAGTTGCTGGGCAGGCCGAGCCCCGAGGCAAGAGAAGCAGCGCCCAGATCTGCTCTGTGTCGTGTGACTAGTTATTTTTATCTCAAGTCACTCTCTAAGCCCAAACAGCTCCCTCTCCATCCCTTTCTTTGTTTGCTCTAACTCTCTTTTTGATTTGATTGCATTTCATTTTTTGGGGATGGGCTCTTGGTTTATTCATTGCCCTGTATTTACTTTAAAATGTACTAAATGTATTTACTTAACATAAGATGAGTGGACTGTGTTTGTTTGCATACAAGCCTGTGTGTGTGTGTGTGTGTGTGTGTGTGTGTGTGTGTGTGTGTGTGTGTGTGTGTGTGTGTGTGTGTGTGTGTGTGTGTGTGTGTGTGTGTGTGTGTGTGTGTGTGTGTGTGTGTGTGTGTGGGGTAAGATTACAAATTTCCTTTTCATTATAAACACAAACCTGCTCTCCTCTGGTGGGTATATTTTCCTGAAAATGTTGAATCTTAAAATATTGAAGTATCTTTTGTGTCTATTCTATTTTAAAACTACAAGTATAAACACTATATCAGAATGTTAGTACAACTCACACACAATAACAACATCAGAATTTGTCTAGAGAGCATTTTGGGTGGGAACAAAAAAGAAATGTTGTCAGGAAGGAGGACACACACTCAAAACGCGCACACACTCGGTGCATGTGTTCAGGAGGAAGCCCATTGTGCGGAGAGGAGATCGATGGAGGGGTCAGGTCATGGCAGAAGAGGTAAAGCAGAAACAAGCAGGAGATTGTTTTCTGCGTCTCATCCTCCTCCGCTGTCTAGAGACCCCATTGGTCAGAGTTTTGCGCCAGGGTACAACCTTTATCCTCAGGGACCACACACTGTTCACTTCTTTCTGTGGAAAAGTATTGTAAGAATAACAAATAAATAAAATCATTAAAAACAACATTTTTAAATCTCAGTGATGCCTAAACGTAGAATATACTACTATGAATATACTTACTACAGTACCGTTGTTATATTTTATTGGATGATATACTGGAAAGAAACAATTACTATTGGTTAAAAAGCTTCTGTTGTAAAAACTACAAATAACTTCTTTAATCATGTTCCTGGACTGATCTTATTTTTAAAATTTCACTTGCCTTTACCCTACAGTGGATGGTAAAAATAAAAACCAGTGGGAATCTTTTTATATTTATCATCCATCCCTTTAAGATCTGTTGAGTAAATAAAGTATATTTAAAGGTATTGCTTAATCACTGGATGCCGTGTAACAATATTTATACAATTTGTATCCATACAAATATGCGACTCTTCTTCAGTCCTAGCTTCCAGTGGGAAGAATGTAAATACTAAATATTAGTGAGTAATAACAGGATTGAAACACACAGAACTGTAGTATGTGCTCTCTACCAAAACTGTGAATTCTTGCTGTTATGAGCAATCAGCTGTTATCTTCGGATGCTGGCCCCTAACTAATAAGTGTGGGAATTGAGCATGTGGTTCTCCACAGCAGTCCTCCAGCCTCTACCCACATTGATCTGCTTTGTCCACCTCGCATCCCCTCCTGCCCTTTCCTGGGCACTACATAGGGTATGCATTGTGCTTAATAAAGTTTACAGTGGCCCTAGGACGTTTGACTTCCCTGGGTACCAAGAGTCGGCACATTTGGGGGGCTTAATCAACTGGGACAAAAGACCTCAACTGCCACTTCTCAGCAGCCAGGCTTGAGTGTCGCTCAGCAGGACCACAGCCAAAACTGACAAGATCTACTAGATCTACTAGTGAGATCATAGCAAGCCATGAAATGCAATTATCATTTAAAATCCTTGCTGCATGGTGAATTTCTCTATTAACATTGGAGGAGATTCTTTCTGGAGGGCCCATCATCGACGTAGCTAATGAATTAGACCTGACCAAACTAAAATTCACTTGGGCCTTTCTTGTGACCTTAAGGCCCTGAGGTGCTCTGTGTCTCATCTTTTTTGGGGGGCTTGGGGGGGTTGAAGGGCTGCAAAAGTGCTAACAGAGCTCCAGTTTTTAGGAGGCAGAGATATAACAAAGGGTTCAAATGCTAACAAGGACATAGCGTCACTAAATTAGCCGCCAAACGGTAGTTCCATTGCCGGTCTCGATATAGGACAGCGGAAGAAAGGGCAGTGAGGTGTGGAGCTTTGACAGTGATGGATGGGATGGGGGTTTATGGTTGGCAGATTGTTTCAAGACCAACCTGTGGCTCATCTACCAACATTTTCTAAAGAAAGAAAAGTACTTTGTTATCATCCTTCCCTTTACACACAGACATCCCTCATAAAATAATGATCATTATCATATTATTTACTTAAAGATAATGTTTTGTTGCTGTGAATTTATCTGAATATGGCAGAGTTTAAGGAAGGTTTAGACTGTGTGATAAGTAAGGACTGCTTGACCTGAAGCATTGTAAAAGGTAACATTGATTAAGTTTACAGTATTTGCTGTCTAATGGGGGTGTTCTTGCAATTTTGCTACAGAAAATGTTCCACTTGTCGACTATATTTTTGAACAAACTAACAAAAGGCTCAGATTGGCATTTGATTGGCACTCAGCAATCGCTGTTTGTGAACTCTTCAAAGATTGGAGAGGCTCGCCAACACATCTCCTACTCCAACTAGATTTCGACAATTAAAGTAAATCGAAGTGCAGGATGTGGTAAAGTTTAGAGACCACACATACGAGTCGGGGTATGAACTCACATAGGAAGTTTATCCCTGTTTTATGACCTCACAAAGATCATTTGTAAGGAATTATCCATTGTAATGACAGTGCTCACCTCCTCAAGAGCAAATGTTTCACCAAAACAAAATGTAATCCACAACGCTATTTTGCAGAGGCACTGTTGCTGCATCCCAGGCTTAGACAGCTGTGCTTGTTCTACAGCAACACAAATAAGCCAGAGCATTTCATCCCCTGTAGCAGAATGATACTGTAGGTCTGACTAGGCGGGACGACACAGTTATTAACTCCAGAATTTCCTTCAGAAACTACTGACTGTTTTCATTCTGTCTCAAAATTATTTTCTGATATAAACTCTGGTAAAGTATTCGTACATCTTAAGACATAGCTTGATTACTATAAGTATATTTTGCTCATGTCAGAGCAGGCACATGGCCAGCTCTTGACTGATGGTATGGCTCTCTTTCCCAAGAGCTGCTGGGTCCCCTGGCAGTCCCATTACCCCCCACCCCCTCCACACAGCTCCCTCAGGGTGTCGCCACCAGAGTGTGTGCGCATGGATGTGTGTGTGTCCTGTATCACCGCTGTGCAGGTAGCTAACTGTGACAGCTCACTCCACAGGTAAGTCAGGTGGGAGAAAGGAGGGCCCCCTTGGGAAGATCCCAGTCGACCAGACCCCAAGGGACAGAGAAAGAGGTTAGAGATAAACTAGAAGAGGGAGGTGGATAGGTCAAGCAGCGAGGGGGTTTTAGAGCTGAGGTGAAGGTTCCCCTGTGACTTGCCCATAACCATTCACACTTCCCTGCCCAGGCTCTGTCGTCACTGACAAACAAATGTGTGTGTGGATGTAAATGTCTATATACACAGAGATTGGTAGGTCTGGCCATTGTCACATAGGGCATAGGAATTGGAAAAAACATGCACTAATGGCAAGGAAGTCAAGACCTGACAAGAGCATGATAAATGGCTGCGTCGATCCTCAATTTCCCACTTCCACTTGGGCTGCATGAAGCTCTGTGGCTGGATGTTTGGGACTGGTTATTTTTCCCAAAATGTGGTATATTAAGACTCACCTAATTCACTGGTTATAAATTGTATTTTTTGAATAACGTCATTGTTTTAAAAAACGTTGTAGCAACTATATGTATAGTCTACATAAACAGCATCTTATCTCTTAATAACTATACCTCACAGGACAATGCAATCCCACAGCTGCCAATAGCAATTTAATTACCAGAAAAGAGCATCACAATTGTATAATTGATGCCACTCGGTTACATCGTTTTTTTAATACCAATATTCTCACTGTCTACAATATCTGCACATGGCACCATATGGCATGGTTGGGGTCAGGGAACTAAGGTCAAAGGCTTTATTACCATATGCAGAAATAACCATTATCAATGTCATTTAATTCTTATTTCCATATGTCTCTACCTGGTGCTGTCAATAGATGAAGTGAAAAAGAGTACAGAATTTTTTAAAAAAGCAATTCAATGATACATATTTAAGATATATTAGAAAACTTTATGTAGAATCATATACCATACGAAAGTTTATTTTGGTACATTTTCCCAAAGACAAGGGGATGTCCAAAGAGTTGTAATTCTCAAAGCAGTACAATTAATACATATAAAGAGCACAGTATATGAGTAGCATGAGATACTCAATTGATCAGTGTAGGACACATGATTCTTCATGACTTAGGGGGCTTTCACCTAAAGACCAGTCTTTCCATCCAAATCGCACTCCCAAATAACAGATATATAAACTCTTATTACACTCAGAGACATTCATGAAAGAAGGCTTATCTTCCCTTATACCCGACAGGTGGGGATTTGATAGCTGTACTCAAACTGCGAAGCATTATAGCAGGTGTTTGCAGGATTCTTAATAGCTCCCATGTGTCTGAACATGCCTTGCCTACGCTGACAGTAAGTGTGCATTCAAAGGACGCGTCAAGGTGGATTTGCACACGTGTTCTTCCAAACTTTTTTTATCTCTCCACACAGGAACTATTGTATTGTCTATTTCCTCTAGCCAACCGCACAATTTGAGTCAGAGAGTTTACTCGGTCATGGAAACATTCCGACTCATGTGTCATGAGATGCAGAGACCTCCCCAAACTTGCACCATGATACCAACGAACCCCTTTAAAAAAAACTCTCTGATGAGGCAACACAAACAAGCTTCTCTGCCTCTTGACTCTTCTTGTCAGGGCTGCCCTTTATCACCCTCTCTAGTTTTATGAAGGGAGGCCTATCTTTGGACTATCATTTGACATCATGTACACATTCCTCCTACCAGATGCTCCCTTGTGATATGCTGTGTGTGTTCCCCCCTTGCTATGTGACTCAATGGGCTGCTTTCTTCCTCTGGAGCCTCCCCCCCCCTCCATCCACACACAAACATATAGACCATGTCAGCCAAGTCCATTCAACTGATGGAGACTGCTGGCTGCGGGGGGGAAAAGCCACCACATGATAGCGGGTCCGGCCCCTCACAGAAAACCACCTTTTCTATCTGAGTGGAGAAACAGACAATGCTTTGTAGACCATATAGAGGGAGTCTACCCCTTCTATTAAAGGCACTGACGCCCAGCTGCTTAAGCACGTCGCCCAAACTATGGACCATTGTTACATGCATGCCTGCTTTAGTCACATCTCTTCCTCGATTGGCCCCCAGTGATGATCAATGGCCGAGCCCTGCTGGAGTGGCTGAGGGTCTGTGGCACCCCACAGGTCTCAGTACTGGGTCCACTCATCTTGTGACTGATCGCCTGTCGCTGTCCACCCTCTCCACACCCCTGGCCAGGACAAGGCACTAGTGGTCGGCTCCTCAATTAAACCCAAACAGCAGATCCTTGTTGGGGCTTTCTAGCATTGTCAGACGCAACGAGAAGCATTTTTTGATTTCCAACATGAGGTATACCTTTGTATTGGCTGACTTTGCAGGAGATACTGTAGGTGCACCAGTCTTGTCTCATCCTGTCTCCATTTTACGACAGCCCTTTAAAAGCTAATGTCTGTGATCTCATCTGTTTGGTGCAATTAAATTCTTCTTTTAGTGGTATTGCGAGGAGGCCTCAGCGAACGCGTCCATCAGAACAGGGGCTGCATATAGGAGACATGCTCAGTTAGACGGCATGGTCATAAAGGTTATATTAATGGTTTATGTACCCCCACTGCAGCATTGTTAATGGCAAATGGCATTTACTGTGTGCTGCAGAGGAAGGCCATTCAATCCACTGTATGGTTTATCTATCATGTCAAGCGCTCAATAAAAAGCCTTCACTAATATCAAAGGAGACTCAACACAAAGGCTCTACCCCTGGGCTAGGTTTAAACCTTCTCTTCTGTTTTATGTAACAAAATGAGTAGTTTATATTTTCAATTTTCAGAATCTCCTTCTGTTTTCTCACATGGGCTCATTCAGACAATATCCGGAGTTGTTACTCAGGTGTGGGGGGGACTGGAAGGAGGGACTCCAGAGCCTGTCTGGAGCCTCTCATGTTGTCACATAAACCTCCCTCGGATAATGTCAGGAGATTATACAGAGTTTAGTACATGTATGAAAACATATAAAACAAGTCTCCCCACCCCAACACAGACACACGCACAAACACACACACACACACACACACACACACACACACACACACACACACACACACACACACATGCACTATAGCAGCACTTCATTGCTTTTACAGTGAAGCAATCCCCACTATGCGGGGCTGAATGCTGGAGAGGATAACGATAATGATGATGGAGGTTATCGTGGAGTAATTACTGTGCATGGAGGATTCCACGTGGCGCAGAATGAGTAAAACACCCAAGCGAGAGAGAGAGATCCGAGAGATTGAAAGAGGGAACGAGGAAGGGAACGCTGAAGAGGGGAGGCTGGGGAGGAGCGGGAGTGTGTGTCGGGGGGGAGGTGGGGGGTGCTTGTATCTCTAAATGTGTCACTTGATTGAAGCGCGCAAGGTTCTGAGCTAATTACATCCAGAACCGCAGCCCGGGAACAGATGCCATACTTGTGCATCAATAAATGCTTATAAGTAACTTATTTAGGGCTGCCTGCCATGCAAGGAAATGGCATGACTTAAAGCACAAGCGCCCGAGGGGCTATTCCACAGCTCTTTGTCTTGTCATCCTGCATCTTTTAAATCTATTCACCGCTTCAAAACAACACAGACAGACAGCAGGGCAGGCAGGGGAGAAAGAGAAGAGAAGAGAAGAAGGAAGGGGGGGGGGGAAGAAGATACAAATATTCACACTTTGCAGACAGTATTATGTTTGTCATTTGGGTTGTCTTGGCATCAAAGAAACGTTGTCTTCTCTTAGATTTGTGAGTGGTAAAGGAGTGGTGAGAGCGCCGCGTTTGAGGCCAAGCTCCCGTTTGATGAAATGCAGCTGTTCTTTAAAGTTTTAAGATAAATATGTTTTGACTCGAGCGCAGAGAGATACATTAGCTTGACAAGTCACTGCTATGTTTTATTTAGCTGTTAACTGTATCAGGACTACGTGCCTGAAAGTTGTCAAAAAATTACAGGTACCTTCCTGCGTAGTGATTTTTGTTTGGTGTGAGCACAATGCAAGTTATTTTTTTTGTGTGTGTTGTTTTTTTCTGGTTAGAGCATATGTTGACGTGCCATTATTTGTACTGACTGCTGGGAGTGACAGACACAAACAGACAGCCTGACAATCCCACAGCGTTGCACACGTAGAACAGAATGTAATCAAAGCCAGACCTTAGCTTTCCGCAAAGATAACAGGCAATTAGTGTTGCCATGGCCACACAGCTTCTCTATTCACTGCATGCATTTGATTGACACAACTCATTTCAACGTCATTTTTTGAATTGCTTGAAATTAAGCCTTAGAACAGCATTCGGGTTATTAGTGCACCTCTGAATGAAGCTCATTGTTGTCTCTTTACGTACCTCTCTCTTGTTCCTAAACATTTTCGAGCCAACACCTAATTTATTTTGTGCGTGAGTGTGCACCCATGCTCATAAATGTGTGCGCAAAAGTATGAGAAAGTATGCTGGTGATCCGAAGCCTGTACACGACGCTATTTAAAGCAGCAAAGCTGGAAAATCAACTGTGTGTAGCATTAAGGGCCCCTGCACATTCCCCAGGATTAGCATACAGACAGAAAGAGCTTCTTCTCTCATTACCTTCTCTGCTATACATGATGCAAGAGGGCGAAAGTGCCTGGGAAGTCTGGTTGGTTTCGATCAGCCTGCATGAGTGACCAGTACTGGAAACGCCTCAGGTGCTTGACACCAAAAAATGCTAATGCAGGAGAGCGGCAAGCATTTCCTCCCGACTATTTGTTCCATCTTTGTGAATGCAAGAGGCTGTTTTTACAATTGATGATTGTCCCACGGAATAATTAGATAGGTTTGCATTTTTCATGAGATTAATTCATGGCTTTCTAATGTGCGTTTTGTAACCTCACACTGCATATGATCTGTGCCATATTACCATATCTGAAATATGGATGATATTTAAAAGGAATATGCCATATGTTAGGAGCAGGCTCTGCACCAGGGGTTTAACCAATGTGTAAGCGGAGTGGAAATGGCCCACTCTGTTTGGTAATGATTTTTGTCATGAGCTTGGAAATACGTTTTTTCAATGGTATTCTCAGAGTGGACTGTCTGTTGACAGATCATATTTATGACTATATCTAATGCTTAAAACTGGGTGCACATAAACACAAGTGGATTGAAAATCAAGATTCTGATCAAGCAATAATAACTTTCTTCAAAAAGCAGTTTAACCAAGGGACAGATTGAGGGGTGGGGCCAGGGGGCCACTCGCCCCAGTGTAAATCTGATTGGCCCCTGAAGTGCCTCTGTCCTGTCAGTCGTCTTATTTTTTTAACAATGCTAACACTAACACTAAATATGACTATCTATTTTTATACTGCTTTTTTGAGGAACACAATGTGTGTGACCAAGGAACAGTTTTCAGTATGTACACCTTACTGAATGTTGGACATATAAGTGGCCTCTCTGTGTAAATTGGTAGAAGCTCCTAAACATGGC
The DNA here is from genome assembly GCA_026259375.1 of Verasper variegatus. NCBI lineage: Eukaryota > Metazoa > Chordata > Actinopteri > Pleuronectiformes > Pleuronectidae > Verasper > Verasper variegatus. The sequence continues at coordinate 7,736,671 of CM048056.1, forward strand.
AAACTTTCCATGACATCACTCGTCTGGTATTAAGAGTCTTCACGCATCCTCCTCCTTATCCTCTACTCTCCCGTGCCACCCAAAATGAAAGGCAATATTACTGTAGCACGGAGACTAGTCTCATGTTGCTGTTTTATATGGGTTCCAAGTGGCCCGCTGCCAGAACCTCTGCTTTGCATTTCCTCCCAGGGCTAATTTATCACATCCTTTTTCTCACTCAGTCTCCTCCAGGGGTGCGAGTTCTCCTGGGTTAGGCCGTTGCGTCCAGTGGGACACGTCGCTGCAGTGTAGGCAGATTTCTTGAAATATAGATTGCTAAAAACGCTCCAATCAAAACCTCTTCACGGCCACAGAGAAAATCAGAGAAGATGCTGGACTCTCATAGTTAAATCTGCAATATTTGTAACGGGACCTCGTTTTTTTGTTTAATTAACTCGGAACATGTGTACGAAAGTTCTCTCCAGTGGTAAATAATAAATACAGGATGTAGTCTGGAGCTATAGCATCTGTATTTTCATTAACACTCTATTAAGTTGATCTATGAAATGTAACAACGGTGTACGCAGACGTTTAAGCTGTCAGACTTGAGGCATCATTAGTACCAAAGCAGCTGGAACATACTTTCTCACAGTGTCGTGTGAGTCTTTTAAAAACCAAGCACAGTATGTGATGAATATGGAAAAAAATAAAAACTGTAATCTAAGGTGTCTGATTTCACCTCCGGGGCAGGAGGTGGGGGGGCGAGCAGGTACTATATTTTAATGCCTTTTAAGAATTACCGCTCACTATTTGTCGACTTGTTTGGGCAGCGAACAAACACCCGTGGAATATATACCTCCACAGCCCCACCTCTCTCCTGCATCCACAGCTGCAACTGCCACCCCCGATCGTTTTGATCTAATTTCCTTTTTTTTCTTCCTCCCTTCTTCCTTTACCTTTCCTGCTGAAATTGATTTCTGCTTGTTTGGTTTGGCAGTAATAAGATCAACAGTAGGATCATGTTTCAATGGCATACTACCTTGAACCCCAGGCAAATGATTTGTCCAAACTTAATAATGGAAATACTTAGGATGTACTGGGAGATGTAAACAGTAGTTGTAATAAAACAGCGCCGGGAGGTAAGGAGCTCCTTTAAGTTGCAAAGCCTTTCCACTTACTGTATGTTCGGCCGCACACACCTCGGGCTCTCCCCAAACGCCGAAGAATAAAAATGTATCCCCCCCTGTTCAGCCTGTCGAAAAGTCACCCAATAAAATCCTTTTAATTGGAGTGCGTTGACACGTCGGGCCCACGCTTGACCACCGGTGACAAAGCCGTCAGCAGAGGAGGCTAATGCATCACTACACAGACACTTGGTTTCACCCAGTCACATATACATAAAGGTGTTGGGTAATGCTGTTTCTCTACCACCAAGAGGAATGACAACAAAAATTTCCCAATTTGGCTTCGCTGCTAACAAGCACATATTTTCTTCTGTTCCAGATCACAAAGAATGAAATAGTCTTTATTAATAGCTTGAATTATAAATTATTGCTATGCAAACGTTGTTTTTTTTGCAACTTGAGTAAAACTCCCCCATCTTGCCTCAGCTGGCCAACAAGTCTCCATTTCAATTCTCGGATTATATTTAGCTTGAAAAGGTAGGCCTCTGTCAGTTTCTAATTAAACCTTTCAGGAGTTTTGTTTACAGGCCATCTCCTCACACCTTGTATGCATTGGCCACTTACATTCCTCAAAGTGAATTAGATTAGTTTCACTCCACGGAGGATGGCAGAGTTCCTCCCTGTCTTCTGCCCTGACCTGAAAATGTATCCATTCAGGAAATGCTTCACATCCTCTCTCCCTCCTTTCCCACAGGTTTCTGCTCCATTTTGCAAAAATTGATACCTCGATAAATCCTCCTATGTTTAAAACCACACGACCATGTGACTCATTCTCATTATCAGTCAGACTGAAATCGAAAGTGATCCAGTGGGCCAGCTCTCAGTCACTAGAGTCACTCATAAACGTTGAATCTTGAAGTCAATCCTTAAATTGTTGCTTCTACCTTAAACTGTGTAAGCAAATGGGATTGAGGCGGGTTCAGTCCAAAAATCAATGGATCAATGTTTCCCACATGGAGTCCTTGTTCCCAGTTTTTGGACTTTTTAAGTTTAGTCCGAACCAAATTAACAAATGTGAAAGTCGAAAGACCAACAGACAAAAATTTAGTCCAACCAAAAGAGGAGGTCCCGGTCCGGATCAAACTGAACCATGGTTCAGATCCTTTGCAGTGTGAAAACTGGGGCAGTCCAGACTATCAAACCCAATTGCAGGAAGTTGGGACAACATTAAATGATAGAAGAAGAAATGAAGGTGAATCGGCTTTGCAGGGTTGCTTGTAGGATATCATTAGATGTTCATTTTGATGGTACTAACACCATAATTATATTGCACTGACAATGAAATTAACCGAGTGAACCAGTTCATTTGTTTTTTCCCATTAAAATAGACTATTTTCTTTCAATGCATTTTATTAAAAACCCTGAGCGAGTATTATCACCAAACTGATGTCAGACGCACGCCTGTCTACAAACCAATCAAATGTATAAGTAGACCCCGCCCATGAAGGTGATGGAAGGATTTAAATATGTCATACAAAAGTCTTTAGTGCGTTCCCTAAATTACAACGTGAAACCAAAACTAAAATGTAATGGAAAGTAAACAATGTAACAAAGACTTGAACCTTGTTTTGGACCATGGTCTGTGTGACATAGACCAACAACAAATACATACACAAAATCCATACTCCTACATACTGCATGAATCTATTCTCCCAAAAGTCAAACCGTCCCTCCGTCCCTTAAGTAGATTAAACCAGAGGACAAAAGTCCAAATCCAATTTCTTATCACGATTCCTTTATTTTCCGGGTTCTTGCCATGAGTGAATTGATAAATCTAACACCAGTGATAACACAGGAGAGAAAAAAGAAAGCAGCCAAGAACATCAGGTGGCTTTGTTGGTGGCATTACTGCTGTGATGGTGATTGTGAGCCTGACACGTTTATAATTAAAGCAATTTGTACTTGCACTTTAAGCAGTTTCCTGCCCTTTTTTTTACGATTGTCATGCAAGTTGCATGTTCCTGCCGCAGTAATTCTTCTACCTCTGTGGTATAGAACCAATAAAACGAGGCCTAGTCAGTGATTAGTCATAGCACGGAAAATATTCATCATTCATCTGCAGAGTGGCTGCTGTTTCTTCTCTCACTCAGGTAAACATGATAGAAAGAATTAACCCTGTCATGTCAGCCTGTCATCCACCAAGCTGTTTGCTTTACCCTTGGTCGGGAATAGAAATGGAAACGCAGAAAGTTGGTGGAAATTAACAGCAGGACTTGTGTCAGCGTGGGGGCGGACTCGTAAAACACCTGTTTGCAGTATGTGGGCCTGAAAGCTGGAGCTGTTAATAGCCGGCCATAAATCGCTCACTCCATTGTTCTGTCACCAGGTTGCAGGCCTGCATTTCTCTGTGGGATTCATGAGGTAAAACTTTGGTGAAAAGTATAAACCGCCCCACCGCCACCCCTCCTGTGCTCTGACATCTACCATTTTAAAGGCCCACCATACCTTTGAGGCCGTAAAACACACTTCAGAGCAGCTGACCCCTACACACAAACATGCAAATCACCTTCACCTCAGTTTCAACTTCTTTGCAGACAATTTGGTTATGGCCTCAATAATATTTTTTATACTGAATAAAACATTAATGTCTTTTTTTGTGGTTTAACAGTAAGTAGAAGAGTCAGCCATTTTGGTGGAATGCTGATATTAGGATTAATGTTTTGCACGGAAAAACAGACATTTTTTTTTGGACGAAAACGATCTCTGTCCACTCGACCGCTTTGGTTCCATATCAGTTTGAATCCTCGTCCTTACGAACAGGCCTGAAAACGCATATCACATGACCACTCACGTACGCTGGGCCAGTGTGCACAGGATTTGCTTGAATTGTCTCCTATGCACTTAAACAGTTGTGTCTTTGTAAAATGTCGAATTTAAGCGGTTAGCAACCAATAGGTTCAGCCATGCTTGTGATTGATTATCCATGTTGCGTTCTACACTGGTAGCCGAGGCTAATGCTGGTTGTTTTCTTCCGGAAAGGGGTCATGTGATCGGAGACTGACGAATCAGCGAAGGCTACGTGGTGACAAAAAAGACCCAATCAGCAAGTGACCGTGTGTGTCAACATCATTGGTTCCAAACATCTCCGTTTCTGCCCGCAGCTTCAGAGTTTTCTAACTAAAACGGGGCCAGCAGCGTTTCCAAACTTCTCTGTTATAATGGCTCTAAAACTCCGGACTGTGGACGGGAGTATCCGCAGTGGGGTTGATGTGTTTTCAAACGAAAACGTAGTTGTGTGGATATACCCTCAGCTGCTATTGAACTGTGAGGGTAAAGCCAGCTGTGAGGGGTCTTTTACCTGATCAGACTTTTGACAACAAACACAAGCTGTTTGGGAAGAAAGCATTGAAGGTGGGTGGGGAGCACATATCACCTGGACGACCTGAGTAGCCCCCCCCCCCACCCCTTTTTATTTTTGAAATAGACCTGTGGATGTCTATGGCGTCTCGCTGATGCATCACAAACAAAGGAGGAAGGGAGGGAAATTGCGAGGAGGGGCTAGGGGGAAAAAAAGAGCAGTTGCTCCCGGACAAGCCCGGACGAGACAGGAGGGGGGACCTCTGGCCTTCCACCGCTCGTCCCTCAGAGTCTCCTCAGACGAGGGGGATCGGCCCTCGCTAACTAGCTGCACAAAGGCAGCGGGAGGAGCAGAGGGAGGAGAGTTGAACACCTGAGATCAGATCTGTTGATCACTTGCCTGGAGTAAAGGGTCGTCCCTGCATTCATTCATTCTCCCCTTCAAAGAGCCATTCCAACAAAAAAAAAACTTCAAGGGGTTACAGAAAAAAAAAGAAAGTGATGCATTGTGTCTCTCATTTGAGACAGGCATGATCATTTTTAATACCAGCGATGTAGCTTATAAATGCGAAACATCAAAAATAGTTGATAGGTTGTTATTTCATTGGTGATTTTCATTTTTAAACAGACCCCAGTTCATTAAAATGTTAATTTCATGAATTATGAAGCAGATTTTTGAAGGGCCGAGAGTGAGGACTGTGAGTACACCATGTTAAAAGAAGAATGCTAAGTATGGAGTACTGAGTGCTTTCCATCTTAAAAGACAGACGGAGTAAAACCGGAAAGAAAAAAAAGACTAGGGCCACACCAGCTTTTCAACATTCTCTGTCTAGTTAATGTTGGGAGGCTCTAATAAAAAGCCACCATGTGCCAATTGAGCGCCTACAATTAGCAGATTAGAGTGATAAAGAGGTTGCATGGCTGCAAGGCACGGGGCCGCCTCCCCGGGCCCTCAGGGCTCCACGATGGGCAGGAGCAGGAGGAGGAGGAGGAGGGTGGGTGTGGGCTGAACCGCTGATGAAGGGCCCAGATAATCTCTTCCTCCCTCCTCCTTCCCCCCCTGTCTCTCTTTCCCCTTCTACCACCACCCTCCCATCTCCCCCACCCCACCCAATCCCTCACACTCCGTGCCCCGGAGCACCTTTTGCAAATACCTGCTCAATATTCCAGTTGGGGGTGCAACAGTGGCGGCGGCGGCGGTGGTGGGACATGTGGTGTGTCTGCAGACGGGAGATACAACGCACACAAAAAGCCGCTTGAAACAAAAAGCAGAACATCTGCTAAAGCGATTGCGGGGTAAATATGTTTGACAATTATTGTTTACAGTGACAGTGGTAACAGTTTCAACACCCAAATCAAAACCCTGCCATTTCTCTATTTGCAAGTGAAACAGATGGGCCTACAGCGATCCATTAGCAACCTGTCAAAAGCTTGGTTCCCAACTTACTTTTATGCCTTTGCTTCTTCTGCAGTGTGACAGAGGAGAGGCACTATTTGGGCATAATGATTGTTATCTACTCGCCCGACATAAATCAGATACCGTGTACAGTTTTTCTTTCTTTCTTTACTTTCTCCTGCCAGTTTCTGTTCAATGAGAGCTGCTTGAATCCACATTTGTTTCTCCCTCTTCACATATTATTATATTATTCATGGCGATGCATCCGACGTAGCACTTCGGAAAAAGAAGAAGAAGGAAAAAAAAAAAAAACCTGCAAAAGGGATAACGACTTTTCTACTGGTTGTTGTTTTTGTTTGTTTGCCTCCGCAATGAAATCTAATACATTTGGGGGCATTTGTTATTTGTGAGAGTGAGATTATTCAACAGTACAAATTATTAACAAGTTGCCTCCTTCATCACGCTCTCACGCGGCTGCGAGAGATCATCGCAGGCTGTTATGAGCAGCGCTGCTTTGAATACGTTGGTAATCAAATCAATTCTGAAATGAGGGAAGGGCAGCAGGAGGCCTTTTCCTTTTTTTTTTATTGTTTTACACACGCACCGTTTAGCATCAAATATACAGTAGAACAGACCATAAGTAAGAGCACACTCTGTATGTGCATGCGTCTGTCACTGTCTGCCCACTACGAGAGTCGACTCGGAGGCGTTATCTACCTCTACCGCTGTCACCGTTTCCCCCCTTGCACTGTACAGCTCTAAATACGCTCAATCAAATAATGTGTTAGGAATAATTAACCTCAGAGCACCCACTGGTTCTAATTGGCACCTATTAGAGGGCTGTATGATTCCTTGATAAACACCGAGAAGAGGGAGCAAATGGCAGCAGTGGTGGGCCCAGGTTTGATTGGTAAGCAAAGTGCGGGAGCGATGCATACCGGGGGTAACCAACATTTAATTATCAATGAGGTTTTCGCAACACTTTAGAGAGGCCCCGGGCACCGTTTCCTTCAGTAGTAGTAATGGGCTCTTTTTAATGGAACTTGTGTTAAACATGGTGCTGCCACTGCAAAGCTTTGGCGTTCAGCCCTTAGTTGTGGCTGCTTTAATTTAGGTGACTACTGAAAGAAGACGGAGCTCATTTGGGGGACACACTTTGAAAGTGTGCACCACGGCCATGGAAGGAGATAAAGAGGATGCACATACTGAATTCACATAGGCCGCATTTACATTTTCTCATTTGCATCTGCTTTGCAACTTCTTCCAGGACTTGGGTTCGGGGGAATAATTCATTTATTCAAGTTGCATCTAAGATGTTGCAAAAAGTCTGTGAGTGAACTTGTATGAGAGAAAATTACATATTCTGGTTTACATGCAAAGTGCAACTTTTTCCAATTTATTAACTTTAAGTGGCTTCACCCTATAGCTGTGCCCAATATTCAGGACCTGCATTTGGAGAGCGATTGGGTCACAGCGGCCCAACTAGGCTGTCCCATACAAGAGCAACGAAAGCTCCAGTGGGTGGACCCATCTCGGTTCGGGCAAGCGATGAGACTGTCCGATACTTTTAAATATAAGTATTGGGTTTCAACTGAACCGTATAGCTAATGGTACCAAGGGACATTAAACATTTCCTGTCGTGTTCAACTGCCTAACCCTAACCCAACTGCATTGAGCGAAAGAGGCGGGACAAGCTGGTGACGCAGATCACAGAATCCTCCATAGACCAGACCATCTCATTTCGGTTTCTGCCTTCGCGGTCTTAGCAGCCTTTGTGGGGCCATTTCTCCCTACCTTTGGATATCCATAACCCACAGGAGTGTATCATTCACCAGGGTGCCTAGCAATATAGCTAAAGGCCGTATTAAGTGGCATACGTGGCATGATGCTACTCGATGGGGTCTGTTTTCCCATAAGACCACAGAGAAGTTTAAAACACCAAACAAAATTTGTTTACAATTCAAAAATACATAGGCTTGCTTTTCTTTATAATATGTATTTTACAAAGAATTGTGAAGTTTTTGTACCTCGGATTAAATTGCCATCCTCTGTGACAGTGTATTTATTTATCTGAAGATGCCCTATTAAGCTTGAAGGAGTAGAAACATATCACATCAGGGAACTTTATTGTAGGTTGGGACACCAGTGATTTAAGCCAAAAAAGAAGGTTATTTAAGAAGGTTACACTATGATTCTGAGTTTAGAGACAGGTGTTGTGTTGTTTATCCTCCTCTTCCAGTAAAACTTGAACTAGAACCAACACTGGGCCATGGTGGGGGGGGGGTTAGGTGGCTTGAGGCAGAGCTAAGCCCGAGTCTGACCCAGTTTCCAGGGGTTCCTAATAGCAGGCGTCTGGGAGTCGCAGGGTAACCCTCCATCATCACCAACTCCTGTAATGCGGCCTAGCATGTGCCAATCAAGCCCAACGCGATGACGAAGTCCGTCATGACATGGCCATCGTCCTCTCTCCACTTTTGCTGCCTGGACATCTCAAACGGAAGAAAACATCCCAGTGATTATGGCATTTCAGTGTCAACTGGCATGTTGAGTTTGACCAGAACCTCGAGACTGACAGTGGGGGAGACAACATGTTTGTGAGCGTCGTAAAGTTTCGCTGAGAAAGGTCGGGGGGGTCTGTGACACAAACGTGTTCAGTGATAGTAAATAAAACTTGTTCTGGGAGGCCAACTATCAGACTACATTAACGTCCACGGCGCTATTCGAAAAACCATGAGTGGAAAAAACACATTTTTGCAGAGATAGTGAAAAACACCATCTTCAATTACATGTAGATTTAAGTGTTGGCAGAAAATGTGTTTCTTATGAAGCGGGCCTTCATGAAAGTTCACACTCGTTTTTCCTCCATTTTGAAAACGGTCTTTTTCCATTTTCCGGCTGTCAGGAGGGAATCCTTTTTCTGGACACTCGCATAGAGGCGCACTAGAAAAGAGAGAGAGGGAGAGAGTGAGGGAGATACTAAGTGAGGGAGAGGAAGAGAGAGAGAGCAGCACATCTGACAATCCACTGGCATGAAAGTGAGCCCCTCAAGCTAACAAATTCAGAGAGAAAATTACAGTTTTGCGCATTTGTGTCAATATGCATGTCAAAAGGTAATTGGGAAATTGTTCTGCAACGTCAAGTCCTGTTGGCAATGTTTAGCCTGTGGTAAGATCAAAACCATTTCTTCACAGCCTCGCAGAGGCCAGACCGAGCTCTTGAGCTCTCTCAACCACACAGGTCTCCGCTTTAAGCTAATAATGTGGCTGTTTATCATAAAGTGAATATGTTATTATCAGCTGGCCACAGAAACTACTGAGAATGACAGAAAAAGCTGCCTGGACCTTCTGCCCTGTCACGAACGATTACAGTTTTTATGCAAGTATATAATTTTTATTTTCATACAAGGGCAACTAACAGGTTGAAACGATCAATCACAGCAAAAGAATAGTTTTCTTTCATAGACGTTCATGTGGTCACCCATAGCATAAATCCATTAACATCATTTGAGGGGCATTATTAAGGCTTTTCCGCATTTTAACTTGTGTATTGTACAAACCGTGACCAAATTTTTTAAACCCTAACCTCAGGCAACAGTAGATTTACCTCGTCTTTTTTGCCCAAAACAGTGGAACAAAATATAACCAAATATATATCGTGCCAATTTTAAATAGAAGAAATGATATTACAAAAAGAAATAACACAAATGCAGCCTATAGTTTCAAATTGAACGTTATCCTAACATTGTGTCCATTTTCGAAAAGCCGATTTGTTCTAAGTGAATAAGTGAAACAGAGGGTCTGCCTTGAGGTGTTGTTTAACTATACCATAAAGAGTTCCATTAGTTTTGGTGTCAGCAAAGACTTCTCCTCGAACAATAGTCTCAATGCTGTCTCGCAGGGTTTTCCACTCTGTTATCTTTAACATTCGAGGCTAAACAATGAAATCTTTAGCATGACGGAGAGGAGAAATACACAGAGCGCTCGCTGAAGAAATACATCTCAGCAAAGTTAGGAAGATCAATGCATTCAATCTGTTAAATGCTAAAGGTAATATCCTTTGGTTTTCAAGTGAAGGCCTTCACTGTTTACATGCTTGACAGTACCTATATATTTTATATTTCTGTTAGCGATCACATGATTTGAGGCCGGCTTCAGTCCTGACACCCCTGACCTCTTCGAACATGTATAAAAATAAAAGAATCACTGTCATTCGTTTGCATATGATACAAAGAGCATGTGGCCTCCACAACCTCCTGATGGCTCCATGTGGAGGTTCAGACATGTGAGTCTGGCTCGGAAGTGGCTCATGATCTTTTGGTCACATGTCACAGACCCCCTCTCTTTTCTCCATCTCTCACTGTCACTCCTAGCTGTTCAAAAAAATGTTGGTCAATAATGTGAGAGAATAAAATAAGAAAATACAGGGAGGGAAAAAAGTAAATATGTATTATATTGATCCCTAACTCATCTCTGTGATTATGATTATTTTTCTATTTTAGAATGATGGTGAAACATTTGTTTTGGAACAACATTTGATTTTTAAAAAGAAGCAGTGGCGAAAATAAAATAAGAAAAATACATTATCAAAATATAAATTGTGGCATTTGTGGAAATGTGAGCTCTCAGAATGAATAAACTGCAGTCAGAGCCCAAGTGTTTTCTCTCTCTCTCTCTCTCTGTCCCTGGCTGACCTGAAGGCAGAAGTAAACCCAAATGGACAGAATGGGCTCTCTCACCTGGCATTCGAGTTTTAGGTCCATTAAAATGCTTCAGGGGTAAGAGGTCAATATTGTGTGTCCCATTTCTTCAGAAATAAATTTCAGCTATCGTCTCCATTTGGGAAATAAAACCGACAGTATTGGCGGGGGGGGGGGGGGGGCAAAAACGAAAACAAATACAGGCTACATATTCTTTATTTGAGATTCAGAGAACTGCGCAAAGTTCTTCCAGTGAAAATGAGAGAGGGAAGAAATGGTTGTTTTAAGTGGCCTCATCGAGCTCCATGATTGTTTGCGCAACTATTTTATTATGTTATAACTTTATTTTCCTCCTTTCGTTTTGACGGGCTTCATGTGATAGTGCGTCAGGTGTGCGTCAAACCGTTTCTGTTGTATTGTACGTTTACATTTTTGTAGTTAATATTGTTGTTATTATTATTGAGCTATATTATTTAATGATAAACAAATACATTTCCAACAACAAAATACGCAGTGGTTCACTCGTAGATAGACAGAGCAACGAAAAGAAGAGGGGGAAAGAGACGGATGGAGGAAGAGAGAGAGAAGGGGGTGGGGGGTGGGGGGGGTGTACCAGTCGCAATAGGCCCAAGCCAGTGAGTTGATTAGGTTCGGGATAGAGAGAGGGAGAGGGAGAGAAGCTGCTGCGGCTTTCTTTGCGCGCGGAGTCTAAGTCCTTTATCATGGGGAGGCACCGGCGTGGCCCGGAGCTATTGCTGGCCTGAAGCGAAGTACCAGGGAGAAGGGAGAGGGAGAGGGAGGGAAAAAAAGAAAGGAGAGGGGAGGTCTATCATCAAACTTCATAATAACGCTTGGGGTTTACCACAGCTGCGCGGTGACCCTTTTATTTTCCTGTGATGGAACAGATAGCTCGCTATGAAATAGTGTGAAATTATCATGTCTATTAATTCAGTCAGACACATCCACGGCTCTGTCACCCCCCCCCCCCCCCCCCCCCCCCCCCACCTCCACCTCCTCCCCATCCTCCTCTGTCTTACTCCATCCCTCATCCGTGGAAATATGTGATTTCTATAGCAAATTTCTCCATCTTTACTGCGAGTGATTTTTTCATTGTTGATGCACGGGAAATAAGGCGAGATGTTGACATGCGCCGCGTGTGTTTGCATGTGTATGGATGAGTGTGAGCAGGACATAACACTGAAGGCCTGCACGTGTGCGCCTTCATTCGCTTTACGCACTAGCATGAGAAACCGTACGTCTTTGTAAATGTATTCCAAGAAAGTAGATTCCTAGCATAGAATCACCTTTAACTGGATATAGTTTGTCCACCTGCTTTTGCACCAACATTTCAACTTCTAACATTAAAATGCACAATATATCCCATAAGTCTGGAATGAATTCTTAACCAAATGCAATGTCCCCAAAAACTTAATCTTGTATGTTTTACTATTTATATTACATTATTTTTATGAACAGAATTAGTGTCATTAGTATCATAGTATTGATATTATTATGTAATGTTAATTACTGAATAACAATTGCTTATATTTAAAAAAGGCCCTCAGCCTTTTGGGCTCCCAAAACTGCCATGATGCTTCAACAACATCTGTGAACCTCTGTAGATGATGTCCTTTGCCCCTTTCGGTTTATCATTTCCCCCAAAATATCCAAACATATATTTCAGTCATTTCTCCCCAGAACTCATATTAGCCATGTCAGCTTTCTGCTTGGATGACCAGGCTGATTTTTCCCTTCTTGACTGAATAGTACTTCGTGTTTGGAATGAAAAGAAAAGGCGCATGACCAAAAGAAAAGGCACCAAATCAAATTTGCAGTCGTTGCCCGTATGTGGAAGTTTTCCCAGTAATGTGCTGCAGAAATATTAGAGAACACGGTGCATCCAAATGGGATGACATGACAGAAACAACAACATGAGTGGAAAATAAATAAAACCCGGGGTTTTTTTTTGTAGGGATGTGGCTGTGTGCGTAAAGAACGTGGGGGTCTGGTTTGATAAAAGGTCTGGGGGTTTGATACAGAGAGGGAGCTGATTGAAATGGCGTGTGCCTGGCTGAAGGGAGCCAGTGAGGGACAAAGCCCCTGCGAAGCCACGGCCACTCGAGCAATTATTCCTCCACGCTGCATTTGGATTAGTGCAATGGAAAGAAGCATATGTTTGGCCCGGGGCGACACACTCCCTCCCCCTGGCTGACTGCATGCAGAGGATGCAGGGTAGAGACACAGAAAAGAGGCAGAGGGAGAGAGAATGACTAAAACTAGAATATAAACTGCATTAACCGAGTCGAGAAACATTAACACAATTTTAATCCGCTCTTTTTTCTCTTATATTTGGGGGAACACAAAGCTGTGAAATTGTCAGACCTCCGAAACTGGAAGACAACAATATTATACGTTTGTTTGTAGTTGCATAGTTATATAATGTTACTGAACATGCATGTCCTGTAAAGTAAATAGTTTGCTTCATCACATCCGAACATGAGACTATATCAAATATGAATCAACCTGTAACAGGGCATCAAATACTGTGATTGCATAAAAAAGCCTGGGAAATAAAACATCTATGCATGTATAGGCCTATATATTCTGTGTATGTGTGTGCGCCTGCAGAAGTGGAAGAAGCGCGCGCATGTAGATGGCAACTAAAACCTGATCAAAACCTCTCGCTTTTTTTTTTTGTGAATGAACCATATTGCGAAGGAATTATCGAGCTCCACTTGCCTTTCAGGAGAGTTTTTGTTTATTCAAAGTGACTTAATGTGTTCTAATCGATTAGCTAATGTCTCAAGTAATCAAGGGCGATTTGGTGGGAGTCGTTGACCTCTCTTGGCTTTTGCGCCCCGGCTCTATAAGTGGGCAAATGGGGGGTCAGCGCCAGGCGAGAATGCAAAGCCCCCCAAATGACGGCTGATGTCAAGAGTTGAGGACAATTAGCCATTATTTGCGCCTCATTGCGAGCTTTAAAGTCAAGTAATTGGATTCAGCCAATAACCATATCGAATTTAATGGAAACCCGTGCGGCCTGTCCGAGTCACTTATTATAGAGTTTACAATAAGTTCAGAAAAAAAAAGTGAAAGTGGCTCAAATTGACATCATAGAAATCTGTCGATCGAAGCGGCCATCTGGTTCCTATCACTTAAGAGTTCTTTTCTCCCAGTTCTTCAAGAGCATCAGCGTGTTTAGTCCATCGAAACACCTCTCCGACATTAATGAGGAGAAAGGTTGCCAGCATTGTGTGGACACTGATCCTCTGCAAAGATATTTATCTTTTTCATCTTTAAACAAGCACTCCAATCTCCATCCCAACCCTCTGTTTAAATGTCAGGGCTGGGCTTACATCAAATTCCGATCATGCCAATATAACATTCGTGGCAGTACAGTGCAACAAAAAAAAAAAAGAAGAAGAAAAATCTGTGCCTCGTGGTTGCCCTATATCTTCTGCAGGCGAGCAGCTCCAAAGCATTGCCTCCAAGCGCTACAGTGCAGACTGTTGTAGTGGTGGTGGTGGTGGTGGTGCTGCTGCTGCTACGGGGTAATTAGGCCGTGGCAGACACTCTTTCCACCGAGGAGCAGTGATCTCAGCAGCATCAGCTAAACACTTTCTGACCACAAACATGGCTGCTGGCGCGTAAAAGTGGGATGGGGGGGGGGGGGGCACATTCATAAAGACGACTGATGAGCGCAGCAGTGACGTGCAGCTGGTTGCGGATGAAAAAAAAAAAAATAAAGTTGCGTTCCATGACCGACAGACAGTGTTGAGTAGAATGCGACCAGCGTGAACAATACATAAATATGTTTGTGGGTATTGGCACGCGAACACCCATTTATCCTTTGAATGGATCCAACAGAAACACACAGCATTTATTTAAATCGGGTTATTCGATGGTGCAGCTTTTGATTTGGACCAGCACACACAGCTCTGTCTACCAGCAGACAAATATGGCATCAAATAAGCAGTATCATTCAAAAATAATAAAGGAAAAATAAAGATATAGCTCCACATAAACACACGTCATCCGTCACGATCATCACCTCCTTGCGTTTTACGCTTAATCACACATAATTTATCATTTCCACCTCTCCAGGCCTGTATCTTTTATTTTCCACATCATTTGACAACAACAGACCTCACACTTAAAAATAATAATTATTAATTATAATACAGGGAAGCCACTGTAATTGCTCGAGTTGGAGTCAAGCAGGATTGAATTAACCAAATTCAGCTGACTGGCTCTTCTTATTTCAGACTTTTGTTCCAAATGACTTTCGCTTTGAGGCAATCACGAGAAACCAGCTCTACCTGCTCCACGTCCCATTTTTCGTAATAAAAAGGAATACTAATTATTAACTAGTATCGGTGGCAACAATAAAGCAATCGCAAGACAATAGGATTTGCAGTTTCTTTAACACTCCGGTGCCGTTACGCATGCAGAAAGACACAATTACAGGCCTTTTTTACGCATCCGCCTCATCTCATACTGATAATGCGCACAAATATGGCACACACCATTGTTGCAGATAGCACTATTTCTAATGCGTAAAAACCTGTTCCCATTCAACCAAAGAAGAAGCTCTGATACATTTATTAAATAACATTAGCATTAATGATACTGCACGCGAGGGGCTTCCCTTCTCGCTAATACCAATGAATGCTGCTTTAATACGATTGTTTTCCCCCTTAAAGTGACTATTTATGCTTTTCTCCCCCCCCCCCCAACCTCCACCACCAACACGCATCCACCACAGCAGGAGCAGCCGGGGTATAGTCGTCTCTCTCTCTCTCCCCCTTTTTTTTTATGAGTGAGCTATTGTGCCCGAGGACAGGATCCCACACACACAATCTGAGGCCCGAGCCAACAAAAACAGGGGCCCTGACAGACAATGCTGCGCTTCACCTGCTCCAGCACCGTGCATCGCAATTATGCCAAGGACATGTACAGTTAGGTTTCATTCACCCTGCTGCAAAACAAGCGCCTCAGAATTAAAACCAGGGGAGAGGAGAGGAGAGAAGAGGTGGTGGTGGGTGGGTGGGGGGGGTGGGGGGTGGGGGGGGGGAGGAATTGTGCAGATAACAAATATGGGTGAGGGAGATGAGGGAGGAGGGGTCGTCCGGCTCCATATCTCCCCAGTGTTACAGTATTTTTTTAAGCTGCATGGTTACCAGACAGTGAAATAGGAAAAGGGAAAAAAAACACCAACACACAAGATGCATCTCTGCACATCACTCGCCTGATTCATGCTCCAGACGACATTGATTCCCGAGCTATATAGGTGCCACGCCATCGATACACAATCAAATGTTATGCAACCAACGCTCCAGTCTCTGCAGCTCACGAAATACAAGAGAAAGAAAGAAGAAAAAAAACAAAACAACAGGAGAGACCAGCATCAGATTTCTTTTTTTTGTTGTTGCCATTACAGCCACAGTTATCGACTCACTCAGCCAAACACAGCGAAATTAAATCGCAGTTAGAGGAGATTAGTTATGAAAGTATTATGATTATATCACCAAAACACATCTCCAGCACACTGATTGTTCATTGATTGCACCGAGAGGCGAAACAACACAGCCTAACAAATATTTGATGCGCGTCTTTGAATAAGACTCCAGCGCAGAATAAACCGGTGGTGCCAAATATAGCCCTGCAACATCCAAACATTGCGCACCAGGCCTATATACATCTCAGAGGGTTTTAGCTGGAGGGGTGGTGCTGCACACTTCAAACGCGAATATATCCATTGTTGTGAGCCACTTGGCCTGCATGAGATCCTGTGCTCTGAACTAGGGAGTTTAAAGTAAGACATTTTTTTTTTATTATTATACTTGAGGGAAACAATGAGTTCAGCTGCTTATTGCAAGGAGCAATTGTCAGGGGAGACTTAAGCTCAATTACTGTAGCCGTTCAGAATGGGGAGAAAAAAATAGCAAAGACCAAAAAAAAAAGAAGAATACAAAAACACCCAGGCTATCAAGCAAGTGAATAAAAAATTTAGAGATATGAATAAAAATCGAGATGAAGCGTATCAAATATTTATTTTTTTCAGGGCAACAAAGGACTATAATACATTGACAGGCATGGGAACTATTGCCAGCACATGTCTATACAATACAGCTAAAACCGCCTCCAATTTTTGGACATTATCGGACATAACAGGATATCAGGTGGTCCCCAAAAAAAAAAATTTTTTTTTGAGTGTCTTCCAACAATTTTTTTATCTAAAAAAAAAGAGACAATATTCCATTTATTGCTTTTATGGTGCTTCAAGGAGAGAACAAGGGGTGAAACGTATTCTGATTGGCACAACACATAAAAGCTTGTATAAAAACGAAAATAGAAACACACACACACATTCCACACACACACACTCACACGAGAAAAAAAAAACAGTTCTCCTCAGGGTCTCACTTATGCTCTGTCTCAAATTAAAAAACTGCAAAAAATAAGGATGATATATAGAGAGAGAAATGGAAGTTTATTTCTATTAAATTTGTTCACTTGCTTCAATGTCGCCTCAACATGCTACAAGAGGGCTGAATTGAATATCCCAGAGAAATAAAATGAAAAACAAAATATCCCCCAAAACTTCTTGTTTTCTAAAAACCATAAAATCACATGAAGAACTAACCGAATATTCAAAAACCCACTAAAACAGGAGGCACCAGATAAATAAAAAAAAAGAAGTTTAAACAGACGCACCATATTTACAATTCCCATTAAATTACACATAAATAAATATATACATACATGAACACTGATTCCCTTATATAACCGCGAATCGTGTTGAAATTCAAAAAAGTTCAAGTTGGTCGCTTGGAGAGAGAGTTAGAGAGAAGAGTGTGTGAGAGTCTACAACTGAAGTCATGACAGGGAGCTCTGTGGAATTTCTCGTTGTTTTTCAAGTTTATTATTCACAATACTGATAAGAATTCATCCTCTTTTAGCTTCGGTGTGTTTTTTTTTTTCTCGTCACAATCGTAAAATGGAGATAGAGAGGGGTCGCTGGATTTCAGTCCATTCGCTGCAGCTCATAAAAAAAGGTGGAGGTGGAGGGAGTACATAAAAAGTCCTCTGGCTGAGGCTGTGGGCCTACACCTTTTTTTTTTCCTCCCTCTGCCCCGGAGCTCATCCTCTGCAGCCTCCTTTTTTCTTTTCTTTTCCTTTCTTTTCTCTTTTTTAAATATCATTTCATGTGGTTCAGGTGTTGGAAGAAGCAGAAAATACTTGCGTCATTTCCTCGGTGGATCCAAAGTTGGGATGTAAAAACAAAACCAAAAAAAAAAAACATGTAAAACCACGCAAGATCAGGAAGTGGCACAATTAACTTTTATCAATAGTATTTATAAGGTATTTATAATATTTATATTGGATGGGTGGGGGCCAGGCCGAGGCCGAGGCGGAGGGGGTGAGGGCCGGTGTGGAAGCAGGGGCCCGGGGGGGGGGGGGGGGGGGTTTGGCCCTCAAGTGGAGGCGGGATGCATGGAAACATCACTTTCTGTGTTTCTCGTCTTTGTCTCCGCCTTTAGTGCCGTTATCGTGACTGTTTGGGTTGTTGTTGAGGTACATTTTGTCCATGGCTTTGATAGCCTCGGTCAGATAGTTCTGCAGGGCCGTGATGGCCGCGCACAGCGCCGGGGTCCCAAAACCGTGCGAGATTAGACTGAAGTGGGTCAAGCAGCTCTGGATTCCCGGTTCGAGGATGGGCTGCGGCCGTGAGTTCCCCAGCGGCGAGCGGTCCTGGGACAGCAGGTCCGTGAACTCTTTGCAGACTTGCCTGTAACAGAGGGAGAGAGAGTGTCAGGCCCGTGGGCAAAACCCCCATCTGCAAGCACAACTCCAATGCACACAGACGTGTCCTGCAGAAGTGGCACGCAATTTACGCGCCACCCCATGATATCGTTTTACGCAAATCCCCGCTTGGCCTTTAATGTCCCGATAAAAAAATGATAAAACATGAAAGGACCAGAGAGTCAGTCATGTCTGCAGGTGGCTTTAAATCCTTAGTGTACCTTTTTTTTTTTTTTGTAAAGCAAAACAACATCTATTAATGTAATACATTTACTGTTCTTATTCTACTTTCGTTCTAAAAAATAAAACTTTGGGGGAAATAAAAATACTCTCAGCTCATTGGCAGGGAGTTTTACTTTTATTATATATGAAGATTCATGGCAAAAAACGGTGTAGAAACAAACAATATCAAAATAGTCTGGAAAAATACATTAATTCATGCGTTTATTCGTTCAAAGGGCATTTCCTTTCATGGAACTTATAGCCCATATTACTTAAATGTATTCCCCTGTGAGTTCATGTAAAATAGATTCATGGGCTGGGCTATTTCATGGGTATCTTAATAACGCTCTGTAATAAGCGGTTATAGCTGACAGCTGTTTGATTATGGCGGCCCGTCATCAATATTAAACGCAGGCCTCTGCGCTTATCTGTGTCCCGCGCAAAGGACTTTCCCATGTTTCAAGTAAATGCGTGAAGGGGGGAAAAAAAATGTCCAATGGCAGCGCTGGATGAGGACCAGCGATCTGTCAGTGTCACTGAAATCACAGGGCAAACAACAACGCTGCTGTGCGCGCGGACGAGCGGAGAGAAACCCCATTGGACGCGCGTGCACGCAGCGGGGTACATTCAAGTGCACTAATGTGTTTTGTGTATTTTCATTATCGTCATTAATTGATCATATCGTGTCAATGAAATAAATTTAAAAAATAGAACGTAATGGAATACGTAATTAAGAGAGATATCAAGTGTAGTGTGTGTGTGTGTGTGTGCGTGTGTGTGTGTGTGTGTGTGAGTGTGAGGTTCCTAATCAAATTAATTGACAGGAGACACCATGTATCAGAATCTAAGTAAGAACACATACAATGTGTGTGTGTGTGTGTGTGTGTGTGTGTGTGTGTTTTAATTAATATTAGGTTGGTAAATAATTATGTATAGACCAACATGTACATAGATATTTATTTTATGATTAAAATGAGTAATTATTATCAATATATAAATACATGCTAAAAACAAACACGTAAAGAGGGAAGACACGTTTAAAAGAAACTTTTTTTAAATGGAAAAAAAAAATGTATGTGCAATATAATTAATGCTGCTCCACATTTAGAGCTGTGTGTGTGTGTGTGGTGTGTGTGTGCGTGTGTGTTTGCAAACTGTCAAGTAAACAAGACACACACACTGGGCATGCACAGACAGGGGGTGGTGTTGGGGGGGGGGGGTGCATTTCGGTGCAACACTGAGTGAAATGTGATAATAGCACTTACTTTGTGGCCAATAGCATGTTTTTTCTTTGGACTTGTTCGTTTGGGTCGGAGTGCTGACGGTTTACATATTCAGCTACTGCCTTGGATGGAAACTCGGTCTCGCATACATAACCAAAATCCCTGGCAAGATGCACCGCCTCGCCTGAGAAAAGGGAAAAGGAAGAAGAGGAAAAAAAAAATATATATATATGAGATTGAATGTTGTTTGTGCTTATTGAATGTGGCCACATCAAATCCAGGGGCCAGTTCACACTCCTCGCACCAGCACTTGATTAATCTGATGTGAGCAGAGCCCCCACTTGTGTTCACGCGTGCAGACAGCGGGGTTGTGGCACCTGTGCCTCCATAACAACATTAACGATGATGAGAACAATAATAGCCCATAATAATAATACTAATAATAATAATAAAGCAGCCCCTGCGAGCTGTCAATACGCATCAAGCCCCCCCCCCCCCCCCTTCCATACCGTGAGAACGCTTTAATGTGGAGGAGACACAATAAGTGGATATGAAATATAGACACAGGCATCATGCTTAACACCGTGTCATTGATTACCAGTGCCTTGCGCATTATTGGAAGTCCAGCAGATCACAGGGACATGCAATTTTAAAGGGCTATGTCTAAATCTCACGTTTCCTCCTGCACATACTTCAGCTATGAGAAGCACTGCAGGTTTCAGTCTGAGCTCGTTGGATTTTTTTTTTTTCTTCTCCCCCCAAAGTCTTTGGTTTTAATTTCCTGAAGCAGTTGAGTTTGACTGCGGGGCTTCCTGTCCATAAGCCCCGTGCTCCGGAAGAACGCATGCGCCAATTAGCATCAAAAGCTCAAGTCCAGTAAACTCGTTTTCCATAAAATGGAGGGGACCATAAACAATGACAGCTCTCCAGAAAACACAGTGGATCTTCACTAAATGACCGACTGCCTTCAATACCCCCCTCTCCCCCCCCCCCCCCCCCCCCTCTCTCTCTCTCTATCTGCCACCAGCCGCTTATTACTCACAATCATACATTTCTCCAGGCTCATTACAAATACAGCACCAAATTTCTACGGCGCACAATGAATATTGCATCCGGGCCCTCGTCTGTAATAATGATTAACAGGGACCAATGAACCGTCACGGGCTCTCACCTTTTGCAAACCCACAGCGCACCAAATACCACCGCACTGAATAATAAGGTTCAACTCTGCAAGCGAAATGGATTTATCCACGCGCGTAAAAAGGCATCTCCTTATGCGCAACCATAACGGACTCATTTATTCTTTAATAGGCCCCAAAACATATAGCTCCCAATAGGTCAGAGCCACTCCATTTGCATGCAACAAAACATCTTCAGTGAAATACCCAAAAGCATGGAGGGGGGGGGGGAGCAGAAGCTATTAACGGAAGAATTAAGTCACCATTAAAAAACATCAGCCCCTGCGCGCAACTGTCGCCGTGGCCGTGGCCGTGGCTGTATTAATGTTTGAAACAATGCAGGGTTAATAAATCAATCGACTTCTTCATCCGTGAGGTGAAACAGCTCAGCGGTGCCCAATAAACAAGCAGCACTCAATAATTAACTGGACTTCAACACAAACTCATCCAGCGTGTAAACTAGGCCAGCCGTGGACCTGCAAGTGCGCTCCTGCAAGCGAGGGCCAAACGCTGCAGAGCCACAAGAATTACCAGCACCGTTCCATCTCTCTCTCTCTCTCTCTCTCTCTCTCTCTCTCTCTCTCTCTCTCTCTCTCTCTCTCTCTCTCTCTCTTCTTGTCTCCCACTCTCTCTCTCTCTCTCTCTCTCTCTCTCTCCACACACACACACACACACACACACACACACACACACACACACACACACACACACACACACACACACATTCTCTCACACAGACACACACACACACACACATCCTTCATGGTTTATTACTTGCGAGGCAAAGTCGGTCCACATTACACGGATGAGCGCATATGCTGATTTAAAACACAGAGAAAGAACGAGAGGGAGAGAAGGAGAGAGGGAGCGAGAGAAAAAATTCCCAGTTCGCAAGCACCTGGTATCGCGGGAGCAGCGAGAGTGGGAACGTGATTTACGGCAACACCCGACTTACCCTCGACTAGTGACGTCAGCAAGGTGACGTTGGCTGCCTTGCGTCTGCCCGCAGGTAGATTCAAGCCGATTTTATCCAACTTCTCCCTTAAGGATCTTCCTCCATTCTTAGACTTGGCCCTGTGACAGAGGAACAAAGCGGAAATTCATTGTAGTGGATGACTCTCTCTCTGAGTGGGCATTCATTTTGAGGAAGGATATGTTCTTCATTTTGCAAAGATGCACGCTGCCCTCCAAATATATGGCTATATGCATGTTTGAAATGGCCTATATAATATTGCAGTCTTGCATTTGTGAACAGGCAAAATTGTGCACAAGCGAAAAGTCACTTATGCATTGCCAGATATTTTTACTTGGATGCATAGTGCTTATGTGCATCATATGAAACACATAGCTCCTTTTATTCACTAATTAAGAAGAGTGACTGCATGGGCTAGGTTTGGCTGCATGGCTTTATACACTCTCCTCCACATCCCTGATATACAAACTATAGCTATATAACACTATAAAAGAGCCCTGTGCAGCCCTTTTTTTCTGCAGCAGACAAATACTGTACAAAATGAATAAATAAAACCCTACTTAATAGGCAGGGCTGCGTGTCTGCAGCACTTCACTCGACAGTTCACTAGAGACCAATGTTTTCATGCGTAATGCCTTCACTGGGCCTATAGAGCTGAGGTTGAAACAGACTAGGCCTACATTAATTTAGAGAGGGAGGGCGAGAGAGAGAGAGAGAGCGAGCGAGAGAGAGCATGGGGAAGTTAATAGGGAATTTAACAGACCCCTCCTGCTTTAAATGCAGGAGCTAGGTGTCATGGTTGGTCGATTTTAATTATTCTTGGTACAGAGGAGAGAGAGAGAGAGAGGCAGATGCATGCTCACAGAAAGAATGGATTGGCGTATAGAGTGAGAGAGCTCGAACGCACTCGCACGCACGTACACGCACGCACAGGTAGGTTTTTTTTTTGTTTTTTTTTTCACTTCACACTCACCTCCTCAGAACCCCGCCCAGCAGGGAGGCGTTGAGGCACTCGGGCGGCGAGAGGCGCCTCTGCACCTCGGCCACCGTGACCTTGTACTTCGACGTGGAGCTGAGCAGGGAGAGGCGGCCCGGTACCGAGCAGAACACCTCGTTGGGGTTCACCACGCCGCCGAAGAGACCGTCCTTGTTTACGGGGATGGAGGAGATGTTGTTGTGCTTGGATAAAGACACTGGACCTATGGAGAGCCAGGGGAGAAAGAAAGAAAGGGAGAGAGGTGGGGGGGGGGGGGGGGGGGTAGTAAGAAAGGACAGGGATGGAGGGGGGAGAGAAAGAGAGAGAGCGTGCTCAGTGAATTTCATGCAATGCAGAGCCTTAACTAAATGAGAAGGGGGGATTTAGGCCTTGGATTTTAGAGTTTAGCACCACATGTGTACACTTTCAGCAACAACATGTAATCATATTAATAACGACAATAATAATAATCGGATAATATTCTTGTGCATAGAATCATTACTAGTTACTTACTAGCCACAATTTTCGTTCAACTACACAAATGTCCAATATTTCCATTCATGTTCTTCAACATTAAAAAACACTGCCCAATGTTTTTGCGCACAAATCTCAACAGCAAGACCGCCCCCCCCCCCCCCCCCCCCCCAGGGCCTGTGCGATCCCCCCAGGCACCATATTTTAGAACATAGGATAAGAGGGCGAATACTATTATCAGTGGTATTAGCGTGTGTCACACCATGCCTTGTCTCAACCGAGAGATTTGGCAAAACTGTGCCAATTCTGACACAGATCTTCGGTATCCAGCACAGCACCACGCATCGGCCCGTGTGTGATTGCCATTGCACTGGGCTTGCTTGGTTGCTTGGGTGGGTGGGTGGGTGGGTATGGTGGTGGGGGGCTCCGCACACTACTGGGCTTTCCACCGTTTTTTGGTGTTGCAGTAACAAAGGGGGACCGACCGTGCGCCTTTTTGGATAGATCACTTGTGACATTAATGGCTCAGGGGAGCCTAATAGAGACAATAGGAGCTAAACGAACTCTTGAGATTACTAATATAAGAAGCCAATTATCACGTCGATGCGCAGATAGGCAGACTCCAAAAAGAATGAAGAATGGAGGGGGGGGGGGGGCTGTGACGGAAATAAAGACCAAAAAAAGAAAGAAAATTCAGCTCCATGTCTGATCTTGTGAGCTCTAATTTGACCTGACAATGCGCTTTTAAACTTGACCATGGAAACAGGCCTCCTCCTGGTACTGTACCAATAATTGTTTGACAGCAAATAAGTCGAAATGAAGCAATATAATCCAAGGAAGCTTCACCAGAGTGCTGTGAGTATGAAAATCACATTTGGAGACGTTGGAGACCATGTCAGAGGACGAATTTTTGAATTCCCTCTAAATGACAGCATAAGGCTCCATCCAGCGGCACCAACTTCCATTTTAGATTTGACCATGCAGTGATTTCCAGCTCTATATTGGCCTCCGTGCACCGCTCCGAGTGCCAGCATCGTCTATATAGCTCCGTGCGTCTTTGACCATCAACACCACGGGCCCCCACAAAGCCCACCAGCTCTATACTCATCTCCACGCCTGCTCTGAAACGCTGACAGTAAATTCCATCAGCGAGAGGTGGTGGAGAGACGAAGAAGAAGGGGGGGGGGAAATAGGTGCAGCCAGTTTGATGCACTTGGAAACCATGTAATGAAAAATAGGCTACTGCATATTAGGATCAGTCCAGGCGTTACCGCATTGCATTGAGTCCTCTCAAGCAGAAATGGTGCATGGTGCGCGTGTGTGTGTGTATGCGTGTGTGTGCATGTGTGTGCGCCCAGCCTGCAACATGCATGCTATCTCGGAGGAAAGCGCTTACCTTTTTTAATTACAGTCTGGTCGGGGATGTGAATTCCTTGATCCTCAACAGGCTGCGACACAAATGCAAAAAAGAAGATGGACAATTTTAGCACACAAAAGGAAAGGGGGCAATAAAAAAAAAATCTGTGTGCATGCACGAACAAAAGCCACGGGCACGATCAGCCAACATGGAGGCTCTGGAGGCCCATTCCTGTTATTATTGTCCAGGAGTGTTTTCACTGGCTTTTTTTTTTTTTTTTTTTTTTAGTTTTCCACTGATGGACGCGTTTCCAACAGATCACAAGCTGCAGACTTAAATAACGACGCCGTGTCGCCCCATAATCCTGACCTAATTTTGCCCTCATATTGGCTCCACTCACAGGGAAACTTCTAATCTAGATTGGATAGTAATTACGGCGGCGCAGCCTATTAAAGGCCTATGAACTAATTAGAGGATTATCGGTGTTTGTTTCTGATTTAAAAAAAATCGGGAGGAATGATCCCAATAAGGATGATCATTCTTATAATTGTTAGTATTATTGACCGTGTTATCGTGCATCTTTTTGCTAATCGACCTAAACTCAATTCTGGTTGAGTGGTGCAGGCAGGACGGCCATCTCGATATTATTGTAAACTGAGAAATTAAATAAAGTCAGAAGACACGAAGAAGCCCTTGTTAAATCACAGGCGTACAGTGTGTGTTGTTTTTTTTTTAATCCATTTCATTTGATTTGAGTTATTATACTGAACAACACAACACTGGATCTGGCTATAACAGCGTTTAAAAAGATTTGTTTTTAAAATTTGATTACAGAGCTCAGAATATATTTTTTGTCATGCTGATTTTTCAGGCAGTGAAAAATGGCCGCATTAAGAACTACAATGAGCCCGAACCAGACTAATTAATAATAATAATTGAATGTATGTCATTTATAACACAAGTAATAACAATGAAAACTGTTTTATGACATTTTTCAAATAATTTTTTATATTATTACCATTAACACATCAAATGTAGGATGTTTCTGTGAAGAGTAATAATCAAAAGAGAATAACGTAAAAACATCACCACCATTACTCTTTTTAATTATAACAATATTGATAAAAAATTATAGTAGTGATCAGCTGTTCCTAATATTAACACCAACACCACGTTTTATTTATGCTTTAGGTCACAACCCAGCAGGGACACGCTTGTCTCACCTGAACGTCTTCTAAAGAGTGAGGTATTCCATGGATAGGGATAGAGTCCGACAGTCCCGAGTCGAGGCCGTGGCCGGACGGCAGCAGCACTTCCCTGCGGTAGTCCCGGCACAGCTGGTGCGGCAGGCCGCGGTGCTGGTGCAGCAGGCCGCTCTCCTGGGCCTGCCGCTGGCCCGGCCATCCCGGGTGCTGCGGCTGCTGCTGGGCGTGCAGCGAGTTGAGGGAGTAGGGGTCGTTGACGTGCGAGTAAGGGTCCTGAGACTGCGGGTAGATGGGCTGGTAGGGCGGGGGGAAGTACGGGGGCTGGAAGTCCGAGTTAGGCGTGTGGGAGAGCGGCGGCGCGCTCGTGTAGGGACTCTGGCCCACGCCGCCCAGCTGAGGTAGCCTGGCTGTCCCATTGCTGGTGCCGTCGTGACGATCCTGGCAAAGAAGCACACGGAGAGGAAGGTTGATTTAAGCGTAAACACATTTAAAACACAAAAAACTGGTTTGTCCTGGATGTTCTGCGGGCTGGTGTCAGGGCGTTATCAAATATGGCCCGAGTGGATGACAGGAATTTGACTTATTAATACATTTTACTCCAATTTTTAACAAAAACGCACAACATGTCCACACAACCGCTACAAGTCCACATTTGGGTTTTTTTTTCTGTGAATACAATTATATGATAATACGTTTCCAAAAAGTTAAATGGAACAGAAATTCCGGAGGTGAAATGCCTTCAAATAAATTTGCATTATATCACTTATTGTTTTTACAATATGTCCCACGGGCTTTACGCGAGCAAGCTTTGCAAAACATGAATCACCTGGAGGGGTAAAAATTATCTAAATATTATTATTATACAACAAAAAAAATCTGATAGACTAGACAAACAATACCCCCAAGTATGTGACGCGGTGAGGCTCCAGCAACTTACCATCGCGGAAAAACTGTGCACCAACATCTGAAAGGATTTAGTGCGACTCAAGCAAAGAATAATGGGTTGAGAAAGACACTATTTGGAGTCGGGGCGAGCAAAAGTGGAATAACCAGCAAACCAGGAAGAAAAATATCGATATTTTTGCCCCCGAAAAAGACTTCTTCTTCTTTCCTGCAAGACCACAATGGCCCCGGCGATCAGATATGTGCCACAGTAGCAGGACGATAATCCATCAGAAAGAAATGGTTAGATCCCCGCTGCCCTTCATCCGGAGCTATAAAAAATGCTGATATTCGGTGGCGTCTTTGTGGATTTTTTTAGGTCGAAAAGTTTCTCTCGGTGAAAAAAAGAAACACCCCTCTTCTCCTCGTCGCTCTCCTGGCTTCTATCACACTGCTGCCGTCCCCTCGCTTGCGCTCATATTAGCGAAAAGAGCCGCTTCTTCGTCTCCCCTTCTCGGACTCCTAATGGAACGCGCTCATGGCTATTAATATCACAGGAATACTTAATAATGATAACAACAACAGGGGAAAAGACCGGGTTGAGAGTGGCTGAGGCGCAGGACGCAACTCGAGGCAGGAGTCTGAGCTTAAATGACGTCCATTGAAAGGAGGAATCAGTATATCTAATCAGAGATGGGGAGGGAGAGAGAGAAAGAGGGAGTGAGTGAGAGAGAGAGTGTGGAGGGAGTGAAGAGAGAGCGAGACAAAAAAGAGGGATATTCACTCTCCTCTGGCGAATCAGAGAGTGAGGAAGGAGGAGGAGGAAGAGGAGGGGGGCTTTTTTAAAAAGGGGGTCCCAGGGCCAAAGCGCAAAAAAGTGAAATAAAGACAAGGAATAGAGGGAGGTGGACGGCCAGCCAGGGGAAGGAGAAGGCAGGGGAAGGGAACAATTGTGCACCTCTGAACTGGGTGAAAATCCAGCAGACTCATACACGGGCACTGCAGCCGGCTCGCATCTACCGCTCATCCCTTTGTTTTCCACCTCAGACTCCGGCAGCGAGCTGTCCTCCACGGGTCTCCTCTCTCTCTCTCCTCTGCCGAGTTAATCCACCGGTTCCTCCTCGACTCCAAAAACTCACAGAGGCTAACTTTTTAACTTTGACCCGGAAAGACGGAGAAAGGGAGACAAAAATAAATTCCTAAAAGTCTGTCTGTCTTTAGGGCCGCTCGGATCCGGCGCTCGAACCA
Organism: Verasper variegatus; assembly: GCA_026259375.1. Taxonomy (NCBI): domain Eukaryota; kingdom Metazoa; phylum Chordata; class Actinopteri; order Pleuronectiformes; family Pleuronectidae; genus Verasper; species Verasper variegatus. The sequence continues at coordinate 7,764,767 of CM048056.1, forward strand.
ACTTTTTACGCACGACTGTAACAGCTCCAACTGCGCTTCCTGCTCTAATCACACGTTTTTAAAAAATGACCAAGCATCTGGTGGGGACCGGTTTCGATTGACAATCTTGTTCTATATTTTTCTTTCTGCGTTGACACAACCGGGAACACACTTTCGCCTGCAAACGGGCACAATCGCTTAGGCGCCGAGCTTTTTGTTTCCCTGCTACCGCGGCCGTCTCTATCCCTCCCAGGACTGGACGCGAAGCCGAAAACAAGTCCGACTGGCTTCTCCACTCCCCAAACAAGTCCCCGATATTGCTGCACAACTTTGCGCCCACAACAACAACCACTCAGTGTATGCACACACCACACACACACACAGACACATATGCACAGAAAGCTGCACGCAAAAATCCAAGCAGCTCAAATTGCACGGATATTAAAAGTGAAGGGCAAATGCCCGTGCAATTTACGCAACAAATAAAGCAGACCGTGTTAGCGCTTAGTGCTGTCAATGAAATTAAAAAATATATATATATTTGTTTTAATTAAATATGACAAGCAATGATTTCACGTGTCATTTAATATTTGTAGATATGTGTAATGTGAATTCAAATAGAAATAAAATAGTGGCACGAATTTATTCATGCAACTAAAATATTTGACAAACTTGTTATTATCATTATAAATATTATTAGACTACATGCAAACAGGCTACACAAAAATAAAATCTTACCAAATTAATAAAATACATGACATATGTGGACTAAAAACATAAAGACATTTCCATAAAATAATTTCTCTGAGTAAAGTTTTCAAAATATACATTTTTTACATCGCATGACACAATTTTTAAAAAAATTATAAAAAGCAGCCCCTTACCTCGCAATCTTCATATTTAATGTTATCAGTTAATTTCCAAAGCATTTTCATGGGTTGTAGAGGTGGCTGGTATTTTGAGTGTGTGGGTATATCGCCTTATATCGCCCTTGTTTTCAGTCAGTGAATTGTGCTTCCCCCGCTCAGAAAAAAACTACTTTTTATTGAAGCTGTGTGTTGCTCGCTGTCTGTCTTGCGCTCTGAGGTCTCCCTCTAATGGTGGAAGTACATGGGGCTGGAGCAGCTCTGTAATAACGCTGGCACAGGGCCTCATTAGCATATCAACAGCCGTTTGATTTTTCTACCCCCCCCCCCCCCCCCCTGCTCACACAACACCAATGGACACCGCACAGGTAAAAAAAAAACAAAAAAAACGAAGCAGCACATGCATTTCTTGACATCATTTCTATACCGCTCATCGTAGTGTGTGTGTGTGTGTGTGTCAGTGTCTGTTAAGGGGAGGGGTGCAGGGTATTGTCGTGCATGGGGACCTGCTTGCACATGGGACGGTTTTATGATCATTTTGCATGTCTTTCCGAGGGTAAGGAAAAGCACACAAGACCCCAGAAATTACATTTTAAGAACATTTGTTTTATTTGAATTTTTTTTTTGTTGTTGAAAGGAGCAAATATCTGTCCTGTGAACTTTTGGCAACTGATTCGCTCCTTTTACGCACAACCCAGCCTCTTATTGATTCGTTCTCTTGATGTGAAAACACTGTACCTATATGCAAATGCTCCCCCTGCCACACACCGACCTGTACTTTTCTTTTCTTTTTCTTAAACTCCCAAACTGTTATTTTAATCCCATTGAGAGTGGAGACCTTGAGAGGCCATTCTTTCAATGTTATGTTAAAAAGGGGTGAACCATGCAATTCGGAGCGGCTCTACAGGTCCATTGACGACATGTAAGGGCGCATGGGTTTGGAGATAAGGTGGGGGGGACGTCAATAATTAACACAACAACATGGCCTTGTTTCACTTCAAATACCGGTTAGGTTAGAGGGGGGGACCTGTCTCTGCCACTGTCGCCGGCCGAGCCTTCACCTCAGCGGGTCGTGGGTCAGGAGACAGGTCGCCACATCTTTAAGGCGTTGGCCCCCGGATTACCATTTGTACTAACACCCTATTTTTACGCGCTGTTGTCATTAATGATAATGGAGCGATGATACTGACAATGACAGCCATGCACGCTTCTAGAAACTGTGTCTGGGGTGGATGTAGTCTTTTTTTTTTTAAAGGAGTGAAACTCGAGTGTTTTCAAGAAAAGTCGCCTCTTAACCCAATCCCCCCCCCCCCCCCCCCCCCCCCCCCCGGCCCTACCACACACACCTACCTCCGAAAGCAAGGCCAGTTTGCAATTACGCACAGGCAACTTAATAAAGAATAAGACTTTTAGCCAAAGTTTGCGTATGGATACGAGACATGTAACAGCTGCATGCACCAGGAGATTCATGAAAAGTTACAGTGCACACCGAGGGCTCGGCGCAGTGTTTTGAATCCGGTTTGAGTTTCAGCAAACGCTGCACAATCTCAGCCACTTTCTGTCGTTTTTATCCATTTCTAGTTGATTTTAAAAAACACACCCTTCACATTACAATCTGTCTGAAAGACGCACGAAGACCTTACAAGCTACAACAACATGCGATCAACATCCAGAGCAAAGCAAAAGGAGATGGATCATTTTTGGAGTTGGAAAAAACAACAGCTATCTCAACATCAAATATATGAGCGTCTAGTCGCTGTACCAGCTCTCTTTACTAAAAACAATCCACCGTGCCTCATCCTACAGCTACTCGACACTTTGACAGTTTTCTTGGATTTTTTTTCTCAGGCGTGTCTTTGTCTTAAAGTAAGCAGCACATACCTGCCATTCCCCCATCTTGCCCATAATTGACATTCTTTGTCTTCTGCTGCCTTTTGGGTTTTTTTTCCTCGTCTTTTTTAGTCGATCCGTTGCTGTGTCTGTCTCATTGAGCCTTCGGTCCCAAACGTATACACCCACTGTGTTCTCACCTGGACCGGATCGTCTCACCTGGCCATAAAAAAACGGTGTGAGGCCACCTGGTGACGCATGCGCACTGCGCCGGGTGTGGACGAGAAAGGAGAAACTACATGAGGAGGGAAGAAAAAGTGAAATGGCCTATTTGTCTGTGTGTGTGTGTGCAAGTTGGGTTTGTCATGTAATTTGTACTACACAACAAGCTATTCGTGTTATTAAGCCAATGGTAATAATAATACAATACTGAAAATATTTGTTTAATATATGACATTAATGCCACTGCTTATGAATAAAACATATTTGGAGAAATGTGTAAATTTACACTTGTCCATATAAAATCCTGACAATTTATTTGCATGAAGTGAATTTACATCTGAGATAAATGTTCGTTATGGAAAGTGAGTAAATGTGTGTTGTCCACATGAGAAGTCAGAAAACTTCCGGTAAAAACAATATAATAAAGATACCAATCATAAAGAGGAGTTTTTAAACAATATTCCTGCAAATTAAAGAGGATAAAATAAGGTTAAAATATCAAGTATAAACATTATCCTACAGGTTTGTCTTCAACTAGTGCAAGAGTATAAAATAACAGATCTCTTAAAGTTCTTTAACTCAATTTGCCTGTCCATCTTTTCTTTCTTTTACCGTTTTGTCTTTGAACGAAAACATGAATTCTCGCCACAAATGAAACTGTGTCAAGTTAAAAAACTTGAAGGTTAACTGCCAACATCATTACTTCTGCACAGAGAGCTCCCCTGCTTTTGTGAGGGTCATTATTTATTTATCCACTGTTTATTTCTAATACATACTTATGTAGACCCCTCGGGCCAAGAGCGAATGAGCTTTCCCTCCCTCTCTCTCTCTCTGTCTCTCTCTTACGCACGCACGCGCGCACGCACACACACACACACACACACACACACACACACACACACACACACACACACACACACACACACACACACACACACACAGACACAGACAGACAGTGCAACATATGCGCTCACATAGGTGATAATGGTCCAAGCTTTAGTCCAAACCCAATTTTTTCAGAGAAAACACACACACACACATGCAGAGCTGCGGAGCCCGTCTCCAGCAGACAGCTGCACGGATGCTTCTCCACTTCAGACACTGACATGAAACACATTTCATGCATGATCAGCGAATGCTGGACAAACTTCTCACAGGAAAAAAAACAAACTTTCTCTTTATATTTTCCCCCAATAAACCATTTATAGTTCATATTTTCCCCCAAATATATAATTCCACGCATGCATCTATAGATTTTCTCTTCTGGTGTTAATGTTTAAAACAAAGCCTTCATGTCTGACTTCAAAAGGCGCAGACATTTTAACTGCACAATAACTGAACAATACCTGCAGCTATATAGACCCAGACCTCTACCAGGCCTGGACAAAAGCAGAGGAGAGAGGGAGGTGGGAGGAGGATCTGAAATATTGTTTGGGGGGGCTCTGCGCACTTTGGGGAGGAGTGGAGGTTGAACGCAGAGCTGTCGGAGAGTGGGGTTACTGTCTGACAAGAGCGCGGGGTCCCTTTTGAATATCCAGCCGTGTTTGTCTAGGGCTTGGTTTCAAGCACTTCCACCATGGCACGGGGCCTCCGGCAACGTTCAGCTTACTAAAACGGCGAGGCTGTGTTTAATAGACGGTTGCACCTCAGGCACCTTGTACAGCCATTCAATAAATGACACTGTTGAATGTATTATTATTATTATATAATAATAATATGTGTGCGTAATTTCGTGCGTAATTAATGCGTAATTCGAGGGGCCAAAAATGTTCAGAAACATCCCAGAAGGCTTTTCCCCACCCATTCATGGTTTCTGCTCCTTCCTTTATACTTTTAAAATACTGATCGGTGGTGACACTAAATCCTTAACCCCCAACTTTTTGAGAAATTGGACCCGGAATGTCATCTGTAAGAAAAGACGCACAGTTGGATTTGTTGCAGATCTCGTGGCTGGTGACACCAACAATCCCGTCACAGCCACTCCAGGTACAAGAGCCCCGTGTAGCCTCGTAAAAATATGAGATTGGTGACAGCTGAGTGAGCTTTCAGGCCCCCCAGTCGTATGGAACTCTGGCCCTCAATGTGAAAAAGTTGTATTCTAGCGCCACCTTCCTGCAGGAGGAGAGCGGGGCCACACAATGTGGCAGGTAGCTGGGAACCATACGCATGTGTGCACAGTGAGCGAACGTGCCAACGTGATGTCTGTGGATCAAAAGGGACATTTTCAAAATAAGAGAAATGACAATATATTTGGAGAAATTCACACAGGGGGAACAATCAAGTTCGGTTCGAGCTTAGGGACGTCGTGGGAGGGTTTGTCTCGAAACACAGTGAAACCTAATGTAATCCTGTGGCGCCATCTTGTGGCCGTGAAGAGGACACCAGCCTCCATTGAGTGACTGAGGCTTCAACAGTTAAACTGATAAGAATATAGACTAGAATATAGTTTTATAAATAGACAAGGTCCAGTCTCACACACTCCACTCATGCCAATGTGTATAGGCCTACACATTCATATATCTATATATTAAAATGTATATTGGCTTAAGAAAATATGAAGGCACCTTTATTTTTGTATTTTAAGATTTGAACGTAAATTGATCAAATTGAATTTTTTCTTCAGGTCTTTGCACAGATGTTTAACTCTGAGGACTGTCTAAGAGATGTCCTGCAGCCATTCGGATGCTTTCCTCATTGAATAAGTCTTGTCCTGATAGGTGACCCATCACCACAGTCTCAGGCACTCTGGAGCAGGTTGTCATTCATCTTTATACAGCATGTTTCATCCAGCCCAGTCCAGTGATGCAGAGTAATACCGACTGTGGATGCCACCACCATACTTTACCAAATAGATATATTACCCCTGTATAGTATTAACCATTTTAAATGCTGCCAGGCAAACTCCAAATGTCATGTAAGTCAAGAGTGGCTCCTGCCAAGAGCTGGCTCCGAATATTCTCTCAGCAGTGTCCATCAATTTGATTGATAAGAAAGTTGCATTCCTTATAAAAAAAACACATTTGTCATTATGAGATATAGAGATATAGTGATAAGCAAAATTATTTGATCAATTTAAGATAAACACAACAAAATGTTATAATGAAATCATAGGAAATTGGAGCATTATTATTAGTTGTAGTAGTTATTTTTATAGAAACTCTGTTCGAGAATGTAAATGTAATCCTAGTAAATATGAACCTTATTATTCCTATTATCTTTAGTGTCGTAGAAACCCAGCCTCTTAGCGACTGGCGCCTACATTTCCCATCATGCATCCCGCTGCATGGAACGTGTGCGCCAATCATTAGTGCTCGACGGGGAACAGGCTGCATCTGCTGGTCGTGACAGAGGAGAAGCAGAAGAACCCAAGGTTGTATGTGTTTATATTCATATCAATGTTTGCTTCTTGTTGAACATGTAAAGCTCCGACTGTCATATAAATAAAGACACGTGTTCCTCCCTCGGACTGAGGACCGGGTGTGTAGCTAGTTCAAGGCTCGGTGGATTTGTCAGTTATATTCTTATCTAACTAAGCCAGACACGCACACGTGCTCGCCCATGAGGCCACAGTTTAACGATTCAGTTGTACGTGTGTGTGTGTGTGTGTGTGTGTGTGTGTGTGTGTGTGTGTGTGTGTGTGTGTGTGTGTGTGTGTGTGTGTGTGTGTGTGTGTGTGTGTGTGTGTGTGTGTGTGTGTGTGTGTGTGTGTGTGTGTGTACATGCGCTACAATGCTCCCGTGTCTCCTGTTGGTTCAGCTCGTCCTCTCCAGCAGCTCCGGGTCGCAGCTCTCACTCGCTCCTGCAGAGCTTTTCACGCGTGTAAGTCAACAACAGCAAGAAGTGACCTTGACCTGAAGGGTAAGTGTGCACTGTCTAAAGTGTGTGTGTGTGTGTGTCTCTGTCCTGACAGGCGTCCAACATGTCCGTGGACTGGGTCGGTTACGGGTACGCAGCGCTGGTCGCATCCGGTGGAGTCATCGGTTACGTCAAAGCAGGTGCGTTGGGAACTAGTTTTCAAGTTGTATTTGTCACGTGCAGGTAAACACAGGGTCAACAGTACGATGGAAGGTGCTGGATGAGGAGAAACCCGTCAGCTCAGCAGTGCAACAGTTCAATTCAAATAAAAGCAATATAGAAAGAGTTTACTACAAATAAATAAAAGTCTAAAACGGAATGCATTCAAAGGTGCAGCGCGCATTTGTTGCAAATTTGGGAACAAACTTTTACCGCATGGCGTGTGTGTTTTGAATAAGCCATTGCACATGTTGCACCGTGTGTGTGTGTGTTGGTTATTTCACATTTTTCCAGAGGTGAGTAAGATAAAGCGCAAACAGGCAGGACAACGGATGTGCAGAGAGGGTTGTTAGTCGTGGGTTGAAGACAAATTTAGAAACCTGATGGCCTGGTGGTAGAGACTGTTGTTGAGTCTGATGGTGCGTGCAGCCCGGCTCCTGTACCGTCTGATCTTTGGTCACAACTAAAGCCCGACCAATCTATCGTTTAGCCCATAAAAGTCAGTACATATGAGCCTGTTGCCGACGTATTGATATCTGTGTTAATGTTTGCCGATACGAGAACTTAGCAATGCCTTTAAGGCCTTGGCACACTCGGCATGTACTTTTTTCCGTGTGATTGATTTTAGACCTCAAACTATGATCTTAGTTCCAGTTATTGCTGCAGCTCTTCAAACTGCCGACAGACACCCTGATTACACTGCTGAACCTTGAAACTCACCATGTTTTCCTCTCTTCATCAGTATTGCATGTACCCAGGTATTTCGTATTACTTGAACGCTTTGATGTCATTTTTTGCAGTATCTTCAAATGCTTCATATCCGTTAAATGTGTGTAATCCACATTAAAAGTTGTATTTATGTTTTTATTTATAGTTCTTTATATTCAAGTGTATGGTTAAACTGTAAAATATCAAGCCCCCCCCCCCCCTGAGATGACCTCAGTTTCCATGTTCATTCAATGATTTGTCTGCTTTGAAATAAACCACACACCAGTCTGTACATATGTCCGGTGGACGTCACCTGCAGGTGTTGACCTGATGCCTGTTGTCTGTTCCAGGCAGCGTCCCCTCTCTGGCTGCAGGTCTCCTCTTCGGGGGCCTTTCAGGTTTTGGTGCCTACCAGATCTCCAACGACCCCAAGAATATTTGGGTGTCCCTCGGTTGGTACAATATATTTTTCTTCCGTGTGTGTGTGTTGCATGTGGACAAATGAGATCTCCCTTTCCTGAGAGCGTCAGTGTTTTGCTCTGGTCTTCATTCATCCTGTATTTGTCAGCATTTACCAATATTTCACACCACATGCTGCGTTCCAGCTACTTCAGGAGCTCTGACTGGCGTAATGGGAAAGAGGTTCTATGGGTCCAGGAAGTTCATGCCAGCGGGCTTGATGGCTGCAGCAAGGTATCATTCATTTCATGCAGAACATACTGTGAAGGAATAAGAATCAGTGCTTATGGAGAAATCCGAAGTTATATAAATTGTGCAGTATCATCTCACATCTATATCAGCTAAAATGAAGCCTGGTCAGAAATAAGTATTTGTTTTATTATGAAAGCCTATGACACCACCCTCACTTCCGCTCAAATAACTGTCACTACCGACTAGTACATGAAAATGTATAGCAACAAGGCAAAAATAGCCAGTGTTGAGTACGACCTCTGTGGCTTTGCTGCTTGTAAAACGTGTCAAAAGTATTTGCATTTACTAGCAGCAAGCTCGGCACGTAGTTGCGGAGGAAACTCATTGACTCATTGACTGAGTGCAGGTGCTCTTGACGATTCAGATACTTTTCCCAGAACACAACTCAACCACCAAAATGCGAGCACACGGAGGCCAAACCCAGTTGATTTGAGTAACTGTGTATGTAGCATGTGTTAAATCACGGGTTATGTGTTAGGTCGTGGGTCATATGTTAGCAGCTCCTGATAAGGAGATAGTAACAGGTCGGGTACGGAGCTTTGCTGGCGTGAGTTGGCAAAAATGGAGCCACGCACGACTCTGGCCCTTTGCTGTTAATCCCTGATAGAAACTTGTTTGGAATGTGACGTTTCCTTTAAAAAAAACCAATACTTTTTTTCATTTTGTTGTACGTCTTCCATCGCTCTGATACGACCTCTGTTATCTTCTCCCAGTCTTCTGATGGTGGGGAAGCTTGGCATGTCGCTGCTCCAGAAACCCCAGCCGTCCTGATGGAGTGAAGATTGTGAAGTGTATCCCATCGTCTGCTTCAGGAGCCGTGTGTCATTCAGTGTTTAAAAATATGTTTGAAATATTTCCCATGTTACATGTTTGAAATATAGTACTTTGTTTATATAATAAGAATGTCTGCTGTGTCCTTTATTTAAAAAAAAGAATGCTATGAACTTTCAAATATTTATTTGTATAAAATGCTTACAAAATTGTCCGTTTATGCTTTACATAACAAAGATGTTTGAAGTCACCTCATAATATTAAGAGTAAGTTGATGTTGGCCTTTTAGCCATTACAATGAGAATCTATCAGCTACACTATGGTGGATAAAAGCAGAGAGAATGCAGCATTAACAGTTGATAAAAGGCTGTTAACACTTTGTCCATGGGCAGCGAAACAATACTTGACAATTTAAAAACTAGTTTAAAAAAGCTATGCAACATTTAAATCCTACTTAGAACATCTACCTGCTAACAGTAGAATTGGCTCACACTGAATCCTCCAGGGAAACAGAGGGATTGTCTTGCAGACAGGATCAGTCTCGGTTCATGGCAACCTTCATCTCCACATTATACGGACTGAGCATAAGTTAAGTTGATCTTGCATGATGGAAAATGTCTCAGCAAAGAACGTGGGATGTGTCGTGCACACCTTGATGTGTTGTTTTTTTTAAGAGCAACATACAAAATTGTCATATTTCCTCCAGATTTCAGCTTAAAAAAGCTTAAAATCTGCTCGTTTTCATTTCCAGAAGGTTCAAAGTTGTGTACCCATGGCAACGCCGCCCAACAAGCAGAAGTCGTTGCGTCCCTTTTTCACCAGAACTACCGATTTCCGCCATACTTGGATGTCCAGTCCATTCTTCCGTGGACGGGCTGTACTGCAGGGGCTCTGGTCAGGAGGTTCCCAGAGGTTTTCCCCAGAGCTGAGTATGTGCTCCCCTTCACCTGAGGCCCGTCCGTCCTCCTCTTCCAGCCCTCGTAATCTGTAAGGAACAGGCCAGTCAGTTTACACATCTACTGCATGTAGCCACGTACATATTTATTAAGAGCATTTCTATATTTAATACAGTAGAAAACAATGAAGGACTTTTTTCCACTGAAATGCTAATAATGATTGAAGTGGAAAACTTTAAGATTTGAGGTAACACAATCGTAATTAAGGTTGTGGTGCATTGATTAAACCCTAGCAATATTTATATACGTGCAGTATCCTATGTATATTGTATCTGTGGCAACAAGAAAATGACAATACCTTCATTGGTTTCACTCAAAGATGAGTTGGATGTGGGCTTGGGCTTTGCAGCTATAGCTTTGTCTTTTTTATTATCAGGAGAAGAAGACAGACTGACTGAAAGAGTGAAGAAAGAGTAGCAAGTAGTACCAGTGAGAGAAAACTTGTACGGAAATAAGTGAGGAAGGGCAAACTGAATGCAGGAAACGAGGCAAAGGGGCCAAGTGGGGGCCGATAATGCAGGGAGCAGAAATGAGGCACGTAAGGGGGAAATAGTGTTGGATTTATCTCAGATCAGCCTGCATTTTCCAGGTGATCTGGCTAAAAGTATCAAGAATCGTCATGCTGGCACATTGACATAGATGAAATGCGTCCTTACTTGCGTGCTGCCCAGCCAGAGGAGCAAGTTGGATTCTCTGCCCCACTGAGCCCACCTCTTTCTTTTGGAATGAAGGGATGTAACCGCCTGAGAGGTTGTACTTGGTGCTAACAAAGTTCCCTGTACAAGAGAAGAGAGACATAGTTAGTTTTTTTGTGTCTATATGTTCCTATAAATCAATCTCTGAGGCCATTGGCTACAGTCCTTTGGCCAAGACTCCGCCTTCCATTCACGTACACCCTTAACAGTCCGACTCAAATGTTGACAGTGAAACTTTTTGTGGGTGTTTTAGGTCCAGAAGACGTTTTGGGCCAATCTCCATTAGCGGCTATCTGCATATGAATGCCGATAAATTAAAAAGCAGATATACTCTCAATTAGATTGGTCAAACTAGAAACTGCACCAAAATCTTTTCCCTTAGCCTAAAGATTCAGCATATTCACATGCAGACTCTTTGGAGATAATATACAAGTTAACAATAACTGCGTTGAGGCTACAAGAAACATACAAATGAAGAAAAGCTAACATCTAGTAGATGCTCTTGTAAATTGTGTGTGAAGTAGTTGCTGCAAATGAAACAACAAAAAAAGACCAAAACAGATGAATAAGGCCGAGTGATTGAAGTCATTCAATTTTCTCAAGTGACACCATCGATCTGCTTCACCAGCACTCGCAGATGGTTATCAGTATAATTAGTCGAGAGCCCCATTGTTCCCACATGAAGCTGTTGTGGTTGTAGTGCAATTTACCATCTATTTAGCAACGGGTGTTCTTAGTTCCCAGGTTAAATTGTGTATTTATACCCTCGTCTCCTGCAGAGCTTTTAGCTGCTGGCTCTCTTTCTCATGTTAAGTTACTGGCTGAATACCTGAGGCTTGCTTGTATCAGAGGCCATGCTGGTTGTTAGTTTATCTCATTTTACCCTCACTCCATAGAGCTCAACAACGTAGTTCCAGAAGTAAAAAACATGAATTTTCTGTAGAGTATAGATTTTGATGACAAGCCACAATATTCCAACCATCCGAGGTAGATTTACAAAATTGAGAAACAATGTCATATGATCCTGTAGAAGCCACAACTCCGTATGGTATCAACTTTGTTGTTAGAAAAAAGTCGTAGCCTGTCAGCCTGATTCCAGGCTTAAAGGTTAAAGGTTCAGTGTGTAGAGTTTAGTGACATCTAGTGATGAAGTTGCATGTTGCAGCTAAATACCCCTCACCTCACCCTCCCCTTCCAAACGTGAACGAGAACCTATGGTAGCCTTCAGTTGTGTTAAGTTTGTCCAGTCTGGGCTACTGTAAAAAAAACATGGCGGCCTCCATAGAGACGACCCGCTCCCGATGTAAATAGAAAGTATTTAAATATAAAAGGGCCCATCTAGGGTAAAGAAAACAACAATTTGTACAATTTAGATGAAACACACAAGTGAAAACATAACTAGGATTATTTTATATTCAATTTCTGTCAATACATCCCTTGGACCCACACTGGACCTTTAAAACTCTTTTAACAAGGATTTTCTGGAACCTCAATGGAACCAGAGCCGTTGTAAATGTGGCTACTCACTGTTGTGATCTACTCCAACTTCAGCTACACAGTTTGTACACTAAAGAGCTGTAGCATGGCTAGCACCTTACAGCCAACAGATATCTAACCTTATACTATTGCTTACAAGCATAAAATACAGCAAACAGTTCTCATGAAGTCGTTTGCTTCAAGTACCTTTGGACAGATCAATTTTCTCCAGTATTCTTTCTTTAACAATCGTTTTCTCTTGCGGGCTATCCACAGACTTAGAGGAACTCTCTTCTATTCTCACGGCGTATAAAGGAGAGTTGGAGGGGAAAGACATGCAATCAGAGAAAAAGAAGAAAAATAGATGAGAAAACAGAAATATCACAAACATGCTGGTGTGTGTGTGTGTGTGTGTGTGTGTGTTGCTGGGGAGGTGGGCCAAATGAGCAGGGGGTGCGAGGGCCGTTTCAAACACTTGATCTTATACGGACAGTCTTAATCTCATGAATAAGCAATGGGGAGGGAGAGACGAGGCCAAAGAAAGAGACGGAGGAGAGCGAAGGAGGGAGCACAGCGGGGAGTCATATTGTGTGTCTGTCTACATGACAAATGATTTTTAGAGGGCTCCCATCTCTAAATTCGCAGACACTTAGGCCCACCCCTGACACGGCTTTGTCCGTGGCCCCGTAACTACTGATCAGGAGACATTAGCAGCGTCATTAGCATTTACAGCTTTAGTGTCACAGAGGACAATCTCATATCGTGTAGCGGTGGATGACAGTGACAGTTGCCAGGTTTCCACCGCACAACGAAATGAGACAAGTCACAGCGTCACTATTTACGTTGCTGAAGACTTGACTTGATGGCAAACACATTAATGCAATATAGGAAATTTGCATTAAAAGACCTTCAATTGTGTTATTACGACATATTTTTAACGAAATATACTGGAGCTCAGGACATTATCTTCCTCTCTACATTACGGGAGCTCTATAAGCTACTGAGGTGGTTTTAATTCTTTAGATTTTTTCCAAGTCAACTCCTCCAAACTCCATCAGCTCACCTGCATTGGTTCTGGTGACAGATAATCCTCCTCCAATGGGAGCAAGTGGTTTGTTCACAGTGCTAGAGGACGTCTCCCACAGATCCCGCAGCGTCATGCCGCTCATCTCCTTATCGCCCGAGGAGGTCGTCTGATTTTTGCCAATCAAACCTAAAAGCAGTCAGAGGGCCACTTGAGTCAAAGAGAAAGCTGAGTCGCCATGCAAACAGCAGTTCAGTGGTTTTTAATGCCTGTAATCCAACTACCAGAAATGATGACTATTTCTCCAACAATATAATCTGTGATTCACGTCATTTACTCCCACACTGTTACGATGATAATATTTTTCATACTACTTCATAATATATATTTTTACATTTTTATATTTGCACTTGTACAGACATGAGTTTCTGCAATTTTCTCTGCACAGTAACAAATTATATTAAAAGACACATTGCTTGAATACATAATTACACATGTATAGAATAATAATCTATATTGTATTTGTATATTGTTATTGCATATAATATTTCTATTTTGATCTTATTGATTTATTCTTATTTTAATCTTTTAATAGGTTTCCTAACTTTGCATGTCTTATTTTATCATGACACAGAAACCCAAAGACAGTTACACAATTGTTTGTATTACACCAAGTTATGTTGACCTCATTGCTCTGATAAAGATTTTTGGTGCGGACTTACCAGGCAAGTACCGTGACTGGCTGAGGTAGTGCTGCCGTGCAGCAGATCCTGGAAGACTGTTGTCCACCTGGCCAACATTCACATTGTTGGGCAGCTTAGTAACTGTGCTGAAGGAATACAGAGGTTTCTGCTCCTTGGGCCTGAAAACAGAAACCAGACAGAACGTTATGCATCTCATTAAAAACACTTTCACGCCACAGTTGTTTCGTCCAGATCCTCTGACTTTCCGATGCTTACATTTGTCCAACTGCTAATCCAGTTCTATGCAGACATGGTGGAACTTACTGTGAGTGGTGCTCCTTCGAGCTCCTCTCCTCCTCTGCGTTTCCCAGGCTCGGTTTCTTGGAGTTGGAGGCTGTGTTTTCTAACTGGTCGGTTTCCTCCCAGCTATCCAAGGTCTTGGCCACCGTCTGGCCCCAGCGCCGACGACTGCTCTTCAGCCCCCCCATCCCGCCACCCCCAGTGCTGTTTTCACAGCCCTGCGATGCTTTCTGTAGAAGGGAGAGATATAGAAAGTATCCACACAAACTGTCACATTTGGACTGGGTGCCCTTCAGTATGTTCTCTATCTACAGAATCTTGTCATTTCATTCTTTCATCGAACACAGAATGCTGCAAATAACTTTCTGCAGGCACACAGAAACACTCACTGCATGGCTGACAGCTCCTGGTTTACTCTCGGCTTGAGGCAGAGGGATCTGCTGAAGAGGCTGATGATGATGATGATGCTGTTGCTGCTGCTGCTGCTGATGATGATTTCTAAATGAGGGTGTGGAGCCTTTGGAATCGGAGGAAGACTGCTGGTGATCAGTCTTGGTCTCGGAGGTCTGCTTCTGGGCTGCTGGCCTGGCTTGGACTTTTTTGACCTCCTGGCTTTGAGGACGAGGCCCCAACACTTGGCCAACCTGGAAGTACGGGTAACGCAGGGCCTAGCGAGAGAAAGATAGGAATACTTTGCTATTCTGTTCGTCCGAATATTCTACCACTGGGACTTATTTATAACCTGAACATATAAACATCATGAATAACAACCACAGAACCTCCCTGCATGCTCAGACCTGCAGGGAGGTTCAATGCCAGCGTTTCACTGGAGGTTTACTTAGGTGGCCCGCCCAGGTAGATAAATAATTCCATCACCATATTTGACTCTTTTCAAACATACAGACTTTTGGCCACACAACTGTCTTAGTTGCATTAGTGGCAGTAATCCAGTGTAGACATGAGGCTTCTCTGTGGCAAGCGTTGAGGCTCAGTCTTGCCTACCTGCACGGCAGTGGGTCTCTTTTTGGGGTCCCACTGCAGCATGTCTCTCATCAGAGCGATGGCCTCATTGCTGGCATTCGGTATCAGGGTCTTTAGGTGGGTGGGCACACACTGGGGGAAGCGGAAGTTCATCGCAGAAGCTAGTTGGTAGCCCTCTGACCAATCCATCTAATGGAGAAAAATGGATGGTCAGGAAATCTGTCCCGTAGTTTTTCCCACCCGTCTCCATTCAGCCTCTTCTCACCTTTTTGACGGTGCCCAGGACTTGGCAGATCTTAAAGATCTCATCCACTTCACTGTTCCCGGGGAAAAGAGGTCTGAGTGTGTACAGTTCAGCCATGATGCAGCCCACAGCCCACAGGTCAATAGGAGAGCTGTAGGTAGACGACCTGAGCAGGACCTCTGGAGCACGATACCTTCACAGAGAAAATAAAAAACTTAATTCTCAACAGTGCCGAGATAAACAAGCCATAACCAAATATGTATGACCCAAATGAAAGACCCTGTTCATTTGTGCCACATATGAAGGGCCCCCTATACTCAGCTGACGTCCTCTGACCTGCTACAGTTTCACAATGAGTCTACCTTGTTTCTACGTTAACTGCTCTAACAAACTGTAATAGATGTGTGAACATTCTTATATTTTTTATTTCCGATGGCTACTGATGTCTGGAAGCTCCTCTCACCATCTGGTTGATACGTAGTCTGTGTAGGGAGGTTTGGAGCGGATCTCTCTGGCCAGTCCAAAATCTGCTATTTTGACCAGCTCTGGACCCATGCACAGCAGATTCTCGGGCTTCATGTCTCGATGGAAGAAGCCTGTAGAACAGTTAACAACACGGTTTTAGACAACTGAGATTACATACACAATTACTCTGGAGAAGCATTTTACACTTAGTGCAAATGATGAGGAAAATTCAGAAAGGACTTGAAAAAATAGAGGAGCAAGTGAAAAGGTTTATATTTGTTTGCATGGAACCACAACTGATTTTTGTTCTTCACTTTTTTGTATTTAAATTAACCAAGGCCATAGGAGTCTGTCTGAGGGTTCCGACAGAGTATTAGGGGCATGTGGGAAAATCAAGAAAAGTATAACTTAACAAGATGATTCACATTCCTCACTTTAACAAAGGCAACAGGCTGATCCTCTGATCGCCCCCTGTAAAATGACACATAGGCTAAAATGTCAACTTTACTCTTGTAATGTATGACTTTATTTTTGTAATGCTGTGACTTAATTCTCACAATGTTGCGACTTTATTCTCGTAATGATTTTCTTGCCCCTTTAAACGTCCCTAATACTCTTTGTAGAGGGTCACATTGACTTCTAACTATAGCAAAACGCAGCATCAGAGCTACAGGTCAAGCTACTTTCTGAACAAGAGTGAGAGAGTAAAGCCTCTTACCATGCTTATGTACAAATACCAGCCCAGACAGCACTTGAAACATGATGTTCCTAATTTCATTCTCTGAGAACATCTTATTCTCTCTAGTTGCAGACCAAAGAGATGGAAGAAGAAGAGAGGAAAGACAGATACTTGTAAGAAAAGATGTTAAAAAGGGAGGAAAAGCGCATGCATTTAAACTGGATGTGTGGAAGCATGTGAGACACTTGCCAGCTTGTTGTGAACGAGTGTGGATTTTCTCTCTCGCGTAAGACTTTGAAAACTTACTACCCAACATATGAGTTATCCACACATCCGTTAGTTAGAGACATAAGATCAGAGAGTCGGGATGAATGAGGCAGTTACGGAGGGTTCACAAACTCCAAGATTCTGATCAGCTAATCGCCAATTTGATGAGGCAGGTTGAAAAAATTCCCAATTTATAGTGACCTCTTTAATTTGACTCTATAGAACTCCTCATTGAATCTTGCAGTATGCAGCCGCTCCCATGCACGAGGCAAGAGGAGAACATGTACACCTACCATGTTTGTGAATAAACGACAGGCCTTGTAATATCTGAAAGCTTATGTTTCTTATAGCTGACTCGGGGAACAATTTTTTTCTGGAAACATAAAATGGATATTATTCCAATTAACCCGCTAATGTGGGCGCCATTAAATAAACATCACTCTGTTTGCTGTTCTTCACATAGAAGAACTGGTCAAATATGCTGAAAAACAAATCACAAAAAACACATAACTGTCTCTCTGTAAAACCAGAACACACACAAACACACCTGGGTATGTCCAAGCATTAGAGCCCATGGGCGGATAGAAATCAGCCCGTATCTCAGTATCTACATTTATTTTACAGAATAAACAATGCACAGAAGATGTGCATTTCTTTGCTATACATGTGGTTGAATTTGTATTTTCTTTTTATTTATAGTTACCAAGTTTATGTGTGAACTGTAAAATATCAATCCTCAATTACATTTCTTTGTCACAAGGCTTTGATAACGACATCTTGCCAATTCTGGGCTATATATAGATATAGGCATATATGTCAATATAGAATTTTCCACCAAATAAATTCCCATCGGCCCCCCATAATACCTCGGTCAGGCACTACCAAAAATATCGCCATGAAGGGTGATGTTTAGCTTCTTACCTGTCCTTCATAAGCTGGTAGAGGTTCTCCTTCATGTACTCAAACACAAAGTAGAGGTGATCGTTCTCTCTGATGACCTCCTTCAGTTTCACCACATTTGCATGGTTCAGCTTCTTCAGTGACTGTCGTGACACACCACGGGAGAAGGAGAAGAAAAAAGAGGTTTTTTTTGTATGAAGTTGTATTTTTTAAACAGTTGTTCATGCAAACGATATACATCATGATTGATTTGATCCAGACTGAAACCTCTATTGGTCGGACTAACCCGTTGGTTAAGACCCTGAACCCAAGCACGTTAAACACCTGTCACTTTGGTTTGGACTGAACTGTAAAAGTCTGGAAAAAACAAGGCAGGTGGGAAGGCCCCTTAACGTATGACTGTCCTTACCTTCACTTCTCTTAGGTTCATGCATTCCTCCCATGAATAAAACTTCCTCTTCATCCTATGAAAGACAAAACATAGACGTAGATATATGCATATGCCAAGAGTAAGGGATGATGCCAGGATTGCAGGCCGTATAAATTACACCCAACATATGGTCACCGTCTTTGCAAAATTGTTTTGTGCAGCTCCATCAATAATTCAGCTCTTTTGACACGTCTCTGAATTCAGCTCATTTTATATCATGAGCAAACCTCCAACACCGCTGTATTTTACGGTGAAGTGAATGGATTGTTTTAACCTTACTGGCTTCACAGATTAATTTCTGACACATGTTGTGTTGCTAAATACATGAAAACACCACACAACCAGCTGGAAGGTGGAGATTCTTTTGTGATAGCTCCCCTCCCTCTGGACTTATTTAAGAGTTACAGAACTTCCAGATATCTATTTTCTACTCTCTGGGCACCTTCCTTCTACAATGTCAGCAACCTGACACACCCCCCTTCTACTTTCACTCCCTTTCATGGTCACCACAGGCATTGTCTTGCATGGTAACCGAATGATCAACGGGTGGACACATCTCCCAGGTTTCTCATCTATTATTGAACCCTGCTGCCACGCTGCTGAAACAAAGCCATGAAAGCCGGTTTGTTTGCCTTGGTGATGGCAGGAAACCATTTGAAAACCTCCGTCCGGGAAGTCACTTTGAATTTCTTTTACTGTTATTCATCAAATACATAATTCATCAAGCAAATACGAGTTTATGAATATTTAGTACATCATCTGCCCAAAAGAACCATTTTTACCAGGCAACAAATATTAAAGACAAGGTTGTGAGACTTAAAAATAGACTAAAAGACTTAAAAGACTCAAAATGTATTTGGGTTCATAGTGTAGAATTGAAGTGAAGACTTTATATGCTCCCTGTAGGAGAGTTTGAAAATATTGTCAAATTCAAATAGGATATTCCTCTTTTAATCTTTCATTCAATTTCTCACTATCCCTATATTGATGATTATTGATGCTTTTAAACAATATTTCATGTAAACAATGGGTACACTTTACTTATATGACTTAACTATAAGATAAAGCAACAGTAACTGTGAATCATATAGTGCTGACATAAAAAGTTCAGTATCAGTCGATATACATTTTTTGTTTTGCGTTTGCATATGTATCTTTAATCCTTTTCTTTTGCCATTACTTTTAAATGATGTATTATTTTATCTGCTTTCTTTGATTTTAGATTGTCAGATATCATTTGCTGTCATTTATTTTAAACATTTGCTTCTTGTTTTCATTATTTCCTCTTTGTGAAGCACTTTGCAACATCTTTTTTGAAATAGTGCTACACAAACAACGATATTGTTGTTATAATTATCTTGATAATTATTTATTTATTTATTATTAATTTTAAAGACTGATTATTGCTCCTGAGTGAAGGTTGCGGTTTTAAACTTCTCTTTATGAGAAGAGAATGAAAAATACCTAACAAACAGGGAAACAATTTTGAGGTAGATCAATTATGAGTTATGTCTCCTCTCTGATCGATATATTGATATAGTAATCGGATATATACTGGACATTTGTTACATTGTTATTGATGAAAACTATGTCCTGATGATTAGTGCGTTTAAAGTTAAATGGTCATCATCCTCACCTCTTGATAGCCACCAGCTCTCCTGACTCGTTGCTTCTCCCCATCAGCACACTGCCATAGGTGCCGTCACCCAGCTGCCTCAGGGTGGTGTAGCGATTCATCATCTCTACAACACATTGGTTTCAACAGCTTCTTGAGTTTCCTGAGGCATGAATCCAGTTAGGGAAACACACCACTGGTCCACAAATCAAATGTCTTTTTTTTGCTCACCTGTTCTTCAGGTTCACAACTCATCTTCCAGAAACTGATCCATGGTTGGAAAATCCTGGTGTGGCTCAGTCAACACTGGGCCTTTGCAAGTCTTTGGAGAAAAAGGAAGAAACAAATATCAGTCAGGAACAGACGCAATCATTTGAACTAAATAATACTCCAGGTATTTTTCTGAACCCAGAAAGCATCTCAAACTCTTTTTTTGTGATCTGAGAACAAATTCAAAGCTAGGAGCATTTCTTGTTGTTTTACTTATGGAGGAGAAGCAGGTGTGTGTCACACTGGTATGAGGCACCAACACGACTACCCAAAGGAGATGACATAGGCAGCCCTGGGCAGATTAGGCCCACAGGGATGTAAATAGGATGTTACATCACTGTCACTACTTACCGGCATGCACTACCTTCCCCAAGCACCCTGCCCGGCAAGGGGATTTGACTGTTAGCTTGTATAATAGGCCAAATAAATCTCCCTCAGGACAACAAGCAAATGAGCCGACAGATACCCTCAAAGCAACAAGTCGGAAAAACGTAACTGGTAATGACAAAACTGCACTGCTGGCCTTTATAGAATCTATGATAGGTTGAGGACCCCCCCCCCCCCCCATCCCCATCCAATGTATCCCTGTGTGGCAGGGAAGATTGAAAAGTGATGAGTTGTCCAATACATGTTAGTTTCTGCAACAGAAGGCCCATAGAAAGCTTTTGGTGGTCCCAGAAATGTATGTCATGATATTTTAGCAGGTTTTTTTGTTTTAAGGGGATGCTGCATGCATTCAATGCTAATAGCTCATGCAAAATGTGTGTGCCTCAATGTATCCCATAAAATAGGGATTTAAAGAGTCCTCTGGGTATAAAGGCCTTAATAAAATGGGTTGGTTGTGGTTTTCGTACTATCAGGGGTCATTTACTGGTGACAAGAGGCAACAATTGAGAGTACTGTGACCAATAAATTGATAGAGACTTTTCCCCTTATCTATCAATTCACTTAAGTTTCTCAGCGTATATCCACTGAGGAGATGTAGGAGAAAAGTGGGTATTTGTGAAGAAACAAAGGTCAAGTGGATTCATAGATTGAATGAATTGGTTTCAAATAATAAGCATAATGATGTTGAAGATTAGGGCGTAGGGATTTGAGTTGCATCTGTGAGCTGTTTTCATGAAACTCTAGTAAGTGCAACCACTCTGCTGTGTTAAGGTTAAAGAAATTGAATTGCAGGTGGGTCAGGGGCGGCTAAACAAAATACGATCTGTGTTCCTTTCCCTTGAAAGAAGGAGGTGACCAACAGCTCCCATCAAAAGAGAATGTCCAAACTGAATCTAGCTCTCTGCCTCTTGAAGATGAACAAATCAGTCCAACAAACATTATGTGAATGTTTAGTTCAAATAAGAAATCATTTCTCAAACCAACAATACCCTGCTTGATATTCAAGTCTCACTGAGACAATGAGCGAGAAGACAAGTGGAGAGGCTGCTCAGCACTCAGCTTTCACATATGGCAATCTGTTGTGGAGGGATTTAAAGGGAATTAAGATGTATCCAGGCCACATGACATTAAGAAGCTACTCAAGGTCAATCATATTGAAAGCAAGCGTAGACACTAACCTGTCAGTGACCAGGAAACTG
Organism: Verasper variegatus; assembly: GCA_026259375.1. Classification (NCBI taxonomy): domain Eukaryota; kingdom Metazoa; phylum Chordata; class Actinopteri; order Pleuronectiformes; family Pleuronectidae; genus Verasper; species Verasper variegatus. Next base: position 7,786,439 of record CM048056.1, read on the forward strand.
TTCAATGTGATGTGAAACGCGATTACTCACTACACATCCGTATGTTTGCCGATGTAGGTTGGTGATTACATTTTAGTTATTTCTTAATATAACTTCTATATATTTGTATGTATTTTTGTTTTATTTTTATTTAGAGTTATTAATAACAACCTTTATGGTTAAACTGTCCTCAATTGTCTCTGCTCCTCCCCCACAACTCACCAGCATCGCCCTTGAGGTATTAACATGTTTTCACCCACAAGTAAGGGAACATATCAATGTCATCAGATTCATAATTAATGAATTATTACTCAATAAAGTTCTATATATTTTATTGTATTTCCGTTATCTATTTATTTCAACTTGTTAATAATAATGTTTATGTTAAACTAGTGTTTTTATCACTAGTATCGGCCAACATATCAGAATATAAGATCGGTATGGATGCCAGGCCCCCAAACATCCATAATCTGTCAGACTCAAGTGATTAGCCCACTGAGACTTTTCTTTCCATACGCAGAATTAACACATAGAACTATAACATCGGAATTACGGATATTGTTTTGATGAAGAATACAAAGCAAAGCACTTTGACAGTTGACAGTTTAGTTCCTCTAGCCTACCAATAACAACAAGTATGGTTTTCTCACAGGTTGTTTCTCCCCAGTTAGAACTGGGTGTTCAGGGTTAGGGGCTAAGGGGGTTAGGGGAGGTTCAGGTACCGGGAAACATGTCGTCCAGGGGAACACAGCTTGACACACCACCTTCTTCCGCTCAGTTTGAAACTCACCATTTCAGGGTGTAGCTCCTCGGCTGCTGTCTGTGCCCTCTGAAAGCACCGAGTGTCTTCGGGTCAAATGCACACTGTTTAATCCCCACTCGCTGCGTGCGTGAGGGTGTGTGAGCGTGTGTCCGCTCCCTATGGAAACGTACACACAAACACGGGACGCTTCTTTAAGCTGCTAGGTGACCAACGGCGCGTGCGTGCGTGCAGGGGCAATGCTTTGTGGGACTTGTGGTCTTTGGGGGTCGGTGATCGGTCGAATAAACTACGGAAGTATAAAATTATATATATAGTATATCTGTTAATCCTGTGACTACAGATAAACGACAAACAGATTGAGACAAACGAGTCTGTTTTTTAATTCACCTTAATATAGAAGACATATATGTTTTCATACACCACTCTTTTGCACTATTGTTTGCTAAACATGTAATTTTGCTTTTTATTTTATTGCCTATTTTATTCTATCATAATTTCACATAGTCTCTTGTCTAATTAATTTTGACAAAATGCTAATGTAACAAGTGAATTTTGCCAGCATGAGATCAATACAGTTTATCTTATCTTATCTTATCTTATCTTTATCTGGATGTTTCAGACCCACAGTAACCAAGCTGAACAGTTTTTTTTTTCCTACAGATGTTGAATTGTATCATGCAAAAGTAATCAAGGTCTAAAACATAGATCTAGTTTTCCAGAGACTCACGTTTGGGAGAACTGAAACATAGTGGAGGGGGTTTGATCTGAAACTCATAGTGATAGTTCAAGTGCTGCACCAGGAGATGGCGCTGCGGTGTTGTGGTTGTCCATCTCAGCCAATGAACAGACACAGATTGGTCAGCACACAGGTTCTGATGGAGAGTCGCTGAGGCTCTGAAGGCTCGTGCGCGCAATCAAACGTCGACAAGCCACAAAGAGATGGGATTTATGTTTTATTTATCACAGTGTAAAAATCATTTTCAGTTTTATAGAAGAAGAGTCTTTGAGGGTGAGGACTTACTGGTTGCTTCTTGCTCATGCACGCCCTCTTAATCATCCCACACCAGTTAAAGAGCAACTCACCTTTTACCTGAGAGATTACCCAGACCTGTCTGTTCTGTGTGTGTGTGTGTGTGTGTGTGTGTGTGTGTGTGTGTGTGTGTGTACACAGGGGTGGTCTTTGCTCACACACATACGATACAGGTTAAGCCAAAAAGTAGGAGAAGGGGGATAACAAGTGGGATTTCGCTATAAGAGGATTATCCCGGTCGTTTACCTCCCGCTGGTCCTGTCAACGTGTGCCCGGTTCGCCGTTTGGAGCGTTACGCAGCGCAACAGTGTGCCATAGCCTTACCAGGAACCGGGCGAGGAGAGGACTCAACCTGGATCTGATTCACACGAGCGTTCACTAGATGTAAAACTATTGTGAATTTAGATTGCAACGTTCCAATATGCCATATATAGTTGTTTTGGATCTACTGGGAGCGCACGGTGGTCACACTGGGAGTGCGTCCGCGCCGGCGAGCGGTTTCCTGAGGCGGGGACTGTTGACAGGCCGTTTCTGACATGAAGACGAGACCCGCCGGGATCGGCAATGTCCATGCCGACTGGATGGGTTCGCTCCCCTCCAAGCTCAGTGCCATGCCCCTGAAACACCTCGCCGTGCCAGGTGAGCCCGGAGCGCGTAGAGATGTCCCCTTCTCTCCATCACTGTATGGATAGTGTCACACTGTCAAAGGACAACACAAGAAAAGTGTTGTGAGTGTGTGTGTACTTATATCTTATATCTTATTTGGAGCTGGACCTTTTTCAAAGACCTGTTTGAGGGTTAAGATTTGCTTTTGGGGTGACTGTTCGAATTAGGTTATGGTTAGGAACTCAGTTTTGATGGTTAAGGTTATAGGAGTAAGATGTGCATTGTGGTTATAGGTCAAGGTTAGGGTTAGGCATGGATTAGTCATAATCAATGGGTTAGGGGATAAGGGTTTGGTTAGGTTGTCTACAATGGATGCAAAAATCCAAATAAGTATAGCTACCCAAGCCTGTGTGTGTTTGTTTGTGTGATACCGCTTTCAGAACTTTCTCCTCTATAAACCTTGTTAGGACCAATCCTTTGGATCAAATGCTGGTTCTAAAGATGCAAAATATAAAAATCCCGAGGTCCTGGTTAAGGGTGGGGGTAAGGTATGAATTGAGACTAGGTTACAGTTAGGATTAGACATATATTGCTTGAGGCTAGGGTGTTTGTTTCAGTTTCTCCTTTGCAGCTTTTCAGTCTTTTTCTTTCTTGCATGTCCGTCCCATATGTTCTGTCACAGTTTCCCTCAAAGGAATCATTTTCCGTTGTCTTCCCAACGCCCCCTTTGCTTTTGCTCTGTTCCTTTCCTATTGTATTACCAATATCACTATCATCGGCTCTTTTTTAAATAGGATCCCATGATTCTTTCACCTTCTGGGTGGATGTGCATGCTCCCGTGGGCCCAGATCAGAAGGCTTATGTCAAATACCTGGCCACCATGTTCAGCGTCCTAGCCAAGAAAGTCATGGTGAAGTGGTCCATGACACAGGTACCGCTCACAAACCAGCAGGTTGCAGATGATTTGTGAATAGACATATTCGGGGGCATATTTTAAAAGTTGTGCGTGTGTTTTACAGTCCAGCAGATGTGATGTGTTTTGTTGTGGGCCCAACACTGCGCTGTGATGTGTATTCCTAGAATCTGACTTTCAAGGAGCAGCTGGACGCTGGAATTCGCTACTTCGATCTCAGGGTCTCCTCCAAACCAGGTGAGCCAGGAAACGAGATTTACTTCATCCACGGCCTCTTTGGACACAAGGTGAGCAGAGCACATGTTTGCTGACGTTGTCCCTGTTCAAGTGTGTCATAGTTCTCTTTGGAAACTCGTCAGAGTGCAAAGTTATCTGTCACCGCTGAACGATTCTGTTTTCTCCATTCCTGAAATTATCAAAATAACATTGCTTTCAAGTGGGTCATGAGATGGACCTGTGGGTGTTAAATATTAGATAATAACAACAGCTGAATGCACTATAACAGTTATGGAGGTTATGTCCATATTTGTTGGTTGGTCTTTATGCTTGTAAGCAAGATCACTCAAAAACTACGGAGCAGATTTCCACAAACCTTGGTGGAAGGATGTGGAATGGGTCAGGGAAGAACCTTACCAAGCTTTGGTGCAGATACATATCAGGGATGGATCCATTATATATTCTTAACGTTCCTTAACATTGCGAGGCATCTTTCTAACTTTTCACTATTTTTCCCAGGAACTAATTCATGGATCTTGATGGGAAAAAAATTCGGCACATTTAGGGAACATATGAGTGTTTATTTGATGCAGTCTTTTTGAATTTATAGGAACTGTCTGAGTAGCCTTCTAGTTTTATTATGCAATGCAATGGTGCTTTGAAAGCCAGTATATAACTTACAGTGCCTTCAAAACAAAAGCATGTGGGGCTCTGAAATTGCCAACGAACCTAAATTGTATTAAGCAGTCGCCTATTTAAATGAGTACTTTAGAACACACATGTCACAAATGATCCTCAACATTTCATCTGTTCTCCCCAAAGGTCAGTGACGGTCTGCTGGAAATCAACTCCTTCCTAAGCAGACACAGGAAAGAGGTGGGAAGAACTTTCAATATGTATGTATTTATAAATGAAATAAATAAAACGCTGATTCGAATATAAGCATGACCAGTGAGAGTTTGGGATGAGTAACTGATTTAAGGTAACGTTTGATTGGTTTAGGTCGTGTTCCTGGACTTCAACCATTACTACGCGATGGGCCCAGAGCATCACGTGTACCTCATCAACCTGCTGCGGGAGGTGTTTGGCAACAAGCTTTGTTACAACTGTGTAGTGGAGAGCGTTACTCTGGACTACCTGTGGGAGAAGAAACATCAGGTGAGATCCGGCTGCATCAATCAAAGTAGTTGCAACATTATCTTAACATTTCCCAGTAATTTACGTGCTTAGAAAATTGGGGGAAAAATCCCAATAATCATATCATATAAAACTAGTTCTATCTGAATTGGCAGATCTCATAGTGAGAATGTAGTCACCTGTATTTCAGGACTGTCCCCCGACTGCATGTGTGCGCACTCCTATGCAAGCATGAGTGGCTGCAGCAAAAAAATTATGCATGCAGATCTGCAAGTAAAAGCAGTGTGCAGGGGTTTATTGGATGGTGCTTTAAACCCTTGTGCTGTTAATCTGTGCTGCCTCTAACTCTCCTGGGCAGGAATTAGTGGCGAGCATCATCCTATTAACACACCTTCTTCCATCCAACGCACCTTCTCTCACCTCACTTCATCGTATTCAGCGTTTCTTCAAGTCATTCCTCTATTGTTTTCCCCCTCTCTTTTTCCTCCTCGTACCTCCACTCCCCCCCTCCCCCCAGCTAAACATCCTTCCTTCTTTATTTTACTTCTTACCTCTTGGTTTGCGTGTGCGTGTGGTTCCTGCTTTAGATGCAGATAGTGTCACGTTGCACCTGCATTGTCCCATTCGTGTGTTTCATGCTGATAGCCCGCTATCAGTTAAATCTGGTCCTATGACCCTAATCTGTTATTGGCTTAGTTGGCAAAGAAGAGAGAGCTGGAGATGGCAGCCTTCACTTCCTGCTCTGTGTGTCACTGGTCTTACACTGATGTCACAACCCGAATCTAGAGCCATGACTAAATATGAGGAAAACGCTGTTTATTTAGAAATAAAATGAAATAATTAAGGGTAGGATCCCATGATTATATGAATAGGGTTATAGATTAGCATATAGTGAGATTGGTGTTCAGGTTGCAAACGCACATGTATGGGCTCCGATGTGTGTGAAGATGCAACGAGTAACGGAATTAGTCACACTTTTGCCTGTGCTGTTGTTCAGTGTCTTTCTTTTCCTGCTCTTCTCAGGTGATAGTGTTCTACCATCATCCCTCTGGTCAGGGCAACCCCATCATGTGGCCCGGCAACAAGATCCCTGCTCCGTGGGCAAACACCACTGAACCCAACAAGCTCATACAGGTCAGACCTCTGCTATGTGCTAAATTCATAAAGAAAATAAATTAAAGCTGGCACCTAACTGCGCAAAGGCAAAACATTCCCCTTAAATTGAATCAACCCATTTTAAATTGCACACACTAATATAGTTACAGATATATGTCCCCTAAATATGCCTATACCTCTTTTTTTATCAAGATCCATGAACTATTCCCTGCAAAATAAGTGATTACGTAAAAAAATGAATATACTGATATTCTAAAAATAATCCAGAATTCTCCCATTAAACTGAGATTTCTTCTATTTTACATTCTCATGTCTGCAGTTCCTGCAAACCACACTGAAGGAAAGAGCCAAACAGGGCTCGTTCCACGTGTCGCAGGCCATCCTCACCCCCAGGGTCAACACTGTGGCCAAGGGCCTGGTCTGGGGGCTCCGTAACTACCTGGTGGAGAGGTCAGTCACCACAAGTCTGGGTGTGTTTATCAGAAAATGTGACAGAGAGAGGCGCGGTGGACTATTTCAGATGTGTGGAGCTACAACAATGAGCATGTCAACAGCATTGTTGGTTCTGATGCATCACTTTTACACATGTACATCAATACATATGGTGTCATCTTGGACTCTGAATTAGATTTCAGCAGTATCATAAAATATGCTTTTTTCCCCCCTAGGACACATTGCAAGAGTGAGGCAATATTTTCACACAAGGATGACATCTAAAGAAACCTGCTCAAAACTTTTTTCATACTCTTTTTTGTTTTAACGTCTTTTACTGTCCTAGTTTATATATTTAAAATGTCCACTATGCAAAGTGTTATTATTATTCTTGTTAATATTATTATGAACCCGAACCTCACCTTGTAATCTCAAAATCGTCTGCTTAGTTTCATTTATTAACTCTCATATATGGCCAGGAGGGGGCAGTATAGCAAAAACTGCAAATACCTGCAACTAATAAGAGGTTTGCCAGTCGTGTGCATGGCCTTGGAAAAACACAATTTCAACGAAAACTTTCTGCGGTTCTACATCTTAGACCATATACCCTTTCTTCTACATTGATGTAAAGTCGTGTTGTAGCGACACCAGTGTGGGTGGGTGTTATTTGCACAAACATTTTCACTCATCCAGCTCAAAAAGAACCCAAGATTTGAGTGGAAATCATGTTGGAAATCCTGACTTGAGTCGATAACCTCCAGTGCCCTTAAATCTGAGAGAGACCGCCTGTGGTGAAGCCCCAGAATGGACGCTGTGGCGAGACAGGAGGTGGCCTAATTTTGCCCTTCCGAGGAAACGGGATTGTTTATCGCCGCTGTACAAACACTCAGGCTTCCTGGTTTTGTTCTGCTGGCGGCTCAAACATAGCAGAGAATTCACAGGGTGTTGGAAGTGATACAGTTACAGTCGTGGCATGTGTGTGTGTGTGTGTGTGTGTGTGTGTGTGTGTGTGTGTGTGTGTGTTTGTGCCAGGAACCAAAAACAGAAAGTGTCCCGGAGACTCGATTTGGAAACAATAGTGGCACAGTCGTCTCCCACTGACAGACACATATATCACTCCCTTTCTCCCACATTGCAAAATATTTCAAAACCCTATCAACAGCTTCATCAAGGAAAAACTGACTGGGGATTTCTGCTATTACTCAGTTCCTCTAATGCGGAACTGTGTCATTTCTCATTATACCTGAGAAACCAACAACTACAGAAACTTCTAAAATTCTAAATCAATCAAATTCACCAATAATCAACTGTCAAATCTAATCTCCATCCATCTCTTATTTTTGGTGGCTCTAGGAACCTGCCGACCATCATGTCCTGGGTGGAGGCTCAGAGGCCGGGGAAGGACGGCGTTAACATCATCACCTCAGACTTTGTGGAGCTCACGGACTTTGCCAACATTGTCATCAAACTCAATAACCGGCTGTTGTCCGAACAGGAGTGCAAAGCAAGATGACACATGTTTGAACAGCGGCACTAATGTGTGCTGCTGACCCATAGTGTGTGTGACTGCTGGGAGCACTGGGAGCAAGAGTCTGTGAAGTTAGTTTTAATGATACTGTATTTTCTTCCATCACTGATTCCAATGAGGATTTTTATCATCAGCTGTCCTACTGACACATTAAAGCAACGCTGTGTAACTTTTTCTGAGCAACAGCGCCCTCTGCAGCCACAAGTGGTGATGAATTCTGTCGGGATCCATCAAGCTCTGACTGAACTGAAACACAACTGAACGGTGGATGTTACCGGATTTCAGTGGGAAAACCAAATATGTGTGGAACCTGTGCCACAATCCTCATAAAACGTATGCAGCCATATGCACACGGCAATAAATGGTAACGTTTGTAGTGTTTTTGCTGTTTGCGGACATGGAGACACAGAAATAGTCAGTATATGGCCGTGTCCAGCATATGTCAATGTGCAGCACGCTCCGTAAAACATTCATGCATCATATAGAAACAATGGGAATGCAGACTGAATTGTTTTGTATCTGTCTCGGTGTGTGTTGCTGTGTCTAGTGTGCGTTCATTATGGGCCCGGTGATTGCTATGTGGGACATAGACAGGAGTGCAGTGGCAATCAACCTGCATTCCTGTGGTCAGAGTCGAGGGGAAGACGGAGAGGACACAAAGACGACAGCAGATGAAGATGAAAGTAACTCACAGAGTGGATGCCTTTATTCAGCAGAGAGGAAACGAAAGGAAAGAATGAAAAATGACAGAACTCGGATGACTGTAGAAAGTGAGAGGGAATGAATTTGATCAGTGGGAGGATGCAGAGAGGGTCTTTCAGCAGCGGCATCATCTAACGGAGACATTTTTTAATCTGCCTTTCATTACTTCACTCCCTGAGTGATTTCAGTTCGAGTGAAATAGCTTGTTGTGTCAAGGCCATGTTGTTTACACAGTTGAGTGTGATCACCAAGCAGTGCAAAGCTAGCACACACACACACACACACACACACACACACACACACATACAGAGCTAAATAGTGCAGTAATTACACCTACCATGGCAGGCAAGTGAGAAAGCAGAGGAGTACGCAGCCCCAAGTTATGCAGAGCTCTCTCTCTCTCTCTCTCTCTCTCTCTCTCTCTCTCTCTCTCTCTCTCTCTCTCTCTCTCTCTCTCTCTCTCTCTCTCTCGTTTGGAATGAGTTAATAATTGATATAAAAACAGTGAAACATCATGATGCTGCTGCTCCATCGATCCACCGTTCACTAATGTGCAGACTCTGGCTCCAAGTGATGTCATCGGCAAGATGGCAACGTGCATATTGGGGATAGTGGGAGGAAATGACACATTGCCATCTTTATTTACAACCTATTGTTCAAGCTCTTTGGCTGCAAAACCAGGAGTCAGCCGGGGTCTTGCTCTCAGTTTGGATCAAAGATGCTTCGAGCTAGTTTGCAACAATACCCCCCATCTACCTCTGTGGTCAGTGTTTAAGAGAAACCAATTTGATTGATGGGTAAACAATGGCAGTTCACTAACTTCAAATTAAATCCATAACACAACGGAGTGAAGTATAAGTGAAGAGTCTGAAGACTTTCTGAAGCCACTGTACATCCACACAAGTGATGTCAGTGAGCGGCGCCAACCAGGCCATTAACATAAATTACTCACAGATTTATTAGTGCTCTCTTTTAGACCATGATGGCTGCAGTATTGAAACAGCTGTTAAAAACAAATGGTAATGCTCAGTATCTTATGTCATGTCCTCTATCTCGCACAGAGGCAGACGGAAGAAACAGAAAGACCTCACTTCCTCCTAAGCCACAAACAATGTCAATTTCATCCAATTATCTGTACTGGAGATGTTGTTTAAAAACAAGCAGTTTGAATAGTTCCACCCACACAAATGCTCAAAGCCTTACACCAATGACGTAATAAAGGCTATAATTCAATTTGTACTGGTACTTCAAAGTAACATGTTGATGTCAAGTGGTGCAGCAACTGTTTCATGCAGGATGGACTGCACTGGAAAAATAACTTCACGTGAAAAGGAATGTAGGCCTTTAAGTAATGGCTATTAAAAACCTGTTCAAAACGTAAGCTGGAGGATTTATCTGAATGAAACTGGTCTTTCATGGCGGAGTCTCCTAACGACGGGTAGAATCCTTCTCCAAACAGCTCCAGAGTCTGTGCTCGGCCTCCTGGGATCACATGGGAGCTGAGGAATTGACTCGGGAATGCTGTCGAGCTCACGGGCGCTTCGATGATGTCACCATGCCAGCGGGCATCCATGGAGGCCAAATAGCTCCTGGAGACACTTGACAAGAAAGACATCAAAAGGAACTTTATCCTGATAACTTGAAGCTGTTCCCAAATTAAGACTTTTGGCTCCTGTCTACATTGAGTTTACGCCTAAAATGGGCAAAAATAAGGGGAGCGCACCAAACAGAAGCAAATTTGAGAGGTTTCTACAGATGAGGACCTGCTGGACACACAACTTATTTCCATAGACTGTATATAAAGACGGACAACGCATTTCCACTATCGGTTTCGACTTCCTCACCAATTAGACTTTGATGACATAACGTCTCCTGATTTTCTCTGTTGCTCCTGTCATAATGAATACAGCCACCAGAGGGCTCTGTCACTTGAATATAAATGGGTTTTTTTTGCGGAATTGGCTAAAAAGACATGAATACGTAACCCTCTTCCATCTGAAATTACCCACTATTGATACAGGCCCACTGGCAAACCTGGATGATGTCTTAGGGCGAAGCATGACTGTACATGTAGCTGAGATTTTTCAGATGGTGCACATAACTTAAAAAGGAGCAAAGGCCAGCCTGCCACTGCCTGCATACACCACTGCAGATTATTTATGTTTGAGTGTGTGTCAGGTGTTGTGTGTAAAATACAATATGTATTGTCAGGGAGGACATGTGGCTGTATAGGATCATTTTTATTTTATATTTTATCTTTAACATTCTGATTCTCATCGTGTATTTAACTGTTATTTTGAGGAAAGCTAGTGAACTAGGCTCATGAACTCAATGTCCTCCTGGATAAATGTGCATTCTTGTCAGAGGTGTGGTGACGTCGGGTCTGTCTTGAGGTACGTTGTGGGATTCGATCATATATTTAACTTCCCCTGTTTCATTATGAAGAGTTTTGCATTGTGAAATGGGCGTCGCTCACTACAGGTCTTTCACCAGGAGAACCCACCCACTAGTATGTTTGGTCAGTGGTGCATCTAGGATTTTTCTTAATCGGAAGCCATAAAGGGACCACAATTTACACAGGCCAATTATGTGTCAACGTCCATGCACACTTCCTGATTCAGTAAGATGCACAATTGTAGTCATTCCTTGTTTCCTGTTAGCTCTGCAGCTTTGAGCAAAGCCTCACATCGTGGAACATATTTTGAAAATTGTTCCTTGTTGTGTAATTGTCACATGTATTCTTAGCAAAAGAATACTAACAGGACACGGCCACTTCATTTATACGTTTTTTTTAATCTGTACTTTGAAAGGTGTAAAAATCTCTATTTTAATGACTTAAAACGTTTAAAGGTTAGTTTTATAGAATTATAAAGTATTAAGACTGGACTCTGTTGTGAGAAAAGCCGACTGGTCTGCATTCCTGTTGTAATATCATTAGTTAAACATGCGTCTTATCATTGTTTCTTATCATTGCTGCCAAGTAGTTCTGAAAGAATGCTCTCTCTCTCTCTCTCTCTCTCTCTCTCTCTCTCTCTCTCTCTCTCTCTCTCTCTCTCTCTCTCTCTCTCTCTCTCTCTCCCCCCCTTTGTCCCTCTTTATTTTCTCCCTCGCTCTGCCCTTGTCTCTACCTCTTAAGGCTTCTCCCTTTGAAGCAGTCAGAATAAGAGGTCAAGTGTAGGTGGTCTGTTAACACCTGCACCTTATTCTTTGTGTGTGTGGGTGTGTGTGAGTGAGAGAGAGAGAGAGGGAGAGAGAGAGAGAAAGAGACTCCCTCCCTCCCCTTGTTCCCTCTCCTGCTCAACTTTCCAGCTGTTGTTGCATTCCTCTACACGTCGCAATTGGCAGGGGCCGCCGGCTTTTTCACGTTTGTGTGTGTTATGTTTGAAGTGTGTGTTCGTGTCAGGGAGCCCGGAGCTGCGGTCTCTCCCTATAGGCATCCAGAGGTGGCTCATTGGGAATGTGTGTGCTGTCAAGCAGAGACCGTGATCACCAAAGGGGAGAAGTGAGGGAATATTTGTATCTGGAGTTCTTGTGAGGCGACACAATCCTGGATCTGGGAGCTGCTGCTGCGTAACCATGACAGAAGTGGCCAGTCCTGCTTCAATACTGGTGAGCTCATTTCTTCCACTGTGTATGACTCTCATTGGGCTAATGAGGTTCAATTTGATTTGCAGATTTTCTTCATAGGAAATGAAACACAGGAGTTTTGTTTCTTTCTTATGTTGACATTGGAATCACGTAGATTATTCATTATATGATTAATTTTATTTCTATATTGCCCTTGATTACGGAAATTTATGGCATATTAAAGGACCCTCAACAGCCAATCAGAGCAGTGTTTTGACTGATGGTAAATGGTTTACAGGATATTTTATATTGGTGTGTGAATAAGAGAAATCCTTCCTCCACATGTGACATATTCAGGCACAAGCTTAGGCTGATGATATAAACACAGTATCACAGAGGAAGAATATGCAATGATGTGTGAGTGCGTGTGGAGCAGAGTACCTCAGGTCAATCTGTGCATCTATAGTATGGCTCTTGATGTAGTATCATTAGGCTTAGTCCTCAGCTACTAGTTTAAAAGCTCATATGTGGCTTTATAAAAGCAGTTCTCCATCCGAATGCTCAGCATATGTTGAACCTGTCAAGATGGCTCTGGCCACGATGAGGAAATCAGTTTGACATGACTTTTCCATCATAAGGACTATTATTAACTCCAGGCCTGATAAACATCTGGTATGTGGTATTTGTGCAAATATGCATGTACATGTACATATAAATCTATACAGATGCTATAGGCCTCAAATTAATCTTTGAACCGTGCAGCAGTGAATGTATATTTCTACCCTTAATTTTTTCGCCGAGGGGTTGTATGGGAGTAATTTAAATGTCCAAATCAGTGGACGTGGTGACGTTTCTAACACCCGATGGATGCAAAACTAAGAAAACTAAATGAATACGAATATCTCAGGATGAAAAAGACATCATACATGGAGAAGACGAAGATAGACAATGAGATGCAAGAGCTCTTGGGGACGCTGATGTGTTGTGAACAAAATTTTTTTTCCAATTTCCACAGCGGAACTTAAAACTAAACAAAATGCATATGATTTTTTTAGTCTGAGTAAAATGTTGATGTCTGAAAGTTGTTTCAGTATCATTTTTGTGGAAAAGGATCACATTTCCCTTCATCCCTGGATTATCTACTCTGTGATTTCATTCATCTCTTTTTTGTCCCAGTCTCCCCTTCACGCTCTGTTTGTCTCTCTTCTTATCTCACATTCCTCTTTTCTTTTCTATCCATCGTTTCATTTCACCATGTGAGCCATTAGCACTAATGTGGGTCATGTGTCCCTCCAGAACTTCACTGTTCCTCCACTTGTGGACATTTTCAAAGACACACACTCAGTACATATTTCATTTAGATTTCCTCCTACTCTGAGTCATTTGCAGCAACAATGGACTTTGATTCCTGTGAGGACCTTGCCTTTTGTTAAATGAAAGAAATGTGTGGGAGAGTTTGAATTTGGTTTTAACAATGCTGGCTAGTATTTGTGTTTGGCAGGAGTTGAATGTCAGGTTGTGTTAATCGGTTCGAGTTTACACCGAACACAAACGCACACACAATGTATGTTTGGTGTAAAAAAAAGTATTCTGACCCTTTCACTTTTTCCACTTTCTGTTGTGCTGAAATGTTTAAACTCGTGTCCACACCAGTGTACATGCAGCACCCCATAATGACAAAGCTAAAGCTGTAATTTTAGACATTTTTTAACAAATGTCTTTAAAGGAAACTAGAATTACCACCTCTGCCAGCCCGTCAAGCTGCAGGAAATATGGTCAAAATGTTCTTCTCCCGAGTTATGGCATTGAACAAGAAATTTATTTTTGCAGAACATTATAATGTCAGGGTGGCTCGGTGTTGTCGTGGTTAGCATAGCTGCATCAGAGCAAGGTTTGAATCCCGGCTTGGCTGCACGTTCTCCCTGTGTGTGCGTGGGTTTTCTCCCGCCACAGCCCATAGACGTTGGGGTTAGGTTAATTCAAGACTCTGGATTGTCCGGTGGTGTGAATGTGAGCGTGAATGGTTGTTTATCTCTGTATGTTGGCCCTGCATCTAGTGGTCGGGACCTTAGAGTGCGTCAAAGGTTCACCTTCCAACAGGACAATGACCCGTGACACGGCAGGACTGGTTGAATGACAGCTCTTTGAATGTCCTTGAGTGGCCCAGCCGGAGAGATGACTTACAACCAATCAAACACCTCTGGAGAGGCCTTGAATTGCCCAAGCTCCACTGACGGACAGCTCAAGAACGTCTGCAGAGAAGATAATCTCCAAATCCAGATGTGCAAAGCTTGTTGCGTCATACCCAGAAAGACTTGAGGCTGTAATTTATGCAGTCGGTGCTTCAACAACGTCCTTGGTAAAGGATCTGATTCTTTTTAATACATTTTCGCTTTGCACTTTTGGGGCATTGACTGCAGGTTGAATAACCGATTTAAATGATTTTAGCAGAAGGCAACAAGAAAAAAGTCAACAGGTCTGAATACTTTATGAATAAATTAAAAGTTTCTTATGGTATCAGGGACTAAGAAGTACAGTGTTTTATAATCTGTGTTTTTTTAAGGGGCTGTCATCTATGTCGTGTGTGCCTGAATGACTCTGGCTCATATTAAACTAATTAACGTCCTGTTGAAGCTGATTTAGCCACGTGAGTTGCTCCATACAAGGTCGCCTGAGACGACTCCATATTAACCAGCATCTGTGATACAATACTGGCTTTGTCAGGTGGGAGGAGGAGAGGGTGACACTGGAATGTGAGGGGAGGGGATGTTAGTGAGGAACAGAGAGATGGAGAGAGGGGGAGATAAAAACAGAGAGAGAAGCCAGGCAAAGAAACGAGCAAAACAGATTAAACACAGCCAATACTCAGTAAATATATATGAGACTGAGAGCAAAAGAAGAAGAGCAGGACTTGTTTTGGCTTTGTATCAAAGAAAATAAAGTTAGGAAGACAGAAGGAAGGAGGAGATCCTGTAATAACCAGGTGACGCCATCCGCTCATACTTTAAAGAGCAGCTGAAGAGTTGTGGAAATAAAGACATACATGATTATACCACATGTATAACACCCAAGCATGTGCTTAAGCACTACTCAACACAGGCACATTATTTCCACTGATACTCTGCAAGCACTACAAACAACTTCACATTTATTTACAACACCAGCAATCTTTTGTTTTCTGATCTTGTTTGATTTCATCAGCAGTTGGCCGTGTTTCGAACAATGCATTTGATGATAAATAAAACACTAGTGTCTCTACATAGTGCAGGGCAGGGTGAGCAAAGATGTTGAACGGATTAGCAAGTACCGTAAGTCTACATCCGATTCAGTGTCTGTAACTCATGGAGCGCTTTGTTGTTTTTGCAAATAATGTCTATAAAACCAGACACATTGTATGATTTCACTTATCATTTATTATTCATTATTTTATTCTCCTGTTTAACTACAATATTTTTCTAAGCCATAACACAAACCTGTTTTTTTCACCAAATAGACTCAACAATGTCTACACACCAACAACTCCTATTGTCATTATGACTACAGCCACTAGAGGGCTTTGTCATTTGAACCTTAATGTCCTTTTATGGCATATTCCGGCTCATGTCCATCATCTTGAAGAGGCGCCTGCTTCAAAAGACCCTTGAGCCTCAGGCCACTGTGCTCCCCTTTAATAACGTGGCCAGATGCAGTGAAGAAGCAGATGGCCACAAAAAAAAGTACTGATGATTTGCCTGTTGCATAATCTTCTGTGCTTTCTGCTTTTGAAATTGTTGGTGTTGGAACCCATATTCCAAAGGAAAATTCATGCACAGACCAAAAAATGCTAAAGTTCCTATTTTGAGTCGCCCATATTGAAGATTTTACTCAAGAGCAAAGGACTCTATGATGACAACTAATGCTCATTACTCCAAATCAGTGACATTAACAATCGTGACGGAAGTGGCACTGAGATGTGGTCACGAGAGTGCAGACTGCATTACAACCAGAAAGCAGAAATAATGCAGAAGGAAAACAAAACAGGAGGAAAAGACCAAACAGATGGAGAGGAAATACAGAGGAAATAGAGGTAGTAGACAGAGGGATGAAAGCAGAGGATGAAGAAGTAGTCGCCTGGGATTTCAGGGTCTTTCCCTTCTCGTTTCACGGATCTCTCCCTGTCTTTCATCACTTTCGCTTTTACTTTTTTCATTAGTTCATGTATCTCTCTGTCTCCAGATGCAGGTTAAACACAGCATTTTTGAGGGCAACTCAGCTGTTCCGCAGATGGGATCAAATCGAGTTTGTGGGTGCATGCACCGTCTCGACTGCAGATAAAAAAAAAAAAGGTATTTTCAAAGTTATTTCAGCCAGTCTTCAATTATTTAAAGGGCGAGTTCTGAAGTACACCAGATTTAGGATTACAGGTGTTTAAAGTAAGATTAAAACCTAAGATTCTTTCCATAACTGGAAAAACATACTGTTAAATATTGTCAAAGTGTTTTGTATGATTCAGGAGTTGGTCTTTTTACTCTTTTCTTCAGACTGCCTTATATCCTTCTTACATGTTTTTTACCGTGCTTATTTTTCCCATATTGCATTGTGACAGAAAATGTGGAGCAAAAGAGTGTGAGAGAGTTTTAAACAACAAGTTAGAAGTTGAAGTAGAAGTCAAAGTGCATGTCACATCATTTAAAAAAAAAATAAAAGATGTATTTCACGTGGTCATTTTTCAGGTAAGTTTGGTTTTCATTAGTTATTTGATGCTATGAAAATGAGGTAACAAGTCATGATTGACAGCTGGGACTGACTCATGATTGTTTGAGCGCACATTTCGGCAGGACCTTGATATCATTGCTTCATCCCTGATCCCTACTGTGCAGACTCCAGCTAACTAAAATGATAGAAAAAAATAATTTGATTTCGGTCAGTGTCCTATCCATGAACATGGAGGAGGCAGTGTTTATGACCTCTACGACAGAGCGGGTGAGCAGGACACATTGTTCTCACTTTTGGGGAGCAGTCATGTCGTCCATCTTTATGTACAGTCTGTGGTTAAGACTGAAACACAACACGTAAACCATGTTAAAGCCAAAACAATGAGCTGAAAGAGGCTAACAAGGTGTGTAGATCTCCAGGAAACAGCAGAGTCGACTGATAGCGGTCTGTGGGTTCACTCTTCTTATTTTTATCAATATTGTTTTGTTGTTTAACCCTTTATGCCCACATTTACCCCAACCACCCAGTCCTCCAAAGGCCCTGATAGCATCAGATTTGGTGTTTGGATCTAAGAACCTAAGGAAAACTCAAGGAGGCCAGAGCCAGAATCCGGAAATCGAGGAGGGGGTGGGTTGACATACTTCACTGCTTTACTTCAACTAGAGCACAACAAGATCAGGGAGATGTGTCCTGACCTGCCCAGACAGAAGCTCACCTGGTGAGAGGAAGAAAGAGACCGACAGAGACACAAAGTTTGGGAACAATAGAGTAAAGAGAGGAGACGAGGGGGGGAGTTGAGGAACCCGTCCGGAAAGGACGTACAGGAAGGAAAGAATTGGGAGGAGAGAAAGAGCTTTGTCACAGTCTTCCTTGAACTTTGAGATTTGACTTTGACCTCAATTTCTCATCTGGACTTCGTAACTCTTGTCGAGCTGGTGTTGCCATCATATGTTAGTGTGTTTGCTTTGTCTACACCAGAGAGGAAAAACGAAAAAAAACTCAGTGGAATGTGGGGCCTCATATCTTGCGATAACAAAAAGAGCTGATGCGTGACCGTATTTGTGGATGTTTGTGTGTCTGCGTGTGTACGTGTGGGTATAAGAGCTACAAGGGTGGTTGGTGTGTGTGTGTGTGTGTTTGAAGGCAATAAGGGTGTCAAGGCAGCAAAAGGAAGTGAACTCAGAAAGGAAGCTGGCACTGAATTAGAGGAAGTGCAATGGAGCTGACTTTAATTTGCGCTTCCTCTGCTGGTGATTGGAGGAAAGAACGGGAGGGAGGGAAGAGTGACAGTAGAACGGCCAGAGGATGGGGCAAGGAGAGAGAGAGAGAATAAAGAAGATGAGACAAACAGTCGAAGAAATAGAGGAGTAATCAAGCATCAGGAAGGAAAAACAAATAAGAATGGTAAAAAACAAAAAAAAGGGTGGTGAGGACAACAAGGAAAAGGAAGAGGGAAGAAGGGAAGAGATGACAGAGGGTGGTCAGGGAGATGTGGTTTGGGTGGTTTCCTGTAAGCAGCAGTCATCTGTGCTATGGTGAGAAGCTTTGAATGGGTGAAGCACTATGTTTGTTAACAGCATTGGAGTCACCATGCAGGGGGTGGTTGGGGTGGATGGAACCACTGTCACACCAGAGACCAGTTTTGGTTCAATGTAAATATGTATAAAACCAAACCAGTCTTTCCCTGACCTTAGCTAAGTCTTGTGAGGGCTTACACATAACCACACAAGATGAATTATGCTGATGTCACTACAAATAGATATTGTACTGGAAGCTCAGTTATAACCAAATCCGTTGACTATGAACGTCCAGTAACTAAAGCAAAGGTTTATCTCCTCAACACAATGTCCCTGTTAATTTATGACAACTTGACATTTGAACTTTGGCACAAAAGGGAAGCCAATGGAGTAAGGGTTCATCCTCTGGGGAGCAGGAGGTTGTGTTACTGTTTGTTTGTCTTTTTGTCAAACTTTCAGCAGGATTACGTAAAAATTGCTGCGGCCGACTTTCTTGAAACTTGGTGAAATGGTGCGATGTGGGCCAATGAAGAATTGATTAACTTTTGGAGTGGATTCCATCTTTCTCACTTTCTTTAACATGAGAAAACATTTTTGACATTTTTGTGAATTTCTCGTGAAAAATAGCAACACTCAGTAGAGTGCATACCTCTGGCAAGGATAGAAATCAGTTCCCTAAATGTGCCTGATCTTATGCATCAAGATTCATGACTTATTCCCTGGGAAAATAGAGAAATAGTTTTAAAACGCCCTATCTCGCAGTATAAAGAAAGTGGAAAGAAAATATTGGATCTGACCCAAAATGAATTAGTTCTTTCCTGATCCATATCACATCCTTCCAAGTTTTGTGGAAATCCATTCACTTGTGTTTGTGTGATCTGACTCTGGCACATGAACATCTATAAACAGGTTCAATTAGTTTTCGATCCAGATAATGATCCAGATATCTTGTTTTAAAACATGAACGTGATAATATGGGGATAAAGGAGGGAGGAGGTATGTGCTCTCAGAGTGACTATCTGTGTTTTCATGGAACATTTCTACCAGTTCTTCCCAATACAAGCCTGTGTTGTTGAGTGTGTTTGTAATTTTGCTCTCCAGTGGTTTTTTTTCCCTGGAAGACTTTCACACAGGGAGTTCCTCTCATGTGGGAACCGAACATGCCACTCATAGTTTTTCTTCTTTGTGTTTATAAGTAAGTGTAGCTATGTATGGGTATAAACATCTGTGCAGATGTGTACAACTTACTCCTTACTATATGACTTTGCTTTCAATATTTGTGTCCTTACATGAGTGTGTAAACTTTTGACCTTTTCAAAAAGAAAACTTTACATGATTTTCTTTTTGCTGCAGGACTCTGAGAGGATGTTCCAACCGGAGTCAGATCAGATGTCTCCAGTTGAATCGAAGGTACAACAATAAACACAAATACATTTGTTGTTTCGTGAATGAATACATAATGGATTATATTAGATACAAGGTTTCTGAATAAAGAAAATGGGTCTTTCCTCTCTGACTGATTCTTGCAGTCTCCAAACCTGGACCTGATCGACACAGGGAAGGGGCTGAAGGTCCAGACAGCGACGCCTCATCTCGTAAGCTTGGGCAGCGGGAGGCTGAGTGTGGCCATTACGCTGCTGCCGCTGAAAGAAGGTAATGCACATGCTGCATAGACATACAAGCTCCTCGTGGTAGGATTCACTCTCACCTGTCAGATCTTCCTCCTTATTCCTCCCTAGTTGTTTTCTTTCACTGCCCTTCCTTCTCTGCTTTTCCATTTTTTCCATGGTTTCTGGAGACGTGTGCTGGGAGTGGTGTTACTCTATCCTAGGTCATAATAAAGCCACACAGGAGGACTGAAACCCATACTTATACAAATTACTGCATAAACATCCCTGGTTATTTCTGTTTATTTTTATTGGGGAAAGAGAATTATCCCACTCTTGAGCTACTGCACAGCCTGAGCTCACAGTTAACCATAAAAGTGATGACAACAACCCAAACGGTTGTAAAACAGTGATGACTCACACTGCACGGTTCAATGGAAGTGATTTATACAAAGAGTGAAATCCCCTTCTTCCAATCCACTGAAAGACTGACATCCAGTGTATTCTGTTTTATCATTATTATGCATTATGTTTTCAGGTTGTCCATCCATCCATTTTGAACACAATATCTCAAGAACACCTCGAGGGAATCAAATTTTGTTCAAATGATCTGTTGGACTTGAGGATGAACTGATTCGATTTTGGTGGTCATGGCGTCAAAGGTCAAGGTCACAGTGACTTCAAAACCCCTTTTTTTACCTTGTGAACACGCTATCTTCAGAGCGCCTTCAGTGAATGCTTTCAAATTTGGCAGATACGTTCACTTCAACTCACAGATTAACTGATCAGATTTTGGTGGTCAAGGGTCAAAGGTCAAAGTCACAGTTGCTTCACAAAATATGTTTCTTGGCCTCTTGAACATATGTCAAGAGATTTTCTTCAAATTTTGACCAGTTCTGGACTCAAGGATTATCTGATTAAACTTCTGTGGTCAAAGATCATATGAGTGTGGAAACAAATTAATGCAGACTGAAACTGCACTGGTTACATACAACCACAGGGTTGCCACAGTATATTCAACAGTATTAATGGAACAAATACAGTACAAAGGTCGATTGCAATGGCAGAGTCAGCATTGTGACATTTTAAGTTTCTACTTTTTCATTGTTGTATAAGCCTTGCCACACATTTTCTCCCTTCTTGGTGTGTCCTTCCATTTCACTGAGGAGTGCCAACAATGTGAACAAGCCATTTGAGGACAAATGGGGGTCTATTTATCTCCACAATGTGCCTACTGAAGAAGAAGAATAATCAGTTCCAATTCATAGCGTAGTAGTGCCTCTTTGATTGCTGGCATACACTATAGTTTAGTTTTTTAACTGAGATGGAAAAAGATGCTGTCCATGAGTGTTTAGTTCAGATGGTGTGTTGTTCACCATCAAGCCTGATTTTATTTATATATTTCCTATATTTGTACTCAAATGATGATCACATGTATTTATTGATGTCGCAGGGGTGACTCGCATCGGCCGGGAAGATGCTCTAGTTCCTCAGGATATCACCATCCAGGGGCAGGGCATCGAGGCGGAGCACTGCCTCATCTTCAATGAAGGTTTGTCTCATTTCACTTTCTCTCAATAGAATTTGGAACACTGGATCGGTTTCTGAATTAAAACATGCACGGGCCATTGACTCCAAGGCATTTCATCTTTTTTAGTGTTTATTCCTAACATCTTACTTTTGTTGAAACTATTAAATGTACTGAAAAACAATTCTGTCTGTGAAGTGAGATTACAATTTATGAAAGAGGATTAATAATTGCAACAAATCTGCAACAGAACTTACCGCAACACACTTGCACAACTCTGAAGGGTCTGATCTTTTAAGAAAGATAATCTTTCAAATGAGATTTAATGAACTATTTAGCTAGATAAGTGTAGGAGTGAGGGAGAGTTTGTTTTGTTACTGCTGCTGTTAGACTCTACAATCATCTCTGCTCCGTGCGGACCACATGCATCTTATATATACCTCACTCAGGTTTTCAACTAATTTAACAGTGCAATAATTATTTTCTATCCGTGCAATTTCAATAATATGTGTGTGCAATCTTATATTTTCTTATTTTCTTAATCTTAAAGTGTTTGAAAGTGATTACTCATAATTCAGTTTGTATTTTTTCTGTGGTACATTGTGTTTAATTGTTTCATAATAAAGGGGTATTAATGAGAATGGTTTTGTTTGTGTTATGTTAGAAATGAAAATTGATAGTGTGATAGTTATAGGAGTAAATTTAAACGTGCCTTTTAAATTTTGAAAGTGTGTTTAAAGCTGAGCCTCTTCTCATATCCAATACAACAGGAGGGGTGGTGACCCTGGACCCCTGTGGTCACCTCTGCAGTTTGGATGGAGTCCAGGTTACTGCGCCTACGCCACTGACACAGGGTGAGAGCTTCAGTGTACAAGCTTTGAAATATTGCCACCTACTGGTCAATAGTAGTAAAGACGTGGACTGAAGTTGATTTAATTGCATCAGAAGTGTGCATACTGTACTTCCAGTGTGTGTGTGTGTGTGTGTGTGTGTGTGTGTGTGTGTGTGTGTGTGTGAGACAGAGAGTGGGGTTGGTTTGTGGTTTGGGTAATGTGCATTCCCTAAAGCCTGAGTCATGTACGTGCACAGTTGACGTTACACTGACATTCTGCAACAACAAGTATATTTATGCAGGGTGTGTGCGTGCATGCACATAAATGTATGGGCCCATGTGTGTGTTTCTCCCAAACCGATGTGTATGTGTGTTGCAGTGCATGTACATCCACCTCTGGTTTGGTTTCAATTTTGTAGTGATTTACAAAAGTGAGCTGCTACAATGAGTCATAGCTTCCAGAAACTGCAGAGGATGCACTCTTCAACTTTACATTAGACTACAGAAAACAACACAGACACAAACACAGAGAGAGAGAGCGAGAGAGAAGCCTCCCACATTCTCTTCTCCTATCTTTCTCCAGCCCTGCCCACGTGCCTGTGTCTGATTATTCTCTCCCTGTATCTTGATTAGTTCATCTCCTCTGTCTGTCTTCTGTCTTCTTTTCTCTTCCCCCAACGTCCCAGGATCTTTGCAGCTGCAGATCACATTCAGTTTCACAGTGTTTTGCCGTCTGTGACACTTTCCACTCTACTTCCCTTCTTCCTACTTTCACTTTTGTATTTCACAGGCACGTTTTTTGCATTACACCAGCTTTTTGTTTCCCTGTGTGTCCGTCCTTCCACTTTGCACCTTTCTCCTTTTCACTGTGCCCTGCGTGGCCTGCCCTGTTTCAGGTTAAATATTGACAGGCCTATTTATCCTCCCAGCGTGCCTGGCCGATTCAAATATTGACATCATGTCGGTGTGTCCACACACAGAAGGCCGGGGTATTGTGAAGAAGCAGGAGCGGGGAGGGGATGGATTGAAAACGAAAGGATGGAGGGAGGGAAAAAGGGGTTAAAAAAAGGGCATGGTTTGGAAAATCATGCAGCAAGTGAGAGAGAGAGAGAGTGAAAGAGAGAGAGGGTGCGCTCTTGGTTGAGTTACTCCAACCACACACACACACACACACACACACACACACACACACACACACACACACACACACACACACACACACACACACATACTCTTACACAGGGTCTGGAGATGATTAGCTTTGTTTAGGAAGTGATCTACTCTGTACTTGGGACTTGACCTGGAATCTCATCAGCTTCACCACTAACTCGCTGGATCAGCTGGAGATCCCTGCCTCACAGCATTCCCGGGTCGAATCCCAGTTTGGCCTCTGTCTTTCTATGTCTTGAGTCGTCCAATGTCCACTGGGATTAGCTCCAGCTCCTCCTGCAGCCCTCAAAGCCTTAGCAGGATAGATAATGAATGGATGTTCAAATGTTTAGAATAGTTGAAGTAAGAATAATAGCAGTGTTTCTTAACAGTCTAGTAGCCTTTATATATGCACAGTTTTTCCAATGGGGATTTAGTTTAGGTTAGTCTTAAATATTATAGATTATATTACTACATGATCAAACCACTGTGAGGCATATGAGAGGGGGGTGCAATCATCATCAACACTTAAGATGATTAATTTTCATAATTATCTGTTATTCCAAGAAAACTGTGGGTCCGGACCCCAATCTCACCCTTGTTAAATCCGCCCCTGCTTGTACTAGAGCATAATATGTTCACACAGCATGACAGACACAGAAATGGTGTCAATTAAAAATCTCTGTGGGCCAATAACTGCACTGACAAACAAGCAGTGTTACTAATACAGGCCTCATTAATTCTGCTTTTTTTAAATTTATTTCTGTACACATGTCAGCAGGGTTTTAGGAGCCTATAAAACTCAATCTCCCAGCAATCACACCAGTCTGGAGCGAATGCAAATCTAGCTGCTGAATTAAATGCAACTACTCTTAACAGCCACTCCGCCCCCCCCCCCCCCCGTCAGTCTCCACGCACACATGCACCGTCTGGGCTCATGTCTCGGTTGCAAATCACAAATTGTCTAAATGAAACACGAGTAGCACGGACCCCTGACTTGGGGCTATAGGGGGCAAAGTTCTCCCAACAAAGCCTTTGTCTTCTCAGTGGTGTCTCTTCCTTTCCTCCATTTTACCCTTTCAATTTGTCTGACCCTAAGATCTCAATCAACCCCTCATCTGTTGTTTCATCTTAGAAGCTGCTTTTGAACTATGTTGTGGCAGAAGAACTCAGCAGAACTCAGCTGCCAGGCTATTTTTACCAGATTTAACAGGTCGGAACACATCACCCTGGTTTTCGCCTCTTTACACTGGCTTCCAGCACGTTTTTAAAGTTAATTTTAAGGTTCTTTTAATTATTTACAAGGCTTAATGGTCTGACTCCTCAGTGTCTTGTGGATCTTTTATCCTCACACAACCCTGCTTGCACCTTGAGATCCTCTGGCAGGGGCCTTTTAACTGTTCCAGATTCTTGGCCAAAGACTAAGGGGGACAGAGCTTTTGAAATAAGAGCCCTGAGGCTCTGGAACACCCTCCCAGAGGAAATACAGCAGGCTATGTGAGTAGCTTCCTTTGAATCAAAGCTTAAAATATACTTTTAACATAAACCATTCCATGATTTTAACTAGCTCTGCCAAGGAGGTTATGTTTTCATTCACGTTTGTTTGTTTGTTACTAGGACTACGCATAAACTATACCCAACTGACTTCCATGACAGTTTGTGGACAGGGGCATTACCCCAGGCGGTTCCCATGGGTCAGCATTCACTTTCCTCAACATGTTGAGTTAGGGCGTTTTTCAACATTTTCGTTAATTTCTCGGAAAATAACTTATGGATCTTGACGATAAACATTAGTGCATGTTTAGGGGACTGATATTTTTCTGGATCTAGTGCATTTAAATGTGGTTTCATTAAGGGATCGTTGGGCCTTGGCGCAGGTATTGGTGTGTTCTAGTTTTTCTACTTTTTATGGGTGGTCATACTTTTTCTTTCTTCACATTTCTTCACATTTTTCTATTCTTTTAATTTTTTTGGTGAAGCACTTTTTAAACTTTGTTTTGATAAGTGCTCTGCAAATAAAGATATTATAATTAAAATTGAATTCAACCACCAATTTGAAAAGGTTGTTTCCAAAGTCATCCTCTACAGTCAAACTGGTGGGGGGTTACTGTGATCCGAGGTATTTCAAAGAGAAAGAAAGAAAATAGGTAGGTAGACAAAGAGAAGCTGAGGGGGCGTCAGACGAATACCTCACTCTCGAATGGTCTTTAAACCCCAACTACATAAGGGGGTGATGGTACATGGCTCTACTGCTTTAAATTCGGGTTTCAACACTTACAGTCTTGTTTTTTCTCTGTCACGTCGTTTATTTTCTCCAACGACATACATTCTTAATACAGTTCTAATTGTTGGGAGTTAGAACTGTGTTCTCTTGAAAAATCCCAAGCCTCCTCCACCCCCTTCCCTTCCCAAAGATTGGTTCAGCCCTGGAGTCTGGCTGGTGGATAGTAAATCTGTGAACTTTCCTCCTCACAGAGTCAACACAGGCAGACATCAACACACACACACACACACACAGGGAGAGAGAGAGAGAGAGAGAGAGAGAGAGAGAGAGAGAGAGAGAGAGAGAGAGAGAGCGGGGAATAGTAGTTTAATAATTCATTTATCCCCTTTTTTTCTTTCTTTAAGGAAGATTCAGTTCAGGTTGTAGTCATTTATCCACAGTGAAAAGGACGAAGTCTGGTGTTTCTGTCGTGAGAAGTGCGCACTGAATGGGAATCAAAAGGTGTGTAACGGATTTCTTTTCTTTTCCTCACCTCTTCTTACAAAGAAGCAACAGTTAATTCATTCAATTCAACTTATTCTTGAGACAGTTCGACTTCACTGTATATTTAATATTTGTACCCTTTCTAACCTTTTTGGTAAGTGAAATAGTTGGTTGTGTTAATTTGCGACGCTACACATCTTTATCAAATAATTAGCAATTTGTTGTCCTCATGCTAGCACAACCTTCCTGCCCCTTTTTGTGTGTGTGTGTGTGTGTGTGTGTGTGCGCGCGCGCGCGCGCAAAGCTGAATCTGTATATGATGGGTGTGTGTTCAGACTCTCCCCTTCACTGATTCGGGTGTGTGGCTGATTCACCTTGACCACAGCACACGAAAAAAAGGTTAAAATATACCACGTTTTATTATGTTCAGTGGTTACACCAAATACAATCTAAATCAACATGTTTTTAAGTTGTTGAAATAAGCCAGATGTACCCAAACATGTCACATGTGGTCAGAATCGATAGTTTTCAGTGACATATTGTGATCAATGTTTTCAAACTCGCCTCGCGTGCTCTTTGGACATGTTTGGGCAATGCTCTTAATCTGAAATCTTCTAGTTATCATCATGGGTCGATAGATTTGCATTTGCTTCAACGATTATCTTACTTGACACTTAAATAAGCAGTGTAAGCTCTCTCAGCCAGCATACACAGCTTTTCTTTAACAGCAGATATTATTTCATTCATTTGTGTGTTAGCAATTGAATAATTTGTCACCTCCAACATGGAGGTTATGTTTTCACCCCTGTCTGTCTGTTTGTCGGTTGATTTGTTTGTTTGTTAGCAAGATTATACAAAAACACCTCGGTGGATTACCACAAAACCTGGTGGAAGGATGCGGTGTGGGGAAGAACCCGTTAAATTATGGTGCGGATCCAAGAATGTTTTTTATCACTTTCCTCCACATTGCAAGATTTCTGTGTCTGTGCAATTTGGTGCAGATCCAAATCTAAATCTGGATCTGTTGACTTTAAACGTGGTTTCATAAGGGGACGTTTGGGCCTTGGCAGAGGTATGCACTCAACTGAGTGCCATCCTACTTTTAATTTTCAGTATATTGTCTTTTCTTTTCTTTTTAAAGCCAATTAGATTCTATGGAAGCAGCTAGAGCAAGGAACATCTGCCACTATAGATCAGTATCAATATGAATCAGTAGACCTGAACTCACTGAACTGATCGTTTTTTAACTCAATGATTATTTTTGCCTTATGCTTCACATGGCATGTTGAGTTAAGTTGTGAATCAGTGCAGCCACTCAATCCAATCCAGCTCAAGCCAGGGTGGGAAGTCAAACTCGTTCCATCACACCCTGCTTGTGGTTCATCGGCCTGCACCTTTTGATGTAAATAAGCTAGTTGCGTATGCCTTGGGCTAAAATAAATTAGCTGGCAGGATCACAGGGTGGTGTGAGTGCATGTGAGAGAGAGAGCTCGCCGGAGGGCATGAAGAGAGTGTGCGTGGTCAGGATACCTGACACCTGAAAACAAAACCTGCCTCATTGTTCTGGGTGTATTGTTTTCATTAGTCTTTCTTCTGCCTGCCTCCAGCGTATATATTTTTTCCTCTATAAAGATAAATGAAAGATAGATCCTTTTGTTATCCGTTTGTGTTTACTTTCTGATAAATCAGAGGTTTTGAGGCCAAGTCACACTCCCACTGGGACCTGTGTGTGTCTGCATCTTTGCATGCCTGAGTAAATTCCTCTTCAGTTAAGTACCATGTACGTACTATTTTCAGGATCTGAGCAACATTATGAGGACAGCCAGTTTTTCAAACAATGCATACATTTTGATTTAAAAACAAAAAGTATTGACAGGCTATACTTTGGACATCAAAACTGACCAATTAGCAGGTAAAATGGGATCTTTGTCATTGGTTTATTTTTCATTCTAACCCAATGGTCTTAATTTGCCAGTTCCTCCACTTATGTTAACCAAACAGAGAAGCAGTTTTGAGTTTCCCCCCTCCCATAACATTGCGGCAAGAGTTTAGTTTATTCGGATCTACGTAGGGACATAAATTGACTCCAGACGTGATACAGCTCCTACAGCTGTGTCCTCAAAGACTCTGAGGTCTGACTTTGTAGATTGCAAACTTTCAATTATCCTATAAATGTATATACAGACTAATTTCAAGTTTTATTGTTATTGAAGAAGGTCTGTGCCCTATGTACTTGTTGGGGGGTGCTGGCGCCCCATGCTTCCAAACTCAATTAGCCCATAAATAAGAAAACACGAGGACAAGATTAAACGTGTTTTGTTGTGGATGTGGTACGTCTTTGTGCGCGGAGGGGAGCGAACATGTGTTTGTCCTGAATAACTTGCATAAAAGAGTTATTTCGGACGTCAGACTGAAAATTTGATCTGTGTGGAAGAACTTATGATTATGCTGTTTGTTCCCTTGTTATTGTATTAGATGAATTTAAGGCAGTAAGTCCTAAGACTAGGATAGAAAACGTCTCCATAAATCTGCTAGAAAGAGCGTGTACATCTGCCAAGGCCCCAACAAGTTCAATCAAGCCGTACCACATTGCACACACTCATAGATATCAGTCAACTCGCTCACGGTGAATCCTGCGAGGGTCTCTCCTGCTGTGCTCTCACATCGGGTCCTCCGGCACTTTCGGCGGAACTCCAGAGCCTCTCATTCGGACATTTGTGTTCACAGACACGCGCCTGATCTGGAGGATCTCCCGAGTTCAGGGCATGTCTCAAAGAAGCTCTAGTTTGTTGGAAATGCCCTCAGTAGTTTTTGCGTAATCCTGCTGACTAACAAACAAGCAAACGGACAGTGGCTGAACCCTAACATCCATGGGGAGGCAATAATAACTAAGGGTCCAAAACAGAGAGAGGAAGTATAATGAATAAACAATATAGTTACACATACGGCTGGTATTTGTTTGTGCTGAGGGTGGGAAGGAGGAGAGGAATCGTTATTTGTTAGCTAAGGAAGAAGGAGGGGCGGAGGGCTGTGAACAAATGAGGGGCTGACACACTTTGCACATGGTGAGGCCATTGAAGATAGGAAATTCGATTTTTACAAGGGCTGGTTAAGTGTGTGTTTGTGTATGTGTGTGTGTGTGTGTTTGTGTGCTCGCAGATGCCTGTGAGTTTGCTGCTTAGCAAAATACTGAGAGCTACTGCGAGTCATTAGGCAGACCCTGTAACAAGCCACATCCCCATTGACGCATGGTTTGTGAAGACACATTACTCATCTGTTGATGAGAAAATACATAATATTAGGTCTTGCTTGTGTGTGTGCGTGCGTGTGTGTGTCTTTCTCTCTCTTTTCTTCAGAGAGATACACATCTTTTTGATCTCCCTGTCGTGATGCCACTTCCTTACACTTCTTGCCTAAACCTGCATGGCTGTGTTAACATGAGTATATTTGAAGAGGTTGAGAGTCCAGCTGTGTAGACTAAACATTTCTTACGCTGTTCTTGTGTGTGTGTGTGTGTGTGTGTGTGTGGTGTTAGCTCCACCTCAGTGTTGCACTCAGGTCTCCCTCTGTGCTGGGAAATTGCAGCTTTGAAAGCAAAAAAAGAGAATCTGCACTCTCGGCGCTCTGAGACAGTGTTGAGACAGGTATGACCTCTCGGAGCTAAACTATAATCTCACATTATGCAGCATCTGAGTGGAGGTGTCCATGGAACTGCACGTGAAATTGGAGAATGAGGAATAAAAGGAAAAATAGAGATCAGAACCGGGGAAGTGGGAAGGAAAGAAAAAACGGATCCTGACATTTTTCCATTCTGTCTTTTTCCATTCACCCCTTTGCCATCCCCCTCCTGCCTCGGTGGTTATGTCGAGCTTCAGGTCCAAGGAATCTGATGTAACTGTAATGGAGCTATTAAGGAGACGTTGTGTTGTTTTAGCCTTTTACTCACATGCTAACATTGTGGGGGTTTGCTCTAATGCTTATGTGAATAAGGATGGAGGTCGGGAGAAGAAAGAGAGCAAAGATGACGTGTGTCTTTTTTAGTCAGGCTTGTGGTTTTGTATCTTTTCTTTATTCAGTGACGTACTTTGATTTCTGACTTGGCATCTCTCAACTTTCTTTAACTTTACAGACTGTGTGTGTGTGGTTGTGTCAGCACTGCCGTCTCTCTCCTTCCCCTCTGAAGTATTTGGACAGCTGTGGCCGACTGTGTGTATTACAGAGGTTGTGACCCTGACATCTTGTTTAATACCTGGCCCTCTCAGTCTAATTGATGGCCAGAATAAACACTGTGGTCTGGAATTGCTGGTTGTGTGCGAGCATGTGCAAGTGTCTGGCTGTGAAAAAAATACAAATTTTAAAGCTCCTCTTCATACAGTGTTCGGGATATACCTAATAACCAGAACTGTATTCAGACGGTAATTTTGGAAAATGTTCGCCCCCCCCTATTTCTGAACTCTGCCCGTCTCCCCTTGTAGCCTCTTCTCCAGTTCCTCCCTTCTATCTTCCCCATCCATCGCCTGCGTTCGCATTTTCATCTCTCCCTCATGAAGGATAATCCAATCACCGCCGCCTCAGCAATTACTGAAGAATTGTACTTGTTAAAGTTTAGTCTATTGAGTCTTTTTCAGACTTGAACTCCGGAAAATGTCCAGACAATTGGGTCTGCACACTCTCCGGAGTTAGCTGTTCACATATGAAGAACGCAGGAGGAGATATTCCTCGTCAGGCATGTTTTCACAACAGGAGAATGCACAGAACAATCAGGTGAGGGGTGGCGTCTGAGTAGAGCAGGCAGGAGGCAGGACATGATGCATAATTACTACTGTAGAAATCCTTATTTTGTTTACAGCTCATGACAGCTGCAGACGTTTTCTCACATGGGCTCACCAGACATTTTACATGGGGGCTGACGGGAAAATGTCCAGATCAACTGACTCTAACGTTTGCATTCTCACATACAGCCCCTCCAGAAAATGTCAGTGTTGAAGTGTGTGGACTTTAGAGCATGTCTGAAAGCAGCCTTATCCACTAAAAGGCCACGACATACTTGATTGTGCTTTTTGAGTCTTTACTCTTCTTTCTTTTCTCTCCAGGTTATTCCCTGTGTCTGGGTAAATCCTACTTCTTCCGCTTCAACCATCCTGAGGAGGCAAGCAGAATGAAGAGCATGCTTCCACAGAAGAGTCCTGTGTCGGCTTTGGCCTACAACACAGGTACACACACACACAGACACACACACACACGGTAAAACCCTTCCCTGACCCCTGAACTGCAGTTAATCCCTGTTCTTTTTTTTCTTTGTTCCACCCCTATGCCTTTTGTTCTGCTGCATCACCATATTTTTTCCTCCTCCTCCTCGTTTTTCATCCTCACGCAGCTGCTTTTCACCTTTTCTCCACCTTTAGACCTTCATCAGCTTTTTTTTCCTGTTGTAACATCAACACCCGTGCAAAAAAGTTGTAGGTAGACACGACCCAGGCAGGTGTGTAAGATCAGAGTGTGTGTGTTAGCACAGGTGGGGGGGGGGGGGGGGGGCAGCTATTTCTTCCAGCCCTCTCAGATGTCTCTCCTAAACACACGCTTGCACTGTCACACACATGCTTAAACTTAAATTCATAACATGATGGAATGTTTTCGTCATCTGGTGGCCCTTCATCGCCATGGTGATTCAGCTGGACTCTGTTGTCTCCTTAGTGATTGATCGGCTGGTGTGGAAGGTGCAAGCACGCCATAATCACTGGAATCCTTGCTCCTTACACTCCAAGACACAAGGAATGCAATCCTGTCTCCCTCCGCCTTACATCGCATACTTATATCTCTCTCTCACACACACACACACACACACACACACACACACACACACACACACACACACACACACACACATCTGTGTTATTACTGGCTGCCAGCATCTATAATATACCTTTCAGATTGCCAAGACTCCCACTCGGACATGTGCACCTAAAGGGAAGACTCACACAAAAGCAAGAGTGGCCAGGCATAGATGAGAATGGTCACAATAGAGGAGAGTTGATGCACACCAGCCCTCCAGTATAAATCTGCCCATGTATGGACACAAATACCCAGAGAGTGTGTGCGTGTGCAGATCTTATGATGTCTTTGATTTTCTGCCCCATTTCTCTCCACATGGCCTATGACGTGCACTTTTAGATACTTTACTTTCCCTTGTACAATACCACTCACCAAGGCGGTAGTAGCTGTTGAATACGCTGCACTGTTTTCTGCAACACACATGTACGCTCTTGGCGTGTGGACATGCAGCGTACTCATTTCTCTCAGGCGGAGCCGCAGCTTATGTGCGTGGGTGTGTGAGGCAGTCAAACACTGGGTGGTCTGAGCTTACACATTGTAATAGCTCCTTTTTTCCACATAGCACCACACATGATAAAAAAAAACTAGGTAGGTTTCCCACACAATCCTTTCCACTACCCAAGTGTTTTACCTACCTTTTTGATGACAATATTTAGAGATCAGGCCTTTAGGGGTTCTCTAAAACAGAATTGACTTGGCGCTATCGATCAAATGAACTCCAGCTGGTCTTGGAGATATTTCTGATATTTCCGAGTTAAATTTAGCAGAGAGGAAGTAAAAACCGACTTGGTTGAGGTTTGGAAAATAGACCCTTCCACTGCTGAAAACGGCTTTAAATAAAAGGCTGTAGAAAGGGCGGGGGGCGGGGGGGCCTCTTGAGGGTATTCCAGAATATTTTGTGGTCTTTTTCATTTCCCCAAATCCTATAGTGAGGAACTGAACTCCAGTTAGAGTTGAGCTGTTTGTCTTGGATCACTGTGTGTGTGCGTGCGCGCGTGCGATTGGTTTGTTCTGCCAAGGGCCCAGTTTATGAATAGCTGCAGCTTCAGGTAAATGCAAACTTTCTTTTTCTCTTCTTCCTGCCACCATTTATGGTTCTTAACCCCCACGTTTTTTTTTTCTTCCTCTGCTGAGGAGGTTTTCACCCTTGTCCATTTGTTTGTTTGTTTGTTTGTAAGCAAGATTACGCAAAAAACACACTGGATGGGTTCCCACAAAACCTGGTAGAAGGATGCAGTATGAGTCAGAAAAGGAACCATTACATTTTGATGCGGATACAGATCTGGGAGCAGACTTTCTTTAACATTGCGTGTTAGAGTATTTTTCCCACATTTTCCTTGATTTCTCAGAAAATAAGCCATGGATCTTGATAGAATCTTTGTACATCTGTATGGCCTTTTCCTGCCATACATATGTTTTTGTTTTGAACCTGTCTTATCATTTATTTTACACACAATTGTTTCCTCATCCTGTTTCTCTTCCCCACGACTGTTCACCTGTATTTGTGTATCTTCACGATCCCGTGTTGTCCATTTATTTCCTTGCCCATTGTACCTCTGC
The DNA here is from genome assembly GCA_026259375.1 of Verasper variegatus. Lineage (NCBI taxonomy): Eukaryota > Metazoa > Chordata > Actinopteri > Pleuronectiformes > Pleuronectidae > Verasper > Verasper variegatus. The sequence goes on from CM048056.1 coordinate 7,819,855, forward strand.
CCTCCCCCCAGACTACCTGAAGTTTAGCAGTGACTACAGCTATGCGGTGGTGGGCGGCACCAACAGTGCAAGGGGCATGCGGTCGGCCTCCGAACTCCGGGACTTGATGGACACCCTGCAGCGCAAGAAGACTGCCCTGGAGAACAGCCTGAGAGCCAATGGGAATGCAAACCCCTCCTACTTCAGCATGACACAGGTCGGCCATCATTTAGCTCCACTACACGGTTTATTAGGGGCACTCTTTTTAAGAGGTTTTCTAGTTACCCTGGATGTTTGTCTTGGGCTAACCAGGGTTCACCCATTATCCCTGGGCTCTACTAAAGTGTTGAACTGGCAACAAAGGATTTAGTCATAAACTTAAATCTACTGAAGCTGAACCATTACATTCTGCGTATAAATGTGCATGAGACACTTCAATAAGATGGCATTTAAAAATATTTCTATTCTCTTTTCTTTCTCTCAGTCCCCCCCCACAACACCCGTCACAAGTCCTTCCACATCCTCATCAGCTTGCCAGGAACAGATGAGGCGATTCTACGGCTCGGATCGTCCACCCATGTCTTTGAAATCTGCTCCCCCTCTTCCCCCTGGACGTCGATCTGACCCTTCCTCCTACCTGGCCTCCCGCTCCTCCCGCAACCAGGACAACTTCAGTGTCGGTGACAGCCGGCGACTGCATAGCCAGAGCTCCTCTCCGCTACTGTCCGCGTGGAACGGTGGAGGCTCTTCAAGTTCTGTTGCTGGTATGGATGGCTCCCTCCTCTCCCTTCCTCCTCCCTCCTCCTCCTCATCCCGCACTCCATCGACAGGAGGCGCAGTCAGCATGCCCTCAAGCCCCCGTCTCGGACGTCGCAGCTGTGGGAACCAGGAGCCATCGCCCAGCAGTCGACCCAGGAAATACTCAGGGGGCTCGCTGAATGGGATGATGGGAGGAGGGTACAGCCGCTCCCTGCCACGCCTCTGCCCCTCGTCCTCTCCTCATGAAAACGGTAGATTGCTGACCTTGTCAACGCTGCCCCCACGCAGATCCGATGTAGCTGGGAGTCACAAATTTAGTAGAGACCATTACAGCAACATCAGTCAGGATGCAAACCACTATGGTGCTTACAGCAGGAATCACATTCAGACCACAAATCAGGGAGAAAGTGTTGTGTCTATCTCCCTCTCCTCCACCAAGAACTTGCCTTCTACCACCCCCTCCATCTCAACCACAACAGCCCCACCTGATGTGACCATCCCATCCAAAGCGGGGGGCTCCTCATCACCTCGTGTGGCCAAAAAGCTCAGTCTGACTTCCTCTAGCTCCACAACCCCCAGCTCTCCAGACACAGAACAATATGCCGGCCATGGAGTCGCCCAATCAATGGAGCAGACTTTGGCAGAAAAGGAGAGGCGAGGGGTCGATCTTGAACTCAATGGTACCCTGGGGATTGGTCTTGGAGAGAGGAGGTCTTCGTTTGGAAAGGCGGGTCTGGAGCCTCGGATGGGGTTCGGCGATAGAAGGACGTCATTTGGAAAGGCAGGAGTGCCTCCACAGGGGGGGTTCAGGGAAAGAAGGGGCAGTATCAGCTCACTAAGTGGGAAGGAGGAACTGACTGACTACCACCAGCACCAAAAAGAGGAGCGACTACGTGAGCAGGAGGTGGAGAGACTGGTGAGTTGGAGTATGTGTGCAGATTCATAAAGAACACCATGTTTTCTTCATGTCTTCCAGCAAATGTAAATCCACACTGTGGGAACATATTTTCATTTGATCGTTGCTGTAAAGAGTACCGAAGGTGGAAAGAAAAGGAATGTGTTGAGGAATGCCTCCCTCCATCACTGACCTCCTCCTTGTCCTCTCAAACGCACTCTCCCAGGGAGCTTAACACACACACACACACACTACACACACACACACACACACACACACACACACACACACACACTTACGCACAGTTACACACACGCACACACAGTTACACACAGTTACACACACACACACACACACACACACACACACACACACCCACACCCACACACACACTTACACACAGTTACACACAAGCACACAGTGAGGTTCACCACTCGCAGATGTCTCTGGCAGTTAACCGTTTCTAACAGGACTATTCTTAACCCCGGGCTTGGATTGTGTGTGTATGTGTGTCTGTGCGTGCGTGTGTCTGTGCGTGCGTGTGTGTAATGTGTGTTTATATCAGTCATCTGGAAAACCGCCCAGTGTGGTTCGGTCCACCGAAGAGCCACAGAGCACATCAGTCGGTTGTCGGTCAGAGAAACTCTCGAAGATTAGAGAGCAGAGTTATCGTGGAGCAGGTGGAAAAACATACAGATGCTCAACATACTGTGTAATGACAAGTGGACTCAAAAATCCCACTGTCCTTCTTTCTTTACACTTTACAAAGAGGGGAGCGTAGATGACTGAACTGGTGTCTTCTTCTTTAACTGTGAGAAATAGTTTTCTGGATCCTGTACAAACCAAACTGCTCCACCAGCCTCCCAGTGGCTTTGGGCTGACCTCCACATGTTGTAGTTATGATATAAAGATGGAATGTCCTGCTCTGATCAGAGAGACATTTTTACTTTGTTTAGTTTCAAGATAGACTATTTACTTTTCACCCCACAGTTTTACCTTTCATTTGGTTTAGTCTGTTATTTTTAGTAGATGATATAAAAGACTGCAACCTCCTCTGAGGCACATGTGAATATGCATTTAAATTGAAGCAGTGGTTTGCATTTCTTTAATTAACTGTCAAAATGATTATTAACTGAATGTTTTGAAAATCAGGTTCTAAATAACTGATCACATTAGCTGGAATGGAAAGCAAGTCATCAGCATCATCAAGTCTAATTCTCAAGCTGTGTCTGCCCTCTAGTGGGAGTGCAGGAAACCTGCAGGGTAACACTAAATGGGTAACTGACCACATTACCAGTTGTGTCGTTTACAATGTGCAGCTTAGATGGATTTGGTGAGTTTTGGTTCAAATGGCATTTCATCAGGTCCCATCTAAGTTTGCATTTCGTTACCAGCCAATCAACATCATCTTGTGTTAATTGTGTAAATGGTTTTGAATTTAAAGAACAAGAGAGCAGAAATGTGGTTGTCAGCATGGGATCACTGACAAGTAATGAAGAGAAGAGGGGCATAGATAGGGAGAAAGAAAGATGAAGAGATAGCATGAGATTCAAATGTTATAATGGAATATAAGGGCCACATTGAAGGAAAAGAATCTGAGATTTTGAGAATAATGTCATTATTTTTCTGAGATGGTAATTTAATTAAAAAAAAAGTCACACAAAAAAAATGAGCAGCAAGAAGAACACGTGCTCTGTGAAGTTTCTTTCCTTCTGGATCCAAAATCTTGAAACAATCTCATTGTTTCCCTGAAAAACGACGACTTTGAATATCATGCAGGTCTCTTACTGTCGACCTCTACCGAACATGTCCTCCTCCACAAAGTGCAGTTTGTTCTTTGGAATAGACTCAGTTTCTTGCTCAGTCCGTTCAGAGTCCAGATATTTGTGACAATGTGCTGCTGATGTGACAAAAGATGACATTTTGTATTGAAACAAGATGTTCTGCATTCCTCATTTTAAAACATGCGACAGGCTGATCTTCTGATCCTCCAAAATGACACCTTGGCTAAAATTATGAATTTGCGTAATATAGATTTTCTTTCTTAAAATGTTAGAAATTGCACATCAGGATTTAAAAAAATGAAATCTTTTACAGCCGGCATTTGCTTTCATTTTCTCGCCAAAGTAGGAGCTCCTGCTGCAGCATGATCCCCTCGTCTTTCTCCCTTCACATTAGTCCTTCCATCCATCTTTTTTTTATCGTGGTCACTGTCCCGCTCTCATCTGTCCCGCTCTCATCTGTCCCGCTCTCATCTGTCCCGCTCTCATCTCTCCCGCTCTCATCTCTCCCGCTCCAGTTGACAGCTGATTACTATAAGGGCTCCACAGAGGCTTGTGGCCATTAGAATCGAGCAAGGTGACAAACTGACACTGGCTTGTTTTGGTCTCAGCTCCTGGTTCATGTTACACAGTACACTGTGAATGTCTGCTTGTTTGCATGCAGCCATAATGTACAAATGTAAAGTACATTATCAAACAATTTAATGTGATTCATTATTTACAGTAGTTTATAGATTTCAGTCATTTTTTTGCATTTAATAATGCAAAAATGTTGGTGTATTGTAATGACACTTTTCCTACATAGTATAGGACATATATCTCCAGCCTTTCTAAACAAGCAGGTTACTGTATCAAGACTTTCACCTGGTTCAGATTCCTTTTTTTTTGTAGTAGTACAATTCCCTGGAAAGAGTCTTGTTTCCTCAGTGGCAGCACACAGACACATTCCTCTGACTGGAGCCACGGCTTGTTCTCCCGTACCCTTCCGATCATAGTTGACAGCTGTCCACCGCCTCATTAGCTCACACACACACACCCCGCCATCCCACGTTCCATTTTTCCTGCCTCCATCTTTCCCTCTCTGACATTACTCACTCACACAGGCTCCTCGTGTAACTCCCTCCAGAGAAGTTCCTGCTGAACCTGTAAGAGGACTTTTCCACTCCCTGCAGCCTCTGTAGCTCCCCCATATAGATTCATCCAGGCTGCCTGAAGCAAGGGAAAAGGGGATTCTTTCTCCCGGGATTCCGAAGTGAGAGGAACTTAGACTTTCTAGTTGGGAAATCATCTACTAAATCGGTGTGCGATGACATAAAATAAATTATAATGCAGAGTATATTTTCGGCAAAACAAGGACAAACCAGACAGTGATTTCTGCGATGCTTCCTCAGGTAACCTGAGCACTGAAGAGTTTTCTTTTTTTATGATGAACATTTTAAATGATCATTTTTCTGTGTTGTTGTGACTCTGCTCTAGAACATTTTAAAGAATTTGTGCTCTGAGGAATTTTTAAATTTTCTACACACAGTATGCATGTATATGAAGAAAGGAAAAGTGAGAACTGGTATGAAAAAGGGCAAAATGTATTGTTAACTGGTTTTAATAGAAAGGTTTTTCATACGGTCAGAAGTTGTTGCACTGTTTGACATCTGTTTGATATCTCAATATCTTTATTTAAATTATTATTATTGTATGTGTGTTATTATAATTTGGTGCACACATTCAGCACCACTCCTGAGCTTTATAAAAATATCTTTTTTTATTGAATGAAATAGGCTTATAGTGCATTACTGTTTTCACTTTTAAGTACACCTTATTAAATAATCTGCTACTTTACTACAATAATCGACGACAAACCTTCTACTACATTTGCGTACGATGTAACTCATGCTCGTGTTTATATGTGTGTGTTTATCTCAGGAGCGACAGCGGCTAGAGACCATCTTGTCTCTATGTACGGAGCTGGGCCAGGCCGAGAGGGACGGTGGCGGCTCGACCTCAAGTCCCGCCTCAACTGTGGCGGATCTCCAAAAGATCAACCAGGAGCTCCAGAAGCTCCAACTGAACGATGACGACGACGACGATGACGCACCGTCTGTCTTTTCTGACTTCTCGGCTGTTATCGACACCCCAGGGAGCGGACACATGACCTCCCCTGGATCAGAGAACGGTTTCTACGACGACGATCTGCAGTGGCGCAGAAACCACCGAGACAATAGGGCAGAATCGCCCACAGTCAGTTTGCGAAGCTTTCCCTCCTCACCTTCTCCCCGTACACAGAGGACCAATGAGGTATAAGAAGTAGTATTTGATTTCTAATTAGAATGCAGATCAGTCTACTTTGTGTTAAAACAACATCTACAGCTCTCCTAGTTAATATCACATCTTTTAGTCGAGCATTGAATAGGGGACTGATACGTGAACTGATTCCACTACAGAGGTTTGTTATTCTCAGGGTCACTTGTGGTTAGCAAGAAGGTTCTTGAATCGTATCCCAGTCTCTGTTGAGTTTGGATGTTCTCTACGTGTGTGCATGGGTTTTGTCAAGGTCCTCCTGCTTTATCCCAAAGTCTGTGACATGCTGAAGCGTTCACGTGAAAGGTGATGCCTGGGTAGATCGAGCAGGAGGCGCAGGGCATGACATTTACATATTTCTGTGGAAATCACATGTTTTTGTTTTTGATCCAAAAGCTTTAGAATATCGTTTTTCCAAGGCAGCTCCTGAGGAATTTGTTTCTATTCTGGACAATGTCCCCAGCAACTGCCTCGGACATTTTTGCGTTCTCACATAAAGCTCCTCTGGATAATTTCAGGGAGATTATCTGGACATCAGTGCATATCAGAGAGCAGCTGAAGTGGTGGGGTGTAATTTGATATCACTTTTCATTACAACATGACTATCCTACTCATTATGACAAATTACACAAAGTGAAGAGAAGAGTACTAGAACGCTGGCAAGAGAGAGACCTGAGACTGCACAAGTTGGTGAACGGAAGGGATTTCTAGTTGTTTTGTGTCATTCTGTGGGGAAGCTGTAGATGTGTTAAGAGGCACAGTTGCCGTCTTGAATCTAGAGATAATTCTTTAATGACATAGGAAAGGAGTGCAGGACTGCGAGGGTTGCTCCTTTGACTCTGGTCAGCTTCTTAAAAGATTAATCGGGATTAATTGTGGGAAGTGTCGACTCAGCCATGCTCTTTCTGAAAGCTAAGGATCACTCCTCTTAATACTTGGAAAGTCTTGACACACACATACTTCACATACGCAGATGTGAGATATTTACAGAGCTGTTAGTTAGATTAGAGCTGGTCAAGTGTGAGAACTTATAATGGAGAGCTGGTATCTGTGTGTGTATGATATAATTATGAATACTGTCGGTGCTCCTTTTCCACTTTATGCCACTGATTTAGTACATTTGTGGAGTTGTGGATTATTGTTACAGCTAGCTATGACTGCATGCATTCTCTAACTCTCCTGCTGATGTTACCAGGCTCTGGAGGACGCAGCCCGCCGCAGCAGACAGGACGTGAGACCTTCAGAGGAGGAAGTGAGGCAAGTGAAGGAGGAGAGGATCCAGGTGCTGAACAACATGGAGGAGCTGGAGAAAAAGATCAAGGACCTGGACAACCAAATGGAAGAGTCTGCCTGCGAGGTAAAGCGAAGAGACAGCTCATGATATCTTTTGAAATAATACATTTTGTTGAAATGTTTATTTATATACAGATCAGATTCTGGTTTTTAGTCACGGATCGAAATATTTTTCTGATCAGTGAAAACAGTGAGACAATTCTAAATTTACTCTCTATTTATTAAAGAAAAATTATAGCAAGGAACCTTTGGAAAATTCCAGGGGTTCAGTGTTTAAAAAATTAAAAATATTTAGTAATCACCTGACAAATGGAAGCGCAGTATGAACAGTAGTAATTAGTTGTGACTTCAGTGTTTCCCATTAATTATCTTGACTTCAGGTGTTATAATAAAATTCAGAATACACCAGGTCTTCATAAATCAGCTCTGCTGTGTGTGTATTTGTCCAAGGTGGAGGTTGAACGAGCGCTGGTGGAGGCTGAGCAGGAGTCAGAGGTGGCTGCTATCCAGCAGGAAAAAGAGGCTCTGGAAGCTCTTCACAACAAGATGGCTGACCTGGAGACCAAGTCCCAACAGGAAAAAGACAAGGTACGCTGTGTAAGCTTTGTTATTAAACAATGCGGGTGAGTAGGTACTTCTACTAAGAGCCTGTTGAGAGGACGCTTAAAATGTAAAGAGGTTTAATCCACTCCTCAGTCACTGTTGCGCAAACCCTCTGTCTCCAAATGAAGAAAAAAGCACAAGATGGCTGCTCCCGTATCAGAGATATTTTGGCTTTGAGGAAAAATGGAGACGCATAGTCCATCTCTATATACAATTTATGGATTAAACCAGCAGCCTGCATTTCCCCTCCCAAAGTGTGTGTGTGTGTGTGTGTGTGTGTGTGTGTGTGTGTGTGTGTGTGTGTGTGTGTGTGTGTGTGTGTGTGTGTGTGTGTGTGTGTGTGTGTGTGTGTGTGTGTGTGTGTGTGTGTGTGTGTGTGTGTGTGTGAGAAATTTTGGGATCATGTGACTGACTGATAGGTGTTAATCCTTCTCATGCTGTCTCTGGTCCAAATATATATCTGTTAATACTGCCCAGGGTATAGCGGTCACCGAGCACTCCTATCGTACCCACACTGCCGGGGGGGGATACGCACACATGTTGTGAAGTTCTTCTCTGTTGGATTGAGTCTTACCCTGACTGGGAATTTTCCATGCACCCCACATTAGAGGTACATAAAATCAATGGTAAAAACCCCATTATGATACTGAGTGAGTCAGAGGGAAAGACAGATTCAACAGTTAAATGCTAAACATGTTTAAGAGTAGTGAAGGTGAGTGCTTGTACAGGTTTTGGGTGTGTATGTGTGGTATTTATTGAATCAGTCATTCATGTGTTAGTTAACCTTCTGCTGAAACATCTCATATATCCCTTTCTTTTTCACCCATCAGTCATTTTCATTCAACAAATAAAGGAAAAAATGCAGGAAACAGAACTAATGAAACTTTACATACCATCATCCCACCTTCATTTTTACTCCCTGCTCCGTTTTAGCAGATCTTACTTCTCCAGCTTTCCCTCCCTCCCCTCCCTCTAGGCTAATATCGCTGACCCAATTGCTGTAGTAATTAACTGTGGCTCCCCAATCCAACTAACGCTGCCATCCTCTCTTTGTCCTGTTTGTGTGTGTGTGCGCGCGTGTGTCTGTGTGTGTCTATGTGATTATATGTACACGGTACATGTGTCCTTGTGTGGGCATCATCTTCATGTGTGTTCACGTGTGTATGCGAAGGCGTGTGAGTTGCTGCAGGCAGAGAGGGGCAGAGTAGAGAGGTTGGCTCAGATTGTGTGTGAGCAGCGCTCCCAGCTGGACAGCTGCCCTGAGGCCACCAAGGAGCCCCTGCAGGAGCAGCTAGCCGGGGTCAGTACACACTCAACACCGCACTCATGCATGCACAGGAAGAAACAGTTGGGTCCCAAAAAAATCGGACCACTTTCTCTTTCTGGTGAATGTGGAAAGTGAATCTCGGGCTAAATCCACACAGCTACTCTATCTTCACAAGTGTTTTGGCTCCAAATCCGCTTTAATCCAAGTCCATAAAACGTATCACTGGGCATTTGTGTGCCGGTGTAAACGTGTAAATTTGGTTGTTGCAGATTGTTTAAATAGTAGCTCGCCTCCATGTAAGCAGTTGTATCATTGTAAAATCGAGAATTGAACAACTGTTGGCAAAGACAAGGAGGGTCAGCAACACTTGTTGCGTTCTACACTGGTCGCCGAGGCTGATGCCGGTTGTTTTCTTCCGGAGAGGGGTCAAGTGATCGTAGCCTGATGAATCTGTACAGGCTACCTCGTGACAAACAAGACCCAATCAGCAAGCAGTTGTGAGCATCTACGTCACCTTTACAAACATCTCCATTTCTGCCCGTCCAGACTAAAACACAGTCCTAGAGTTTTGAAACTATACTGTGTCGGCAGTGTTTCCTAACCATTTTCGCTATCTCTAAAACTTGGGAGTAGTGTGGCCGACAGACATATCAGTAGCAGAGTTGATGTGTTTTCAAAACAAAGACATATGGATGTAGCCTCAGAATCTTGAGTGTGTAAACCCATGGATCCATGAAAGTTAAACACAATATGTAGGCAAGCTTACAAGCAGCAATATTCAACAAGAAGTGGGAACTTAAGCCGCTGTGCTCACACACTAGTAGCAGAAAACCAGAACAAAATCCGATCAATGTACAATAAATGTGGAGTTAACATGATGCTTGCATGCTTGAACTTGCATGTGAACATTTTCAGTCCTCAGCTAACTTGCTCTCTATCGATCTTCACCTTCATCTTCACTTCTCACTGTCTTACTAACTAAGTGTCTTTATTTCATGAAATGGTTTGATCCTGTAAGAGTATGAGTTATCTCGATGGATGAAGAGTCTGTTTGGGGCTCACAGAAATCCACCACAGATGGAATGTAGAGGCCAAGTCTTCATTCTTTGTACAACTCTTTAACTCTATATTTTGGGTCAATGCTTGCAGAATGCAACATGTTAACATGTTAACTGTAAAACACTGGTTATGCTTTGGTGTAGTTGTCTGCATGACTGTTGAAATAAGACATCAGGTATCCGGTTTGCTTTGTCAGTGTATTAGCAAATGAGAAGGTGCTTGTCAATACATGATTGCTTCTCTATTTCTGTTTTTCTCAAAGCAGTTGGAAAATACTGTTTCAGGTAAAATAAAAATACACAACAAAGATTCATATATGACTATAGTGCAAAATTATAATAATCACGAATTAGCTGCTCTTCTAATAAAAAAAAAAGAGTTTTCAGGATTTTTGTGTGGGTTTATTAACCACTTGCATACACACTTGCATACACACTCCTGTATACATGCATTCCTTTATCATGCCTGTTTACCAATGCATTATTCTTGTGTGTGTGTTCAGGACTGTGAGGTGCTTGAGGCGGAGACCAAGCGCTTCGAGGACCTGGAGTTTCAGCAGCTTGAGAGAGAGAGCAGGCAGGACGAGGACAAGGAAACGCACACACAGCAACTTCTGCGAGAGATCGCAGATTACCAGCGCAGCACAGTCACCCGCAAGGTGACAGCCGCCTCTTTGCGATTGACACAACAACAATGTTTTGATTTAATATCAGTACAGAAAAATCTCGACTTAGAATTTTAATGTAATGCAGTCTTTTCTGAAATGTTTGTGAAGAAACAAACCATCATTATTTTCCCTTTCAAAAACCTCAGGAGCGACTGTTGACCCTGAAGAAGCAGGCGGCACAAATTACCCAGCAGGCTCAGCGAGAGAAGGAGAGCTTCTTGAAGGAGAGGAGCAACCTTGAATCAATGCTGCAAAGGGTACAAGGAAATCCATGTTTGCATGTGTATGCATGGGACTTTTCTTTGCTTCTGCATGTGATAACATTTTTCATAAAAGTCCAGCATCAACAAAAGGTACATTTTTTAAGATGAATTTTTTTTTTTATGTTTTGCTTCACTTTTGTTTGCGTTTCTTCTAGGAAAAAGAAAACCTTTCCCAACTGGAGGGAAAACATGCCGACCTCACTGGAAGCAGGGGTTTCACACTTAGAGAGGTAGGTTTATTTCACAGCTGTCACACAAGAAAATGAGAACGATGCCTCCTTTTGAACTATTTATAAAAAAGGGAAGGGAGCCTCCAATATTTGAATGGCGGAGCGTTTCCCTCTGTGCTTGCGAGGGTCATTTAGTGACTGTTGCTGTGACGGCACATCGGCTACAATTATTTCCCCTCCAACAAAACCATAGACACGTTTTTATGGACACCGATGTTCCGATAATAACCCGATTAAGACAATAATCAGAAAAAGACACTGCTACGCAAACAGCATTTTCTAATTAACTTAAACAGACTAAGGTCATACTCGGAATAAACAAGTATTCTGACCTTAGTCACATTATGTTAACATCTCTAGGCCTCTGGTCGACTAGTCTGAATATTACTGTCCATGGAAACGCAGTCAGTGAGAGGGTGCAGTCAACAACTACACCCCCCATCCCTCCTTTCCTCTTTTTCCTCTAGAATTCTCTGCGGCTTTTGTGTTGTTTTACTAATTTATCCCTCTATCCCCTGTTTTCTTCTTTGTCCAGCTTGTCTGTTTAAACCCATTTCTTCCTATTGGGGATTTCCCCGATCCCAAGCCTACTCCTTTCACATTGGGTATCTGCCTATAGAGCTCGCTGCCACACTTGCTAAATTACGTTACTTAAATGTTGATTAAATAACCTACTGTCTGTATTTGACACATATTTCAAATAACACAGCTGTAGACTACTTCATAAAATATATATTTTTGCCCCATCGAGATGAAGTGGACAAAACACAGCCGAGCATTGTTTTGAACAACAATTTGGATTCATGTTCTTCTATCAGATACAGATCCATTAAAGACTGCCTGGATCAGCCAGATCCTTAGGATCGTCTTCGGACATCTCTACCTCCAATGCTTTGTTCCTCCTCTCCAATTGGTTTCTTGTTTTGCCAGGAATTTGAGTTGAGACCTGTTATAATAATTCTATGCACAAACTCACACATATTAACCCTGAGGTAACCTCGTAAGAATGTGAATGGTCTTGTGTATTCCTCTCAATCACTGTTAACAGTGTAGCTTGTCTCTAATTGACAGGACTTTTCCCCAGTTTTAACGACTACTTTGTCATAACATATTAATATGGCTACGGTATGCCTCACCCCTTCTCTCTCCTCCATTTCTCTGTTGATGCTTTCCAGGGCTATGTCACAGTCAGTGAAATCAATGAGCTTTACTCCCAGCTTAGAGGAGACCCTAAACCTGTCCCTGCTCTGGCCAATGCCTCTCCTGACTCCGAGGGAAAGCCCTCTCCTGGCGACGACACCCCCAAACCACTGGAGGACGAGGTGTGTGTGTGTGTGTGTGTGTGTGTGTGTGTGTGTGTGTGTGTGTGTGTGTGTGTGTGTGTGTGTGTGTGTGTGTGTGTGTGTGTGTGTGTGTGTGTGTGTGTGTGTGTGTGTGTGTGTGTGTGTGTGTGTGTGTGTGTAGGTGGTGCAAAGGGCTTGCGTGTGTTGTTAGTTGCACAGACGCAGATGTGTGTGAAAGAATTATTTTCCCTAATTTCTCCTCCTCCTTTTATGCTTTTTCACTTTTCTGACACGCTCCTCTCTTCTTTCCAAAGCTCTATTATTCTTCCTCACCTGCCGACTGTCACTCCTCTTCCTCCTCCTCCTCCTTCTCCTCCTCCCATCGTAATCCCCGCCCCTTCCCCAAAACCCCCTCTGTGCATTGGCCAGAGAACATGGTGTCTTATCGAGACCCCTCCCCTCTCCCTGACTCTCCCCCACCTCCTCTTCCTGTCAAAAAACACCACCACCATCTCAGCCAGGTAAAGTGAACTGTAGATATAGATTGTTGAAAATGTAGTTGTAGTGCACGATGGACCTTTTTTCCCTGCAGCCATTTTGATATGAAAGTGGAGGCAAACACAAAACCCAAATCAAAGCGCTGCTAAACAACTGCAAGGACATTATTATTAACCTTTCTGTTGGTGTCTATAAGGTGCAGAGGCTAACAAGACTTGCACTCAGTAGAGCACCTGCCTCCGCTATGGTCCAACCAGACCCCTAAATACAATCACAACAATTCCGCAGATTTATAAGTATCAGTGATCCATGAATTATCCCCTGGGAAATTGGTGGAAATGTCTCACACAATAGAAATGGAAAAGATTCCTTTGTCCGCAACAGTGCCAACATTTAATGGATTTTTTCTTGGCTCCTGTTCCGTCCGTCCACCAGGTTTTGTGTAATTCTGCTGAAACTCTAACAAGCACACAAACCAGCAGATACAAGTAAAAATGTAACCCCCTTGGTGCAGGTATTAGCAATTTAGCGAGCCAACAGTCGAGTAGCGTAATGCACTGAATGCAAAGGCACAATGATGGAGAGCAATGATGACACCTGTTGGGAATATCAACATTTTCCTCTTACGAATTATAAACTAACAAAGAAAAACTGTGACTAAAATTCCAATAAATTAACTTATCAGCCAGTGAAAATGAACTTCCAGTTCTGAAAACAACAGCAAACACGTTAGAACTCCGAATTCCGAGGTCCAAGGTCATGAATACCACTAGAGGGGGATCGTTTTCTTGTGAACATAGTAAACAAGAAACCATTTGAAGGCACCAACAGAGCTTCCATTATGTTTTCAGGGTTCACCTATTATTTCATGTCAAGATGGCTCCTGTGAAAAAGGTTAAAGTGTGGTTTTGCCTGCCACGTTGTCCTGTCGTCTTTTTTCTTTCTTCTTACTACCACTAGAGGGCAGCAAAGTAAGACATTTTAAAACTCGTAGTAGGTAGAAAAAAGTGGGACCGTGTTAAATCACCTAAAATGAGCCAGGATCATATTGATTTTAAATGAGATAAATGTGAAGAATAACAAACTAATTAATAAATATAAAAGTTAACAGTGTACATCTCCTCCCTCTGTTTCTTTTGTGTGTGTGTGTGTGTGTGTGTGTCTGTATGTGCGTGTGTTTCATTTAGCATTTCCGTTTGCTGGAGGAGAGAAAGAGGTCTGAGAGAGATGGGTCCCATCTGAGCGACACATTACCCAGGAAGAAGGTCACTCCCAACATGAGCCGCCAGTTCACGTGTGCAACACTCGGACGCAGTTTCCCCACCAAGGTACCCACGTACAGATCAAAGACAAAACAACCAAATTGTTAATCACATATTATACGAAGTTCTACTGTTTATTGATTAACTAAAGGAATAAGTAAAAACCTTTTGTCTCCTCTTGGTTCTTCATAGTCCCATCAGCCCCTGGTACAGAGCACAAGCTGTGGCAGCATTCTTCCAAGGATTTTCTCGCTGTCCAGCAAGGAAAATGATTCTCGTTGCTTGCATAAAGGTACACACACACACACACACACACACACACACACACACACACACACACACACACACACACACACACACACACACACACACACTACCCCTGGAAACCTAAAATAGGGATGAAGAGAGAGCAGGCAAGTGTTTTAATCTGTCAGTTGTGTCTCCATCTCTCGCTTGGGTTGTGTTACATGGAAATAAGCCTTATATGGTCACAATAACCCGAATAGGGTTTTGTGTGTGGGTGTGCACATCTTTTGCGTTTTGTTTATCTGTCGGGGAAGATCATGGAGGAATGCGAGTGGAGGAGGGCTGTCCCCGTCAAGCGATACAGACCGTTACAACAAGTGGACAATTTTCTTGTCTAGTCTTGTTGTGTCAACAAGGTGTTTTATCTGCGTCTACTATTCATTGTTACTACCATTGTTACTATACTACTATCTACTATTCCTCGTTACATGTAAAACTTCCTACTGCAAAAGCAATATTAAAAAAATCGTTATCATTATTTTCTATCGGTTTGGACGTTTGCTGCTGTGAGATAAGTTTAATGTGTATATGGTTTTTAAAGAAAATGGATTTACATATGTACCATTTTTAATCTTTCTAATATAACAGTTTAATTGCTTTTTTTTTGGTGCCTGACACTGGGATGTGTATTTGTCCCCCCAGTCCCTTTGGTCCCTTGATGTGGCTCATCAGATGGGTGGGTCTGCTGCATGGAGCTGATAGTATCAGGTTGTGGGTGTGTGTGTATCCTGTACCCAGAGGCTGAGTTTGTCTCTCTTTTAAACTGTCGGCTTTGTAATTTTGCCACCATTCCTCACTCTCGTTCTGAGGATGTCTCATTTTTCTTCGTCTTTTGAGTCTTTTGTACATTGTTAGTTTGACAATCTGGACACAGGAAGAGTTGCACCATTAAGGTGTGCATATATTTCGTTTCACCGTGGCGGGACATTATGATCCAAACTCGAAGCTGTCTGAGGAAAGCGTTCTGCCAGAGGATGTGAATGAAACAGGTACAGCATGGATGTGCAGGAAAAACACGAGAGTACTGTTTATTTAACTAAATGTCCTTTCTCTCTCTGTGTGTTTGTGTTTCCAGGTCAACCTGGCTCTCGAGCCACTTCCCAGACCAACGTCTACCTCGATGCCTTTGGGTACCGTGACAACCAGGCCTTTGACACGATGAGCGTGGATAGTACGGACTCCATTGAAACCAGCATCTCTGCTTGCTCTCCTGACAATGTCTCCAGGTAAGTTCACACATGTTTTACTGTGGGTACTGATAGAAGTTAAGGGAACAATAAAAAAGAATTGAGCCTGTATGTGCTGCTGAACGTTAAATCATCTCTTCCTCAGGCTTTGAGGTGCTTTGAGAAAACTGACAAACCACGAAAGAATGACAAAAAAAGGATGAAAGAAAACAAGAGACAGACAGAAAACACCAAAATGTCCCCTTGTGTTATTTAATATGAAACACTGATTCTGAGAAGGGGGGGGGGGGGGGGGTGGTCGGCAACAAAGAACAGGAAAGAAAAAGTCATGTAATGTAAAAAGTGTGTGGAGAGGTTTCCCGCCTTTCATGGTCCCTCATAGGATTTGTACAATTGTGTGTTATGAGTCAAGGGGAACTCTTGATGAGGGCTCCTGGGGGGGTCAGGTTACAGAGGAGAGAAAACATTGATGTGTGTGTGTGTGTGTGTGTGTGTGTGTGTGTGTGTGTGTGTGTGTGTGTGTGTGTGTGTCAGTCAACCCCCTCAGGTTCCGATGAACTGAGCGAACCAGTTTAAATATGGAGGTACATTTTAGGGGTACAGTCAGTCTGGACTAAAACCATGTGTGCCTGCTCCCCCCCCCCCCCCCCCCCTCACGGTTTTTCCAGTGGTTGCATCTGTCTTTTTCCCTCCCTTCTCTTATTCCTCTCAATGGTTTGGTCTTGTTTCCCTAAACCATTTGCAGATTGATCTCCCTGCATTGTATGTTCTCCTCTGCTCGGCTCCAGTTTGAATTGTGTTGCAGCATCTTACATTGAATTTCAGAATGCGTGGTGGTGGAACCTGGATTAATGCTGGACCAACAAATTAGTTTCAGGATAGTAAAGAAGTGGATTTAGTTTTGTTATCTTGTCCGTGATGTCCCATATCCAAATACTTAAAGGAATATATTTGCTCTGGGTTCGTCTGCAATGACTATGAGTATGATTCCCTCTCGTCGACTGAGGTAAGAGAAAGGCAGGGGGAACTGCAGGAAGAGGAAAGGATGGAGTTGAATGTGTAATGACAAGAAGTTTTTATATTGAACATGTTAACTACCTGGATAGAACGTCCCAAATTCATTACTGTCTAATTGGAGGCATTCAGAAGAGCCCTACCAGGTTATTGGTTGGCGGGTAAAAATAATATGAGCCATTTCAGTTTTAGTGTTGCAGATATGCACAGATATGAAAACGTTTATTTTACAGTATTAACAATGCACAAAAGATTTATATTTATATTATATTTATATAATATTTATATTTGGATATATTTGTGTTTTGTTTTTTATTTAGTTCTTTTATAATAAAAGTTATGGTTAAACTGTAAAATATCAAGTCTCAATTAAATTTCTTTGTCATAATGTTTTGACAATGATGTTTTAGGATTAAAAAAAATATATATTTAATATATTTGTGTCAGGAAATTGTGTTACTCCAATAAATCTGTATCTGCGTCAGTCTCAAATCCATATCGGCCGGGCTCTAGTATTCTGTTGAATTTATTGCAGGATGCTGCAAAGTGAAACTGTTCCCTGTGATAATTCATGTGATGTGTAGATCATCAGCTGTCTGGGTGATTGTCTATACTCCTTAGATTGGTTCAGCTCACACACAAGCATGATACTGAGAATTCTCAGCAGAGGGCAGTATTTGTGCAGGAATCTAACTAGTGATTGTATATGTTGTACTGTATGTATACACTTTCAGTATTATATGGACGTTTATACGCACACATCCAGGGACTTTTTATTCATGCACAGAAACACAAAACATACTCTACCACAGTCTCGGTAACACATTTAGTACAAAAGGCAAAGTGCAGCATATCTGTGGCTGTGATAGTGACTCAAAGATGTACAAAGTAAATATTAAAGTCAGAATGGAGTCAGTTCGTCATATTCACTGCTGGTGCATCAGGTTTTAATTCATTAACATAACAGCTTCATGACATTAGTAATGTAATGAAACTGAAGGTTCAACATGAAAAGATGGTTTGGTGTTTGTTTTTTCAATAACCTTAACTTTAAACTGAATGTGCTCCGCAGTGCCAGCACGTCAAATGTGGCCAAGTTAGAAGAGATGGAGCGTCTGCTGAGAGAGGCTCAGGCGGAGAAGAACCGTCTTATCGAAAACAAGGTCACTGAAGAGATTCATCAATCCTGATTTCAAATCTTAAACCTAAACACCAGGAGACACAACTTAAACTGGTATGTGAATGAATTATTTCTTCAGGAGCAAGAGATGGAAATGCGAAAGCAGGCGCTGGATGAGGAAAAGAAAAGAAGGGAGGAACTGGAGAAGAGGCTACAGGAGGAGACGAGCAGACGCCAAAAACTCATCGACCGCGAGGTGAAACTGCGAGAGAAACAAAGGGCACAGGTGAGAACTCGGAAAGTACAGTGTTGGTGGTTATGTGATTATATTTTGGGACACCACCCTAATTACAACCAGTGGAGTGTTCAGTGTCAGTGTCAGGAAGAGTTTTATTATCCTTTCTACTCAAAGATAATTTAATATAAGCTTCATCCATTAACTTTTTATTTTTACCACCAACTGCTAAATATTGTATACATCTCAGTGGCTAGTAATTCTAATTAGAAACGCATCATTGTCATGACTTAAACTGGTTCCCTCTCCTGCTCATTCACTCGTCCCCTCCAGTCCCGGCCATTAACACGCTACTTGCCGGTGAGAAAGGACGACTTTGACCTGCGGGCTCACATCGAGTCGGCGGGCCACAGCGCCGACACATGCTTCCACCTGTCCATCTCCGAAAAGACCTGTCGCGGTTACTTGGTCAAGATGGGAGGCAAAATCAAAACGTGGAAGAAACGCTGGTTTGTCTTCGACCGCAACCGACGCACACTCTCCTACTATGCAGGTAGGACAGAAGATTTACACACACATGCACCCAAATGAAGACATGCGTGTGTTGGTCATATGGAGCAGATGAGATTATATATAAATTGAAAGTATCGCTTTCTTATCAGTCAGGAGCTTTACACTGAATTATATCAGTAATTATTGTTTACGTATTTTTTTTATTGTCAAATAAGTATATTGCCACACCATATAGACTAAATATGTTTGTCAAAAGAGATTTTAGAGCTACATTTAATACATAAATGCAAAATGCAGATATATATATATAAAGGGAATGGGGACCCAAAGTGAGTGGAATTTCCTATGTTTTCAACTGAATATTTCATTTCATATTGATCTACTGCAGATAAACATGAAGTCAAGCTGAAAGGAGTCATCTACTTCCAAGCTATTGAGGAGGTGTATTATGATCACTTGAAGAATGCACATAAGGTATGTGTTTGCCTGTACCGTATATTACTCCAACAGCGATGAATGCTACTAATCCCTGTTGTGAAAATATGATTTCTTATCTTTTAATATTCATGCTGCATTTTCTAATATTCTTCTGTCTCCTTCCCATCTTAATTCATTTAAAAAAATTTTCTCACTTTTAAATTCATCCTACTTCTCCCCTTGGCTATCCTTTTCTCTCATCCTCGTGTTCTTGTCCTTCCAGAGTCCAAACCCCTCCCTGACCTTCAGTATTAAGACTCACGACCGGGTCTACTACATGGTCGCTCCCTCTCCGGAGGCGATGAGGATCTGGATGGATGTAATCGTCACAGGTGCTGAGGGATACACCCAGTTCATGGTTTAGTGAAGGGGTTATGGCGGCCGGGATACGCCGACATGTTACTGCTCTATGTGGCTCCAAAGATTACATTTTGTATTTCTTTTTTTATCCTTGGATTTCTTTTTGAAGTGTCTGGATGGATATTGTTTGCATCTATGCTGAAGAAAGAGAAACAGTTTCTGCTGAGACAGCTGCCTTGAGTTTTCAAACTTTCAATATGGGCAGGGTTTTACAATTTTATGTGGACCATTCATGTGAAATAGAATAGGCAGATGTACGATAATAATTTTGACATTGTTAGGCAATCAGGTTCAGGCCAAAAGAAGAAATTAAGTGGAGGAAATTGGTGCTATGGTCACTGCAGTGCCTTGCAGTGGGCTCAGGAGTATTACAATGATTTGCACATGCAGGTGACATTAGTATTTTTTATTTTATTAAGGCGCTGACTGTAACCATTTTTTCAGCCAGCTAATTTGAGCTTTATTACGTCCATATCAACATCTTGTTACTTACATCTACAGGGGAAATAAGTGCCAAACAACCTTCGATAAATGTCATGGAACAACTCAAATTTGAAAAGGATTAATCAAATGTCCGATGATTTCAAGTGCAATGTAAATCATTTTTTCCATTTCATGTGTACACAATAAATAATGCATATAAAGTTAGCAAATGTAGCTGAGCAAATATATTTTATATTTAAACTTGATGTAATTACATGCATCATATATATTTGTCCTAAAAAAAAGTGCCTTCTTTCTGTGCATACTCAATGTAAATATATATTTTCTATGAGGTTCCTATTAAGCTTTAAGGTTGTATTCTTATATACTATATATGTCACTAATAATCACAGCACATTTACATTGGGGTGTAATTATACGCTTAAAATAGTGATCAATCATGTAGGATGTATTATTATTCTGGGTTTACAAGAGTGTCACCATGGGCTCAGAAATGAAGATGAAACCACTGTTCGATCGTGTCATGTGACATATCTTCATCAAGAGTTAAATCAGAAAGAGGAATATTGACTTTTAATAACCCTCAGAGTCGTTATATTTGTAAATATTGTTTTCTTTAAGTTGTTTTAAAATAGTTAGCACAGTTAATGAGCCATTATCCACTTAAGACTCCTGTTTGTGCGTTTTTGTCATATTTTGTCTATATTTTTAAGATCTACTTTATCTATACACTAAATGCTGAACTGTCTGTGGTGAGAAAATGTGCAAATGAAATAGAAATGTGTTCCTGTGTGGTTGACTGAGAAAAATAACTTGTTTTATTATTTGCCTGGCAGACGAGATCTATGGTACACAAGCTCAATTAATAGACATTGAGTCGTAAAAATGGGCAGATAATTGTGCTGCTTTGGTCCTTTAGCTTTCAATGTGTTGCTTTGATTGTCGTCAGCGTGATGTATTTGTATTTTCCGCATTGATTACTGAAGCTTCTTTTATCATCCTCCACACTACAGCAGAAAACGTCCTCTGTCTAGTACGTTCATTATATTGCCTCATGACATTGCTTGTTTTGTTTTATTGACCAAAGTACATGTCCATGAAGTGCAATATAGACAGTACATACACAAAGTATTCATGTTGCAGCTTTACTCTGAAGATGTTTAATTCATTCCCCCCCTCATGTACACTCAATACCCTGTGACAGTACAAAAGCAGCATTAAGAAATGCTAAATTATTAAGGAAAAACATTTTTCACCTGTTTTTTAAATAATTTCTATGTTGCTCCTACTATACTGTATTTATACCAATGCATGTATCTTTTGTATTTCCATATGAACAATAAAATACAATTTACTTTTGTTATTGTCCATTTTGTAGTAAGTCTGTAGAGAAGCACACTATGCTTCAAAAATAATCTACAATAACAGTTTTTGCTGGGACGAACACCTCTGTAACTTTCACTTAACAAGCCGTCGCTACCATTTACATTACTGACCTGCAATAGAAGCTTAAAGAAGACTTGATGCTTTTTTAAATTTTTTATTCTCTAGTGTATTATATAGTTTTGTTTGTGTATGTAAAGTTTTGCAAAGTAAAACATCCCAAAGTCTGTGGTAAAGGGAGCTCTTCTCGCTCGCTTGAAGTTTTTGACAAATCACCACAGAGTGGGTCATCTGGCCAATCAGATACTTGGCTTTATCGAAGAAGGGGAGGGGCTTAAAGAGACAGGAGCTAAAACCAAGTGTTTCACACAGAGGCTTAAAAGAGGATCTACAGCAATGGACAGGATTAGGTATGTGATGTGTTTTTTTTAACATTAGAGCATTTCAACCTTTTAAAGTAATAACCAACGTTAAAATGGTGAACTGGAATGTGGACCTGGCTCATATCAGTTGTCCATGCACTAACATGTCATTGGGCAAAACACAAGAAGTCAAATTAGGTGGAGGAAGTTGCAATGCACAAGCAGCAAGCAGCAAGCCAGTAGTCATGGAGTTCTAGCCCGTCTTCACCAATCACAACAAGGCTCAATGGTTCATTGCACCTGCAAGACCTGAAAAACCTGCCTGTTGCAAAACAAATGACATCTTCACACGTTGAACTAAAGCCTGATACTAGAGTATCAACAACGTACAGTCAAGAAGCACAGTGTGGTCTGCAACATATACATTTAAGACCAGCAGATGTTGTGCACAGTGTGATTGGAAAAGTTTGGTACGTGTTGTTGTTGAAACTCATAAGTTAATGTTTTCCAGTTGTGAGGGCTCTGTTGAACGTGTGTGGCAGAGTTCAGTCGCAAAGTCCAGTAGGAGTCATGTAAATATATATAGTGAGACTTTTAAACCAATAGTGTGCCCAACTGCAAATCAGGTCACTGATGATGTCGGCCTGACCACATCTTAATGCTCAAAATACACAGCAACACAATAATTTGATATACTGCACCGAATGATCATTTAATATGTCATCTGCCCTCTGGTAATGTTTATGGGTGGACTCTGCACTGCAATCAGCATATGTGGGAAGGACAGGGACTGTTTCATCTGTGGCTTGATAAGAAATTCTGAGAAATGCTGTTTCCGAACAAAGATATGATCACATCAAATAAGATATACATACTAATATACGTATATAGGCAGGTAAAGTAAACAATATGAAGTAGTCTAATACCCTTGCACAATACATTTCCCAATGGGGCCACTCATTAGGCCATTCATCAGTCCACAAACGTAGCAGGACAATATAATCCAGAGACAGACGGACGTAAAGGCCATCTTCAGTTAAGCGGTAGATTCAAAAGCCTGAATGGATTAATTGATATAAAGACCAGTTTGCTTTACTGGCTGGTTTACCCTGGATCAGTTCAGTTCAACGAGCCTTGGCTATAAATAGACTGAGTGAGTGTTCTTGGAAAGACCACTGTGTATGTGTGTGTGTGTGTGTGTGTGTGTGTGTGTGTGTGTACTTGTGAAAACCATTTTGAGCTAAGAACCTAGAGAGTGATGACATTTTGGCTGGTCAAGTCCCACAAAGAGCACTTTGAGTTAAAACGCAGCACTCTTAAAGGGATCGTTCACTGGTAAATGAAAATTAACCTATTATCTACTCACCACTATACCGATGAAGTGGTGGTTTTAGAGTTTCAAGGGTAAACAGCGTTGTAGTTAAATCCAATACAATTGGATATAAATGGTGACCACTTCCTCAAATGTAAAAGAAAACAACAGAACACCTCCATACTGCTCCTGTGGTGTAACGGCGCAATTTACACCATGTTTATAACCTAAATGTCCTATGTTATCCTCCTGCTAGTTACTGCTACTATCCCCTTAATGAGTGCTACACAGGCAAATGGGGACCGTTCAAAAAATACAGATTAATTCCTTAAAGTTTCAGTGTGTAGAATTTAGTGACATCTAGTGGTGAAATTAGATGTTGCAGCTGAAGACCCCTCACCTCACCATCCCCTTCCAAACATGAAAGAGAACCTGTGGCAGCCTTCAGTTGTCACACAATCTCAAAAGGTGTTTAGTTTGTCCAGTCTGGGCTACTGTAAAAAAAAAAACATGGCGAACTCCGTTAGAGAGGACCTGCTCCCGATATCATTTCAAAGTATTTAAATATAAAGGGCCCATTCTAGGGTAAAGAAAACAACATTTCCTAAAATACAGATGAAACACACCAGTGAAGACATCACTGGTGTGTTTCTGCCATATTCAGTTTCTGCCAATAGATCCCTTTCACCTAAGTCCCACACACTGGACCTTTAAACCCGGAATCGATTAATTATTATAATATTTCAATTTTATTCAAGGGTTGTTTGAGGGTTAGGGTTAAATTGGGATACGGTTTTAGGCACCATGCCAACGGGTGCTCCCACTGCACTGGAAGCACGAGGGTGTGTTTCTTTAAGAATTCACTTGAAATGTGATCCCTGCGGGTTGGAGAGGGAGAGAGAGAGCGTGCGTGTGCGCGCGCGCGTGCGTGCTACCTCACCCACACCAACACCTCCCCACCCCCTCCTGTGCTGTCGCTTCAGTAATCGAGCGTCGAGCTTCCCCATCATCGCCGCTGCAGCCACCATGCGCGCTCCATGTTCGGTGAACGTCGCGGAACGGGCACGGAGCGGCAGCGGGCGGACCACCGCACACTCCGCAACTTGTTAGCGTGCGTGCGTGCGTGACAGGAAAGGCAGGCTGTGTTTGTCGACATGGATGTGGCGTCTTCTACCCGACACACACGACTCCGTTCCGCGCGTGACCCTGGGAACCACACCGCGCAGAGAGTGACGCGCTAATCATCTGGATGAAAGTCAAAAGGTACGTTCGGTTCCTCCACCTGCGCTGTTTTCGTGTGGGAGGTGCTGCTCCACACTAACACCACCAGGCCAGTGTTTGGTCCTCCAGGCAATGCGGCGTGATTTGGCTTTGTGTGTGTGTGTGTGTGTGTGTGTGTGTGTGTGTGTGTGTGTGTGTGTGTGTGTGTGTGTGTGTGTGTGTGTGTGTGTGTGGGGTGGGGGGGGTTGTGTGTGTGTGTGTGTGTGTGTGTGTGTGTGTGTGTGTGTGTGTGTGTGTGTGTGTGTGTGTGTGTGTGTGTGTGTTTGTTTGTTTGTGTGTGTATACGTGCGCACGCTTTGCTGCACGGCTTGAAATCCTTTGACGACAACGTGTTATTCGGTGTGAATGGGATTCTAACCTGCGACTTGTTTTCGTGACGCCACCGAAATGCTTTCGTTTCCACGGCCCACCCCGCTTCACGCAGGCGCATTTCACCGTACGTGCCAGTCGTCATAGGAACATGGAGGAGAGGAAAACAACCTTCCAGGAAGTAACCTGTGTCTTTCCTGTGCAGTGGACATAGACACCACCCCTTCTAGGGAAACTGATGCCAGGTCTGTTTTGGAGGGCCTGCCAGTCATAATGGCTGTGGATCATAACAAACTAGAATAACCCTTAGTATAGTGCAAACCTTCACTAAGACCCAACACCCCCCCCCCCCCCTTAAAGTTTCAGTGTGTAAGATTCAGATGAAAGGGATCTATAGGCCGACATTTAATATAAAATAATTCCTGGAGTTGTTTTCACTAGTGTGTTTCATCTAAATTGTGTGAATCGTTCCACTAGATCTCATTAAATTCTACGCACTGAACATTTAAATTCAACCGACACTCATTGAAATTGTTCCTCCAGGGGCGGATCTAGGGGCGTTACCAGGGGGGGACACAGGCCTCCAAATATGATTGTCCCCGTCAGCAGTCTTTTCTTTTTAAATATTTAATAAAGTAGTAAATGGTCTGTATCTTTACAGCCTTAGTGACCACTCAAAGCGCTTTACAGTACAGTTTATTGCCATTAACCCATTCACACACACACATCCATACAGGGCATCTATGGGCAGCACTTAGAGGGGAAGACTGGGATCGAACTGTAGTCAGTTACCAACAGTACCCAAAATAAATATGACAATTTGTTTAGAATTTTTGGTTTTTTCGCAATCTGCTTAAACATACAACAATATATTCAGTGATGTGTGGCTTTCCCTGGGAAATTTGGGAAATGCCAGAAAATGTTGGTAAACGCCCTTTCCCACCATGTTAATGAAAGGGAGAATTTCCGGATCCGCCCCCTGATCCAGAACTGGTTCTCCATCCAGTAGTTTTACGTAATCCTGCTTACAAAAACAAACATACAAACCAACAGAGACTGAAGTGAAAACTAAATCAAATGATCAATGATGATCAAAATAAGGTTAAAAAAAACCAGTAGGGGGCTGAATAACACTGCTCATAAGTCATGGTGTTACTTTGTGTTGACTTCTTATAAACGTATTTATTCCAGTGTAGGTTTTCACATGCACACATGCATTTTTGTTTCACTTAAGTTTCATTGCAACAAATAACTAACAGAAACCAAACATGCCTGAAAAAAGTGATTGGAACGACCTAAAATGATAGAAACCATCTTTTAGAAAAAAGAAGTGACCGAAACCACCCTTGAGAAATTATTTATTTGACCTGAGTTATTTCAGCTTCATTGTTGTACAGCCGGAGAAAGTGGAGACACATCGTCCATCTTAACATCCAGTATATGGGGACATTCTATACATTTGTCCATGGCATTTCCTGTCTGTAGCCTGTCTTTGAGTCGACCTCTATAACCGTGTGGCCTTGGTTACAGTGTCCTGTATGGAACTTGGTGCTTTGAGAGCTTGACAAAAGGCATCAGATATCACTTCAGTCAGAATCCTGCTTTTAGTTTCTTCAAGTGTCCCTATAAGAACAATAAAAGTATTTCTGTCTCCCAGTATGCTATTTTAAAGTACTGCTACTCACTGACCACTAATGCATTATGTGCAGGCAAAAGGAGAGGGCTCTGTGGGGATGGCCTCGGCTCCCTTGTGGCTCTATCTTGGTTACAGCGATTTCAGTGAGGCCCTCAAGCATTTCTTTGGTATAACACAGGAACAAAGGCCGGTAGAAAATCGCAGAGGCTGGAACTCCAGGGAGTGAGGTGTGTGTGTGTTTTGTGTGTGTGTTTTGTGTGCCTGACCTGGAAGATACTCAGTTCTATTACTGGGGAGATCCACTGTAAATATGTCTTTTAGGTTAACAGACTTGGCCTCTTACCAGGGGCTGAGAGTCAAATTAGCCAATATGCAAATAGCTCAATGAACCACGCTTCAAACAGTTCGGTGGTCAGGACTCGCAGTGGCTGCAGAGCATGGACCTCTGTTACATTTAAATTTGACTGGCTGCATGCCAGAGTGAAGGGCTGCTAATTTTGGATCTTTGTTGACTTGCTTTTGGTCCACATAGACATGTTGAATAGATTTTTAGGTTTAACAATGGCTTTAAGCTATAGGGCCTGGTTTTCCAGGCTTAGATTTTGTAGTAAGTTGCGTATGAGAAGCAATGAAATAGATTTTGTTGAAACATTGTGTGCTGATGAGCATTTATAACATGAACCCACAGGGTTGACCCCTTAAAGTAAACCTGAAATACTGGTCACCACATAAATCCCCCTAAAATAGACAAAGCACCTAATATATTAGCTTCTAGCTGTTTGCCTTGCGATCCAGCATCACACGTGGGTACATTTGAGTTTAATGAGACTCATTACAATCCATTTTATATACTTTTATGATATAAATATTATTTGTGGAGCTGTGGTCACACTGGAAAGGATTATCTGAGAATAGAGTCCTGTAATTTCACAGTTAAAATACATTACTTTTATCACCCCCAGTTCCTGTGTAAGTCTTCCTTACAGTCAGTTACTATGATAGAGACATATGTGGACTGATGACTCATTAATGTGAATGCCGTGAGTGAATCTGAGTGAAGCTTGTGATTTTGTGGGCAGAACAATGTATTTGTATATATTGTTATATTGGGATAATCATTGATATTGTTCTTTTGCTCAGCCCCACTGGCCTGAAAACTTACTCCAATATCTAGGTCAGCTTACTTTGGCTGAAGTCTTCTGTCTAACCTTTACCCTCTCTGTGTCCCTCCTCCCACAGTGGGGTTGGATGGCCATGGACCCATTCAGCCAGCTTATCCTCACCATCTCAGTGACCAGTTTCTTCACCTTCCAGTGGCTCTTCCACAAAGTCAGCCCCTGGGTGTCCATACGAGTCAGCCCTGGCTTCCTCGGCCTCAGTGACAAGCAGAAGGTGGAATGGAACTCAAGGTGACCTGACATGAACCTATGATTTTGATGAGTTGTAAAAAACAAATCAAATCAAATTTTATTTGTATAGCCCATATTCACAAATCACAAATCATAGGGCTTTAACATGGTGTGACATCCTCTGCCCTTAACCCTCAACAAGAGTAAGGAAAAACTACAAAAAAACCTTTTAACAGGGTAAAAAGAACGTAGAAACCTCAGAGAGAGCCACATGTGAGGGATCCCTCTCCCAGGACGGACAGAAGTGCAATAGATGTCAAGTGTGAAGGGAAACATCATCAAGGTTTTAGCAGTACTGATAGGGGTAGACCTTTCTGAAGCATAACTGAAGGTCAGTGAATTGGTGGATTAATGTCAATAAGGGTCAAGTATCTGAGAAATACTATGTATCAAGCAGTCTTTCTGCAATCATAGTCTATGGTCAGCCGCCAGCAAGACCATGATCCACCATCAAGATCGGATGCCACTATAGTCCACAGTCATTGTTCATTGTCGCCATTAGGATCCATCATCAGCTGCCACCTTGGTCGTGGTCCACCACCATTTTCCGATGCCAAAACGATAAAGGATCCGACTTTATTGTCACGATCAGCCAGCACGATACAGAATCCACCATACTGGATCCACCATTACGATCTCTGATACACGATCCATGATGTGGCCATAGCTGCGGCCCTGGATCTGCGGACAATAAGGCAAAGGGACTCCGGGGAAGAAGTCAAGTCAGTAACATGTATTGATGAGACATGAATTACTTTGATATGATAACGATTGAGAAGAGGAATGAGAAGCTGGAAAGAGAAGCTCCGTGTGTCATGTGTCCCCCGACCTTCTAGACCTATAGCAGCATAACTAAGAGCAGGTCCAAGACAAGCCTGTACCAGCTCTAACTATAAGCTTTATCAAAAAGGAAGGTTTTAAGCCTACTCTTAAATATACAGGTGGTGTCTGCCTCCCGAATTGAAAGTGGGAGATGATTCCACAGGAGAGGAGCTTGATAGCTGAAAGCTCTGGCTCCTACTCTACTTTTAGAGACTTTAGGGACGACACATGCTATGTGAGGCAGGGAGTGTGCACTCAGCTTGGATGTTGACCAGAAGGGTTTTGTTTCAGCTGGGTCCAAAGATAAGCACTGGCAGTCAACCTAAATAGCTCCTGTGACACAAACATCTGACTCACCAGTAGGATGCATTGTGTGTTTTGCAATGCTTGCTCTACAGGGCACTGCTTCAAGGTTCTGGCAGTGTGGTGGAAACCCAATGCAATGTTTTTTTCCCCCTCAAACTGTATTATGCCAATGGAAACTCATTGTTTTAACATGTCCCTGTAGTAGTGCAACTTATTTACCCCTTACCATCCTCAACCTCTTGTCCACAGATTTTGGCCAGATTGTGCAAAATTCCAGTACAAGTGTAGAAGATAACTAAGTACATTGGTCAGTATCACAAATGTTAAGCAATTACAAATCGTGTTGGTTTTATACAACTTAACCTGTTTTAGCTGTGTCCCCATCAAACATCCTGAATCCCATCGGATCCAACTCATTTATATTGGTTTCATCTGATCTGCCAAGAAGTCCAACCTTTTGCCTTTTTGTGAGCAATGGTGTTCTTCTTAGATGCTGTGGCTGAATTCATGTGTTGCCCTTCACACTGTCTGATCATCCACTGAAACATTAATTTCCACAGATAATTCATGTGCCACGTGACAAACCTTTTAATGCAAGGTAGCATAAATAATGCATCGTGCATTGTTGTTTTTCAAAGACAGCCACTGCATCCTCTGTTACTGGTTGTATGGCTCCTCCTTTGCCTCGTAACCACTGCTGCAAGTGGGTTCCAGCATCTGTTCAGTTGATGTACACTCTTGTCTGTGTAGGTAGACAGCCAGGCACCAAGCAATAAAATGACAAAAGGGCAGAGGATTAGTTTTTTTTAAAGATGCGATTTATTCAACCCCAAAATGTCAACATACAAATGAATGAAAAATAAGCAAATTAAATAGAAAACAGGTCCAATTAAAAGAGGTCAACCAAACAGAACTCTACTCAAAAATACCACTAACAAAACAGGACATTGGCTCAAACAACTGACTTCAACATTTTGTGGTGGTGTATTGATTTCTTTTAATCTTACATTGGTGGTCTGGGGAAACTTATTTTCCTATCAGGGTTTTTTGAATGTTAAATCTCTAATGCAATAGCTGGAGATACTTCTTTTTGGCAAGTTGTCTGATGTCAGATGGTAGTTTATGATGATGCGTCTACTCTTTGTTGGTTTTAACCAAAAGAACTCGCTCAAACAAATCCTTCCTCACTTTCGGTAATGTCAAGCATGGTTTGCAAGGAAAGCAACTCTGCCTTGAATGAAGGTCGGCACTAATACTCCGTACAGAAAGGGCTGGTTAGGCTGTATTTGTAATGTCTGTTATTTAATCAAGATTTGCTCAATGAGAGTAAATGTCACAATGAGACTTGCTCCCCATAGTGAGACATCATTCAGAATATAATGAAAAGCAACTGTTGGACTGTCTCCCTGCTGGACTATGTGCCATTCTGTCTAACCCTTAAGCAGTGTTTTATCTATTAGTCTAATTGGTCTGAATCTGTCTGCAGCCCTGACCGGGAATCTGTTCATTCACTGTGCTCAAAGCTCAGAGCTAAACATTAAAACAAGGCACTTCTGTTGAATAAAGATAAATCTCAAAAAATCCTTTTGACAAGCTTATTTCAACATAAAATCTCACATGTCTCTGATCACACCTGTATGTTTTGTTTTTTATTTTAGGACAGTTTCAACGTTTCACGCACTGTTGGTGGGAATCTTCTGTCTCTCCATCTTGTTCTTCGATGATGCCGTCAATGAAGACCCAGTCTGGTGAGAGTTTGGCTCTGAATTAGTATCAGGAAGGGAAACATTTTGATCAGAACATCTCTACCAGCCACAGTTATGATTTTGGCTGGTAAAAATCTGCCAGAAATGAGAAACCTACTTTTTTAAATTGAGAAATGAAATCAGTCAAATATTACAAATAACTTTGAGTGTTACATCTTCCAGCATCATTGGTGGGGTCTGCTTCTGTGGTGTGCTAGAATAGAATAGCTGATATTTGGCAAATTTTCCTTTCATTTCTTTTATTTATAATGTCTTTTTTTTACAACCGTTTGGAATAGTAAAACTTTGAAATTACCAAGGCCAGAACAAAGTGACTTTCATCGGACAAACCCAGTCAAACCAAATGTGTATTTTCAATAGGGGAGATCCTACACTGGTGAAGACTAATGTTGCCATCACAACAGGCTACCTCATATCTGGTAAGAGTAAGATACTGTTTAATATTTTTTTTTGAAAATGATACGATTAACTTGATCCTTTGATGACACCATTAACCATGACTTTTAGCCATAGACTATATCGATATCAGTCGATATCGATATAGTCTAAATAATCAGTAAATAACTTTTTGTTCATGTAAAATGTCTGTCCTGAAGCAGTAGTGTTATAATTATTCAGCGGTGGAAACCCTCTGAAACTATGAACGTAGCTGAAAACATGAATATGTTCAATGACTGCATCGATGCAGAGTCGACCTCCTCTGTGCAGGAGCCCAAAACGTTCTGTGCTGTGTGCGTCAACCTAACTTGATGTGGGTGTTCGTGTTGTCTGCCAAAACATGGACAGGATGAGTTCTATCGACGTTATATCGACGTGTATCTCTATCGAAGAAAAGTTATATCGCGATAATTATCGATATCGTTTTATCACCCAGCCCTACCACAGACAATTCTAAATAAAGTATTTCAAGTTTACAGCATGCTTTTTATCAGTTGTATGCACTCCAAATGTTTTTATTGCACCAATGACATGTCATCTCTCTGTCCTCTGTATTTTTGTTTTGCAGATCTGCTGCTAATATTTTACTATTGGAAGGCGATAGGGGACAAGTTTTTTGTAGTTCACCATCTGGCAGCGTTGTATGCTTACTACTATGTACTGGTGAGTGCCCTATTGTCCAATAGCAGAACGTGCAGGCAAGATGGGAAGGAGACAACCAAGGGTGAACAGCTGTGTCCTGCCCAGTTGGGTGTTTTAACGAATTTAGTCACTGTTCAGTGTCCATGGCTGTCCCCACGCAGCCATTCAGCTCATATAGGTTAGTTCAATATGCACAAGTTAATAGTGAGTATATGTGGAAAGAATGCACCCAAAACTGTACAAACATCAGAGAAGGAACTTATATGGATGGATAAAGTTTGGTGTTTTCAACAGTGGCTACAGTTTTGACGTTGTTGAGATGTTTTTATGTTTGTTGCTACTTCTGTGGTTGTGTTTTGTTTAAGATTGTCTCAAAACTATTGAACACAGTCTATACATTGTTATGAGGTGTGTCGTACTAACATTGATATGCACAGGTGCCGTGTTAGGCTACATCCACACTAGCACGTATTCGTTTGAAAATGCATCAGTTGTCCTATCACATGACCACCTTCTGGAAGAAAATGATACAACTGCTTACATGCGTAGAAGACAAGATATTATTCACACAATTCTGGTCATGTAATATGCATTTTTAAGGCATGTTAGTATGGATGGGATAACTGATGCAGAGCCAAAATGCTAGTGTGGACAGAGATCCTTTTAGTTTGAAAACACTCACATGAAAATGTAGTAGTATGGATGTAACCTTAGTTTGGCATATTTCATTGAGGTCCAGCAGTTTGCGTTGTAAAGGTCCTCTTTCTGGTGACATCAATTGTGAGTATGGTTATTAGCATGATCACAATTCCTGTGCTGCTGGTATTCAGTTGGCTCCTATCTTGTCGAGCGTACTCTGCAGTGCTGTTCACTCTTGGTTCAGTCCTGAAACCCTCTAGGTCTCCAGGATCTGTCGCATAATATACTATAGAAATGAATGACTATGGTATTTTTTGCATGGAATGCTCAATAATGATACTGGCTGATGACCCCCCCCCCCCCCTCCCTCCCCCCCTTCACCTTGCTCTCCCAGTTTTTTTCTGTGCTCTCTGTTTGTTTTTAACCGATCCCCTTCACTGTTGTTATGACTCAAGCTGAGCTTTTCAGAGGTTAGCGCAGCTGAACCCCCGAGCCGTAACCACTGTGTGCATGCCCGACAGCTTCATGCACAGACAGGGTTCCTTTCTCTTTGCTGTGCATGCCAAACAAACAGTATTTCACTCTCTCAATAACATACCTGCCTATCTGCAGTGCCTTCAGCCTGTCTTGTTTTTGTGCCAGAACCTAAGTCTGCCGCCTCTTTCTCTTGCTTCACACACCTCTCGACCCTCTGCGATGAGGGAATACTGACAAAACCGCTCAGAGAATGGCATTGATATGACCCCAGGTGGTTGAGGCCGTGACCAATAGCCAAGTCCTTTTTCTAAAATGCTAGTATTCTGTCAGGTGTACCCAATGGAATTACTGTTGTTGTTGCTCTTAAAAGTCAGTCTTTTCCTTTATACCCATTTTTTCTTAGAGTGAAGAAAACTTGCAGGGAATTCCATCAGTTCCCCAACAATAAACGCTCTGTATAGGAAAACTCAAAAGGACATATAGCGTGCGTTGCTCTGATTCTGAGTCCCCATACTTTAACTGTATTAAAAATAAAGAACTACATGCTTTACATTGCTTAGTTCTATACTTGTAGTTGTATGTTGCCAGTGCCAAGTTCAGCACAGCACCGAGGACGACTTGCGGTAATGCAGAAATCCATATTTACATCTTACCCTACACAATATTCAAGTCGTCAGCTGGATTAACAGATTTCGTCTGAAATGTATCACGCATCAGTATAACTTTTACACATTTCTACATCTAAATTGAAACTGTCACATTGTTGTCACAAAGTTCTGATTGATTACTGACTGTAAATCCAGCCTTTCAGTTGGAGAAACAGAGCAAGCACCTGTATCTAAAAACCATTAGGTCGATGAGATGAAGTAGGCCATACTGTTACTGGACACTCGTGACTGTTTCCTCAGTCTAGATCTGATGCTCATTTGGGATAACAGAATGAATGCTCCACATTTTACGACTGTGATTTAAAAAAAAAAAAAAAAAAAAGAAAAAGAAAACTCATTGCGAGTCAAATTACTTCTGGCGCTATTACATTTGCAGTAAAATCTTCATAACCTTTGACGTCATTTTTCATTTGATTCAGTTATGTATTCAAATATGTCACATGTTGTCTCATTAGTTGATGTGTTGAGTGTGTTTATGTGGAAGTGTAGAAGTAAATATACACAAAAACCCAAACCTATTCTATACAAACATTAAATCCTGAGTTGTACAGCCTAATTAAGGCAATTAAATGTACTTGGATTTGGGAAACCTGTATTTAATATTATTATATTTATCTTGGTATGTTTTGCTTATTGATCAGTCTGCCACTAATGTTGTGAGAGTGTTCAATGACTTAGACTGATCTGATAGCAGCATAATCTGACTTGACTAAAGCTTAACTAAAAAGCAGAAAATATATATGCTGTTTAAATATCAGATGCATGCTTTCTTCTCAGTGTTGTTAGTCTCGCTTCTGAGGCGCTTCCAATTGCGGCGGCATCTGTTTTTTCATTTCAATAATCTTTTTCTAATGTATCTGTACAGTCTTGTCTGTCTCTGTGTCTTCCGCTGACTTTAACACAAAAAAGCCCCTCTTTAAACCCCACATGCAAAAACTACCAACAAACACTTTGGGGTGTGTCATCCCTGTTCATGCAAAAACTACCAAAAAGGGTTGTGTATCATTTAGAGACCCCAGAGCTGGGTCTGGATCTAGATGGGGACTTCTTTATTCCTGTCTTGTCTGCTGTTATTGCTGTTGTGCTGCACTGAGCAGATATGATGCCCAGTCACAGTATGGACTTACCAGTTCCTAGAGGTATTAGCATTCTCATGCTCGGTGGAAAGTTCAAATCACAAGGTTGAAATGCAGATGCACCCTGTTTGTAGTAGTAAGTATATTGCAATGGCCAGATTTTGTTTCAGCCCTGACGGTAAGTCTTCTTTTTACATGCTTTATAAATCAGGCCACAAGACAAGTCGCCTTGAATCCATTTCTGTGGATGTTTTTGTCCAATTGAATACTGTATTTTTTAACACAAAATAGCAGCTCTTGCTAAGGTTTCAGTCAAAACCTAAACATGATTTAGTATTTTGGCCAGGTCACTGTTTTTTAAGCTTGGGTCTCCTGAAACCGTCTTGGTTTTATGGTTATCTCTCATTTCATCTTTCTATTTAGCAGCAGTTGAAAAATTGTGCAAATAAAATAAATAAATAAATAAAATAAATTCATGCAAGTATATCCAGGAATGCTGGAAGTAAGTCAGAGTTAGGGGTGCTGAGAAAAAGTCTCAATAAAGAAAGCGCTTATCTTATAATAGGGCCTCTTAGCAAACGCAGCTGTTGATATTACTAATTTCATATCAGGAATTGCCTCAAGCAGTCATAAGTCAGCTTTGAGCTCAGATTACATACAAGACAAAGTGGAATTCCAGCCGCGAACTCTTAAACTGTGACATGTTTGGCAGTGAAAACATTTTACTTTTTTCTCTGCATGGCTTTTAATCTCTCCTCCAACCAGTGGCTGGCTGAATGAATGAATGAATGTATGATTGTACAGTATGTTTATCAAAACCTGTGCTTTTGATATTTGCTTAATACCGTTTTCTATTGTTAAGATATTATTTGGATGAATTGTCTATATATATATATATATATATATATATATATATATATATATATATATATATATATATATATATATATATATATATATATATATATAATCAATGTGAGCTAGCAATAGCAATAGTAGCAAAGATACATTCGTGATTATTACCTCAGTACAGACAAATGTATAGTTTCATGTGAGTATTTCTGCATTTGAACCTTGTCCTCTCAGTTTCTTGAAAGATGGAGGATTATGGTGACGAGTTTCTTACCAATTTTATATGAAAGTTTTGGACTGGGGCAATGAAAGTTACTGGCCAGATTGATGTGACTTTGTCCATGGCCAGTTCCTTGTGCCCCTCCTGTACGGTAGTTCCTGCTCTCAATAAATATGGAGAATGAATCATCAGGAGGGTGAAATTGGAGATGGCAGTCTAATTTTGGCCTGCAATTCTGAAGGAATAATAATGTGCCCTGACAGAGAAGAGTATTTTGTTAGATGTGTCAAATAGGTCTAAGTTTGGTGGGAACTCCATGTAATTTTAGAGTTTCCCCCTTCCTTACAAGTTATTTCTTAAATTTAAAATAAAAAACAAAATATCAAAGGTCCAAAAAAGTCTCTTGAATCTTAAACATACCTTCGTTAATCGAGATCTTTGCTGTCATTGATGTAAGTGCTGTGGATCTGCTAGGATACTGACAATGGATGGTGTTCACTGAGGAGCAAATCGTTCAGCAGCTTCATGCCTGCTGGTCATTTCATTTTCTGTGGTTTTCCTGTTCTTGCCTTGTTCTTCCAGGGCGAAGGAATGTTGCCTTATTTTGCTAACTTCCGTCTGCTCGCTGAGTTTTCTACACCATGTGTGAACCAGCGGTATGTATCTTCTTTGCGTTATTTAATTCAGGATTCAGGCTCAATTTTTAACATTTCTTGAGATGTGTCAGAAGTTGTTTTGATTGTTAGGTATTGTAATTATATGCACATGCAGTTTTCAAACCATTTATCTTAATAAAGCTGAGGTCGTACCTGACATACTTAAACTCTCATGCACTGTAAAGGTTCAAGTTACTCATGAATTAAACTTTTAGATATTGACATTTAAATACTGCTAGATACTGTATTTTTAAATTTGTCTTGTGTTTCAGGTGGTTCTTCGAGGTACTAGGTTATGCCAAGTCCTCGCGGCCCAACATGGCAAATGGCGTTGCCATGGCAGTAGTGTTTTTCATGGTACGCATCGCCGTCATGCCCGTCTACTACAGTCGCATGTATGCAGTCTATGGCACGGAGGCCTTCTACCTTGTGCCGTGGGGTGGCCGCGTAGCTTGGATCTGCTCCAGCATCTGCTTGGATGTCATGAACATTATGTGGATGCATAAGATCGCCCGTGGCTGCTACAAGGTGTTGCGCTCGGCTCACCGGAGCAAAGCCAGCATGCCTCAGGAGAATGGGAAGACAGATTAAGGGAACCAGGAAGTCCGTGGCCACAATATGGACAAAAATGACGTCACTCTCAGTGCACTGGTTAGCAACAGGTGGGACCCTCACATGTCGAGCTGCTTCAGCAGGAGCACACCTGGGATTTGTGACATTAAAATGCTGAATGTAATGAGGGAAACTGAGATTCCTTTTGGAAAGTGGGTACAGTCACTGAGACGTACCGATGGACCAATTAACTGGCCGTCCGTAAGCCATGAAAGGACGTCTTAGCAATACTCTGCAGCATGGCCACTTATTTTTCTCTTGAACAATTTTACGACGACACAAAAGAGGTTGTGCGGGGACAGTGGACTGTTAGCCCAAACCAGAAATTGTCAAAAAGTTTACTGTTCTTTACATATTTGTTAGTCAACGAATGAATTCAAAATTTGACTTTGTGTCAACAAAGAGGCCAACACTTGAGGGAGCCGTGTAATAAACGCATTGGTGCCATGAAATCATTGGGAGCTGCCTCCTGAGGGAGAAGAGTCCAGCATCACTTTTATTTCCCCTCCTACTTTTAGATGCAGGTACTTGGTTGAGATGCACAAAGGGTAATAACTGAGAAGAATACGTCTGAATACATCACCTGGTCACGCATTTGTTTTCATTCACTGAAGAGTTTCATTTTAAAAATCAGCCTTTAAGAAATGTATGGCGACATTGTGAGTGTCTTGGTGGCATTTGAATGGTTCATTTAAATTATGTAGGGTTAAAGGGGCGTCAGTGCCACGTACGTAGTCCGTGTCTTTAATCTTGCAGGAGCAGAATGTCGAAGAGGACACTGATGTGTTCAGGGTACATCAGTGCAGAAGTGCTAAAAGGGAAACTGAATGTCAATACTGTGTTTTCTTTTTTTTTTTACTCTTGATTTTGCAATGCAAGGGCCGTAACCGTAATGAAATAGAGGCCACAGTTACCATCCGATTTGTAAATACACAAGATTCAATGTGTATAAGAAGTGATATGTCACGTTCACACAAATATCTTGCCGACACTCTTCTCTGGGAGTCTGCATTTTTATTTATTTCACGTTGTGATGTATGTGAAGGGCTGAAACTGACGTGGAGTCTGTGTCAGAGACAAACCTAATGTTCCATGAAGAGTTATGAGCTGTGTCTCAATTCAGGGGCTGTACTGTTCGGAGGCTGCATTGGAAGAGTGATTGCGTCAAGGTGGCACGATCAGGCCGTTTCATTTGGAAGTCTCCTTC
Organism: Verasper variegatus; assembly: GCA_026259375.1. Taxonomy (NCBI): domain Eukaryota; kingdom Metazoa; phylum Chordata; class Actinopteri; order Pleuronectiformes; family Pleuronectidae; genus Verasper; species Verasper variegatus. The sequence continues at coordinate 7,857,718 of CM048056.1, forward strand.
AAACGCGGACGACAAATGAGACTTTTCATCCCCAAGAAACGAAGGCGTCAATGGGTGGATCTATCCCAGAATTCATTGCGTTTTACTGTTTTTCAAAGAGGTAATGGCGCCGGCAAGTAATGAGACATCCGATACTTCAAGTCAACCAAACAGGTTGCGCACGTTAAAAAATTTTAGGGGCATTCAAACTTTCTCGCCGTGTCCAACTTTAGCTCCGTTGCTAGGTAACAACAATAAGCGCGGGATGAGCTGGTGACTCCCATCATGGAAATCCTCTGTAGATCAGACCGTCTCATTGTGGTTCAGCCTTAGCGGTCTACCCAGCCCGCAAAGGCCGCCTCCTTTATTGTCCGGGTAGACTGCGTCCTTGAATTGGGACACAGCTTTGTCTGGAGGTTTATATAATATTCACACTTCCTGTCAATTGTTTCTTTACAGGCACAAACTGTTAATTTGACCCCTGGGCAACAATTGCCAACAAGCTGCATGCTGCTACGTGTTTTACAATTGAGAAGTAGTTTATTTCCCAGACGGTTTAGAAGTTTATGTCCGAAAATATTTTATATTCAGAAAGAGCATTGTAATAAAACCAGCCTCTGCCTCGTGTTGTATATGATTTACAAGCTGGACACAAGTGTTTCAAGTTCGTCAGTGGGTCTAAGTTGTACTTGTTTTGTTTAGTGTCATTCTACTGACCCCCGTACAACACCGAACACACATGGAACAACTCAGCTCAAAGGTATTTAAGGTATGTGTATCATCTGTTTAAAAATTAAAGTTGCGATTTATCGGTGATCCGCGATACCTACTTGAATTTTGAATTGTAAATGTATCTTTTTATGAGCTGTTCATCAAAAGCTGTCATGTGAAAGCGAAACAGGGATTGCGTATATGCCTTGCTCAATGTTCCGAATTTTAGTTTTGTTGCCTTTTTTGTTTGCAAATTATTGTTGCACGGTGAATATTTTGACTCCTCACAACACTGTGATTTACGTGTGCCCCCCCCCCCCCCCCCCCCCATGCACTATGTGATTGTTAAGCCTTTTGTAATGGAGGAGTCTAAAATGTGAAAAACCAAGAGGCTTCTCGAGGCTGGTTGATTTGCTTTAGTTAAGGATTTTAAAATTGAAAACAAAAACAAAAAAAACTTATGTTTATGTGCCAGTGCTTGATTCACTACAATTCCATGGTTAAAAAAAATCTTTTGGTGTCCTCGCAGGATGATGCTGGTTTTCTTTTCCCATGCAGCAGTGCCAACCCGCAACCACGAGTTCAGTGGTTCCGATTAGTTCCGTTCAACTATAGTTCTGTTCTGTTTTCAGTTGGCGCCATTAAACCAGTGTGTTTGGATCAGGGTGGATTTATGTATGTATGTAAGGCGTATGTCCTCCACATCACAAGAGAGTATCGCTTATCTCACGTGTTAGAGAGCAGCCAGGATGTGGCGTCCTAATACGTCAGTGGGATTAAACAGAAAATCTTGCAAGGGGTTTCAGGACGGCAGCAGACGGCCACTTCTGGTGGAAGTGGGCATCTCTGAGCAGGGTCATGCATGGTCAATGTCTTCATGCATTCTCTATTACTGCATGTGGTATCGCATGGGTATGCACTGTAAAACAAGCATATACACTTGCAAGAGTAATTTTGTTCTTTTTTTCTTAGTACATGTACATAATGTTTACTTAAGCTTTATTCTTCTACTGTGTCACACAATGTAAATCCACAAATGACGAGGATGATGGTGTGGGGGGAGAACATTTAACAACTTTAGTCAAATATCCAGCACAGAAGTAAATCATGAAGGGAAAACTTGAATACTAATCAGCACAGTTTATAAGAACCTGGGCAGTGCAAATACACATTAATACTAGGATCACCTTGCAACATAGGCGTACCATTATCTTTAATTTATTAATCCAAGAGAATAAAACAAAGCAGACATTATGGTACCGGAGCGTGGCGCCGTCGTCTGCTCTGAATGTACAGGAGAGATGAAGGTGGAAGGTTTGGTGACGTCCCATGAATGTGTTGGAGATGAGAAAATATTTGTCACTTGCAGTTTTTTCACTTGTCCATTACAATAAATACCAAATTAACCCTCGGCCAAGAAAATGTTTTTTTTTTTTAGTACTGAATCAATGAACCATTAATGTGTTGCATGGATTCCAATCTACTGCCAAGAACATGAAAGTCATTATTACTGGGTACATCTGAGCATATATGACAAGTTATTGCATTTGTTTTGCTCATGTGATTTTCTTTCAGGAAAAGCAATATACAGAAACTGCCAATAAAAACATAGTGAACTTTGCCATGTGGAATTTTATTGCTGAATTTCTTCAGTCGTGTGCATATATCATATTTTTACAATTCTGCAAAATGTATGCATAATTTATTCTTTATTTAACAAAATATTGTTTCAAAAATGACCAGAGAAGCCCTAAAAGGCTTTCTCCTTTTTTCAAGTTACAAAACACAACGTGCAGCATTCCTGCCCTATGCTGGTAAGAGCAAGTTAACATCTCGTCAAACAATACAACAGAAATCTTTATCTCTAGATTTCATTCTGTGAAGGCGTTGGGGTTTCTGCCAAGACGTCTGTTGGCTCGCATTCAGGATGTTTATTGTCCAAAAAAGTCTTACAGTTTACATTCATTATTTTTTGTCATAATTAAGCACATGGGTGTCATCACACACATATTGCCTGAATATGTTAGTATATGGTAATGACTTTCATGAGCCACAGGAGGGCAGTGTTGCCTCTGTTTCTCTCCTTGTGCTGTGTTGTCATTATCAATAACAAGGGTGAACTCATTCATGTGTTTACTATAATCAGAAAGACTGTTTGTCTGACCTACCATCAGGACATACGAGTGAATGTGTCGTAAATACATGTAAATTGTATTGTCAGTGATAAGTTGCCCCCCCCCCCCCCCAATGGGTGTACACACACTCTGACACGTCAACAGTTTCAAGCAGATTTCAATGTCTCTCAGCTTCTTGTCAGATAAGACAGGTCGTTTCAGCATTTTCCCTCAGAATGATAAAAAGCTTATTCAACTAAAGTTCACTGTATGTCATATTTATTGGGTATTTATTATTGAGGTAGAAAAACGTAAATTTCTTATTTTTGCAATGTGCATCTGTCAGTGTACATGACACACAACTTTAACACGGCAGGAAAAAAGAATATCTCATAAGAGTCAAACAGACTGAACATCAGACCAAATCGGAATAATCTACAACAAAAATTAAGACCCAAGCACTTGAACCAGTTACTAATTACATCCTGACTCAGACAGAGTTGTAAAAAATGTGAGGAATTGTTGTGTAACTAGTTGTTGGAAATGGAAGAAACTTGAGATAAGTTTCTTCGGTGTTTCTTGTAGTTTGTATCCGTGTCAATGTTTAAAGAACACGTCAGATTCAAGTACTTTTAACATAAAAAAAAAAACAACTGCAGCAGGAGAGTGTGAGGGTCACCAGCCCTATTGCTCCACAGATTGCTCCAGTCATCTCAAGACAGGTTCATCAGCAGCTGGTTATTCCTGGAAACAAACATAAGGATGTTATAAAAAGATTAAGACGATATTATTCCACGAATGTCGAGTCAAGTTTATTTATATGGCATATTTAATAAGCAAAGCATTGACTCAATGAGCTTCAAGATAAGACGCAACACAACAAATTCATGACATGACCCAAAACATATAACATGTTTTATTGGTGATTATTCCCCCATAAAAAATATGAACGGAACTATTTATTGCACACACAGAACATGCACACACACACAATAAACACAGGATGACAGGTCCTAGTTAGCTGTTTCTGACTATGTTGCTCCACAAATTCTCAAGATAAATAGGTTGCACATGCACAGTGCAGTATATGACAGATATGCTATATTCAGCAACGTGAAGCCATTAAACTTCATACTGTGACCTTGAACACCACAGCAGATAAAAGCGATTACTTAAGAACTGAGATCATCCTGAATTCTCAAAGGAATAACAAAGAAATTATTCGATAGTCTCAGCTACAGGAGTTCATATATATATATATATATATATATATACAAGGATTTCTCCTCCTTTAGAAATACAGTAGTGTGTTGTATATTTGCAGAGTCTCGCTGCTGATTCAAACATCACACCCAGAGAAAGAAATATTGCCCAGAATGCATTGTTTTTAACTATGTTAATGGTAAACAGTATGTAACTCACAATTTGGATGCTTTTGTCAGCCATTTGTTACAGTGTGTGTTCATATGTATTCTTTATATATTTTATATATGTGTGTACTTGTACTTACACTTTGTGAGGACCACTAAGATCTTATGGACCTTATTGACATTATGAGAAAAGGAAGATGTTGTGGATATTTTGGAAAATTGAGGACATTTTGACCTGTCCAAGTTAAAACGTCGGGGTTAGGATTAGCTTTAGTTCATGGTAATTGTTGGGGTTAGGCATTAGGTGCTTTGATTTTGTGTGTGTGTGTGTGTGTGTGTGTGTGTGTGTGTGTGTGTGTGTGTGTGTGTGTGTGTGTGTGTGTGTGTGTGTGTGCGTACGTGCGTCCGTCCGTCCGTGCGCAGCATTGAACTCAACAAACTGAGGAATATAAATCATATCAGGAAATAAATACGGACAAAGTGGTGGCTAATAAACTTGAATTGCACATTATGCAATGTGTTCGCAGAATCCAAAGGTGCAGTGGCGGGTGAGCACTTCAACCGCATCTGCAATTTATGTAAGGACAAAATGGGCTAAATCTCATGCTGCATCTAAATGACTTCCATCTAAGGGGACATAGTAAAATCCCATGTGTCTGTAAGGGATAAAAAAATGATGAAACACCAGCCGAGGCCTCCAGCAGGTGAGGAGTGGCGGGTCAGTTCGCGATAAAGCCCTCTCCAGGGAACGCGTTTCGCTGAACTGGTCACTGTGAGATTTCAATGAAATCATCCCGGGGGCAGCGTGAAGATAAGATAATCCGCCCTTTGCCAACTCCACAACAAAGACAGCAGCTTTAAAGGGAGTGGTCTGTGAGCCTGTTGGACTGCAGTATTGCCCAGACACCTGCAAGAGTCCGTCGTCTCTCTGTGCGCAAACATGGCCCCAGACTTTTCCAAGAACGCAGAGGAGAAGCCGGAGCCTACCAAGGCAGAAGTAAAAGGTAGGTCGAGTTTTTTTTGTATTTACATTATTAAGAAAAGGACCAAGAGATTCACAAATACAACACTGAAGGTTTGTTTTGCTTCTTTTCGAATAGGGAGCATCCCCGATTGGTTGCAAGGCACCCTGCTGCGTAATGGCCCCGGCATCTTTTCTGTGGGGGACACCAGCTACGACCACTGGTTTGATGGGATGGCCATCATGCACAGCTTCGCCTTAAAGATGGTTGGTGTTGCAATTTTGTTCTATTACACAAAGTAATGAAAGATCATATCAGAAACTCTGAAAGCCTTTTCTTCTTTACAGTTATTGATCCGTGATTGTGTTCTATGTATTACAGTGTGAGCTAAGGAATGCATAAAATATGAAGCACAAATAAAAACACAATATTCATTTTGTCTTTTACCTAAATTAGGTGTAATTCGTGCAAGGTTTGACTTAAACAAAAACTAAAAGCCTTGTTTGCTTCTTCAGTTATTGATCCGTGACATTGACATCTTTGTATTTTAGTGTGGAGAGAAGCCAAGAAATGCAAATAATAAGCAAAATAGCACAAAAACAATCATAACAATATTTTTTTTTCTGTTAAAGGTGAAGTAACCCACAGAAGCAGATTCCTCAGAGGGGACACCTACAAAGCGAACATGGCTGAAAACAGGATAGTTGTGTCTGAAATGGGGACAATGGCCTATCCGGACCCCAGCAAGAACTTCATCTTCAAGTAAAAACACTCTCTCGTTCATATCATGATCTTTATCATCTTAGTTGTCTGATTTCATTTTTACAAACTTACCACAAGGAATAGTACTACAGTAACTTTTCTACTTGAGGAAAAGTTATTATAAGTTATAAGTGCTTTTCAATATACTTAAACTATTAAAAGTAAATGTACTTGTACTTCCCTAATGCAATGATCAACTACATCATTAACTGTGCCTATTGTATATTTTTGTTTAATACAAATATACTACAGACTAAGTCGAATGTTTCCGCCCCGCAGTGATTGGATCAGTGGACCAATTTCTCTCTCATTATTGATTACTTTTAAAAAGATAAAAAGCAATGTGAATATGTATTGCAATTCTTTGCAGAATAGAAAATACTTATAGTAGATGATATATGTGCCTACAAATAAATGTACTTATGTACACTAACACGGTACTTTGTTACAACCCACCACTGATAAAGGATATTCTATGTATGAGGATAATCAGTGGTTGGTGTCGGAGAAGCCACGTGCTGTTTGCCTCCCTGTTGTCGATTTACCATTGAGATTGCAACTAACTCACACATTTCTAAAAGGCCCCACTGTAAAGAAATGAAGTCTTTTGTGTTGGATAATCCCTGAACTTAGCCCATTTCCTCCCTTACCTTTCAGGGCAATCACCTTCCTCAACCACACGGTGCCCGACTTCACCGACAACGGTGCGAGCAATTTCATCAAATACGGGAACGACTACTACGCCACCTCTGAAACAAACTACATCCTCAAGATTGATCCTGTGACCCTGGAGACTCAGGAAAAGGTAAAAAAACAACAACAACAACAACAACAACAACAAGTGACCACTGTTGGTTGAACAATGGAGTGAAGAGCTGGTTTCAGAGCTCCTGTGCTTCTGTTTCTCACAGGTGGACTACATGAAGTACCTGCCTGTAAACCTGGTTTCCTCCCATCCGCACTACGACAAGGAGGGCAACGCCTACAACATTGGAACTTCAATAGCAGAGAAGGGCAAGACGAAATACACTCTGTTTAAAGTCCCTGCCGCTTCCGAGAAAGGTATATAAACTTCATAACCAGCTCTACTTTGTCCGGTTCCCTCAGCGCTCTCTCTCTCTTCCTATCAGCTGCACTTTGTAGGAGTGAAAAATCACTCTGTCGGGATCGGGTCATAGATGTAAATTTCCGCTCTATAAAAAGATGATATCAGTTTCCTCATGTCATAAACAGTGTTATGATAGGTAGAACAAAAGAAAGATATCTATGAGAGTGTGAAATGTGGTGCCGCTTGATAGTTGCACTGCATTAGTTTATTTTATTTCTTTGGGTTTTTCAGACAAAGACAAGAATGCCCCTGCGCTGAAGAACGTGGAAGTGGTCTGCACAGTCCCCTGCCGCTCCCTGCTTACACCGAGCTACTACCACAGCTTCGGCATGACGGAAAATTACTTCATCTTCATCGAGCAGCCGTTCAAACTGGACATCCTCAAGATGGCCACGGCGTACATGAGGGGAGTTAGCTGGGCAAGCTGTCTGAAGTTCTGCCCTGAGGAAAATGTAAGGGAGCGTCGCTATCTGCTATGTTTATTGCTTTGTATGTGTCGTACTTTATGGTCATACTACTGAGTATGAAAGCAGCTCTAGCTACCAGTGTTGTGGAAGATTCTGAAACCTTGGCAGGACGAGATTGACTCTAATTTACTTTACAAATGATCGTTCCGTCCTCAGACTCTGATCCACCTGATAGACAGAAAGACCCGCTAAAGTGGTTGAGACAAAGTACTACACTGGAGCAATGGTCGTCTACCATCACGTGAACGCGTTCGAGGACGACGGCCACGTGGTCTTTGATGTCATTGCCTACAACGATACCAGCCTTTATGAAATGTTCTACCTGAGCAAGCTGAAGGAAAACGCTGGCCATGACGAGAGTTATTCCAAACCAAGCTACAGGAGATTTGTACTTCCCATCCATTCAAACAAGGTGGAGTAATAATAAGAAAAACTATAACAACAATAATAATAGAGAGGTTTTGCGATTAAACTGGTTTAATTTATGGACTGTTTTTCTTTTGCAGGCCATTGCAGTTGGAGAGAACCTGGTACGACTCAAATACACAACAGCCAGCGCTGTGAAGGAGAAAGAGGGCAAACTGATATGCCAGCCAGAGGTGTTCTGTGAAGGTAAAACCACAGCACCCCTCAAACAGACACTTCAAGTTGTATCTCCTACATTGTGTATCTGTGAGAGTAACTGATTTTTCCACACGAACACGAAAACTCAGGTTTGGAATTACCCAGAATCAACTATGACGTCAACGGACAGAGACAACGTTTTGTCTACGGCAACTGTGTGGAGGAATCTGCACTGGCAAAACAGGTAAGGTTCCCTATCTAATCTATGTGATTGTGTTTTTGGGCTGGTATGGCTCGAGTACCGCCTATCTTATCCACTTCACACCTGGCATGTGCATGTCAATGGCCCAAGAAAATCCAGTGTGGAATTTTGTGCGATTTAGACCCACGATACGTTCAATACTATAAAACTTGGGTAAACAGGTGTCCAGCACTCTGTCGTGAGACTCACCAACATAAGTGACGTTGTTAATGTCGACAACAGCATATTCACTGTCCATTGCGGGTCTGTGAGTCGAGCTTCAGCAGAACTTTCAATAAACAGGCGAACAGCACCTTGTGCAGCAGCGGTGGCGCAGCTTCAGGGTCCTGTGGTCTGAGTCCTGCAGCCGGTCGTTACTCGCCACAGGTCACTTTTACACTTTCAGAGAGAAAGCTGCAACCAGCATCACAGGCCGAGTAAACAGACCGTTCCAAATAGGCAGGTTTAAAACAGGCAATGCACAAGTTGTTTCAAATGTGGCTGTCGCAGAGCAGGCCTGGTGGGACTCTTGAAGAACAGAGACTTTAGATTCAAGGCCTTTGAGAAAGTAAATGTTCTGGCCGGCATTGTTTTTACAGATTTAGGGAGCAAATTGCAGAACTGGGAATTAGCAGCTGGCACAACTAGAAGATGGGAAATACTTTGTTCAAGTGTGAATTACCTATCGTGCCAACAAAGATCAAACCACTTCATGGCTGTGGCTGTTATACCCACATCCTTTCCATTGATCGTAATTCCACACGAATGCACCAGAAACAATGGAAAGCAGAACTTCAAAGCGTTCGCTTACAAAGGTTTCATTCTTTGGAAGAGGGATTCCCTCGTGTCTCACTGACGTAAAGAGGAAGGCACGAAAGGAAACACATTAGTTTAGACAATAAGATTCCTGCTCATTCCCACTTGATTCGTGTTTTTTTGTAGAGTTATAGCATAGAGCTGAACCGGCACCCCTTTGACAAAAGAGATATCGGAGTCAGTAAGTTACTTCAATCATAGATACAGTTTGAGTCGAAACATACATAAAACATATATATATATATATATATATAAAACACTTTTTCATATGTGTTAACAAGAATAATTGCCCCTTATTTTGTACTGATGCCTTAAATGAAACCAAACATATGGCACTCACATTTTATTAGATGTTATTATATACTGATTAAATTCAGCAAAGATGGTTTTGCATGACAGTTTCTCTCCAGCTCTCTAACGATTAGTGAGTCACTCTGTCTAAAGTCTACCCCACTTAATACCTGGAAAAGAGCTGGAGCCAGTTCCTCAATGTCCACCGCCGACCGACATAAATATGACGGTTGCTGGTTTATTGCTCTTTTCTAAGAACATGGCTCACAGTCGGGACAAAGTGCCGTACCATCTCTTGCTTATCTACTAGAGGGATAAGCTATTAACACTCGGCTCTGTTTAGAATTCGAGAACATTTATTTGACCCACCTCAACAAGCCAGTGAATCACGCACGCACACACACACGCACGTTTCCCCCCTCCTAATCTGTTCATTTTCTGCAGATCTCCAAGTTTGACACAGAAACCAAGGAAATGGTTTATTGGAATGAAGAGAACTGTTGGCCATCAGAGCCCATCTTCATCCCCAAACCAGCCGGAGAGGCAGAGGATGATGGTGAGAGTGTGTGACACGTGCATGTGTGTTGTGTTACGTATGCTTGTGTACAGTGTCAGCTGGAGTACAGATTCATTTGGAATACTGGCTTAAAAAACAGGAGATTTGATAACCTGTGACCCACTTTCCTTTCCATTTGCAGGTGTCGTCTTATCATCCGTTATCAACTCCAACCCAGGCCAGTCTGATTTCATCCTGGTTCTCGACGGCAGCACATTCAAGGAAGTCGCTCGTGCATACTTGAGCACGGTGCTCCACAAGGACATGCACGGATTATTTATCCCGCAAGGAAATTAGTCATTAGGATATGTAAAAAAAAAGAAAAGAAAAGAAGTGCCTTTGGAGATATGTGTTGATTTTGTGTGGATCAATTTATAACATTATGTATTATGTAACCTGCATTGTTCTATTGTACTGCTTTGACTTTCATTGTACAAAAACTAAATAAAAGTGTGACATGTATTCCAGATCTTTGCTTTAACAAGATACGAATAAATCCAACCCACGGTTCAGATGTGGGACTGTCACGGTGAGCAGTCGTGGTTATATGTTGTAATTACTTAGAGGAGGACATTATCTCGTCACAATCCCCCCGCAAACAAAGTCCATTCACACAAGATGAGTAAAAGCTGTGCTCAAGCTTCACTCGTGTGTAGAAGTTGTGTCTTCACAAGCTTTGTGATGAGAGATTATATACTGTATTTTGGTGACAGTTTCATAAAGTACACAAAAAATGATTTTTACTTACAAAACACATATGACCAGCAATGTCTTTTTCTGTGACTTAACTTGTGCTATTGACCACTAGAGGGAGGCAAAGACCAGCTTTTACTCAGTGCATGAATGAGCTTTGACAAAATTATTTAATTGCACATTAAAAGTAAGTGAAGTCATCAACAACACAAACAATGTAACAATACTAAGATGACAACGTGATTGTGGAGGTCTCCGCTACATCTACTGAACTTGACTCAATGCACAAATTATTCTTGACCTGTCGAGCCAACGTAATAGTGTCATTTAATTCAGATTTATTAATTAAATATATAATCATATAATACAGAATATTATAGTAAAGAGGGGTGGTGCCTTGTTTATGTAAAAAGATGATCTGCTCTTTGTACAATCCCAATTTAACAGAAACCCTTTAATCCAGTATATATGACACGTTTATACACACACACAGATCTATTATAAACAGTAAGAATTATACAAAACACACGTGTACTTCAGTGCAGTCAGTATTGCCATTTTTAAATAAATTAAATTGTCCAAACATACATCATAAACTAATCATAATAAAAAACCTCACACACACACACATTTGGATGTGTTAAATGGATGGCAGTGTATTTATATAATGTTGGTTAACCAGGACATAGCAATATAATGATGACACTTTTTGTGTGTAATAAAGGATCTTTAGAACTTGTACTTAACAAAATAATAAAAAATAGACACTGAGAGGGATGATTAAATATGTCTGGACATAGTCACTACCCCAAATTACTCATTATTCCCAAGCATCTGAATAACTGAGATTTAAAGAATTAGATGTTAACAGCTTACTTCGTACAAAATGTTCATCACGTGAATCATCGGAAAATCATCATTAGAAAAAGAAAATTCTGTGTATTTTTAAAGACCAAGAATAAAACCTTTACAATGTTTTGAATATATTGAAAAAATCAGAAGCGACAGCAGAGATGACCAGCTTTTGACACTTGCTGCGTCCGTGAGGCCTGGTGGTGGACACAAGAACGGGTAGTTAAGATTGTGGGGCCAGTGTGTAAGAGCAGAGCAGTCAGCTGGTGAAACAGAGCACAACTTGATGGAACTTCACCACCACGACAGTGAAAGAGCAGGTAAATAATAACTTTCCAAACATGTCTTGTATTCCTGTGTACCGTCAGACCAATCAGACAACGGCACTCAGTAGAGCGCTCACCTCCACCGAGGCCGGAGCTGGATACAGACACATTTCATCAAGATCCATTAAATTATCACCTGGGAAATTTGTGACAGTGTCAACAAAAAAACAACTATCTGGCATTGTGGGGGATAACGTATGAGTTCTTACTTGGCCCATGTCCCATCCTTCCAGATTCCTCAGGAAATTTGTTCGGTAGTATTTGTTTTCTAACAAACAAAAAACAGACAGGGGCGAAAACATGATATTCTTGGCCAGGCTACAACATTATTTAGGTGGTATTTTTTTTAAGTAACATCATTAGTCTGTCTATTTGACACATGACATGTATAAACCATGGACTTTATATAAAGATGGACGAGGCATCTTCAATTCCTCCCACTATCCAGAAACTGAAGCCAAAATATCCCTAAACGCCACCATCTTGCGTATTTGGAGCCAGAATCTGAAGCGGAGCGATCGAGGGATGGAGCCGCTGTATATGCACTCGACTAATCAAGAGTCTCAGCTGTCAATCATAGATACAGACTTTTTGGCTTCACCTCGTGAAGTTAACTCAGAAAACGTTCCCAATTTCAGCACATGGATGGAGCTCGAACCCCCAAAAAATCATTGAGGGAGATTGTAGAGTCAACAATGAGCATTGATGAGGAAAGTACATGGGTGCGGGTGTTGATTCAAAAAGAGCAGAGGACGAGTAGCTGTCCAATCACTGTCCTGGGATCCCTGGAAGCGTTTTAGTCTCACCTGTGGCGATTGATTCAAGGCAAGACAAAACTCAAATTCATCAGAAACCCTTGATCCTGCTCCCAAAGCCTTGAACGGCCTCTGTTCCCTTCTTTCCTTCCTCCTCCGAGCTGCTCGCAGACAAACAGGGCTGCTTCTGGTTATCCACATCATGATGTGTTCACCGTGCATCACATCTGATCCCGTATCAACAAACCCAAAAGAAAGGCAGTGATGAAAGAAGGCTTTTAAGGAAATGGGAACATGCTGGAGTGCAGGAGGGACGCAGAATTGTGGTTGCCACAGTGATGTCGTCCTGATGGTAAGGTAGTCAGAGGCCGAGCATTCAGGGATCAGGCAGACAACAGTGAGTGTGACTTTCCTGAGTCCAACAATTTCCATTCAGTCTCCTTCCCCTCGAGACTCCTCCTCTTTATCAGGAGAGTCCTGGCTTTTCTCAGCATCTCCTCCTTCGCCTGACCAACGGAGAGAAAGTGAAATGGAGAGAAGCGGACAGATGAGTGAGTTTCATGCATAAGTTAAGACTTTGGAGAGACGGTGACGTGAATGAGGTTGGTTGAGTCAGCGAGCAAGTAAGACGAATTACTGGTCTGCCTGAGGAGGAAAGGCTTTACTCGACCTCTGACCCAAATCTTTGCAGTTTGAAGAAATCTTCACAATTGAGTATCCAAATAAAACAGGAAAACGCTACGTGTTTGAGAAGTCGTGAAAACATCGTGCATATTGTGACCAGTGATGTTTCTCACCTGGTTTGTTGATGTTGAGCTGTGCCAGACTCTCTGACAGGTCGCTGGGTCCCTGCTCTCCAGGGCCTGCTGGGATATCATGGATGGCGTTCCTGCGACCGGACCGTCGAGAGGCAATGAAGTCCTCAAAGGTCGCCTCGACATCAGTCATCGCTGACAGACCTCACCATAGCAGGACCTGAAACACACAGAAGGACAAACGTAAGTCACACACAGGTGCATAGGGACACACACACACAAACATCCATCCATTGCTATACATACTTATCCTGTAAAGGTCACAAGTCGGCTGGAGCCAATCAACACTGACCTTGGGCGAGGGGCGGGGCACACTGTTACCTGTATGTCTTTGGACTGTGCAGGGAAGCACCAGGCGAAAACCCTAACCACTGCACCCCTGCAGCCTAAACGTATACCGCATTCCCTCATTTATTTGATTCTAGTTTTTAGGATTGTTCTTCTTACATTTCCGTCACAAGTATTTTCCTTTTTTTAATTATTCTGTTTTTATTTGTTGGGGACACAGAGTGACTACTGGTTTCTTTAACTAATGCTGCAGCGACTTCATGGAATAAACAAAAGAGGTGGTTGAGACCTGAGCTACTTTGTCGGATGTGCTAACAGAGAGATTCGCTGACATCCAGAATACATCAATAATATATAAAAAACAGTAACAAATAACAATACCAGCCCATAACAAATCGAATAAAATTATATTAAATTATTATTACACTCACGACAAGCCCATGCTAGAATACAACTACTTCCTGGTCAGATTTTAAAATAAAATATGATATTATATATATTTTTTCTATCCATGCAATTTCTATTTCATATCTATTTCATATATATGCAACACAGTTTTACTGTATATGTTCTGTCTCACTGTTGTTACTGTTTCACTATTACCCCTTTGCTGCTGTAACATGGCAAATTTCAAAGGATTATCTTATCTTATCTATTGCAAAATGCAACACAACAACCAAAAGCACACACTCACAGGGATAATTATGGCACAAATGGGAACAGGCCTGAATTCAAAGATCACGTAGACTAAGCCCTGAACATGCTGGGAGCTGTGTTGCCACAGAGATTTAGGTTAAACCCCTCGGCTGCTGACATTCTAATGCCCCGGACCAATCTGTCCTTCAGCACTGGGTCTGTTCTGGCTTCCCTGCCCCAATTCCACCACTTAAAATCAGTCTTGTCTGAGATTTCTTTCTATTTTTATTAACTTTATCTATTTCTTCTGGCAGTGTCGAGTCAATGATCTCAGCTCCCACGTCCATTTGTGGCTATTTCCAGAGTCGTGACTGACTATCTGACCGAGGCTATTTTGGGACTTTCCACTGTCATCATCAGAGTGCGCTACCCCACTCAGCTGTCATCCTAAAAAACGGTGTCAAAATGGGCGAGACCTCGACAGATGTTTTCTGTGTACGATTGGCAGATGCAACATGGGGGGGGGGGGGAGCAGCAGAACACGAGACTGTGTTTCTGTAATGTAGTACTTTTTACTCTGAGCGTCAAATTGTTGTTTAAGTTTCATGTGAATTTATATCTAAATCAGTCACGTCTTTGTACGCCCCTTTTCTATATGGAACATGAAGCTTAACGTTTACAGCCAACTTATCAACACATCTAATAGTGATTGATTATTTACTATCATAATTCATTTAGTTATTTTTCAAATGGAGGTAAATGAAGATATTTATTTAGACTGAAGACGTGCCTCTTATTTGTAGCCAAATAAGTGGCATGTGTTCACTCTGCTCATATTCTGTGAAATATTGATCGACATTTCACATTATTCAGTCACACTATTGTAGTGTGTGTGTGTGTGTGTGTGTGTGTGTGTTGTGTGTAATGAGGTCACCTATAGACCATAATATATCTAATATATCTAGACAGTCACCACCTTGGCGGAGGTTATACAAAAACCCAACAAATCACAAAACACAAAGGTGACAAACGATCAGTCCATCCAATCAGCGACAGCACGCCCTTTTCCATTAGAAATGAATGCAGCTTAGTTTAATGTTTTGTGATTTGCACTTCAGGGCCACCGTAGTGCTCTGCCCTCTTTGTTACTGAGTAATAATGAAAGTAATCAAAAGAAATCTCTGCAACTATTTGATTTGTCCTGCTGCCAAACACAAAGAGAGTTTGGTAAGTGATGAGGGCAGTGCAGGAATAGTTGGGTGGTCTGGGCCTGATGCCCAACTACTCTCTCTCTCTATCTGTCTATATCTGTCTCTCTCACACACACACACACACACACACACACTGAAACACTATACTCTCACACTCCTCATGTTATTCAGAATTATCGCATCAATACCTCAACAGCTTTGCTTATTTCTACAGCATCACATTGAATCTATTCACTCACTCATGAATTAACACGCTGAGCTGACTCCAGTCCCTAGAAAACCTTTGTTAGAATATAAACTAAATAATTGACGTATTCCAACACGTTAAGAGGCTAAAGTGGAGGAGCAGCTGCCCATTAAATATATTC
This sequence comes from Verasper variegatus, assembly GCA_026259375.1. NCBI lineage: Eukaryota > Metazoa > Chordata > Actinopteri > Pleuronectiformes > Pleuronectidae > Verasper > Verasper variegatus. The sequence goes on from CM048056.1 coordinate 7,873,603, forward strand.
GTGCGCGGCCACAAATCACTGGCATTGTTGACACTGTAGAGATTTACCCAAACGGATGATAAATCAATATCTATCATTCTGTCAAATATCACCACAAAGACACAGAGTTCAGTGAACGCAGCCTGCACGCACATAGACGTCACACATGGAGTCGTGCACGCGGCCAAACACGCACACCAACCTATAATTATGGTTGTAATTATTATTGCTGGCATTATACCTGTTTAGAGTAGGGGGGCGTTCCAATATTCGCAGGGGGTCGATCACATCAGCCTGTGCAGCTCTTCGGTATTTCCCATCAATCACATCAAGCCACTGCTAAAACACTAAAACATCCGGATAGGATTTCAAAATAAAACCTTTATGAACCTTTTATATTATATTATATTATATTATATTATATTATATTATATTATATTATATTATATTATACATATTTTTCCATCCATCCAATTTCAGTTTCATATATGTGCAATACAGTTTTACTCTATACTTCTACACTACTACTTATTGATTACTTGTACTGAGTGTGTACTTTCATTATCCCCCTTTGCTGCTGTAATATGGCAAATTTGATAGAATTATCTTATCTTATCTTATCTAATCTTATCTGAAAGTCAATCGTGTATTGTTATTCATCCAAATAATCACATCAAGAAACACTGGCACTCAAATTTACAATGAAAGCTAAAAGGTCAGCTGCCAGCACAAAACAGGACCCTTACTGTTCAGTGTGTGTGTGTGTGTGTGTGTGTGTGTGTGTGAGCGAGAGAACAGTGATCTTGTTGTAGTGAATGCACACAGGCCACAGAGGCATCACATTCGCTGTGGTCTCATAGCATCTGGATGTGAACTGCTCCATTCAGTTGGCACATGTGCTCAATATGCTGAACTGGGAACTTCCGAGTAGTTCAGCTCACAAAGGAAACAACGATACAACTTGGGTGTGTGGTGGGGAAAAAAGCACTAAAAGCTCTATATACCATGATTAAAATAGATTAAACATTATATTTACAAAGTGACCTTCTTTCATTTCACTGTAAATATCAGCGGAAAGAACTGAATTACTTCTGGAGCAAATCTACGAGTCTGATTAAACCAATTTCTTCACCACTTGAAAAATGGCGAGATGCTTTAATGGGAATAATATTGAGAAATCCCCTCCCAGGCTCCACCTGCTGCTCAACCTACCTTGTATTAACACGCGCCGTGCTCCGACAGCCAATGAGATCCTCGGATGTCGGGACTTGAAGCAGCATTTCCAACAAGCCGTTACTCTTCGTTACCAAAGATGAGTGATGTCAAGATGGTTCTTTTGCACACGTTGGCTTCCTGCGTCAAACACCACGAATTAGAGACCCTGCTCGCTGTAATGTGAGCGAACCCGGAAGCGCGTGGGAGGGAGACCTCTTGTTCCTTCTTCCCGGTCCGTAACAACGGGAGCAGCTTCAGAGAAAATAAGAAAATGATGGAGGAGGTGGAAGGTGAGAGGAAACGATGTTCAGGTTGATTTGGGAGCTGTTTGGAGACATAGTCGTGGTTATAACCGCCCAGGATCCATCTTCTCAATAACAGCGGCTTATAAATGCTAATATCACACGTTAGGTTTGACGGTAACCTCCTCTTCTGTAGCAGGGTTTAGCTGTTGTCATGCTAGGTATCACCACAGGCTAACGTCTCTCTCTCTCTCTCTCTCTCTCTCTCTCTCTCTCTCTCTCTCTCTCTCTCTCTCTCTCTCTCTCTCTCTCTGTGTGATCCTGACATTAGCCACAGTAGCTGGCCCAGCGTTAGGCATCACGCTAACCAATGAACTGTCAAATGAATGTAACCGGTGTACCGTTATTCTGACGGGCATTTCTATAATAATGTATAAATGTGTGTGTGTATATATACTCTTTGCTGAATAATCTGTTACCATCGCTACAACCTGACCACATCTGTTTGTTTTCAGCATTTGTTGGTGGAATCACTCTATATCACAAATATTGCTTTGTGTCTTTAGAAATTCAATGTTTTTCGTGCACATTATCATTTCATCGCTGCACACATTTATTTCAATCGGTCAGTTATTCGTGTATTTATTTATTTGCAGACTATGAAGCCCCCCAGGATCTGGCTCAATGCAACACCTGCAAGAGGTCGTTCAACCGTAAAGTGCTGGTAAAAGAAAACAAAAGCTCCAACAATCCTCTCCCTGTCATCATGTCTGCAGTGCAGTGCTTTTTGAGACTAATAATATGTAATCGAGATAATGTTGTCTTTGATTCAAAGCCCAATCTGAGGTTGATCATCAGCTGACAGGATGTGAGGTGTTTGAACAATACTGCATCCTTGACTACAACCCAAACAGCCTGCAGGGCCCAGCACAGAACTCTTTTTGAGGAAGATGAAAGTATTTACAATGCAGGGGAACTAGATTTGTAAAAGCAGATGTTTCACATTTCGGAAACCTGCTATTGTACTAAAACATGTGTGTGTCTTTACTTAAAAAGTCTAAAAGCAGGGGAGCTATGAAGTGGTACTAACAAAACACACAGTTAAAAAAAAAAGAGCAGCACCACTATTGGACTATTCCAGCACCACCCCCTAAGAGTGGTATGTTCCAACTGCTTAATAAACCAGCATTGATCTGCATGGAATTAATGATGGTTTATGATGGTTAGTTCTAGTTTGGTACTGGTTTAGCCAGTGGACCATCATATCTGTGCTGGTCTACTTGCACATGAGGCTAGTCACCAGTTTCCCAGTACTAGAATGTCATGGTGGTCACCAGGACCATCATCATTCCAGGTTTATATATTTAGCACCTTTAAAGGTTCAGTGTGTAGAATTTAGTGACATCTAATGGTGAAGATGCAGCTGAGTAGCCCCTCACCTCACCCTCCCCTCCCCTTCCCCTTCCCCTTCCAAACATGAAAGAGAACCTGTGGTAGGCTTCAGTCATCATAAAAACTTGATGTCAGTGCATTCAATGGGCCTACTTCTAAATTCTCATTTGTAATAATGCTTTCTCCCATTTAGCCTGGAAGTTCCTCTGGTCAATCAGTCAGTTAAAATGCCCATAGATTGATATTTGGTGTGTTGACAGTCATTCGGTTTGAGGCCTGTACAGTAGTCACACAATCTTCATTGTGTCTTCTTATAATCACACGTAGTTGTTTTGCCTGCTCTAAGTTGACAGTTATTCCCTGTATGTAATATAACTGAAGTGTGGGCATCGTTGTAGTATAAAGGTTCCACCTTGTGGCAGTACTGTGCGTAGCTCTTGCTCTATCCAGGCACCAACTTCTCACTTAGCGTGTTTGAGTGTAAGGTTTTTTGAGTTTTCCTGATTTTGTTTTTATTCAGACCCTTTCAGACCCCAACCACACACACACACACACACACACACACACACACACACACACACACACGCCACTCGAATAACTGATTTATTATAACGTGATTATATCGTAGTTTAATCTAATCACATCAGATATACAGTGATTATTGATACTTTCCCCCCCCCCCACAGGAGAAACATGCTAAAATCTGCCAAAAGTCAGCGACCAAAAGGAGGAAGACCTTTGACTCCAGTAGACAGAGAGCGGAGGGCACAGACATCTCTGTACTCAAACCTATCAAACCAAAGGTAAGGCTGCACCTAAGATGGAAATCCAGCTTTAACGCCAACTCCGAGAGAGTTCAATTTGATTCTCGATGGGAGAACAAACTTGTTATTTTTTATAGTGAGGATTATATACTGTTTGGATAAATAGGGAAAAGAGCCTTAAAACAATTTGTGTGTGACCTATATTTAGGGAGATGTGACCAGTTAAAGTCACAGAGTCCCCCGCCCAAAGGTTCAAACTCCATTAGCTCATATCTCCCTTAATTAGGATTGGAGGCATTAGACATTTTGCTTCCATAGATTTCTCATGTGACCAAATCAGTCTGAAAAAACATTTCATTCAGATTTGTGACGGTTGTGGCCCAAAAGTGTGATGATTTTACATGTAATAAGCCTATTAAACAAGATGTTTACACAAAATCCTGGAAATAATCTAAAAGTTTGATTATTTAAATAATTACATGCAACATTTCTAGGTCAGAGAGAGTAGAATTCATCAAATTCTACAGCTTCCACCTAAGACATTCAGTATTTTGTGTTGGCAGATTATTTTCAAATGTAAACCAATTTTAATTGTATTTCAGTCACAGAGTACATCTGCTACTGGGAAAGTAAGTTGATTTGCCCTTTTTTTATTTGTCCTTTCTTTCTGTGTACTCGATTTGCAGCAACAGAATTACTCCAGAGCCTCAACATATCTGGTTTTAGAAATAGTTTGCTTTCGTGGTGGTAGTCATTATTAAAAGAAAAATCACTTTCCTAACTACATTCTTCAACTCCCTGTAAGGTTGTTTTGCCTCATTTCTATCTGTGTTTTAACTTCACTACTATAACTCTGTGTCATAGGCTCTTCTTAATTTTTTACAACTCACCTTAAAACCACAGAGCTTAGTTTATGTCCAGTTGTTTCCTTCTGTTAGCTTGAATAAGAGTTGTTCTCAGTCTTGTGGCATGACCGGTTAAACACATACTTCTGTTTTTTTGAATTGAAGTCCTCAACAAGGAGTCAAAATATAAAACGAGTTGATTCAGTTGTCAGGATGTAAAATTATACACAAAGTTGTCGCATAGTCAAGATCCTGAGGAGTAAATAGTTTATTTCTTTATGTTTGTCAGACAAACATGTTTAATGTATGTGATGACCATAACATGGCAGGACGTTGGAAATCAGGAAACGATGTGTTACCACTGAAGCAGATGACAGGAGGCCCACTGACTTACTGCTGTCAGAAATCATCAGCCACTATGGATAAAAAGAGACATTTAAAAAGGGAAACAAAGTTGAGAGTAGTAGCCCCGGTGATTGAGAGCTGCACTCAATAAAACATGACTCAAAAATAAGAGAAACTGGAAGGGTACATGGATTTTACTGGAAAGGAATATTTCTTATTCAACAGTAACTGAATAAAGAGTTATTCTCGAATCTGAATCATTATCCAGATCCTCTCCAAATTTCACAGCTTCATAGATATTAGCACTCTACACTAGCACCTCTCTGCATTATTACTTGAGAAATTCATAAAATGTCAAAAAAAAACCTGTCCTCTGTGTTGCCTCCTGCCAGGCAGAGCCCCCCAAGAAGCTGTCCAACTGGCGCAGGAAGCATGAGGACTTCATTGCTACTATCCGGGCCGCGAAAAATCTTACTCAGGTCATAAAGGACGGGGGACCATTACCCCCACCTCCTCCTCCTACATATGACCCAGGTAACCTCTAACGTAGCTCTATGGTGAGAATTACACTTAATAATTGATTCGTTGCTTGAATTACCATCTTTTAAGAACTACAAGTGTGATGATAACTACAACAAGATAGTTAGGCTGGGCCCACACATTCCTTTTTAGACTGCTTATGAATCAGGAAATGATGTATAAAAACTGGACACAGCAAAGTAAAAATTACAAATATTGCTTCGAAATGAGGGCATTGTACCATTTTGGGGATTTAAACTTAAAACCTGAAAACAAATTCATGTATATGGCTGGATGATTTATAGTAGGCGCTGCCACTGGTATATTTTCTCACCTTCCTCAGACTATGTTCAGTGCCCTCACTGTCAGCGGAGGTTTAACGAGAGTGCAGCCGACAGACACATCAAGTTCTGCCAGGAGCAGGCCGCCCGTAATCCCAACAAGAGCAAACTAGCAGAGGTCAAGAAGACTCCTGTTCGTACACAGGTAAACACACATGTGCAGCAGCGGCAGTTGTGTGAGCACACACATACACACACACACACACACACACACACACACACACACACACACACACACACATGCACACTTACTGAACATTTGCCTCAGCTGGTCCATCTGTATCTATTCCAACGTGCAGCGTTTGTGTGAATTTTCCCAGTCTAGAAGGTACATTTTCAGATTTACCCAACACAACATGAATGCACTATTTATTCTTAACAAGCCCTTGTCACTAAGCAACTGCCATGATGCATGACTGGCAGCCAATAAAACAGCAGGATCCTAACCACTTTGGTAAAGACCTCTGCTTTTCTCATTATCATGAGTTGCCCCTAGTCATTGAGCAGTCTGTCACCTGCACTGTGCTGCTGTGGAATGAATCTATATTTGGGATGGATCTGAGTCTGTTTTCTCCGATTTTCTTCCTCTGCAGCAGTTGAAAACATGTCAATATAACTTTCTGCAGAGCCAGACACAGAACCTAGCTATAAGGGTGCAGGGAGAGCAGGTACATACCATGTTAAAGAAAGTGAAAAAAGAAAAGCTGGTTTTATCTGGGGTTTTTCCTTGGGTCTAACCCCTCTAAAAATGTCCATGGAAATCAGTTCAGTAGTTTTTGAGTAACCTGACTGAAGGCTATGAAAATATAACATCCTTTCTGAAGTGTATTATTTCCAAGTTTTCAGGGAGTGTGAATACATTAATGCTTTGTATAGTGAACATATTTATTTAGCGTGGCCTTCTTCTCTGTCCTCAGTGCAAGCCTCCAACTCCTGTAAAGAAGGCCAACTCCACTGCTACATCAACCATCCCCTCAGCCTCCTCCCGTTTACCCCAGAGATCAGGTCTTGGACAGCCCACTGGTAAGAAAGTACTGCTGTGTTGATCATAGCTCTCATGGGGCAGTCTCTGGAGATGCAAATTTTTTCATTGGCCAGGCTGAGTTTATTATATGGTTGAGTTCTTCACGGGTCCAGAAATTTGTGCTCGAACCCCGAACCTGACCCGGACCCGTCTATCGCGATTCATCACCCGTGATTTCAGATCTATTTAACGTCCATTTATTGTCACCATGATAGGTGACAAACGCGACTCATTTACAATCAGCCTTGCATGCACACACACACACACACACACAGGGTTGGTAATTAGTTCCACAGAGAGGGGGCGGCGATTGAAAAGTGTTACCCCAGGTTTGGCGCTTGGTGCTAGGGACCTGAAGAAGGTGGGCATCAGCAGATCTGAGGTGTCGGGTGGGGTGTGCTGGTGGAGGAGGAGGTCGGAGAGGCAGGGGGGAGCCAGGTTGTTGAGGGTCTTGTAGGTGGAATTTTGAAGTTTATCCTGTATTTTACTGGGAACCAGTGGAGGTCATGGAGGACTGGGGTGATGTGATCAGTTGATCGGGTACTGGTAAGTAAGCGGGCGGCAGAGTTCTGTACATACTGGAGTTTGTGAGGGTGAAGTCTGAGATGTGTTCAGATAGATAAGTGGAGAGACAAGATGGATTGTTGGACCTGAGGTTTCCAAAAGTTATGGTGCATTTCTGCTTTTCAAGGGGGGTAGGGATGTGTGTTTGGAGGATGATGGCAGGATAAAGTTAAACAGACATGGGACCTGCGATGGTAGAATGGAACTATATGGTTCAGGTGGACGTGTGAAGACCGCTATTACATGGACTACAGCAGTAATAGGTACTGTCTCTGTTGCTCTTTCACTATTGTCTCCCACCCTTCTCTCTCGCTGTAGGAATCCCTGCTGGTAAGGTCTCCTCTGCAGGTTTAGTGAGAATGAATCCCTCCGGTATCACAAGCCCTCCATCAGGGTAAGTGTACACACACACACACACTTGATGTCTAATGGTTCCTCAAGCATTTGCTTACCAACTACAGTGATTTTGCGTTTTGACTTTCATTTCCAATAGAAATATAACCCTACCCCAGGGAATTTAAAATTAAGTTATGTCAGGCTGCCTGATAAACAACGCGAATTAAAAACAAACTTGATTAAACTTTTTCAACTTTGCTGTGGTTATTTTGTCGAGACAAGATCACTCAATCACAGAAACTCAAATCAAAATGTTCATGTCAGGGAAAAGTGTGAAAAAAAACTGAATTTCTTTGAATCACTGTAGCTCAGAAATAAAAATGATTTTAATCACCCCCCAATTCCTCTGTAAGAGCGGGAATGAAGACACGAGCAGTAGGTTCTTCGTACGGCTCCGTGAGGAGCGCTTACCCTGGAGTAGGACTCAACAAGAAGAAAGTAGACAACAATATATCCAGGTAAACTGAGAAAGAAAGAAAAACATCCATGCTATCCTACTAATCTATAATGACCTCTTGTGGTTAAGGTGGTTTATTGCATACAGCTCGGCAGTCCAATCTGCTTCCAGTAACTAACTTATGTTATATATACTCTCTACGTAGTTACGTTAAGAAGTTGTTTTAGGACTATTGTAAAATACCTACTTTAACATTAACAACCATTATCAGCAGCTCTAAAAATATAATTTATAACAACTTGCAGTACATAGATTCTAACCCTGCTGGCTGGTCGTCTTTCTCAGGAAAGATGCCGACGGCGGAAATGAAGTTGACAACAGCGAAATGAGGAGCAAGTTCTGTCACTCTTGCGGGACCAGGTACCCCGTTGAATCCGCCAAATTCTGCTGCGAGTGTGGCATCAGGAGGATGTGTATTTGAGCAGAGGGAAGAAAGGACACACACCAGTACTCAAGATCGCTTCAGAGAGTTCCATGAGTTGCACGTCCGTCCATTAATGTTCCCTGTGCTTTTACACCTGGGTTTCGATTCACAGCAGTAAAGTCACCGGCAGACAGCTCTGCAGCGTTGTGTTTTCTTTATTTTTAGTAATTGCTGTGAGGAACAAACAGATGAGGGGATTGAAATAAAGCTATAAAGTTAGCATTAGGGATGGCACATAAAACACAACATTACTCTTACAGTCCTGCTGAACTGTGCAAATTCGGCCCTTTTTTCACAAAGATACATTTTCATAACTTATCTGATATGAAGCTGTTCAACTCAGTAGCTGATAGTCGTGAAACAGGAACAACTCACAGAGCTCATTACTCATAAGGAGACATTTTTCTTACTGCTGGAATTACCCACGATGACGCCGCTGTTCCCACCAGCTCATAAACTTCATTGCTGTGAAGAGGTGATGGAAGGATTAATAACGTGTAATGACAAGGGAAAAAAATTCCATCTCAATAGTTTTGTTCATGGGAAGTAATGTGGTCTGATTTATTTGAAACTCTTAATTTTATTGTCGCCTTGACAGTAATTAGGAGTACCCTGCAGAGCTAAGTCAGTATCAGCAATTAAACCCAATGCATCCTTAGGAGAAAGTAGAGGAGAGAAGAGTGAAAGTGTTACAAGCTGAGAGGTGGGTTGTAAAATGTGAAGAAGAAGGTGGAGGACAAGTGCAGGACACATTATTAAAGGTGGATGTGATTGTATCCCTGTATCTGCAACCGTGATTTGAAACAAATCCCCCATCTGCCTCCACTTCCTCACAAACACTATGTTACTATTGACGTGCAATATGATTGACTACTGAAGAAAATGGTGTGTTTCTCTAAAGGAAATGTTCTAGGAAAATGATGTATATTGCCGCGGCTTGTCTGGGACCAGTCCAAAAAAGTGAACTACCTGTTAAAACGTCAGTGCTCCCTTGACCAACACGTTCTAGACCAATGTAGCATTTCCTCTGTCCCTTTTTATCCCCTCTCATTTTGTACAATGAAATGAGCTAATTATTTTCACCAAATGAAAGTTGTCTGCATGTTTTGTTGATGTTCTGCAGAATTAAAATGTGGTTTTAATTTTTTGTATGAAATCGAAATGTACCTGGGTTTGTTACGGTTATTCTTTTTTTCGAAACTGTCTTTAGTCGGTCTTCAGTTGGATTAAGAGTACAGTAATGTGCTCTGTGTGGATATGTTTGATCTTTCTGCTTGACACAAAACAAAACCTTATGGCCCCACACAGTTCTTTTACAAGTGGGACGACAAAAGGTGCATAGTTAATGATCATTAACCGCAAATTTCATGTCAGTCGTAGTTATAATAATCTTTAAAAAAGTAAGGCATTAATTCAACTTCCACGAGAGAAAAACACTATGTTAATGGTACATGACTGGAAATACTAAAACAGACTGGACAGGTGTGTTTTCCTGTACTTATGACAACACTTAGTCGCCTGGATACAGTTGTGCACTCAATGCCATGTATGTTCACCCTCAATAAACATCAATGAAGACCAAGTTGTGAGAGTGTGTGCTGAAGGGAGAGGAAGCAGAAAACATTGTGGGGCTGTAAATAATGTAGATCAAGATTTGTCAAAGTGGGAGGCAGCTTTCCACATGGGGGCGGCGGGGGGGCTCAGATCGAAGTGCAACAAATATTACATTAGATATCAAAAGGAGATACCACATAGACCAGCCTACATGTTTGCGCTTTGCAAAGAGAGATAGAAGAGTTTTGGGGAATTTTACAATGTTTCCCTCTTCCCAGAGTCAGAAACAATAATAAATCAAAATGGAGGTCTTGCTATCCATCTAAAAAAATACGTTTTCAATCCTTCCGGGTGAGTTGAAGGACCCAGCTCAATTTCATAAACATCAAGACAGCTGGAACCCAAAGTGGCCGTGTTTCAGGGGTCCCTGTGAAGCCCCCTTTATTTAGTGTAATGTAAGTTTTATGTCACACTGTAAAAACAGTACATCTTAATAAATGAAGTAAGTTACAATAACTTAATTCTCCAATAAAGTTGAGGTCACTCATCAATAATTTAACGTAACTCAAAAGTAAATAAAAAAAAAATCTAAAGTAATAACTTAGTTATTTTGAGTGCACTTATATTTTTGGATCATTTAAAGTACTGGTGACATAATTCCACTTATTCTATTGACTCATTATTTATAAGTTGATTTTATACCATAACAAAAAAAAAATGCATTTCCCACAGGCTGCTATTTTTCTATGGCTTAGGATTTAAAATTGTATTTTTTTGTATTTTGTACAAAAGTTTTTCCACAAATTTAAATGTCTTTAAATACCAATTAACATGAATCCAACATATTGTAGCGAACGGATAAATGGAGGCAGAAGACGTTATCTTTCAGTCATCAATGCACACATTCAGCGACACACAATAATAAAAAACGAATATATGAACCTGTGTATTATTTGAATAGCTTATTATTGAATGCACAATAACAGGGTATGTACTTTTATACATGGCACTAGGCCCAGTTTAATATAAACCACAATTATATACAATATATATAGTAGGGGGTCCCTGCTCCATCTCTCCATCAGTTTGGCCTGAAAAACGTTGTGTAGCTAAAGTTGGCAGTTCTCTAGCGTCGGTAACATTAAGGTAACAACTCTTCGACTATTTTAAAAGCACAGACTGAGGGAGAGACTCGTCACTGGACTTGAAGCATTGAGAAAGAGAATGGGGATGGAAACGTGCTAGCTTGGCATGGTGCTTTCAGGCTCCACCCTGTTTACGGTCATTGTGGGAAAAGTGGCAGGTGTGTGGAGACTAAAAAAACAAAATCAAAGTTACTGCAGAGACTTCGAGTTGTATTGCCTAAATGTCAGTTGTTTTAAGGAGAGCAAACCATGAGGAAATGTCAATTCTCGTGCCCTACAAATACAGTTATTGAGACATTACAGACTCTATCATGGCCATGATTCCACAATTTCATCTTTACCATGCCTGTATTGTAACTGTTTGTGTAAATTTAGTACTTTTAATTTCGTAAATGTCTGATTTTAAGTAACCATTTGTTGGGATATATGTCAGTTTGTAAATGTCCTATGCAGTTGTTTTCCATGAAGCTCTACACTGAATTCCACAGGATCACCAATCAAAATGTGCCACATTCCTTCTATGCTTCTCTTGACAAATACACACCACTGCTGCTAAAGCTCTACAAAAAGAGGAAGGCTGGAAGTTTTGGTGAGAAATTGGAAGATGTTTTAATGGCATATAATGATCAGATAAAATATTTTTGTGTATTACATAAATGTTGGATGTGAACAGGAGGCCCCAACATCCATCTGTGCATAACCTGTGTATGTTTGTTCAACAGGACAAGATCAACATGAAATGTAAAAAGAAAACAAAAACAGAAAATAAGCTTGCAATTGGAAAGTGAGTCTCTCTTTGCTGTCTTGTAACACAAAAACACTGAATACAGTTATTCAACCTAGAGAGAATAAATATACAAGGAAAGTGTGCCTGGTCCTAACGTTACTAAAAACTTTGTTCCTTTGTTGTATGTCCATCTACTTTGGTATCTCTGTGCATCATCATAGAGTTAAACTTCCACGAGCTTTTGTAGAATTAAAGGCAAGGATACAAATGTGCATTTCTCCTTTGGTTTATTACAGTTTACTCAGGCACAGTATCAGTCCCACTCTAACCGATACTGGGAATACAGTCTTTGAGTTCTTACCTATCCATAGACATCAAGATCGTACAAATGGATCTGATAGATCTGGAGCTTTTCTTGATTCATTTTGAGTCCAACCCCCTGAGAGCTAGCAAACTTTCATAAACCAGTATCTCATTGAATAAAGCACAAACATCTTTAGTTGCTCTCCGACAGTGTTGTGGCAGTGACAACTGCCCCCAAACACTTGTGACAACTGCCCCCAAACACTTGTGACAACTGTGACAGCTGTTTACAAACTGAGGCATCAGAGGCAGCTGCCTTTACAAATATGTGGCAGTTTTTGGAAGTGCCTCTACGAGCTATCTGCCACGATCTGGTCTTGGCCTGACTGATGATGGAGGAGCAGAAATGTGAGAGAAAAAACACGTTGCTGAAGAATCTGTTACCATAGCTACAACCTGACCACATCTGTTTGTTTTCAGAACTTGGACATTGTTGATGGAATCACGAATCAAATATTGCTTGTGTCGTTAGAAACTCAATGTTTTTCGTGCACGTTATCATTTCATCGCTGCACACATTTATTTCAATCGGTCATTTATTCGTGTATTTATTTATTTGCAGACTATGAAGCCCCCCAGGATCTGGCTCAATGCAACACCTGCAAGAGGTCGTTCAACCGTAAAGTGCTGGTAAAAGAAAACAAAAGCTCCAACAATCCTCTCCCTGTCATCATGTCTGCAGTGCAGTGCTTTTTGAGACTGATAATATGTAATCGAGATAATGTTGTCTTTGATTCAAAGCCCAATCTGAGGTTGCTGTGGTCACAGTGTTTTCCTCAGTGATCATCAGCTGACAGGATGTGAGGTGTTTGAACAATACTGCATCCTTGACTACAACCCAAACAGCCTGCAGGGCCCAGCACAGAACTCTTTTTGAGGAAGATGAAAGTATTTACAATGCAGGGGAACTAGATTTGTAAAAGCAGATGTTTCACATTTCGGAAACCTGCTATTGTACTAAAACATGTGTGTGTCTTTACTTAAAAAGCCTAAAAGCAGGGGAGCTATGAAGTGGTACTAACAAAACAAACAGTTTAAAAAAGGGCAGCATCACTTGGACTATTCCAGCACCACCCCCTTAGAGTGGTATGTTCCCACTGCGAAATATACCAGCATTGATCAGCATAGAAATAAATCATATGGTACATATCGTAGCTGGTCTACTTGCACATGAGACATGGCACCAGTTTCCCAGCACGAGAATGTTATGGTGGTCACCAGGACCCATCAGCATTCCAGGTTTATATATTTATCACCTTTAAAGGCTGCTGTTGCTCCTTCTTTTGTTGGTCACCTTCCAACTTCTCACTTAGCGTGTTTGAGTGTAAGGTTTTTGGAGTTTTCCTGATTTTGTTTTTATTCAGACCCTTTCAGACCCCAACCGCACACCCACACACACACACACGTTAATTATTCTAACTGGGACTTCTGGACTATTTGTGATTTACTTCAGCTATGAAGGGATCACAATGCACTATTAAAGTAACGCCACTCGTATAATTGACTTATTATAATGTGATTATCTAGTAGTTGAAGATAAGGCGTACTTATTATTATTCCCACTTCTTAATTTACTTTTACCAATACTTAACCACATTAATGTGACTCAAACGTTGTGTTTGATTGAACCACACCAGAGATCCAGTGATTTTTCTCCCCCCCACAGGAAAAACATGCTAAATTCTGCCAAAATTCAGTGACCAAAAGCAGGACTGACTTTTGACTCCAGTAGACAGAGAACAGAGGGCACAGACATCTCTGTACTACAGCAGTACGCTCCTTCTGTTAGCTTGAATAAGAGTTGTTCTCAGTCTTGTGGCATGACCGGTTAAACACATACTTCTGTTTTTTTGAATTGAAGTCCTCAACAAGGAGTCAAAATATAAAACGAGTTGATTCAATTATCAGGATGTAAAATTATACACAAAGTTGTCGCATAGTCAAGATCCTGAGGAGTAAATAGTTTATTTCTTTATGTTTGTCAGACAAACATGTTTAATGTATGTGATGACCATAACATTATGGCAGGAAGTTGGAAGTCAGGAAGCCATTGTTTTCTTAAAGTGTCACTTTAAGAAATTATCTAACCGTCCGTCAGCTCATTATTTACGGTAACACATTCAGTTCAAGTCATGACATCAGAATGACAGGTCGGTTGTGTAAACATCATCTCTGTGTTGCCTCCCACCAGGCAGAGCCCCCCAAGGAGCCGTCCAGCTGTCCCATTAACCATGAGGACTTCATTGCTTCTCTTCTCTGGAGAGTAGCAATGAAGAACAGCGGACATTACACCCGTATCTTCATTCTAAATATGACGCAGGTAATCTCTAATGTAGCTCTATGGTGAGAATTTAGCTGAAAATGTTTAATTACCATCTGTTAAGAACTATAAGTGTGATGATAACTATTATTACAACAAAACAGATAGTTAGCTGGGCCCACACATTCCTTTGTAGACTGTTTATGAATCAGGAAATAATGATTAGAAACTGGACACAGAAAAGTAAAAATTACAATGGGGGGCTCACATGCAGTGACAGTTGTTATGTTATGTTGAGCTGTACCCTAGATTGAAATGTCTGCTGTATGCATAAACTAAGAATTAAATTTCCATTTATATTGTCAGCAGACGTTTAACAAGGGTGCAGCTGACAGACACATCAAGTTCTGCCAGGAGCAGGCCGCCCATTATTCCAACAAGAAACTAGCAGAGGTCAAGACGACTCCTGGTCGTACACAGGTAAACACACATGTGCAGCAGCGGCAGTTGTTTGTGCACAGAAACAAACACACTCACACACTTGTGTGAATTTTCCCAGTCGAGAAGCTAATTTTTCAGATTTTTCCCGACACAACATGAATGCACTATTTATTCATAACAAGCCCTTGTCACTAAGCAACTGCCATGATGCATGACTGACAGCCAATAAAACAGCAGGATCCTAACCACTTTGGTAAAGACCTCTGCTTTTCTCATTATCATGAGTTGTCCCTAGTCATTGAGCAGTCTGTCACCTGCACTGTGCTGCTGTGGAATGAATCTATATTTGGGATGGATCTGAGTCTGTTTTGTCCGATTTTCTTCCTCTGCAGCAGTTGAAAACATGTCAATATAACTTTCTGCAGAGCCAGACACAGAACCTAGCTATAAGGGTGCAGGGAGAGCAGGTACATACGCTCTATACCATGTTAAAGGAAGTAGAAAAACAACCTAAACCCTCTAAAAATGTTCATGGAAATCAGTTGAGTCATTTTTGAGTAACATAACTGAAGGTTTGGTGAAGTGTATTATTTCCGGGTCTTCAGGGAGTGTGACTGCATTAATGCTTTGTATAGTGAACATATTTATTTAGCGTGGCCTTCTTCTCTGTCCTCAGTGCAAGCCTCCAGCTCCTGTAAATAAGGCCAACTCCACTGCTAGTGGATCAGCCATCCCCTCAGCCTCTTCTTGTTCACGTTTTGGACAGCCCATTGGTAAGAAAGTACTGCTGTCCAGAAATTTGTGCTCGAACCCAAAAAGACCCGGAAATATTCTCCCCGAACCTGACCTGGACCCGTCTAGCATTTGAAGGCTGGGATACGGGCCCGTGCAGAACTGAGAAACACTGAACACACACAGACTCGATCAGCACCGATTTCACATCTGATTGCTTTGATAAGTTGACGTTAATACACAATGTGTCAAAACCAAATTTTGTGTCTTACCAAATGTAACCTTAGCAGGCCTGTGCCTGGCCATGATGCATTTAATCACGGCCAGGCATGGTTCCTAAAATATATCCAGGTTTTCTGTTATTCCTCACTTGATGATTGAAATAGCAGCCTGGCTAATTTCACCCACTCGTGATTTCAGATATATTTTACTTAATTTATTGTCACCGTGATAGGTGACATACACGACTCGTGCACACACACACACACACACACACACACAGGACTTTTATCAGTGCTGTCTGACACGACCCGACTGGTTGGTTATTACACATAATTCTAAACACACCTGGCACTTGCGATAGTGGAATGGGACTCGATCTATGGTTCAGGTGGACGTGTGAAGACCTCTATTACATGGACTACAGCAACACTCATAATGTCTAGGAATCCCCGCTGGTAAAGTCTCCTCTGCAGGTTTAGTGAGGAAGAACCCCTCTGGCATCACAAGCCCTCCATCAGGGTCAGTGTATATTTATATATACATACACACACACACACACACACACACACACACACACACACACACACACACACACACACACACACACGTCTTTCCTGTGGATATTTTGTTGAGACAAGATCACTCAATCACAGAAACTCAAAACAGAATTAGTTTACATCACTGTAGCTCAGAAATAAAAATGCATCGTGACTTTAAGATAACATCAACAAAATATAGTCACATCGTATGATTATGCCGTTTATCCTTTTTTTTGGGGGGGGGGAGGATATGAACATTTTTGTGATAATTGCAAAACATAAGCCTGACAGTTCAGTAGAAATGTACAGCTCTGTGAGAAACGCTTACCTTGGAGTAGACAACAATATATCCAGGTAAACTAAGACACAAAGAAAAACATCCATGCTATCCGACTAATCTATAATGACCTCTTGTGGTTAAGGTGTTTTTTTGCATACAGCTCAGCAGTCTAATCTGCTTCCAGTCAGTAACTTGTGTTATATATACTCTCTGCGTAGATGCGTTAAGAATTGCAATTAAATAAATTTAAACTTATATTCTTAATTAAGCCTAGATATTGTTATCACAATTCTAAAACATTGATCTTATTCACTGAAAATTATTTAAAGCTTTATTTTGTTTGGATGTTTTATTACCATCTAATTTATATTTAATCAGATATGGTCATAATAAATATTGCAGTTGACTATTGTAAAATACCTACTTTAACATTAACAACCATTATCAGCAGCTCTAAAAATATAATTTATAACAACTTGCAGTACATAGATTCTAACCCTGCGGCCTCGTCATCTTTCTCAGGAACGAAGTTGACAACGGCGGAATGCTGAGCAAGTTCTGTCACTCTTGCGGGACCAGGTACCCCGTTGAATCTGCCAAATTCTGCTGCGAGTGTGGCATCAGGAGGATGTGTATTTGAGCAGAGGGAAGAAAGGACACACACCAGTACTCAAGATCGCTCCAGAGAGTTTCATGAGTTGCACGTCCGTCCATTAATGTTCCCTGTGCTTTTACACTGGGGTTTTGATTCACAGCATTAAATTCCCCGGCAGACAGCTCTGTAATGACAAAAAAAAAAAATCCTTCTCAATTCTTTTGGCAATGGGAAGTAATGTGGTCTGAGTTATTTGAAACTCTTAATTTTATAATAATAATAATAATAATAATAATAATAATAATAATAATAATAATAATAATAATAACAATGCATCCTTAGGAGAAGGTAGAGGAGTGAGAGTGTATACAAGCTGAGAGGTGGGTTGTAAAATGTGAAAAGGTGGAGGACAAGTGCAGGACACATTATTAGAGGTGGGTGTGATTGTATCCCTCTATCTGCAACTGTCTGCCTCCACCTCCTCACAAACACTATGTTACTATTGACGTATAATATGATTGACTACTGAAGAAAATGGCTTGTTTCTCTGAAGGAATTCATTCTGGGGAAATTTGTGATATCGCCACGGTTTGTCTGGGACCAGTCCGAAGAAAACGTCAGCGCTCCCTTGACCAACACGTTCTAGACCAATGTAGCATTTCCTCTGTCCCTTTTTATCAACAAATGAAAATTGGCTGCATGTGTTGTTGATGTTCTGCAGAATTAAAATGTGGTTTTATTTAAATTTGTATGAAATCTAAATGCACCTGGGTTTGTTGCAGTTTTTCATTTCCTCTAAACTGTCTTTAGTTGGTCTTCAGTTGGAGGGGGGGGGGAAGCTCAGATGGAAGTGAAACAAATGCTCCCTCTCTGGTGCTCTAGCGACTGTGTGTTTTTCCACCTGCGTTTCACCGGACTCCTCTGTTTGAGCTCACCCTCGTAGGCTAACAGGCCAATCTATTAACGATGGCTTCCCTCCCTCTTGCTGCACTGCTCTTTCCTGCTCCGGGTGACTGTCCCCCTCCGGACAGTCACCCAGCGGGCTTTGATAGTGCTACATCAAAGCCCACGATTAAGGACACAGCAGTTCTCGTTTAAAACTGATTTTCTCCACCCAGTGACACACCGCGGTCAAGCCAGCCTCCACTATAAAACACACGGCCTCACAAGCCCCCACTCTATCCGCGGTGCACATTTTCACTGACCATTACCGGGCTTGTGAGGCATTGTGTTACGAGCATGTGTGGGTGGTTTCAAAATGAAAGGCGACCTTCCTGTTAATGGGACGTGACACTTGAACAGTTTGTGAAGTCAGGAAAAACAATTAAGACTTGAAATTAAAATTGAGACTTTAAAAAAAAAAGTATCATTTATCATTACCACTCTGAATAATAATTACAACCTTAATATGAAGGGAAATCTGAATTTCAAGCAATGAAACAAGAGACTGTCATTAAGAAACTACCTGTTTCCACTGAATTATTTCACTTCACAATAACAGATCACCACTTCAGAGTCTCACTCTGACAATATCAGAACTATCTGATGTTTCATTTCAAAGTTGAAGCCCCTGAAGCCACAGTTTTTCACTGAAATTTGATAAGAAGAATATGTCAGCCTCAATGAATATACTCACCCCAGTCATATAAACACACACCTTACCAGAGACTCTGGCAGAGGAGGTGGAGTTGCTGCTATTTTAACTTAACTAAGCTACAACTCATTTGACAGCCAATCATATTCGCTGTAGTGCTCCTGGGGCTTATTCTGAATTTTTTACGTAATTCCCAGAGTTTTTATCAAGCCTAGTCCTAAAAACAGGTAAAGTTATTATTGTCTGTGACTTTAATATTCATGTTGACAATAAAAATGATAGCCTTAGTGTTGCATTCATTTCAGTATTAGACTCAATTGGTCTCAGTCAGTGTGTACATCAACCTACTCATTGTTGTAACCACACACTTGACCTTGTACTATCATACGGTGTCAAAATAAAGATCTAATAGTACTTCCTCATAATCCGATTCTATCAGAGCATAATTTAATCATATAAGAAGGCCCTCCACAAAGCAAGAGCTGCCTACTACTCCACATTAGAAGAAGAAAATAAAAACAACCCCAGGTTTGTCTTCAGCACTCTAGCCAGGCTGACAGAGTCACACCTCCACTGAACCCAGTATTCCTCCATCCCATGACCTTCTTTAATGATAAAATTCGAATTATTAGAACTAAAATCTACCATCTTCTTCCCTCATTTGACACTATTACACCATCAAGCACAGAAATCTCAGAAACAGCTGAGAATCCTACCAATTATTTAGACAGCTTCTCTCTTCTATCACCCTTGATCAGCTGACCACAATACTCTCATCATCTAAACCCACAACTTGTATCTTAGATCCCATTCCTACAAACTTACTTAAAGAAATTCTGCCCATAATTAATAGTTCCTTACTGAATACAATCAATCTATCACTATCATCAGGATATTTACCACAGTCCTTTAAGTTAGCTGTAATCAAACCCCTTCTCAAAAAACCCACCCTGGACCCGGAGGTTGTACAGACTACAGACCAATATCCAACCTCCCCTTCCTGTCTAAAATCCTCGAGAAGGCTGGAGACAGCCTTAGCAAAAGTCACTCATGACCTTCTGCTTCAGTTTAAGGGTTTGAGTCTGTCCTCGTCCTGTTAGGACGACGATGAGTCATCTGTGAGCACCAAAGTTAACCACAGTGTTCCTCAGGGTTCTGTGCTCAGCCCAATTTTATTCTCAATATATATCTCATTATATGTGCGGCCACATCGTGGATTATGATGGTGGATCGCGAAACAGAGATTGGGATCCTGTATTGGGTTTGCATCTGATCGTGGATATTGGAGGTGGACCATGATTGTGTTGGCAGTTGATGGTGGATCCTGATGGCGGCAGTGGATCATGACGATAGATGGTGGACTCTGGTGGCATCTGAGTGTGGTGATGGATCCTGATTGTGGTGGCAGCTGATCGTGGACTATGATTACAACAAGACTGCTTGATATACAATATGTCTACTCAGATACTCTATCATTACTGACAATAATTCCTAAATTCATTTACCTTTTATTATGCTACAAGCAGTTTATCCTAATCAATGAGTCAAATACTATTCGTATTTTCTGATGTTCTCCATTACACGTGGCATCTATTGTACTTCTTATGTTTCAATCCTTCAGAGTGAGTTTATGGATCCCGCTCAATTTCATGAACATCCAAGCACCTGAAACCCAAAGTGGCTGTGTCTGGTGGGCTTCACAGCGATCCCTGAAACAAGGCCACACAAGCCTAATTACCACAGAACTTTGTAATTTTCACATCGCCTTACGTCTCTGCCTCTCAAAAATGCTTTCCAGCAGCATAATAATAATCTTTACAAAAAAAATAGGTCTCTAGCACCACAAGTGGTTTATTTTGTGTAATGTAAATGTTATGTCCAACAGCAATAATTAATTACTGGTTGTCTATTTGATCAAATAACAAATGGTCGCACAAACAAAGCTAATACTCACACTGGTGGTGAAGCAAGGAGGCACTTTTGCCCCTAAACTTAGTAACCCCTAGATCTTGAGCATTTTACGTGTGAAACAACACATGAGCCTTTGCATTGCATTGATTTAGATATAAATATATTTGGAATATCCACTGGTCATATATCATATTAGTTGCTGTCTGTGCTGGATAAACATTTTACAAACAGATATTAGCTACATGATAATGCATTATTTATGATCCCTGACAGGAAGTGTACATATTGACAAAGGCTCTATGCAAATATTTTTAGACACAGAAACAAATATATCTGTATAAATGTAACACGAGATATGTGGCAGTTGAGCATTTTGGCTACTACAATACATGAATTAAGTATGCACCATTGATCAAAACACCTATTCAATAAAAAAAAGAGTTTCTTACATTCATTCCAGATGAGTCAGGCCTGTGAACTGAACTCAACTATCTGTGGCGCAATGTGCTCCTGAGGGGAGAGCATCAATGACACAGCCTTAAACAACTCCCTTCACACACCAAAAAAAAAGCAGAGCGAGTTTAGATAACAGAGATAACAAAAGATGTGTCAAGGCGAGTCACTCGAATCCAAAGTGAAAGCAGAACTGTATTTCGATCACCTTAATGTTCCCATGTTATGCTTGGGTGGCCGTTGAAGCATATTCTTTACAATCTTAAGTGCTTTAAGGGAAAAAAAGAAAAAAAACATTGTAGCTTTAACTTAATCTTTCAAAAATACTTTTGGGAATCTAATAGTTGCTTCCTTGTGTGCATCATGCACCATTTATGGAGTGTGATAGTCCAGTATGTTGGATGACCTTGGAACTCTCCACTTGGCTTCATAGCTTGTTTCTGTGGAACTTGGAAACACATCTGAAGAGTCAGTTAAGATAAACTAGTGCTTGAGAGGGTAGCTTAAATGAAGTGGGAGCTTCCGCTTGTGTAATCCAGTGAAGGACCGTGTTGCACAGAAGAGAACTGGAGTTTGGTCTCAGATGTCCGTAAACTGCGTTGTGAGCATCTCGTAGCATTCAGTGATGGCAGACAGGATCGCCTTGGCTTTGCAAAGATTTTTAGTCTCCTTGCTCTTGTTGTGCAGGTTCCTCCTTCGTCTCGTCGTTGTCCTCAACGTCATGTTGGGCTCTTTAGTCTAATCAGGGGAAGTCAAACAACAAAGACAACATATTTCAATGGTGTTGAGGCCTTTTTACTGTGAGTTTACTTGTCTAACTGATATTCATTTGAATGGATGAACATGAGTTACATACATTGCTAAATTATAATGTGCATTTTAATGGTGCACTATCTTTCTGATATTCTGATATATATCAACCAATATTCATAAAATTTGGAAATAATTCCTAACATGTTTATATCCAACCCTTAAGATAAAGAAATATAATTGTCGCTTGACATTTTACAGTTTAACCATAAACTTTATAATAAATAACTATAAATAAAAAGAAAACGCAAATACAATTAAATATATAAAGCTTGAATTGAGAAAATAAACTTTTTACTGACTTTAAAACATATGTATGAACTAAATGCACATCTAGTCTGCATTGGTTTTTCTTTTGTAAAATCAATGTATTCATACAGACACATTAGTGCTGATATCAATATGTCCATGAAACGCTCATATCAGGTAATTTATCAGTAAACAATCTATCAGGAGCCATTACAGTGTAACCGAGTATTTGAAACCTGTACTGATCTGGTTAGGCCCAAGGCTCAAAATAGGCACTCGTTTGCTTTGTTGTGTGAGTCAGACTTTAAGCATGAGCCTGAATCCTGAAAGTTGATTCTGACCCAAGGATGTGCAAAATGGAGGACAGGTGAATAGGAAGTTGTTCCTATATACACTGGATCCAGTGTCTTAATTAGAATTTAAGGCATTACTGAGGGACGACTACAAATCTTGGTGGCAAGTACTAACTGTATTTCTAGGTCTATTCGACTGGAGCTTGTCTCTGGCACAAATGTAATAAGTTTGACAATCGCATCGGCTCATGGTTGCATTCACTCCCACAACCGAGCGGGTTTTGAAAGCAGTCAATGAGTCACCGGCGAAAAGGCAGAAGGAAATGTTAGAGCCTGCCAACATTCCGCTGTCTCCGTCACTTCAAGAATATGCTTCTCACACAGAGAAACTGAAAGTATGAGTGTCCAGAGTTTGTCACCTTGTTTTTTACGATTTGAACCAATTCATTCCTGTGGCTCTTGACTCACCGATTTCTGAAGACAAGGGCAATTTATTGAGTTGAGAACCATTCTGGCCACTGGGTATGTGTGGGAAAGCTCTAAATTCTTCATCTTGCAGGTTAGGCTGTGCAGGGTGCTCACAATGTTCTGCAAAATAAAGGTATGTGAGTGCTTTGAAACATTTGAATGATACAGTGCATGCCCTCAATGACCACAAAAACAGAAACCCATATTCAGCCGCATATTCGATCACTTTTGGCATTGTGCTTGATGGCGTGGTTGCTCGGGATGGTGCTTTCTGTAAATCTATCCAAAAGGATCTTGCTGGAATTGCCCATTTCTACGTGGCCCTTAGAGTTTCTTCAATCTGTTATTGTGTAAAGGATAATTCATAGTTTCCGCACCCACCAGTCCGCTCTGGGCCTTCAACAAAAGTAAAATGTACAATCACAATTTTAGCCGACAACTACAAAATAGCACTCACCGTGTTGTTTGCTGTGCAGTTACGCAGCTTTTGTTTTAATTCTTGGCAGGACGTGTTCAGCAACTCACTGATGCTTTCTCTCTTGGATGGATGACAACATAGGAACGGTCAATAATAGTAATATAACTTTGATCTTACTGCACAGGAGATTGTTTTGGAAATATTAAGTAGCTTTCAAATCATGGAGGCCATCTTGTCTAGTCCTGTCTTTGCAAAGGGGAGAAGCTTGTTTGCAATCGTTAAATGTATTATGTAGAAGTAAAACGTCAGGTATCATCACATTCTGTGCTTAGACATATAGCAGTTCAGCAGTTGGTCAATCTGGGTCAGGGGATAGCACAGGAAATAGGTATATGCACATAGGATCTCAACATTTAGAATTATGGGAAAGTAAACAGGATCAACGTCTTACCACTTTGTCAATATTAGTTTTCACGATGACCCTGTAACTGTATCGAACTTCTTTGGGAGGCCTTATGCTGTTACAGGACAGAGACAGAGGTAGAAGCAGAGCAAGAAGACTGATACAAAGAAGAGGCTGAGAGAGAGAGAGAGAGAGAGAGAGAGAGAGGGTCATTCATCTAATCAAAGACATTTTTTATTTAAGATACAAAACTCTGCAGATATTCATTATTATACAGCCTTGTTTCTGTGTCCTGCAGAGAAACAACAGCTCAAGGCCGTCTACGTCTCTCCCTCCATTGCTGAAGCAGTTATTCTGTTGTAATGTTGGCTTGAATGGGAGTTTTTTTATTTGTGTTTAAAATCTCACAACACATAATATCGCTGCTGTGCATGCATAGTCGGATATGTAAACGTATAAATGTGTCAAGACATTCTGAAGTGCACTGACGTGTACCTGTGTCGACAAATCTGAATACCCACACACATAGTTTTGCACATTTAAACAATGCATATTCAGGTACGCAAATAGTCCAATAACAGAGTGTAATAAAAAATATTAATGGGACCGATACTGTAGTAGTTGCATGAATGATTAACTGTACTGTATGTGTCATGAGGATGGTGGACTCAGTCATTCACTTTAAAAGGTAGGTTTATGTTGCTAAGTGTTCATTAAAAATACATTTGTCAAGGAAATTCTCTTAACTCGATATTACTATATTATGTCATTATTTGTTGAACCTGATTTCATTTGAAGCATTGATTTGTGTGTGTGTGTGTGTGTGTGTGTGTTTGTCAATCTCAATGACTTTTGGACCCCACTGTATAACAAACCCACACATACACAAATAACTAATGTCTCTTCCAATATTGGCCCCAATGCAACAAGCAGCCTCTTTCAGGGGGGGGGGGGGGGTTGTGTTTGCCTGCAGTGGAATTTCAAGATGCCCTTCATCATCATCATCATCATCATCATTATTATTACGCCTCTATCAGTTTTTGTAAACCACCAGCCAATTCCCGTAAATCCTGAATCCTATTTCAGTTTCCTTCTGAGAGGCAGCAGGGGAATTATTCACACGGAAATCCCCACATTGTTTGGAGAAAGCCACTAAAGCAATTTGCGGTAAGTCAGTCAGTTTGCGGAGGAGACTGCAGAGGGACGGATGCACGTGTGCTCGGCTCCTGGTACGTTCTCGGACACACTTTTCACTACACCCTATCATTTATACATCCCAGCTGCACACTTCTGCCTATTTGACACAGGTTCGCCTCGACTTGGGTGGCTTCATGTCTCTTTAATCCACTGCGCCACCACCTTTCGTGGGCCACTTGACTTCTGCAGTACTTCTGTTTTTACTCACCATTGGTCATTCTTCATTCATGTTCACCGCTGGCCACAGCTGGAAACCACTGCTCGCATGCCCCGTGCGTCCTCGCCTCTCCACGCGATTATCTGCTGTGTTCCAGGGAATTCTCTCTTTTTTTCACCCCCCGCGTCCTACGTAACTCTCTTCTCCCCCACACGCGCACACGAGCGCAGCATGTGATTTTACTTCCGTCCTGCACCACGCCGAGGTTTCACCTTACTCCCAAATAAACGCGTCTAACGCACAGGTCTGAAGCCTCTCGGGTTCCCTGGGACAGGTCTGAGCAGTGGCAGTTCCAGGTTTGTGTGGGCCCCCCCCCCCCCCCCTGTAAATAACAACCTCAGTTCTGTACGATCATAGTGGTTACAAACACCAAAATGAAGAGTAAAAACAATTCTGGCGTGTAGATATAAATAAAACACAGAATACAATTTATCAGGAATTATACAGTGGCCGGTGTAAACGTCTTATTGTCTACAGTGCAGCGTGAAGTTAGAGGAATTTGCGTTCATCCTACCTGCTTTATGTGTAATGAAGATTTTACAGTCTATGTTTTTCATAAAATTATTTGCTCTATTATGGTTCACGTGTGGCTCATATATAAGCTAGAATTATTTACTTAACCGCTGTTATTTTTTTCATACATTGCATTTCGGCTATATTCAGAGGTTTATTAAGCAAGTGACAACGTCTTCAGACCTGGGTTTACAGCTTTTCAAAATAAAAACTCTGTAATTTAGCTTGATATAAAGGATTGTAGCAACAAAACAAATGTGCTCTTACTTTATTTACCTACGACACATGCGAATGTCCGTGTCAGTTCGATATGAAGAAAAAATAAATAAATCTAATCATCAAAATGATGTGGCCATCGCTGCTGTTCTTTATCGTTGAAGACGATATGTTCAAGTTGGTCTGTTACCACTCTGACACCCCCACTGACTACTACAGAGTGCAATGTCCAAATTACACCAAATTCAACCCTGCATGTCACTGGGCCATAAACGATAGACATTGCAGGTGAGAGGCCGATAAGTTGAACAGTTTGGAAGATATGCGTTCCATATTCTGACAGAAAGACAGATGACTGTGAAATGAGAAGGTAAAATGATTGTTTCTGTAGACTTTGGTTGTTGCTGTATTTGGTGAAGGTGCTGCTTCACCGAATGTGACCTTTAATAAATGTAAGATGAGACATGGAAACATTACAAAATACTCATTTGTAAAATGTAATCATGACAATATTGATTCAATAATTAATTGTGTACAGTGCTGATATCAGAGTATCATCTAGTGTTGGTGTTCTGCTGGCTGCTGGCTGTGCACGTACATTAAATAATTATTAAAGTGTGTGTGTGTGTGTGTGTGTGTGTGTGTGTGTGTGTGTGTGTGTGACAGTCTTGGAATCTGCAGTAATTGAAGACATCCATCAGATTAGGACAGCGTCACAGGGAAGCTTTGCATCGTGGGACTTGGAACATGACCAGGTTAAACATAACGATAGCAATCAAACGTGATTGACCCTTTTGTTTCTCCCACAGTATGCTCTGATTCACGTATGAACTATGTGTGAGGTGCACAACATCGATACTGTTTCTGTGACTTTGATTAGCTGTGCTCATTTGTGGGCTGATGCATTTCTCATAAGAAAAAAAATCGTCCTTTTTTTTCGGACTTAAATGGATTAATATCTCGAAGAATTCTGAGGTAATAATTCTGAAAAATGTGAATGTGATACACTTATGTAAAAGTGAAATTTCAACCAATATTATATTGGGTAATGGGATCTGGTTGTGTTGGTGAAGGGGCTGATGATGATAAAGGGTCTTTCATAATGCTGGGAGGGAATTGTTTGAGGGGAAGTTGGAGGGTTTCAGTGATGAAGAAAGTCTCCTTTGAAAATTAATAGGCCGGATCACATTCCAGAAAACAGATTTCTTTGTTGAGTTGGAAAGCTGTGTGTGTTGTGTTGTTCTGTAGTGGGCTTTAAATGATTAAAATGATCACACCAGTGTTTTGTCTTATAGTTTGACCTCATTTTCTGCAGAGCACATATACTGCCCTTACTATAACATGCTGACCACCATAAATGTGGGAAGGCAGTCACTGGTTTGGCTTCATAACATTACAATATGAAACTTGCACTTGTTACCTTAAATTGATCAAATCAGCCTGTATGTGTGGTCATTGCCTATTTATTTTAAGATGACCTCAAACCATATCTAATTCATTCTGTCAGTCTAAACTGTCTGAACCTAAAGACATTGTCTGACTGTAACAATCTCATTGCATCTATTGTTATTATTGTCTTTAATAAAGAAAAGTTCATTATCACCAATTGTGTCTGTGTCACTCCCTTTGTTAACCAGCAAGCAATTCATAACATACAACTCGTGATTTGATGAATAATAAGGCTACATGTTAGTTAGACCATTGTTTATATTTAATACCTGACAATAACATTCCAACATGTAACTGGATGTGACTGGTTATGCATGATTATTTTCAGTATTTAGTTTATTCAGCAAAAACAAACACAATGGATGGTCTGTGTAAGAAACATGTTCAGTTTTGCTTTTGCTGTCAAAAGATTTGTTGGGTCCACGCCCACACACTGAATGCAGCTTTTCACAGAAACTTTGAGACATGAGGGCGTGACATCTTGTAACTGATTCTTGCTTAATAATCTTGAGTTAAAACTACATTTCCTGTTAACTGTGTTGCAACACATGTCATTAATGGGATGGTTTTTGACAAAGGTTTTTGGGGTGACAGTTGGAAGAGTTTTCTTCAAGCGCTCATATCATACATCCACTGAAAGTGTGGCATTGGCTGGAATGATATTACATTTCAGTTTTAGAAAAGGTAAAGGTTTTATAATTAAACTCTACAAATAGGGAAATTCAAAAAGACTAGATTTTCTTGCAGTATGAATATATATATATTTATATACATATAAATAAATATAAATTTGTCAAAAACATTCATTTGGATTAAAAGAGAACAAACTTAATGTACATGGCCTTGAAACTGGAATGGTTTTGTTTTATATAATGATTTGGCAAAGTCATGTCTCAGCTAATTGGCTCCATCTAGTGGTTACTCGTCAGACACGCATGTGCACTCACACCCTTGCTTGGACTCACTGAGTATTCTAATCAGCCTCAACCGATTATAAACCTGATTCGTCTGTGGGGAGATTGCAATGACACAATGGTTGAATTACCCTAAACAAGGTCCAATGCCACCAGCCTTCTGCCAAAATCTTCTTGATTTTAGATGTTTGGTTGTAGATGAGAATGTCAAAATCCATGTACAACCTTTTGTTTGAATCTGCAGCCATCTCCTCTCTCCACATAGATTTCTTTTGGATGATGCATGAGAGCTTTTACCCATCACTTCTAATCTCTCCGCCTCTTGCTGACCTCTGTACGCTCAGGCATTATACCCCCTGTGGTTGACTGAACCCACTCTGATATTCCCGCTAAAGCAGATCATCTAGGAGTTACTTTACTTATTTACATTTTCCGCCCACACTTCGCTCTCAGCCCACACAACAAGCCATTGACCAACTTTATCCTCAACAGCCAAACTGGGCATCTCAGACCAAACCATCCAGGTCCTTGAACGCTGATGAGCTCGGGCACATCGCTCCCACATCCAGAACCATCTTAATGGCCGAAATGAAAACCATACTTGAGTGGACTCACTTTAAATGTGACCTTTACTTTTGATGGGCCTGTATTCAGTTGGGGTTGAATCACTCATGAGATGGAACCGTCACTTTGAGTCTCCCTCCCCCGGGTCTTCAGTGCGTCCTCCCAGAGCATCCATCTTCCCACTTTGACCCTCCCCTCCCCTCAACATCTATTCATCTGTCCTCAACATCCAATACCTCAACGTCCATTAAAGCCTTTAAATTACATATTTTCCGTATTTTAATATACACTGCTCAACAAGTGGAAAATAGAGAATCGACAATGGTGGCAGATATATTCTATATATTCTAAGTTTTGCTAAAGAGGGGGATGAAGAAAACAACATATTACATTTATGTTTGGAATTGATGAAAAGTGATTACTTATTGATGGTGCTATGGTGGTACAGGTAGGCGACACAATATCGACGCCACGTTAATTGTGAAACACCAATATAAATATTATTAGAGAACGAGCAGTGAAGAACAAAGACAAAGGCACGTGACGCAGGACTGACCACACAGAGCACATGATATAGACACACACATTGTTTTTGCTCAGCAAGTCCTTGACCTTGGGAAACCAGGTGTGTGTGTGTGTGTGTGGTGTGTGTACTTTTACAGATATCTTTGTGAGGACCATTTTGAGCCTATAACCTAAAGAGTGAGGACTTTCTGACCCGCTTTTAATGGGCTGTTTCAGAGGTAAGACTTAGTTTTATGGTTAGGGTTAGAATAAGGTTTAGGTTAGGGTTTGGGTAAGGCTTAAGGTTAGTCATGTAGTTAGGGTAAGGGGCTAGGGAATGCATTATGCCCATGAATGTCCTCACTGAGATACATGTACAAACAAACGTGTGTGTGTGTGTGTAAAGGGAGAAAGAGAGAGATGATGGAGTGCAGGTCGGGTGATATTATCATCATCATAACCCCATAGGGATCTGGTTGCCATGGGGTGTGTATGTAGTGTAGAATGGGGGGGGGGGGGGGGGGGGAATGACTCTTGCCAATGTCACATTACCGGCCCCACCCTTGGTTTTTAGATAAGGGCTAAGGTTAGGGTAAGAGTTCAGGTTTGGCATGCACTGTTTTACGATAATGATAACGATAACATTAACTTTATTAGTATCGGTAGTTCAACGCAGCCATTCAATTCGGCAAAACACCGAAAGCAAACCAGCTAAATGATAGATTTAGATGATTTAAAATCAAAGGATAAAGCAGATATAACAATACATCATTTTAAAGCAATGGAAACAGCTGTGATAGAAGAACAAAAACAATCACGCAGAAGCCACTTGGTAAAAGTACATGTTGGGGGAGGATTATGGTCATATTCAAGATATAGAGAATGAATAACAGCTTGTGTGTGGGATGGGGTCAAGGGACTTTTTGGTGTCATGGGTGACTTTCCATGAACTTGCACACAGTGATGAACATGCACAGGATTGAGGGTGTGATACCACGTCACTGTTCCCTTCGAGGCACCCTCGCAATGATAAAGAAAAGGAAGGAATCTCAATGTGCAACATGCAGTCATCACACACAGTAAATGTGTGAGGGCAACACCCTGCCTCTGCCCCGCCACACGCCGCCTGAAGATGGCGCTGCATGTCTTTGTATGATGGCGGTGCTGCGCGCGTGCACGCGGAAGGGGGGGAAGACAGAGCCGCTCGTCTGCCTCCTCTCGGATGGTGCTGCCTCCCCGCCGTCGCAGTGCTTTCGCCGCTCTCCTCCTCTCTCTGCCTCCCTTTCTCTCTCGCTTTCGTGCCCAGCGCCTCGCCTCGCCGCACCTCGCCTCTTCCTCCTCTGCCTCCTCTTCCTTATCCCCTTGCATCTCTCTTCCACTCCCGTCTCGCATGCCCCAGCCTCGCACCCCCGGCCAAGCATCCCGGCAAATGGTCGCTCCATCCCCGGCAACTCCGCACGCAGGACACCGCGGAAAGGCGCACGGCTCCGCTGCCTTCTGATCCGAGCACACTGCGGACTGGACTCGGAAGGAGAGGCGGACCACACACGGGGAAGAGACACGAGGAGGACGCCGGTCGCTGACAGTGGCCAGGATCTTATTTCGGTAAGTCGTCGTTTTATTTTGAATTTTTTTTTAAACACAACAATGTTACAGAGCAGGTGAAGGTGACAGCCTAAGTCTTCACCTGGGACTGACTCTTGCAATTTTGGAGCCGCGTGTGCAGAAATGTGAACGTGACCTCTGGACCGTGCTTTAAAATGATGCCCCAGCTTTTGGTAACAAGCGTGCGGCGCAGCTGGGCTCAGATTGCCCAGCACACAACATCCATTTGGCTCCAGCTGACGGCTGACCCAAATCCACCACTGGTTGTGCGTAAAAGTGCTCGAAGGGTGCGAAACAAAAAAAAGAGGCACCGTGTAAACACGAGGGCTGTGGTGGCTCTTCCTCTCAAGATCAATCCTTATTTTGTTTGGACAACTCCTTCCTTACCAGAGGGGTTGTTGTTATATACTTAAAACATCTGGATTTGAAGCCATGGTGTGCCACATGATTTATTTGTGATCCAAATTACGTGCCTCAGGTTCCAGAGTTCTGGAAATTGCTCATGAACCTCATTGTCTGCGGATTGCCCATTACGTTTTATGGAATTTCCTTTTGTCTGCATGTCTCTGGTGAATGGGAGGTGATATGAGGATAAGAGTATGGGTGAGACTCCATACCTTTTCCCACAGCCTTACTCCCGCTTTGATCAATAGACATTTGCAGGAGGGGGGTTGTGCTCTGGCAGTTTGTCAAGGGCGTGCAATATTTCCAGCAGATGATTTTGAGGAGAGGAGGAGGGCGAGGGCCAGGCTGCTGTGAGGCATGCTGTGGGTTCATGTTCAACTGCATGTCAGCACTTGGGCCGGTGCATGATGGACAGCAGAGGCACAGATGTACAGTACAGAGTGGGCAAAGGGTACTGGCACATGCTCAGGTGTAGGAAGCATTATCTTTCAGTGTGTGACACTTGGAAAATCTAAAAATTGGTTTTGCAGGTTAGGCAGCTGGTGTAGCCAGGTAAGCAGCCGTGTAACAAGGAGAAGACAATCCCCTCTAATTCCCCTTAAACTGACCTCTGGTGCAGGAACATAAGGATAAAGGGTTTTTTTTCCCCTCTCCCTCCCGTGTCTTCCACAGATAACCAGCGCTCAGTCTGTTTAATCCAGCATATTATACACTTTCCCAGGACTTAAAAAGCAATGGCAGTACAACACTCTCCTTGCTCACGAGCCACACACCTTCAACAACTTCATAGATTTTTTTTGTTGTTGTTGAAGGATAAGCAGCATTACAAAGGACCTATCAATGTGGGAACTGTCTGACATCCCTCACACACTCTCACACTCCTCTCCCGCTCTATATTTCCTAAAGATTAGCTTCTTTTATGTCCTGTGAGTGTCTCCAGTGTTCATGAAATGCCTTGTCCTTCATCAGGGACACAGATTAAGCTAATTCACACAGCAGCACAGGCCTAAGGCCTAATCACTATGCTGCGCCGGCAGAACAGAACGGTCTTTACACTGTGGTAGCCGAGAGAAGGAGAGAGAGAGCAAAGGAGGGGAAGGCTAGCCGCCGGTGCTTATTGATCGGATGGAGGGGCTGCTGGCAGGCGTCCACAGGATGGAGTGCTGACGACAGACCAAAGAGTTGCCGGGATGTGCTGGGCCGGCGGTTGCCTCACAGAGTGGTGCTGATGAGAGGGGACGACTTTGAATTATAGCTATCCTCCCAGTAACAGAGCAGGGGCAGAGAGGATTTGAGAATACTGTAAGTGTTCTGAATTTGATTTGTTCCATCACCACAGAGGGGAGGCTGGGCGTGGTTAATGCAGATAGTGTGAAATAGGTTGGAATGGAACAAATGGAATTTGTCATTCATGTAGTGACATATTGTACATCTGACACAGGAAAGGCTGTTTCACATATCTGTGCTGATGCTCGGAGGGCGCGTTGTAGTTGAGCTTTAGTGTGATGACTTTGTAAAGTTTTGACGCCAACATTGAAGGTTCATCTCATAATTTAGTTTTATATATTCAACAGCAGGCAGCAACTTTTAAGTGGGATGAGACTTCGCTCCTTTCACTTGTTCCAGGAATCTTTCATAATTCATGTGACAGCAGTAGCACATGGAGCACCTGTGTATGAGCAAGACTGTGAGTCAGAGAGGCTCTTTTATACTTGGCCTTTGACCTCAAGCACCCCCTTCTGTGTCACACTGTACATTTATTATTCTAACACAAGATACACCCAAAATTCACCTTGATTCATATATGTTCCTGAAAGAAGTGGGTGTGTCCGTCTCCTCTCCTCAGTAGTGTAATAGTCTTAAAAAAAAAAAGCCCTCAATATTGGATTAGATGGTTGTTCAAAATGCATAAATGGCTTTCCTCTCAAGAAGCATTGAGTCCCAGTGGCAGATATGGCAGCTCTTTGAGGTGGGACACAAGCCCAGAGGCAACATCTGATGCTGCTCAAAAGCTATTGTTGCAGTTATTCTTATTGCTGCCAAAATAGACTGTCTTGTATTATCAGTAACATCTTTGGTGATTCGACAATAAACCCAATTTATAAACTGTGGAGTATCCATATTTACGTTATATAAGTCCCTTTTATCTTTTACTTCTACATGACTAAAAGAAATTAAAAAAAAAGAAGAAATTACAGCCGTTGAACATGAAGCAGCTTCAAGATGAATCAGAGACTTAAAAAAGCTGATGCTTTGATTTCACACGTTTGTGTCCTTGAGCTCCGTTACCTGCGATATGTTGTTCAGGTTTACCTCCATATATCCACTCAACTGCAGTGTGAGTGGGCCTCAGGCAACCGGCTGACATTTGATCCATACTTGCTGATTGCATTAACTGCATATTCATGGACATAGGGGCTGTGCTAATTGACAGCCTCGTCGTACTCAATCAGATGTCTTGATGCTCGTGTCTGTGACTAGATGCGTATGTGCCCGTTTAATGATATAAAAAACAGTGATGTGTCACTGCTAATGGACAATTTTACAATATCCCCCATTACAGTGGAATTGTTACAAGATTGCAGACATGTTACACACCATTTAACCTCTAATATCACTCTTCTTCCCCCTCAAGGGTGCCGTATATAGTGCACCCAACATCGCTATGTTATCGGGATATGTCCGACTAATCCTAGATGTGATACGTTTTGTGATAAGTTTGTCCTTTAGAGTCAGTCTTGAGATTCTAATCACCATTGATTTCATTATTAATCAGAGTCGGAATGGAATGCATTAGTATCAGGGATATATTCAGAGTTTCTCATCTTATATGCAGAAGCGTTTTTGGGGAATATACTGGATTGGCAGCATATTTATTGGGAAAGAAATTCATTTAATTTAGGTTATGAGAACTTGAAAGTATTTCTGCGTACACACCACAAATCATGCAGTATGCCACATTGCATGAGTCAGTGCTACTGCAGTGTTTGCCAAGTTACTTGGAAAATGTAATCATGACTTACTTATTGACAAACTCAAACGGTATTAAAGTTATTTGATTAATTCAAAAGTAACTCGTTAACTTACTTGTTTTGTTACTTTTATGAGCACAGCTCCGTCGAAGGAGACATTATGCTCGTAATCAGGTTCATATTCTGAAATACTTGGTTTTACCTCCTGTCTCTTTAAGGCCCCCCTCTTGATAAAGCCCAGTCTGCTCTGATTGGACAGCTAGCCCATTCAGTTGTGATTGGTCGACCTCCAATCTTGCATTACCTGGCTTTGTAAGAGGGCATGCCACGTGATACCATGATTCCTCTGAAGTATCGGCCTGATTACTGACGTGGTGTTTCAGGAACTTCAGGAGCAGTGTTTTTTGTGGCGTAGAGGAGCTCCCTTTACTTCTGGGGTTTGGTCTTTGTAACTTGGCAAACAATCATTACAATCCTACAACACTAAAAATTCCTATAAAAACTCAGCTAGTTTAGCCTTGGTGAGTACATGTACTGTAGCACTCTGCAAAGCCACAAAGTAAATGTGTGGGTTTGTCAATACCTTCAGCTCTGAACATTTACACTTACATATATTTTTGGCTCACCTCAGCTCAGCCAGCTATAAGAAATAACATGTCAAACAGATTTGGAGAGACGGGAAGCTGCGTTCCTGACCTTTTGAGGCATAGTATTCAAACACACTGCATAATGAGTTGACCTTATACATGTACACATGGATTCACTTTATGCAAAACTAATACATTAGATTAATAGACACATCTGAGTGAGCATGATTGATGTAACTTTTCATCTCCTCAACAAGAGATGTATGCAGCTGTGCAAAGTGTGGTCCAAAAGAGCCCATTTGTCAACCCAAAGATCTGGATCCAAGGCCTCATTTGTCTCACTGGAGTGTCCTTGAGCGGGACACAAAATCCCCCACAGCTCGCAGGACGTTGGGTGGTCTCTTGCCCTTTGACCTCTTCGTGGTGACGGGGGAATCAGGATGACTGATTTTTCAAAAGTGTCAAAACCAATTGACGACATGGGAGTAATTCTTGGAACGCCAACAAAGAACTGTTCAGGACTTATTGGATACTTCTGCTGACGTGACGTGGCCACCATTCAGTCACGCTTCCCAGCACCGAAACTGTATCCTCTCGCCATCTGCTGACCTTCATGTGAAGCCAGAAAAGAGAGAGAAATTCTTGGCAGCTTCGGGGTCAAAGAAGTGGACAATGTCACCACATCACTGCGGCTTAGACAGCAATTGCTTAGGTTACCTGTTTGAGTTTGAGCCTATAGCCTCTTTCCATTTCAGTGGCTCCAAATGGCACTTGAATTGAATTTTGAAGAATACAGTGACGAACAAATCATCTATCATGTATAGTGCCATTATGTTCAAATGCAGGGTCAATCGCAGATGCTGAGCATTTCGTCTTCGTGTCACGAATATCTCAGACACTTCTCTTACGTTAAAAGACAAGCGAAGAAGCTGTCCAAGTTAAACAATGCTTTGGATTTATGGCTTGGTTTCCACTGATGCCACACGTAGTAAAAATATATTGCCTCGTTGTACTGGAAGGTAGTAAAAGGTAAAACCATTCACCAATTGCTGTGTATTGTAGTGATTAATGAGAGCAGGACGTTGATGAACGCAGCAGAGGGAGGGAGGGAGGGAGAGAGAGAGAGAGAGAGAGAGAGAGAGAGAGAGGGGGAGGTAGGGATGTGTCGGCATTGAAACGAGTCCAGAAAGGTAGCAATATGAGTGAAAGAGAGGCAGACATGGAATGGAGAGGGGTGTGTGCGTGGATGCCTTGAGTGTTTCTGCTGCCAATTCTCCTCCCATCGTCTAATGAGCTCGCTACAGATGGAACTCCCTCTGTCAGCCCTCTGCTCTCCTCCTCCACTCCCTTATCCTCCCTTCTTCCCTTCAGTCTTTAGCGCAAGGCAGGGGAAACAAAGAAAAGAAGAATTAGAAGAGAAATAAAGGAGGGGGGGGGGGTGTGGAGCCAAAATATGTGATGAGACAAAAAAGCACAAGGAGAGAGAGAGAGAGAGGGGGACTGAGGCTGCAGGTGAGAGGAGGATGGATTAACGATGAGGGGTAAATTGTGAAGAAGACGAGGAGAGATGGGCTGTAAAGTGAGAGGTGGAAATTTAAGAGCTATCGACAGAGCTTTTTGGGGAGTGGCAGAGGCTTGTCAGCGGTCGGAAGAGGAGGCAGCAGAGAGGTTGAGTGAGAGGGTGTCATGATCTGACCCTTAATGAGGGACGTTACAGGGACTCTTTGGACACTCTGGACTATTTGGACTCCCTGTTTTATTTTGATATCATCTGTTTTACTCCCAGGCTTTTTCTAGTTTTCCCGCCATTGTCTGCCCCGTGCTGATGTGTCCACTTATCCCTGCCTCCCTTGTGTCTGAAGACTTTGTGCTCCCAGCCCCCCTGTTGCTTTTATCACCTCCCTGGTGTTTTTTCACACTCCACGTCATTTTGCCATCCGACCAGAGACTCCCGCCCTTTTCACACTAATGGAGATATTTTGCAAGACAAACTTTTTTTCTCCTGCGTTCCTGTCGTCTGCACACCAACGTTTTAAAACTGAGATTTTTACAAAGATCTTCCAACGGCTAGATTTTCAGAAACACAGATTTCTGTGTGTCCGGGTGTTCATGTAAAATGGAAGTTGGACAACAGTGTTCTTCTGTGGTATTTGACAGATCGCTGATTTAGATTTTATCGCCACCTACTGGCCCTGCATGTATCTTTGAGCATTTGTATTCATTTGTTGTGCTCTCATCCGTACAGAGTTATTTGTTATAGAGATTTTATTCGAAACGGAGGGGAAAATATCCACAGTAGTGTGGACTAGGCCTCATTAAACCTGTCCATTCACATCTTCAATGCACCTACCTGCCTTCGTCTGCATCTTGGCCGAACCTCCTTAACAGAGACCAGGGGTCATTAAATGCAAGAAGTGATGGAAAGGTGTGAAGAAAAAACAAACAATAGAGAGCGTAATGAGATAAAACCACAGCCCTTCACCACTGTCGAGTCAGAAGCTTAAAAAGCTGCATATTAAAGCCTAATGGTCTTTGTTCAGTGCGGGGCCGGCAGTGGGAGCAATATGTCTGCGGTTGCCTCGCCATGACATCACGTCTGCGCCTGTCACACTGTACTTGCTAAGCTGAATTAATAATTGGATCAGCTAGCCAGGTCTGTCAGAGCTAATTGAGCATCAAAGACGAGCCATAGCTGGAGCACAGATCATCTTGATTTCCCCGGGCGAAAATGTGCCCGGAGCTTGTATGACTTGTGTGACTAAGTGCGGAAGCGTGCGTGTTTGTTCATCTGCTGCAACGTCATCGTGACCTTTATGGTATGTATGTGTGCTCTTCATCAGAATTCCAATACATCCACAGGTTGGGGAGACTGTGTGGCTGTTGGCTTGTGCTCTCGGCATGTGCGGTATGAATGTGTAGGAGCGTGTGTGGGTACTTTTAATACAATGCATTATTCTATAGCAAGCTGTTTCCCGCTGACGTTGTGTTAACGGTGTTGTTTGCATTTCTATTTCACTACCTACTCATTTCTGTTGGACTGTTATTGACCAAAAGCAACGACTCTAGTGCTGGACAAAACGTTTGCAGCTCTCGAGTGTGAGTGTTTTTTCCCCTTTCAAAAAGATGTGGCATGATGACACACTATGCGGCAGGAAGCGGGGAGGTGTATTGCTGTTGGCTTCATGTATTGTCTCTTTGCACAGAAACATAGCATTATCCACCTGGCTGGTCAAGTGGGAAATAATGTGTTTGTGGGGATGTGAACACCTGCGCCTCGGTGTGAGCGAGTGTGTGTTTGTGTGTTGTCCCTTCTTTTCAAGCGCACGTCGGAGACAGTGTCTTAGCACTTGAAATCCAGTCAGTGCCAATATTTTCCAGTTGCAGCCAGCAGTTTTTACACCTGCTGCTCTGCATCACAGACTGAATATAAAAAATGTACATGTCCTCTTTACTACAACCATCTTGAAATGGAGCCAAAGTATTTAAATACAAATGCTGCCATCTTGCCCTGATGGCGTCGGTAAAGTAGTGATCGGGGATGGAGCTGCCGTATCGAGGTCCTGCTAATACACGCTGCTTGTCAATCATGTCAAACATGATGATTCACTCCATCAAGTATCTGGGAAAATTAACACTCCCTGAGATGACAGACAATTACACTTTGCTCCATGTCCCATCCACATCAACATGTAAGAGGCAGAGTTTATGACCTATTCTGTAACCAGCCACCAGGAGACAACTGAGATACTTTGGCTTCACCTTTAGGGAGCAGTCATGTTGTCAATCTTTATGTACAGTCTATGCCAGTGGTCACCAAAGATCTCTTTTTAATTCCAATCGTAAGCCGAGATGTCAATCCTGATATCTTCCAAAAAAACCACTCAGGAGGGTCGTATTTATTATCTTTGCAACAGGGACCGACAGTGGAGGTTTTAGAGACCGACGGGTTGGTGAACACTGATCTATGCTCTGGACCTGTAGCCCCAGTCAGTGTACGCCACCTACAGGCCAGGAATGTAATGGCTGATGTAGTTCAACTTCTGAAGCTTGCAGACGATGAGAAATAAACAGAAATATCATTCAGAATATTGTTTCAAAATGTCAATGTTGGGAAAGGAAAGCACAGGAATAATCTTAATGTCTGAGTCAACAAGACAAAGTTTTACTGCCCATAGAGTTTAATTTGTTTTAGAATTTAATTTCTTTCTTTTAATTGTGAACTATATTTGTATGTTGTTGGAGTAATGGGGCAGCAAAAGTTGACTGAAATGAGCTAAAATTTTATTTGCTGTCATTAACCTTAATGTAGCATACTTTCATACCATTCTCTCTAGTCATTGTAATAGTTTTACATCAACAGAATGGGAGAGAACAGGACAAATGAGGCTATATATCTATCATCAGTAAGTGAACATTTCTCCAAACAAAGGAGAATAACAACAAATGACTGGTGGTAATTTCGAGCACAATGCTATGAACCTGCTGTAGAACAGTCTCTCGCTGTGGCGAATCACTAATCAAAGGGATGGGTTTTCCACAGATTCTGCCCTTTTGAGAGTAAAACATGATAGAAAACCCCAAAAGATGGGTTAAAATGAAAGTGTAAAAGTAAAAAATCGCAATGTTCTGAAAGTTAAAACTCCCTCCAGCTGTGTCTGATAATGAACATGAAAGGTTTGGTGCTGAACTTCAGATCATCTTTGCCAAAACAAACAAGCGGATGAGTCGAGATGTTTGCTTTCTGCCTCCACCCCGTAGTGTAGCAGTGATGATGATTAACTGAACTTCATTTCAAGTGCAACAAACAACTTGTGCAATATGTGTGCAACATCGCTGTGAAATCCTGCAATGGATTTATCTTCACTTTCACTCTCATCTATCAACTGTTACATCTACAAACCCGCATGTATGAAATATGTTATCTTTATGAAGCATGTTTACTTCATATTAATCGACCTAAACAATTTTAATAAAAATGGTGGTAGGATCTTTTTTTTCCTTCCCTATCTTTATTGTCTACACATTCAGATTTTGTAATACTCAAACCTAAAACTCAGCGCTCGCACTCAGATAGCCCCTGTTTGTGGTTTGTGTTTGAGTTTTTCTTCTCCGATTGGATTCTTCGCGCAACAAGACTGTTAAATTTCCCCAACCAATAGAATACCTGATGTAGTGTAGACAAATGAAATTGTCCCGTCCTCGTGGGCACATTAGCTTCCCTTCTACGAGAGTCCCGTACAGGCCGTTGCTTTAACCTGGTTGATGTAACCCTGCCCAACGAGGCGGGACAGCTTCATGATATATTGTATCACACTGTACTTTAAAGGTGGTCCAGTGTGACACCAAAACGATAATACATCATGAATTTTTTGAAACGTCCCATCCTTACCCTTGAAAAAAATCAGTTGTTGTATAATTTACAATCTTGACTCTTACTTTCCAAAACCCATTTTGCCCTTATTCGCTTTTCTCATTCAACAGATCTTGTGTAATCCCTGATCCCCAACCGACACACACACACACACACACACACACACACACTGGTGTTTCTATCTTAAAATCCCAGTGGTATTTATCATATGCGATGCCTGTGGTCGGATCGTCCATCAGCGGCACACACTGATCCTTATCAGCCAAGTATTGCTGTGGCTACTTCCACCTGCCAATCAATCTCTCGCACGTATCCACAGACGAAGGGTTTGATGAAAACGATGGGAGAGACAGAAATGATGGGGATCAGACCAATATGACCCATTAATGGATCGAGCCATCTCACCTGACTGCCCTGGTGTGAAGGGGTTTGTGTGTAGATTTGTGTCCACCTCAATCGATGGAGGCAGTTGTATGGACAGAAGGAGATGTGGAATTGGGGATCAGAAGTAGCAAAAGGAAGAGGCTGACATGAGAGGAAGACGAGGCCAAAGAGGGAAGATGCTTTGAGAAAAAACGGACACGCTCACTATGAACCACCTGTAGGACACAGATGACATAGTACAATTTGTAAGGAAGGAGCTGAGTGAGGATTTTAGCGGTGAGCGTTTTCAACACATCTGAAAGAACAGCCGCTGAAATAATGTTTTGACCGTGGGGCATTTTATTTGGTTGTTTATTGATGTGTGTTGACACTGGAGAGCTACATCCAGTCGCGCCTCAGCTCCCGCTGTCCACATTATTCGATTTCATTTCACAGTCTCTGAGCTAATAAAGACAGATTTTCTGTCCAGCTCCGCGTTGTGCTTGTTCCGAGTAAAGCTCATGTCAGTACAAACTATGTGCTCTTTCCTGATATTCAGCATTTTTATTCATGCCCACTTCCTCCTGAGGCATCCTTTGTTGTACGGCACACCTGACGACAAAATGCTGTCTTTTAACTTGAAAGTATACAGAGCACATAACTTCGAGTGATGTTTTCAGATTAAAATGGAAGTGAATCAGCCATGGGCTGCAGAGAGCCACATAACATGAAGTTATTATGGTACAAAGAAAGATGGAGATGCATGATTTGTTTTGTTGCTTGTGGTGGGCCATGAATTATATATCACAGACATCAGGAAGAGGAATGCTTTATGTTTAAGATTGTGTTTAGGTAAGCATGCAGTGGATGCTGCCGGTACTTGGCAGTTTCAGCAAGTTGGATGATGAGAAATAAAGCATTTTACTTTCCCCACAAATACAAGTTGTTTAGCCTTACACTCTGATAAGACCA
Organism: Verasper variegatus; assembly: GCA_026259375.1. Lineage (NCBI taxonomy): Eukaryota > Metazoa > Chordata > Actinopteri > Pleuronectiformes > Pleuronectidae > Verasper > Verasper variegatus. The sequence continues at coordinate 7,915,416 of CM048056.1, forward strand.
TTGACTGTATTAATAGATGGAAGCGTCTCTACTTCCTGCCACTGTCCAGAAACGAAGCCGAAATATCTTGCATACGAACGCTGACATCTTGCGCTCTTGAGTGTGTGTGCAGTATCGCGGGGTAGAGCCGTGGTATCGTGTTCCCATGCTTTCATCGTTATATACAGTACAATCTGGGGTGAAACACTTTTCCCGCAACAATTCCCAAGGTCACCTAAAAATAAAACATAGCTATGAGTTGTTGGCACAGATGTCCTATTCCCAGGCTCTAACTGTTTGTTAGAGCCTGGGAATCTTTTTATTTGAGAATTGTAAACCTAAACTAATTACTTTTGAGAGTTTTTATTTCAAATCTCTTAATGGTTTTAAAATGGCTTGGATGTTCGAGTTTACCTTTGCCTCATTTGATTGTCACAGACCTATGCATATGTAATTTGGTCTCTGCCCATCAGTGGCAAGTGCTGAACACAGGACTAAATCTGACACACAGAACTGGAAACCAACTCATGATACAGCATGTGTTGTATTCTAAAGAAATATGGGCATGTAAAAGGGGGTCTTTAAATGTTTCATAATAAAGGACGACGCTCTTCCCCAGCCAACCACTATTAACTCCACACCCATTCACAGTCAAACCTTGTTTTTACTAAATTTTCTTCAAAATGTATCGTGTTTAAGAGGGATGTGCATAATTTCTGGGAACTTTGTTTGCTAAGGGAGTGCTGTGGTTACTCATTTGACATCAAATTGCCTCATAAATAACTTCATTCTCTGTGATATCTCTTCCATGGGTATAACCGTGCAGATCCCAGCTGCGGCCGGGCTGTGGAAGTGCAAGTGCACATTAATTTCACTCATCTGTCTTCTGTGGGTTGCATCTGCAATGTATAATTCATCAAGTAACTCGCTGTTGATATCTGCATATAAATGAACTTAGATATTGTGCAGCTCATGAATTTCTACTGGCGTATGTAAACAGTGGCCCCACAGAAGTACAGCAGCTCCGTTGTTATGGGAAAAAGTGCTTTCAGACCTGCACTGAACTCTGGATAAACCCTTGAAATTATCGGGAGTGGCTGTATGTGAGAACGCAAATGTCCAAATCAGCTTTTCCTTGCAGCCCCCCTGGTAAAATCTGTGGAGAATGTCCGAGTTCGCGCATGTGAGAATACAGCAGGATATTGTGTGTAAGATTCACAGTGAGTGAGTGGGCATGTTGATTGTGTTTCTAACATGCGACAGACAAAATAAAAAACAAAATTCAAATATCTCTGGATGAAAAAGAGGTGTTGTACAGGTAGAATACCCCAAATAGGATATACGTGGGAAAGACGAAGATTAAAGAGCTTAAGAAAACGGCTTAATTTGCAGATTCCAATAATGGAATATGTGTGTCTGTGAGAGCAGATCATACATGTTTCACAGTAACACTATGATGGCGATTTGGCATTTTCAAACACCATCTGTTCTTTAACTTTGTCTGTCCTTTTATGCAAAAGTTCATTTATTTTGACTTATACAGCATGTGCCATGTCTGCATGATACCAATTTTTGCTGTTCAATTGTATTTTGGGAGATTTTTTTTAGTTTTGAACAAACCAAACAAATGCTGCTCACACATTCTTTGCAAAATTCCGCAGTGATTTGTGGAGATAAGATACCCCTTGCTGTTGTTTAGGCCAATTAGGCTTGAAATCTGCTGGCTTTGGGCTTGTGCCAGAGATTTGGAGTGAAAGTCTTTGTGTCAGGGAGAGGCTTTTCAAAGGGATTAAGGGGGGAAAAAAGCCTCCCAGAAATGCATAGAAACTGCACAACTCAACACACACACACACACACACCATTTCTGTCAGTCTCATGTCTCTTTTCTCGCCGTTGCCCTCTGTGGGCGGCAGATGGACAAGACGACACAACACTGGAGGTTGAATGAGTAACTCCCTGCCGCATTGCTATCAGTTTGCATATGTGATATGAATTGAACTAATTTGACCTGCGCTGTAGACACAGAGTGATTAAAGATGGTTTGTCAGTGTGTCTCTGCAAAGGACCCATTCAGGCTGTAATGGGCCACACAGGCCTCGCCAATAGATGAAATAAATATTGATTGCACAGACGCACTTAGGGATTACATTTATTGCAAGTAGTTTACGCTGTCTGGATCCTTACTCTTTAAAGATGGTCAGTGTTAGTGTTTGCAGATTCAAAAGGTCACATTTGAATGACATGGTGGTGATTTGGACCATTTCTGAATGGAAAACGCCCATAAAGTTGTGGGTGGGGATCATAGACTGATGACATCACTGCTCCCCAAAAGTGAAGCCAAAGCCTCTTGATCTCCAGCCGGTGGCTGGCTGCAGTAAAAGGTTATAAGTCCAGCCTCCTCCATGTCAGTGGATGGGACATGGACCAAACTGAAAAATACATTTTTCTCAAAGATTGTTTGAAGGTGGTTCTTCTCATTCTTTGTATTTTTCTTTTTTATGACCTCATCTTCACGTCCGCATGTGTAAGGGAAAATGTGTCTTTTTCCTTTCTGAAACAAGAAAGGTTAAAGATCAACCAGTTTTAATCTGCCAGGGTTAAACAGAAACGGAACACTGATTTCAAACCTGTTCGTCTCTTACGCGTGACAAGTTTGTTAAACTGTTGAACAATCTCGGATCACAAATTCTAATGAAACCAAAGGCACAGTGAGGTGTCTTGGCTTTGATCATTTCTGGAGGTTCTCAGCCCGCCAGCGTGCAAAGTCTTATGACGGTAAGGCTGAGCCAGGAGCGGAAGTTTTTAGATCTCGTCAAGTGTTTCAAAGCGTTACATCATTTGCATGTCTTCCACCAGAAAGTCTGCATTAAACCTTGTTTTAGACAGTCGGTTCCTTTCCCCCCCTCCATGTAGTGAGATTATAATGGGTCAGTGAAATAAATTTTCGTAAAGGAAACACAAGTATGGTACGTATATATTCAGGATGCAACCACACATACGGACCTTCAGGAGTTGTAAAATTGTACAAGAGTGTACATAGGCAAGAGTCCTGTTCCCTATGTACACTTGTCGAACTTCTGAAGATACCAATGACCTGGATGACCGAGAATCTTCAGAATTTCAGTTCACCGATGGTCAGTCAGCCAGTGTTATTGTTTCTCCTATTATAGCACATTCACTGAGGCGGCGGGGGGGGGCCAAAGCGAGTACAGAGGCCTCCACTGTCTCCCCAGCGGCGGCTCACCGCCCTCAGACTCATGCCCAGCGGTGGACTCTCTTTGTTAGCTGACTGGTGCATGGGGGCTGAGTGGAGCTGGCTCCATGCTGTGACCGGCTCACGCACATACTACACTGTGGATGTACACGTGATGAACACAGGCACAGCGAATGCATCCCGGTGCAGGTACTTTAATCAGTGGAGGAAACATACTCCCGCTGTCTTGTGTCCTTGTCGCTTGCACCGCAGGGTAAATAGAGGGTCAGCAGGTTACCGGCAATAGTGGTAATTATTCGCTGGGCTGCTCTGGTTGCTATGACAGCAGAGCTCATTAGCCCACTGTGCAGATGGGAGTGATATAATGTGTCATAATAATGATTAGAATCTGTGAGGTGTACATCCAAGTATAGCAAGAAGAACTGAGTGTGTTGTAAATAATGTTGTAATATGACTGTACATACTGTAGCAGTGCAGGTGTGACAATATTAGAAATGTATATTATTATACATTTCCTTTTTTATTTACACTGTACTGCTTGGCTGGTATTTTTCACATGCATTCACGGGAATGAATGCATGTGAAAAATACCAGCCAATAGATAGAGGCGGTTGTAGGAATACCCAAACAGACAGGGCCTCATTAACTGTGGCCTCGTGAGAAGGGAGCTGATCTGTCATTAAAGGGCCGGTTGGAGAGGAAACGGGAATCTGAAATTCAAATTTTCACAGAAGCAGCCTGTCATGCATACTGGTGATAAGATGACAGAGGTCTGACATATAACAGCATGACCTGTGATTATTTCTTTTGATCTCTGAGGAAAGCTTATGGTCAAAGCAAACTAAATATTAACAAATTATCATAAAATGACAGGGTATCAGTGTTGTGGGTTAATATGAGGTTAATTGGACGAATCTGAGACTAAAGTGCCTCCGTAGTTATTGTGTGTTGCTATTTAATAACAAGGCAGACACAAAACTCTGTTTGCTCCTTGGTATAAATCTTGCATATTCATTCATTTAGTGTTAATTCAATTTGATGTTACACAAACACATGGATCAATTCCAGACCACAGTGAATAATAATCTATCACTGCAGAAATGAAATTGAAATGAGTGTATGCTAAAGTCACTTTTTATGTGGACAGATTCACATTCAAACTGTCATGACATTTTGGATTTCAAACTATTCAGCGGATCAGGCTTAGAAGTAGTTTGTCTTGTCATCCAGCAGAGGGTGGTACCATCGCCTTGACCTCTTGACCTGTCATTAATGTCACGTTGTATCGCTATGAAAATAGAGGACGCTCGCAAGCAAAGTCGTCACTACAGCATGTGCGAAATGTTTTGTGTTTTACACCATAGATGGCAAATTTGCATGTCATGTCATCCATCCATCCATCCATTATCTTCACTGCTTATCCTCTTGAGAGTCGCGGGGGGGGGGGGGGCTGGAGCCAATCCCAGCTGACTTGAGAGACACTAGCGTGTCAAAGGGCCAACATACAGACACACGCAACCATTCAAACCTGTTATGGTCTATTCAGAGTCTCCAATTAACCCTAACCCCACTCTGATTGATTTTGGATCATGGCAGGATGCTGGAGTATGCGAAGAAAACCCACGCAGACACGGGGAGAGCCTGTAAACTCCACACAGACAGGCGCCGACCAAACTGAGATTTGAATTGGGAACCTCCTTGCTGTGACATTGCTTACCACCCTGCCTTTGAGCCTTGTTGACTTTTGGAAATAGTGACAGCTGTAGGTTGTGGGATTAAATTAAGACCAAAAGCTGTTGGACAAATGGCTGAAAGAGAATTTGGCTGCTCTGGATCGCTTGATTTGGACTCCTCCCATCAAACGAGCAGCTTTCTGGATGGTGGCTACTCAGTTCTCACCCTCACAGTCTAATTCAGGTGTTTAGGAGACAGACAGACATGCTGTCATTGTTTGTGTTGATTCATATTTTGATCCATATTTGGAGAATTACAAACACATAGCAAGACAACAAAACAGTATCTCCACACTAGAATTCCCTTTCCTTGATATACTAACCGGCCTCTCAATTTTCTCCTTTTATTTTTTACTTCCCCTCAATGATCACATACTTGTCCTACACAGCCCCACTTAACATTATATAATGAAACCCCACTTCCAGCAAGGCAATGATACATAATTATAACTTCAATCATATGATTTTTATTTTTATTATTATATGTCTACTTTCCAGCTTATTTAACGCACTGTTATTTTTGGTAATGCATTAATTCCTGTTTTTTTGTCTGTTTCCTTGGCAACCATTCCTCAAAAGTACTCGACTCGCTGTGCTCCTCAACAACAGTCTATCAAGGCCATCAGCTGGGGGAGGCATGTTTTATCAGTCTTTGTGTTTAACTCCTGATTCTGTCCTCCTTTCAAAAGCACTCGAAAGAACTCAATGTATTAGTCTTAACCCCCTCAAACAACCTTGATAGCTTTGGTCCTCTTGTTTAGGTGGGAGTCCGAGCAGTGGAATAGCTTCTAGGAAAATTGCTTTTGTGAACCTGCCGCTGCCTCTCCAAATCAAACAGTGTTTTTCTTTGTCTGTCTCTGTCCATCCATCACCCACACACACAAACTGGTCGAAGGCAGGACATTCAAGTGGCATAAACTTTTAACGATAAATGGCCCAAAGATGTGTCCACAGGATTCAATATGGGGTGAAATTGGCATTCTGGTTAACCCTCTGAAAACAGACTTTCCGCAGACGACCCCTGATTGGCCACGGGAGGTTGTTGTTTCCTGTTCAAATCAACGTAAAATAAAAATCATACTAGATAAAACATTCATTTATCTGCAGGAGAAAGCTCTGTCATCTACCCCCCCGACTTTCGAAACTCGTGATGACATCATTACTCATCAATTATGCACATTGAAAATTGAAAATGAAAAGTGCAGTAATGTCAGAGAGATCCAGAGACAATTTGGCATATCTCAAAATACATTTGCTGTGACTGTTAAGAAATATTTTGTCTATATATTAGAAATGTTTTGGATCAATACGATTTTTGTGTTTATTTAGCAAAACATGATTAAAAAAAGTCATGATTTTTATGTTTTAAAAATGTATTAGAATTACATTTATTATGCTTTATTGACTTACATAACTTTTTATCTTAAGTTGTACAGATTTGAGAGATATAAAGCATTTAAAAATCCCCCAAGAAAATGTAGGAACTGGCGGACCATCTCTATTACAGAGTTCAAAGGGTTCAAAAAGAGTTGGCGCTGAGTTGGCCGAACTGGTGAAGGTGTCCTGCTGGCAGTAGTTAAGGCACATTGCTCAATGCTTTATTGTTAATGGTGATCATCCTAAAATCGTTTAGAAAGTGTGCGGTAATGAACGTGTAATCGGCGACAGAGTTGAGAGAACAAGGAGTGGTGACGGCGAGACTTCCAGGCCAAGAAAAGAGCCTTTTCAAACCCCTGAGGAAAGAAAGGGGAAGAATATCCTGACTGCTTTTTAATGATCATCTCTCTGTTTCAACACAATGCATTGGATTTATAAAGAATTCAATGTTCTGCGCCATCTATGTTTGTGCCTCTTTTGTTTCTGTGGAAACTTGTTTTGAAAGCATGACTCAGGATTCGGGCAGAAATATCTCCTAACCTCACTCGCTTTGCTCAGATCCGACAGATCCGACGGAACTCTGTCTGGCTTTCAATTTTCAGGCATATATTTGTATGCACACACAAAAACACACTCGCACACTCACAGAGTCAAACAGACAGACTAACCAGCTGCCCAGAGGCCTTTTGGCTTGTGAAAGGAACTCTATTGTTTTCTCTGTGATTCAGTTATTACACAGAGATTAACACAGTGGAACTCTTCTGTGACACCCAAGGGCTTAGGACCCAGAGAGAGAAAGAGAGGGAGAGAAACAGAGAGAGCACTGAATGCCTTTATCCTCCTCACCCTTTCTCGCTCCATCGCTCGCCCTATCTCCCTGTATTCCACTGTGTCTCTGACAGATACACACATACTTGCAAATGATGTTATGCACTTATTCAGGCATTGCCAAACAAACGGCCGCGATTATGGCTAAACATGGTGCGTTTGTGCACGCACACACACACAGAGCACCAATGCATTTATCTGGAGGAATGTGTTTAGTGGCTGATAAGGAGAATAGGACAATAACATTTAAACAGAAATGCCAGCACAGCGACATTCTTTTTCCACTCAGACCTGCCCCACACATTTGAACACAGAATACGCACACACGCACAACTATACGTATACACCTGTCAGACATATAGACCCCAGTTATATTACTGGTAATAATCTGACACATTTTGAATGAATAGTGCAGCAGAAAAGAAAACGATGTGGCAGAGCTACAAAGTAAATTCTAACTTTGATGCCCAATGATTTACATTACAAAACAGCAGAAAGGAGTTTGAAAACTGCATTTGTAGCAGAACAGTCTTCCATACAGTGAAGATGATTGTCTGCGAATACAACACATGACAGCCCCATATTAAAGAATGAAACAATGAGAGGAGAGAAGAAAGGCAGAGGAGTGATGCAGGCTGGTGAATGCAAAGACAAAAGCGAGTGAGTGAGTGTGAGGATGACATCATGCAGATAGGACTGAGGCAGCAGGGTCCCAGTGGGATCTCCCTTCCTCTGACAGACTCTAGCAGGAAGACCTTCAGCTTCCAGCAGCTGGAAGAGCATGGGAATAACATCCAAGCCTTCTGTGCGCCTCTTCTCTTGCATGTGCCACGTGTGCATGGGTGTCAGCTTCACTTACATGTGTCACATGTGAGAAGGTGGCAGTACGTGTTAATACCGTGTAACATAAAGTTTCGGAGACTGCTGGTCTTATTCTGTTCTTGTAGGGTTTTAAAGTCATTAACTTGCTGTTGCACTGAACCCCTGACTTCCTTTTGTTTATTCCCTTTTTCTCAACATGTTTAAAATACACAGTACTACTGCCTGCAGTGTAGTATTGCGCAAATAATACTTCAGATGGTGCAGCAGCGCAGACTGTGCCGACACTGCCTTTGTACAGACATCTGTTGAACAACGTTAAAGGTTTTCACTGTATATTTCAATAAAAGCTATAATGATGGTGTTCTCAAACCGCAACCCTAACCCTTTGAGTTCATGGCTTGGTTTTTCTCAGTCTCTGTTGACCTCGGCAATAAAATTGTAGTTGAGCATAGATTAGGACAAGAGTATACATGCGTTTCTAAAGCATTTAGTTTTCCCAGGAGAATAGTGGCCTCAGTGATTGTGAAATTTAAAGACTGTTTATATAGAGTTGACCATCCACCAAAAAGGCTGTTGGTCATGGAGGTGACAAATAACCCACAGGTCACTCTAACAGCTTCAGAAGTCCTCTACAGAGATGGCAGACGGACAATTGTCTCAGCAGCACCCCATCAATCAGATTAGTCAAAGGTATTGAAAGCCTGCTTGGAATTTGACCTGTGGCATGTTAAGTAGAGCATGAAGAAAATAAGTATCTGGTCTGATTTGACAAAAATATCAACCCTTTGCAAAACCCCTTACTAGCAAAGCAGGGTGTCATGGTGGTGGTTCTAAGAGGGAGAGACAAGGAGGCTGGTCAGAACTGAAAGTAGGACGAATGCAGCCAAATACTTAGACTGAATGTCAATGTCCCCCCTAAGGACTCAAGGCGTGAACTCTCACATACTTAATTGACATCAACTGGTAAGTGATTGAGTGTGAGAGGCAGCAAGGGCTCAAAAGTGTTTAAATAGGAATGGAACACTGACGACTCTCTCTTACTTTACTCTGACGACACAGAAACATGTGGCTTCTACTTTGCGTTGTTTTCTTTCTTCTTTTGTTGTCTTACAGAGTGAATGAGAGGTAATTTTCAAACAATTAATTTCTAATTTTTTTGGCAAAATGGGATCATTATGCAAAAAATAATAGGACAAGCAAATGCAAAAATTCCACAGAGCTTTTACATGTTGTTCCGTCCTTGTTTGATTATTGACAGGGTTGCATATTGGTTTGTTTACCCATCTCACAACGCTATGAAATGGGACTCATGGGCTGAGTACTTGAGGGTGGATATCGGGACTTGGGCCACAGAGTTACAGAAAACCTGCATGTGACCAGGTAGATGTTCCAAATATTTTAGGAGCCAGTGATTTCGCTTGACTAATCTTTACGTTCAGGTTGTTTCATAGCGCCTGTATGTAAATGCAAACTAGTTTCTGGAACATGCAGTGATAAAGGGTGTGTGTGTGTGTGTGTGTGTGTGTGTGTGTGTGTGTGTGTGTGTGTGTGTGTGTGTGTGTGTGTGTGTGTGTGTGTGTGTGTGTGTGTGTGTGTGTGTGTGTGTGTGTGTGTGTGTGTGTGTGTGTGTGT